>CM069138.1:71795905-72516645 GCA_035221665.1 Okamejei kenojei | reverse complement strand
CCAAGTCGAGAATTGGTGTTTTCAAAACCAGAAACTTTACAGGTAAATGAAATTGAAACATTATTCAAAAAAGGGGTAATTTAAAGGACAGCTTATCAGCCTCAGCACTGATATATTCCTCAAGCAAAAGAAGGATGTTGGATGTCGAGTCATTCTAGACCTAGCCCGACTGAACGCCTATGTCCAGTATAACTTTAGAATGGAAACTTCAGTACTGCTAAGCAACTGGTTTCCAAAGGATGTTATATGTCAAGTATAGATCTGAAAGATGCAAATTATTGCATATCAATTCATTACAATTACCGTAGATATTGAAAATTAGTTGGATGAGACAGCTGTGACAGTTAAAACTTTGCCAAATGGGTAAACCTCAGCCCTAGCTTATTTACAAAATTGTTGAAACCAGTATTGGGACTACTCCGGGCTCAGAATCACTTGTGATGGCAAACTTGGATGATGTTCGGATCGTAGGCAACACTCAGGAGGCAGCTGAATTCCTGTTTCAGTTACCAAATATGTTCGAGAGGTTGGGATTCCTCATTCATCCAACAAAATCCAAATTGAGTGCTCGCTTCAGCAGCACATATACTAAAATTGGAACGACACAGAGAAGATTCGCATGGCTCCTGCGCAAGGATGACACGCAAATTCGTGAAGTGTTAAAATGTCATCTAAGAATCATTGACTATTGGGGTTCACCATTGATTCAACCAACATGTCAGTGACTCTGCCTATGGCCAAAAGTTTAGAAATTAGGCCTGCAGCAGTCTGGTAGAAGAACAGCAACCCTCCATCCAACGAGTGACTAATGTTATTGGCAAATTAATAGCAGCCTTCCCTGGAGTGAAATGTGGGCCTCTACACTATCAGAATGTGCAACGAGCTAAGGAACAGGCACTCAAAAAACATGCAGGTCATTTTGATAGACCGATGCAGTTGACAGTCCAAACTATCACTGAGCTGCAAAGGTGGATAACAAATGTCTCACGTTGTTCTAGTAACATTCTGAGTAAACAACCTTCGGCTGCTTTACAAACTGATGTGAGTGTTTCAGGATGGGGAGCCACTGATAACAACTCCAGCCGCGGTGGCAGATGGAGTATGCAAGAGGCATTAATCCTACAGATGCATGGGATAAACTATTTGGAATCATTGGGGGCATTCTATGGCCCAAAAAAGTGTACTGTTCAACAATGCATGATTTACATGTTCAGCTCCAGATTGGACAATACCACAGCAATTGCATATATTAATCACATGGATGGAATTAAGTCATTATCATGTGATAATCTGGCTAAACCTCATCTGGCACTGGCGTATTACTAGGAACATCTGGGTCTCAGCAATCTGCCTACTAGGTAGAGATAACGTGGTGGCAGACACCAGCCCACGTATATTTAAAGACAACACAGAATGGATGTTGAATCCAAAAGTTTTTTTAAAAGATTGTCACCCAGTATGGATTGCCAGACATAGGTCTGTTGCATCCAGGCTAAATCACCGGTTACCTAAATACGTCTCATAGGAACCGGTTCGAGGGGCAGTAGCGATGGATGCATTCCCGCTACATTGGGGAGGTATGCTCTTTTGTGCTTTTCCCCATTCTGCCTTATCAGCCAATGTCTCACCAAAATTGAGCAAGGCTCCGCTTCAGGCGTTTGGTAGTCCCCGATTGGGCCACACAACCATGGTTACCATTGGTTCTGAGGCTGATGACACAGTCATTCATGGTTATCCCCAAATGCAGCAACTTGTTGGTTCACCCTGTGACAGGAAAGAGTCACCCTTTCCATGATTGTATTAATCTGTTGATTTGCAGATTCTGACGGGACCATTCCAGGGGCTTGGACTATCGAGGCGGACCGCGGATGTGATAATTACGGCCTGGAGGGATAGTAATAAAAGACAATACATATCTCATATAAAAATGGGAGATGCTTTGCTTACAGTCAAATATATCTTATCACACTGCAGGCATACCTGATGTATTGGAGTTTCCTTGTTACATCACTTTGACGAGCAATTGAGTTATAATGCCATTAGTAGTACGAGGAGTGCATTGTCCTACTTATGGCAGGGGTTGGGACAACATTGTGTCGGATCTCATCCATTGTTGTCCTGATTCATGAAAGGTACTTTAACAAGAACCCTCCTAGACCTAGATATACGGACGTCTGGGATGTGAGCATAGTTCTCACACTGCTTCGTCAATAGGCTCCGATTACATCTGTCTTCCAAAAACGAACACTTAAAGTGGTCATGCTCATGGCGCTCGTTTAAGCGCAACAGGTCCAGACATTGCAAAAGTTACGACTGGACAGCATGCATTTTCTGTAAATAATATTACGTTTTATGTATATGATCTAATCATATACATAAAACAAAGCAGGCCAGGGACGTCCAGGACCAAAATGAGCTTTAGAGCATACCCCATTGACCGGCGACTATTGTAGTTACACACCTATGTCAATATATTGAGGTCACCAAGAGTCTTAGAGGCTCCAAAACAACGATGCTCATCAGTCACAAAAAAACGCATAGAAAGGTGTCGGTGCAGACCATTTCTAGGTGGCTGAAACAGGTTTTGGATTGTGCTGGAGTAGACACTGATGTGTTTAAATCTCACTCCACCAGGGCAGTATCAACATCCACGAGGGCACTGGATGCCCCTTTAGACCAAATCCTCGGGGCCGCAGGATGGTCCAGTGAAGGGACTTTCAACGGTTTTATAACAAACCTATCCTCATGACGGAAGGATTTGAGCATGCTATTTGGTTTCTGTTTGTAAATTCCACCTGGGAGAGAGGGGTAGTTATTGCTTCTATTGTTATCAATACATTAATTTGTATAATTCAAACAATGTTCAATACATTATTTGTTTATCCAGTGTCAACCGAAGCAGAGTGTTGTATGGAACTGGATCTACAGCATGAAATCACAGAGCTTTGAAATCTTCACGGAATCACTCACGTGACTCCGAAGTAAAATAGTAAGATTAAACGAGAACTTACCAGTTTGAAGTTTGATCTTTATTTTATGAGGAGTGACGGTGAGCGATTACATGCCCTCCGCTCCCAGCCCTCATAATTGCAAAGATCATCTGGTAGTTCTAGTCTACTGAGTCTTAATATATTACTTCGACTGTGGTTACTGTGATCTCACGCCGCTGCTTTGAAGATTGACGCCCATGCACACTGGCGGGCCTTCTTCACGTAATCGCTCACCGTAACTCCTCATAAAATAAAGATCAAACTTCAAACTGGTAAGTTCTCATTTAATCTTACTATTTCACAGGTGTAACCCTGGAATGAAATAGATTTGGTCCCATCCAATTTTATTTCTTTTCTGTATTATTAAACATTTACTCTTTACTATATTATTTATTATATTTGACAAAAGGTGTAATATCATAGGCTTTTTCCCATGTAAGTTACTAGAACAACAGACTAAGAAGGATTTTGTTTTTTCAGGCTGGTGTGCTAGGGAAGTTGCTTGAGGGGATTCTTAAGCAATATGAATAAAGTGAACACTTGGTGGCTTTTCCTATGGTAAAGGATTCTGACATAGGCTTCAGATGAGAGGAGGGATATTTAAGAGGGACCTCAGGGGCAACCTTTTCACCCAGAGGGTAGTCTGTATCTGGAATGAGCTATCGGAAGAAGCTATAGAAGCATAATAATTAAGAGTTTAAAAATAAGTTTGGGCAGATATATGGGCAGGAAGCGTTTAGAGGGATATGGGCCAAATGCAGGCAAACGTGACTAACAATATTTCAACTTGGTCGAAATGGCCAAGCTCTATTTTTATTTTCTTGCCTGAATAAATATTCAGATTCAATGAGCTTTCAGTTCATGCCATTTTGTTGAATTTGGCTAAGTAGTCTTCCTTTTTGCAGTTGAATTATATCACTTCACGAAACTAATCTAAATTTGAGGCTTAATCTCCAATAACCAATAACAACTGGGGCCACGTGTCAGTAACCAAACTCAAACTTAATATCTGATCTCCTGCCTTTGTCTCTATTGTACCACTACTGAAATTATTCATTGGGTAAAATTCTCTCATGTTTATTACATATTACAATATTACATGGCAATTTTATGTGCACAGTCAAGTATTAAATCTTACCTCTTTAAAATTTTAGATTGGATTTCCTTTTCCATTATCCTGCAGTGGCCAGTTCAGGAAGGTGCTATCTGTGTGAAGACAGATTATTCAACTAAATTCCTACTGGTCTTTCCTGACTTTAGGCTTCTGGCTCTGAGTTTCCATTTTTCTATAATCTCTGATGGGACTTGATTAAAGTGACTTGACAATCTCTCTATCATCTCACCAAATGAAACATCATTCATCTTGCATGACATGAGGAGGTCTGTTAAAGTGACAAATGTATCTGTGCCTTTCTCCATTAGTAAGATTGCTTTCTTGCATTTTCATATGGTTCCTTTTGAGCATGTGCGCTTTTGTCCTGGCCCCAGTTTCACCAATATTATGTGTCCTGATGAACAACTCTATCTATTATAATATGGACGTGTTCTGCCTGTATGGAGTTTGTATGTTCTCCCTGTGACTACAGTAAATTTGTAAATTGTCCCTAGTTTGTGGGATAGTGCTAGCGTATGGGGTGTTCACTGGTCGGTGTGGACTTGGTGTGTCGAAGGGCCGGTTTCTGCGCTGTATATTTGATGTCTAAAGTCTAGAGTCTAAAATGAAAAACCTGTGAAATAATGTCTGCAGGGAAAAAATTGTTGCAGAAATGATGAAGACATTCAATAAGACATTTGATACTTTCATAGGAGATTGAGGACAACAGAGGGATCAGATTCAAAGGAATAATCAGCCTTTTGCCAACCTTGACATGTGTAACTCTTTCAAGATCATGAGGCATCTAATAATAAAGTCTTATTGTCTTTCAAAGTACATAAAATCAATGGATACTGAATGAATATTAAATAAAAGATAGGAAAAAAAGAGGAAGGTTGAAATATAGAACGATAACTATTACGTGGGTAACTGTAACATCTGCGTATTTCTGAAAGGTAGTTTCTACACATAGATCTCTTGTAACATTTGGAATAAGCTAAAGAATAAAAGCATAGCAATATAACAGTGCCTTAAAGTTTTGTCTTGGCAATTTACAAACAAAAATCTTCATCAACTCAGGAGTGCCCCAATATCTTTAGAGAAGATGTGGGCCAGAAACTAAAGACCAAGAGCTGAGTGACAAAACCTGACAAAAGTTAACCATCTCACAGAAGGCTTCTTGGTACAAATTGGTGCCTGGAATTTGCTGCCAGAGGTGGTGTTGGAGGCAGATACAATAACGGTATTTAAGAAGCTTTGGGAAAAGCTCATAGATATGCAGGGAATGGAGGGATATAGATCACATGTAGACCAATGCATTTCATTCATCTTTGCATTACGTTCAACATAGACATTGTGGGCTGAGGAACCTGCTCCTATGCTGTACTGTTCTATATTTATATATTTCTAAATTAATTACTCAGCTAACTCTCCCCATGTGAATGCATCATTTTCCTACCATTACCTACAACCGGCTTTCCCTGCTTCTCTTTACTCTGCTGCAATGAATGTATTGTACTTCACCGTACCACCATCTGCTTGCAAACACTGAATCTCCTGGTTTCAATTATGATATATTTACCACTCAGCTGTTAAACCTTGACAAGTAGATTTCTCACAACAGCTCACTAAAGCTTGACTGAAGAAAGGCCCTGACCTGAAATGGCTTCCACCCAATTCCCTCCACAGATGCTGCTTGACTCATTGAGTTCCTCCAACACATTTTGTTATAGCTCACTATGCTCGGTGGTCTGCAGTATTGGGTGAATATCTAAGCCATTGCTCTAGGTCTCTATCCAATACTTATCCTCAAGCTTTAGATAAAAATTGAGATAAACCAATCATGGAAACAGTTTTTTTTAAAAGTGTATTCAATTACTATTTGTGGGAGTTAACAATGGGACCAGCATTTAATGTCTATCTGTAATTACTCTGGAACTGACAGATTACTGGTTGGTTCGGAACACAGTTAGAAGTCAACCATTATTATTGTTGGTTGGTCTGCATACACAAACAGGCCTTACCTGGTCAGATCAGCAGCTTTACCACTTGGGCACCACTTTACCACAAACCAATGAGATTCTTAAGATAATGTGTTATTTTGATGAATAGATCTACAAGGAAACAAAGATGCTGGTTTACAAAAAAACAGAGATGCGGCCTGAACCACCGAGTTACTCAAGCTCTTAGTGTCTTTTTCAGGTATTTGAGTGTTGCCATCAATAATATCACGAGGCATAAGAGCAGAATTAGGCCATTCAGCCCACTGTCTGCTCCACCATTTGATCATGGCTGATCTATTTTTCCCTCTCAACCCCATTTCCTGCCTTCTCTCCATAACATTTGATGCTCTTACTAACCAAGAACCCTTTTAATCTCCACTTCAAAAATACCCAATGACTTGGCTTCCACTGCCATCTGTGGTAATAAATTCCACAAATTAGCCATCCTCTGGCTAAAGAAATTCTCCTCATCTTCATTTCAAAGGTACATCCTTTTATTCTGAGGCTGTGCCCTATGTGAATATGATTGTTTAGCAATCCAGAATATATTGAATATGTTAAGTGAATGTAACTGACCAGTTGACATGGTGGAATTTGAAATCATCCAGGTCTGAAGTAGGGTCTCCACCCAAAAGTTCACCCATTCCTGCTCTCCAGAGATGCTGCATGTCCCACTGAGTTACTCCAGCTTTTTGTGTCTATCTTAGACTCCTGGAATGGTAGTTGTGGAATTTAGTTACCACACAACTTACTCTTAAGTCTTTTAATAGACGAGAAAACCTTCAACACAAATTAAGCAAGTGACTTGTTGGACCAAAGAATTTTGAATGATCAAAATGCCATTGAATCAAAGTCATAGTCATGGAGTCATGGAGAGCAAAAGGTATGCAGCCCAGAAATGGCCCTATTACCTACAGTCCATTCTGTCTACACTAATCCCATTCCCAAGTACATATGGCCACATTGACTCTGCCAGTGTAGTTAGCAGTTAAAGTAAAATTCCTCTAGGTTGTGGATGCTATTGTCTTGGTACAACCGTGTCATCATTTTGGTTATCTCAGAAGCATTTTAGAAATCAACATAAAATTAAGAGTGATTGCTAAGAGATAAGAACGTGTGACTCCCCTATAACCAGCGATGATGAACAATGTCATTAACATTACAAAAGACTGTTTACTGCGTGTCAGATTTTGCTCTTCCTATAAACCCTGTCATAAATATTAACTAGTACAGATGTTCTATTTTTTACTTGGACAAATAATTTTTATTATGGACAAAGGCAGTGAAAAATGTAACAGTATACAGCGGTTAATGAATTCTCTGTTAATAAGGCTGTCTACTTAAATAGAACATTTGCTAAAACAAAGATTTATTCCCCATGTAAACTGCAGAAGCCATTTAATGGGAATATTGAGACAAAAGTAATCTTTTGCCACAGTAGAATGATGGATCCAATTATTTTTTTTCTACCGTGCATTTCGGTTTAGTTTTGTGTTGCTTATTCAAAGCACAGTTAAAGATGTGGTGAAAAGCAGGCCCTCTGCCTAGCTAAGTCAAGAGTAATAAACCTTCTGCTCAAATGACACAATCAAATCAAAATCATAATTGTAGATTGTTGGATTCCTCTGTGTACAGCAGAATGTTGCTGACTGACATAGATAGAGAGCTGATTTTATTTAAAGTGCAATGAAAACGCTGCACTGGGGCACTAGATACAAATGTTATATTGGGCAATATCACAATGAATCACTTGCCAATGATTTTAGCAGGAGTTTAGAGTCATTGAAACAACCACAATATTAAATCTTTCTCTGATGACAGTGACAAAACAGATGTTTATAATGACAGAACTGGGATACTTGCTGGCAGTTTCTTTCCATTTTCTAGTGCATGCCTTTAATAGATGGAGTAATAAAGAAGATTATTTCAGGTGACATATCGGTGCTTGCTCTTTTGAAAATGGTTTTGCACTGTGTGTTTCTGCTGATAGTCGCAAAGGAGGATTTGTCACAAATGCAGAGATTTCAGTGTGGCGCACAGTTTTTGGCCAAGTTTGTGTTCTACAGAATGGTTCTGTTTAAATCAAAAAGCCTTGTGTTTATTTCCTGAGTTCACATGAAGCCCTAGACAGAGGAACAAAAACAGTTAAGGGAGAAACTGCAAAGAAGAGGCAGAGAACCAGCAGTACAAAGTCCTGTGATTGATAAAGGTTTGCCAATGCTCTTTGATTTACACTGCGTAACACTCCAGAGGGACTTTAGTTGCCCAAATAAATTTGTATTTCTAACGGGATGAATGAGAAGTGTTTTTGTGAGTGCATTTTTATGCAAATAATAATCTAAACACAAGGGCCTAGAGATCTGCAGTGACCATGTAAGATTGCTGCTGGCAGTCACTTATTATGAATCAGGTATAGAGCCAACTGCATGCATGCTACCTACTGGATTTGTGCAAATTTATAGAATAGAATTTTGGTCCTTATTGATACCACTTAAAGGAAGCCAGGTCTCTCAAAGGGTATGTGCACTGTAGCTCCAGACAGCAGAAAAAAAAAGACTGTTTCAAGGAATAAAATGTCTGGAAAAGGAACAAAGAGGATTACAGTTCCCTGAAGCAGTTTTGAAGTCTTTGTTCCAAGCAATGGAAGAACTGTGAGAATGTGTGTTCTTTAGGGGACAGAAACCTCTGAAAGCAATCCAATCATTGAGACTAGAGGAAATAAGTTTGAAGAATTCAACTCACTGCTCGTGCAGGTAATTGTTGAATAACCTCATCAGAACTGCTGAGGAAAGAATCTTATCCCTTATATCAATTCCCTCTCTCACCGACAATATCTGTAATCTTACTCGAAATACATATTTCCCCAATCAGAATACTTACTGAAGATCAGCTCCTTCTCTCCAACGGAATCTCTGCACTCTACTCTAACTACTATCACACCCCCTGGCTTCCTCCCACCTGCTTATCTTCCACACGACCTATAAACTAATCTTTCATGTAAGGCATGTCGTACGCACGCTTTTCTTCCTGGATGGCAGAGGCCGAGCACTGCCTGTGACAGGAAGCACCGATCAGAAAAGACAGCGTGGGAAGTCATGCAGTTATAATGCCACGCCATCACTTGCCTTTCATAGATGGCAGTCCCTTTTCCCATCTTATTTCTTCCTCCCCCTACACACACCATGAACAACCATGGTTGCTTTCTACAATCGCCCAATTCTCTGCTTGCTGTTCATATAGAATGCTTTTTCATGTTTTCATGTTTCAGATGTTGAAAATGTGCACTGCGCCATCAGGAGCAGTCGGGCAGCCTTCCAAAAGATGGTCTGAAGAAGGGCTTCGACCCGAAATGTTGCCTATTTCCTTTGCTCCATAGATGCTGCCTCACCCGCTGAGTTTCTCCTGCATTTTTGTCTACCATCCAAAAGATGCATTTATATTTGATTTGCCAGCAGCAAGCTCCAGTCTAGTGACCAGTGCAAAGCTTAACTTGATATTAATTATAATTTTCTTTTCCTTTGCACATACTTTACTCTTGTTGCTATATTCTACACTTCAGCAGAGTTTCCCTGAAATACTGGGTCTGATGTGATGTAAATAACCAAGAGATCCCGGAATTAAACTAGAAACACTGCCATGTTTCAGGCTGACCGTTACATATCTGATGATGAGATCCAACAGAAAGCTTATGATCTACAGAATTGTTGGCAGGAGGAAGGCTATCAGGAGATCCAGAACCAAGTTGACAGCCATGCCATGCATGGATTCTGCAGTGCTTTCAAGATCCTCTTGAGCCCACGCATCCAAGGAACCGCCACACACTCAGAGTCAAGAATTTGTCAAATCAAGACAAGTGAGGGGAAGGAGCACTTTGAAACTTTCCTTGACTGAGACCCATATTTGATGTATGTCCTTCTCTCCATTCCTCAGTGTACACAATCTGTTATATTCTGGATATTATCACAGCCTAGCAACCGTTTGCAAAGGGCAACCGATTGTTGAAAAGCCAGGTCTCAGGAGCAGGTGAGATTCCTGCTGAAATACAAAACATGACAGAGAAATTCAAATTATTGATTTCAACTTCGGCATCGGGGAAGAGGAGAACACGCTGGTAAATCCCAGAGTCATTGCATCTGCATTGGGTGACTCTCAGGTAATTATAGCAGGCTTTCCCCCCCTCCCCACCCCCATCCACTGTATAGCACAATGTCAATCATTGCCCTCAACTACATCCTTTATGTTGATACAAGGAACTGCAGATATTAGTTTAAAAATAAAGACACAAAGTGCCAGAGTAACTCAAGGTGCCATGCAGCATCTGTGGAAAACATGCATACTCAAACGTATTCGGACTCAGGAGGACTTCTTCAAGGTAGGCATATTTTGAGGAGGTTTTGCAGCAGAGCAAGAAAATGCAGATACAAGAAATTTCACATGTTGGTTTACAAATAAAGACACTGAGTGCCTGAGTGAGTTAGGCAGCATCAGACTGAAGAAGGTTCCTGACCTGAAAACTCGTCTATCCATGTTCTTCAGAGGTGCTGCCTGACCCGCTTAGTTACCCCAACACTTTGTGTCTTTACATCCTTTATGTTGCAAGGAGTGCCGTCCAGATTCACAATGCGGAGTCCATCATGAACTACAATGAACATGATCAGCACGGCTTCACAACCTCCAGAAGAATGTAAAGATCGATACCAACCTTTGCGCATGGCCTTTCTCAACTTCACAAAAAATCAAAAGAGATATTATGGAAAATTATTCACCGATTTAGTTGCCCTCAAAAATTCATGATGATTCTTCAGTAACATGCGCATTACACACCCAGTCACAGTGCAGACTGGTGTCAGGCAGTCAACTCTAACTTTCCTCTCAATCATCCTCTGCTGCATTTTTTCTCCAAAAAAGCACACCTTGGACAGCAGCTATGATGCACATGAAACTATTCATCCTTCTTTGTCTCCACTCCTGAATTAACCAGACAAGGGTAATGCTTATGTATGTTCACATTTGTAGGCCTTTACTGAAGATGACCAGCTTAGTACTATACATCTGGAACACAACGGTCACCCACTAGTCTATGCCATGCATCATCACCCTCTTATAATCAAGGTCCATTACATAACTCTCAAAAACCTGAATCACTTCCAATATTTGTGAAAAGATTTTCTGGGTCTCTACTCGCTGGAGTTTAGAAGGATGAGGGACACCTCATTAAAAGTCAAAGTTGGACCATTGAAGACCGAAAAATATGAATTTATTATGGGGAACAAGGAAATGGCAGGTGAGTTGAACAGGTACTTTGGATCTGTCTTCACTAAGGAGGACACAAACAGTCTTCCTGATATAGTAGTGGCCAGAGGATCTGGGGTGATGGAGGAACTGAAGGAAATCCACATTAGGCAGGAAATGGTGTTGGATAGCCTGATGGGACTGAAGGCTGATAAATCCCCAGGGCCTGATGGTCTGCATCCCAGGGTACTTAAGGAAGTGGCTCTAGAAATCGTGGGTGCATTTGTGATAATTTTCCAATGTTCGATAGACTCAGGATCAGTTCCTGTGCTAATGTTATCCCGCATTTTAAGAAAGGCGGGAGAGAGAAAACAGGAAATTATAAACCAGTTAGCCTGACATCGGTGGTGGGGAAGATGCTGGAGTCCATTTTAAAAGATGAGATAGCCGATTTGGATAGCAGTAACAGGATCGGTCCGAGTCAGCATGGATTTACAAAGGGGAAATCATGCTTGACTAATCTTAAGGAATTTTTGAAGATGTAACTAGGAAAATGGACAAGAGAGAGCCAGTGGATGTAGTGTACCTGGACTTTCAGAAAGCATTTGATAAGGTCCCACATAGGAGATTAGTGGACAAAATTAGGGCACGTGGTATTGGGGGTAGAGCGCTGACATGGAGAGAGAAGTGGAAACAAAGAGTCTCTTTCAGAATGGCAGGCAGTGACTAGTGGGGCACCGCAAGGCTCGGTGCTGGGACTGCAGCTATTTACAATATACATCAATGATTTGGATGAAGGGATTCAAAGTAACATTAGCAAATTTGCAAAGCTGGGTGGCAGTGTGAACTGTGAGGATGATGCTATGAGAATGCAGGGTGACTTGGACAGGTTGGGGGAGTGAGCAGATGCATGGCAGATGAAGTTTAATGCAGATAAATGTGAGGTTATCCACTTTGGTAGCAAAAACAGGAAGGCAGATTACTATCTAGATGGCGTCAAGTTGGGAAAAGAGGAAGTACAACGGGATCTGGGGGTCCTTGTACATCAGTCTATGAAAGTAAGCATGCAGGTACAGCAGGCAGTGAAGAAAGCAAATGGCATGTTGGGCTTTATAACAAGAGGAATCGAATATAGGAGCAAAGAGGTCCTTCTGCAGTTGTACAGAGCCCTAGTGAGACCACACCTGGAGTATTGTGTGCAGTTTTGGTCCCCTAATTTGAGGAAGGACATTCTTGCTATTGAGGGAGTGCAGCGTAGGTTCACAAGGTTAATTTCCGGGATGGCGGAGCTGTCATATGCTGAGAGAATGGAGCAGCTGGGCTTGTACACTCTGGAGTTTGGAAGGATGAGAGGGAATCTCATTGAAACATATAAGACTGTGAAGGGTTTGGACACGCTAGAGGCAGGAAACATGTTCCCGATGTTGGGGGAGTCTAGAACCAGGGGCCACAGTTTAAGAATAAGGAGTAAGCCATTTAGAACGGAGACGAGGAAAAACATTTTCTCACAGAGAGTTGTGAGTTTGTGGAATTATCTGCCTCAGAGGGCTGTGGAGGCAGTTTCTCTGGATGATTTCAAGAGAGAGCTAGATAGGGCTCTTAAATAGAGCGAGGGGATATGGGGAGAAGGCAGGAACGGGGTACTGATTGGGGTTGATCAGCCATGATCACATTGAATGGCGGTGCTGGCTTGAAGGGCCGAATGGCCCACTATTGCACCAATTGTCTATTGTCTAAAACTTACCGAATAATGAAAGGCTGGGATAGACTGTTGTAGAGAGGATTTTTCCACTGGTGGGAGAGTCCAGGACCAGATGTCATAGCTCCAGAATTAAAGGACATTCCTTTAGGAAGGAGATAAGGAGAAATTTCTTTAGTCAGAGGGTGGTGAAGCTGTGGAATTCTTTGCCACAGAAGGCTGTGGAGTCCGTCAATGGATATTTTTAAGGCAGAAATAGATAGATTCTTGATTAGTACGGGTATCAGAGGTTATGGGGAGAAGGCAGGAGAATGGGGCTAGGAGGGAGAGATAGATCAGCCATGATTGAATGGTGGAGTAGACTTGATGGGCCGAATTGGCTAATTCTGCTCCTATCACATGATTTTGAATCCAAAATCCATCAAAAATACTGTTATAAAGGAATAGGAACCAACAACGCTCTCTATCTTACCTGATTGGCATGTCTGAAAATCTTATCTCAGTGTCTGTAAGTAGATTCAGTTCTTCTATTAATAACAATTGATTATGACCAGCAGGATAAATAATTGCTTGGGCAGTGCAATGATTTAAAGTCATGGGGGAAGCAAGAGGAATTTCACATTGAAATCCTCTGGAGCTGCAGAACAGATAATACAAAGTACTTTCAAAAATAGGTTCACCACGTAAACAGAAACTCAAAATGGCAGATCTCAGTCTGACATTTTCCTACAAAAACATGAATGTTTGTTCCTTAAATTTGAAATCCCTTGAAGCTGCCCCCCCCCCCCCCCCCATCCCAACATTCCCCACAGCCATCACAACTATATAAAAACCCTTGTTAGGTACATAAACAGTATATGCCTCACTTCTTAAAAGATTAATGCCCCGATGTGGGCTAGTTGTGGGGGAGGGGGTACCTGGTGTGGATACTGTGTGTGCTTCGTAACTGTCAGTGCCCTTATGTGGCGACTATTTGCATACCTTGGGTTTGCAAGAAAAGAGTTTCACTGTGACTTGTCACGTGTGACAATAAAGTATTTATCCATTCATTATTCAGAGGAGAAAGGTCTTTAGCCGGAGGATGATGAGGAGGAGGTTATTACCACAGGCAGCTGTGGAGGCCAGTAATTGGGAATTATTTAAATGGAGATTAATTGGTTATGATTAGTAATGGTTATGTGGAGAAGGCAGGAGAATGGGGTTGAGAAGTAAAAATAACTCAGCCATGATCAAATGGCAGGGCAGACTCAATGGGAGAATGGCCTAATTCTGCTCCTATGTCTTATGGTCTTATAGTTTCACGGTTGAATAAAACAAATTTTAGATTAATTTAACTTCTCACACTTAAACTTCCCAATTGCAATGTTGTGGTTTCACTGGATCAATAAGTTCAACAACCTGACTTCTAGTCCAGCGAATTAACCAATTCACTACTGTAACTGTAGTTGGGTGCTGCCACAGAATGGAAAAGACTGGAGAAAATTCCAATGTTCAGCACTGATATTTCTTGGTAAACAAAATATTTAGCTGTGGTGTTGTAACAACACCCAGCTGTTTGCTAATTCATCAGACGGGGCAACACGGTGGCACAGCGGTAGAGTTGCTTCCTTACAGCCGCAGAGATTCGGAGCTTGATCCTGAATACGGGTGCTGTCAGTATGGAGATGATACATTCTCCCTGTGACCGCGTGGGTTTTCTCCGGGTGCTATGGTTTCCTTCCACATTCCAAAGATGTACAGTTTTTTTGGGTCAAATTACTTCAGTAAAAAAAAAAAATTGGCCCTAGTGTGTGCAAGTGTATCGGGAATTGCTGGTTGTCACTGACCCAGTGGGCCGAAGGGCCTGTTTCAGCTTTGTATCTCTAAAGATAAACCCCCAATAACTGTACGCAGGAAATTTCTTCCAAATGAGTCATGTCAAAATCGCAAAACTTTTAGTACATGGATTATGTGATTTGACAATTTTTAAAATTTACCACTTATTGTCATTTATTTCTGTTTTACGGATATAGGAATACAAATTCTTTAAACTCATTGCTAATCATGATAATTTCTGGCTGTGGCCATGGCTTCTCACTTTAGTTTGTTAGCATTCACTCTATTGACCTTTTTCATTATTCAGAACAATGAAGCATGGATAGTTAATTCAAGATTTATGAAGCTGAAATGTATGCAGAAAGCAGGTTGATTATTACTTTATCTTTACAAATGGAAAAAAGGTAAATTATTTAACTTCCTTGATTAAAAAAAATTACCACCATAGACATAACTCTATGATGATGCAAGGTTTTTAACTGCATTTGCTATGGTGAGATTTAACCCAAATGCTGTTGAGGTTTCTTCCCTTGAAATTCACCCAGTAATTATGCGATAAAGTAATATCGACACATTGTACCCTTAAAGATCTCTCTACGTCATGTTTGGTCTGCCTATGGGGAGCATGAATTTCCAGGCATCTAAAGGCAATACTTACAAATTTGTTACAGTAGGCAGTGGAGGCCAATTCACTGGATGGTTTAAAAAGCGAGTTAGATATAGCTCTTAGGACTAACGGAATCAAGGGATATCAGGAGAAAGCAGGAATGGGGTACTGATTTTAGATGATCAGCCATGATCATATTGAATGGTGGTGCTGGCTCGAAGGGCCGAATGACCCACTCCTACACCTATTTTCTATGTTTCTATGTTTTTAAATAGATAATAAATAACAATAAAATCAGATATGGTTGTGGAAGGGTGTTTTGGTCAACAGCTTATCGAAAACAAGAAGGGAAAAGAAACCTCTGGATAAATAAGGCAAATGGGACTATGTATATCCATCAGTAACAGACCTTCTTCAAGGTTGGTTTACCTGGGAGAGAGGTGGCACAGAATTCAATAACAAATGAAAATCAAAATAATTTGTGGGATTCCAACATTTCTGTTTTTATTTCAGATTTTCAGCAGCTGCAGTTTTATTTTTTGTTTTTAAATACCAGAACAGGATGTCAAGGTATTAAAAATAGTTAGTCTCACGTTTTAGCTGTTAAATAGTTTATTATAAAATATTAAGAGAAAATATTCTTTTTGAAAGCAACTTTGATTTAAGCTGTTAATAGCAAGAATTCATCAGTTATTGGCCTTGCTTTGCTCTGCCGTTTTCATTCCTCCAGTTCCCTCCCCTCTACTTTCAGTCTGAAGAAGGGTCCTGACCCAAAATGTCACCTATCATTTTTCTCCAGAAATGCCTGACCCGTTGAGTTACTCCCGCACTTTGTATTCATCTTCAGCATATACCAGCATCTGCAATTACTTTATACACATTAATTTAAACTGGGCTTTATTTTGCCACTACCTGCAAGTTGCTGAAGCTGGCTTTTCGGGGTTTCAGAAGATTATCAGGGGCAGCTGAAAAGCTTGTGTCAGGGTTGCCAAGGGTGAAAATGGCAAGCTGGTCAGTTCAGTGGTGTTGCCTGCAATGTTTTTCCGGGCTTGATACAATGATAAAACTAAATTGAGAAAAGTAACTGTTGACAGTTACCAGTAACGCTACAGTAAATACTGTAAAACTGTATACAAAAGGCCAAGTAGTGGCTCCAGAAAATGCTGTCCATATTTGGAATTTTTAATATACTCGACCATAAAATATGTTTAAGGGCTTCCTGGAACATTTTCGATAGTGAAGAGCCCAATATTTTGTTTGATATATTTTAGATGTTTTTGAGGTACAAATTTGTTCTATTTTGCTCCTTTTTCTACTTGGAATATGAAGATTACTATTTTGATGTATGTATTTCAAATTATCTTAATGTAACAGTTTCTTTAGCCTGTAGTCATATCTCTTCTTGAGCCAGAGCAGTTCTTCCTGGAATACTATTACAATACTTATGCATGCTAAACTGAAACGCACGTTAGTATAATCTTTCAGGTTCAGGCCCGAGGTTACTGAAAAGGGACTGTAAATTGCTGTGGGAAATAGATACCTATTTTTGCCTTATTTAATTAAAACATAATCCAATAATGCCTCTCAAATGTCTTGCATTAGAAATGCTACTGAAAAAAAATTTACAGCATTAGTAAATCTTAATACATCAGGTGATTTCCAGACTATGAAGATAGAATATGGATGAGTCACAGTGATATTGTATGGGACAGTAATTTCTTTTGGCATTGATACTGGTGTAAAACTTCCTTTGGCACTCTTGGGATGCACAATGGTACAACTAGTGTAGCCACTGCCTTACAGCACCAGAGACCTCGATTCAATCCTGACTTCGGGTCCTGTCTATGTGGAGTTTGCATATTGTTTATGTAATCTTGAACTGCTCTGGATTTCTCCCGCATCAGAAAAATGTGTGGGTTAATGGATTAATTGGCTACTGTAAGTTATTCCTAGTGTATAGGTGAGTGGTGATATGTTTATTTATAAGATTGTAGAGCAGAGGGGTCTAGCATTGCAGGTACATAGTTCTTTGAAGGTGGCATCTTAGGTGGATAGGGTGGTCAAAAAAGCTTTTGGTCCATTGACCTTCATCAATAGACAATAGACTACAGGTGCAGGAGTAGGCCATTCAGCCCTTCGAGCCAGCACCGCCATTCAATGTGATAATTGCTGATCATCCCCAATCAGTTCCCCGTTCCTGCCTTCTCCCCATATCCCCTGACTCCGCTATCTTTAAGAGCCCTATCTAGCTCTATCTTGAAAGTATCCAGAGAACCGGCCTCCACCGCACTCTGAGGCAGAGAATTCCACAGACTCACAACTCTCTGTGTGAAAAAGTGTTTCCTCGTCTCCATTCTAAATGGCTTACCCCTTATTCTTATTATTCTTATTATTATGTGGCCCCTGGTTCTGGACTCCCCCAACATTGGGAGCATGTTTCCTGCCTCTAGCGTGTCCAAACCCTTTATAATCTTATATGTTTCAATAGATCCCCTCTCATCCTTCTAAATTCCAGAGTACACAAGCCCAGCTGCTCTGGGACTCTATTCCTTGGAGCGCAGGAGAATGAGGGGTGATCTTATAGAGGTGTATAAAATCATGAGAGGAATAGATCGGGTAGACGCACAGTATCTCTCGCCCAGAATAGGGGAATCGAGAACCATAGGGCATAGGTTTAAGGTGATGGGGGAGCGATTTAATAGGATTCTGAGGGGTAACTTTTTCACATAAAATGTGATGGGTGAATGGAATGAGTTGCCAGTGGAGGTAGTTGAGGCAGGGACTATTGTAATGTTTAATAAACAACTAGATAGGTAGATGGATAGGATAGGTTTGGAAGGATATGGGCCAAATGTAGGCTGGTGGGACTAGTGTAGAAGGGACATGTTGGTTAGTCTAGGCAGGCTGGGCCATAGGGCCTGTTTCCACACTGTATGACTCTATAACTCTAAGAATGTTGGAAGATTGTAAAATGGGAATTAATGTAGAGTTTATGTAAATTGGTTGTTGATGGTCGGCATGGACTTGGTGGTCCGAAGGGAGCGTTTCCATGCTGTATTTCTCTCTGACCCTCTTCCACAACCCTATTCTTCTGCTGGCTTCCAATTGGTAGTTGTCCTCAGAGAAAATCTAACTGAGAATTGTCAATAGAATCCGTTAAATAATGGCATTATGTAACATAACATATTCTGCTTCCAAAGAGCGAAAATAGACAGATTTGAACTGATGTTCCTCCATGTGTTATTTGCAGCATATTGATGTTTTGTGTCGTTCCTGAACATTTTATTCCAAAGTCATTAACCCATTCATTTTGTGATTTGATACACACACCTTAATCAGTGCTTAAATATACCCTGCTTTCCTGTAAGATTTAACTTGAGATTATATTTATGTAGGAATGGTGTTTAAATGCTTATATTCATGTTTAGTTCATGTACTCCTCAACTACTTTAAATCTATTTTTAGTTCCTACTCATAGTTAAAGGAATAAAGGAAAAGCTGACACAGAGTGCAATCATTAAAACACATCAATAAACACGAAGAGTAACAAAAGACAGTGGGTGATTGAATATCGCCAATATTTGTCTTTTAAGAGCTCTCCTAAAGATTAAAAAAAAAATTCTAATGATTAAATATCACCACTATTTGGCTTTTTAAGAGCAAGTTAGAAGATTCTTTCAGACTCTCACAGATTGGATATCACCAATAATCACTGCTTAAAAGCTTGCATAGGAAGGAACTGCAGATGCTGGTTTGAACCGAAGATAGACACAAAAAGCTGGAGTAACAGCGGGACATGCAGCATCTCTGCGGAGAATGAATGGGCGACGTTTCGGGTTGAGACCCTTCTTCAGACTGGTCAGGGATAAGGGAAACAAGAGATATAGATGATGATGTAGAGAGATAAAGAACAATGAATGACAGATATGCAAAAAAGTAACAATGATAAAGGAATCAGGCCATTGTTAGCTGTTTGTTGGGTGAAAATGAGAAGCTGGTGCAACTTGGGTGGGGGAGGGATGGAGAGAGAGAGGGAATGCCGGGGTTAATTGAAGTTAGAGAAATCAATATTCATACTGCTGGGCTGTAAGCTGCCCAAGCGAAATATGCTGTTCCTCCAATTTGCGTTTAGCCTCACTCTGACAATGGAGGAGACCTAGGACAGAGAGGTCAGTGTGGGAATGGGAAGGAGAATTAAAGTTTGCTACAGATCAGAAAAAGTTTTTTCTTTGTGTCAGGCTGCAAGCCAATATCCATGTACTTGAGATGTATCCTTACACCAATGAAGATGTCTGTATCATCGCAATGTAAATGAATCAGTGTGGTGATGCCCTTTGACTTTCTTGACTCTGTCCAATAAAATTCTACAATGTTGGAACTTGCTGCAACGTGATGGGGTTTGGCTAAATCCCCAGCAAGGAAATGTTGTTTTTAATCAACATTTGTGTTGCTTTTCAACTGACCTAATTAATACTATCAAGAAAAATCATCTGAGATAATTCTAATGTATTATTTAAAAACTGAACTTCATAGCAAAAATCTTTTGTCATTTAACTTCATGCTGAAGTCGAATATGATTTTTAGAATTAAGAACAACAGAAATTAACACTTAGTCGATTGAGCACTAATATAGCTGTAAGATAGATGCTCAAATAAATATGTTTATGGCTGTAATATTGACTTCACAGTATGAATGTTTACACTTGCAAGTCGATTGTCACAGAAAGGTAAGAAAGGGCACACTGATATCAGTTTTAGATTTACCTGCTGGATGTAAACTGGATGCATTAGCAGTTTAAACCACCCAAAGCTGAAAGGCTTTGTAGGCGGCAAGTACTTGCCTAAGTTAAGCGGGAGATCTCATGAATGTATGCAGGTCAGCTTCCATTTATTTATTGAGATTGCAATTGTATTTTAGAGAAAGCGGTCTTGGCTTTCCTATGAGATAATGGCAGATCCACATTTGAGGAAAAAGAAGAAGACACTGCTGAGGTAAAGTAAGAAACAAAACCTGGTCGAGTTAGGAGGTGGAAGACAATTCTGTGGTCTGCACCATTTCAAATTTTTCACGTTTTTCCCATTGAGGGTAGGGAAGATTCAAACAAGAGGGCATGACATGAGAATTAAGGGACAGAGGTTTTCGGGGTAACGTGAGGGGGAACTTCTTTACTCAGAGGGTGGTGGCTGTGTGGAATCAGCTTCCAGCAGAAGTGGTGGAGGCAGGATCGATTTTAACATTTAAGAGTAAAGTGGATAGGTATATGGACGTGAAGGGAATGGAGGGGTATGGTCTGAGTGCAGGTAGATGGGACTAGGGGAAAACAAATGGTCGGCACGGACTGGAAGGGCCGAGAGGGCCTGTTTCCGTGCTGTAATTGTTATATGGTTATATGGTTATAAATATCACCACCATGTGTCACTGTTTAACTCAGCTCATAAGTCACAGAACTGGAAACCACCCTTCCTCAATAACTAGTTGAAACCACAGTTTACCTCCTTCCTGAGCACCAGGGAGTGGACTAGTATCATTTAAATGAGACCTATTTACTAATATCACTTACACTCACTTGTAAAGGAAATGGTGCCTTTTTGGTTCTCTCTGAGTTGAAATGCTTGCTTCAATACTATTTTCAACTATATTTTTCTTTTCCCCTTTCTTTTCTCCTTCTCACTCTTTTTTCCACTTTCCCTACCTCTTCTCACATCTTGCTTTACTTATTTTTCCTACTTAACCTATATTATCTTTTTAGCCATTATTTCCAATAAAATGAAGGTTAAAAAGTTCTAATTACCTAGTTTCTGCTTCATCCCACCTCCCTCTGTGCATTTTGGTGAGGGAACATTTTTATAAAAAGGTTTTACATGCCATTTGTCAGTCAACCTAAACCCAGAGATGTCAGACCGATATGGTCATATCGTAGGCAAGAGATGGGAATAATTTTTGGCCTGATTTTGACATACTGAACCAGGGTAAAAACTGCAAAATACGTTTTTGAAGAGAAAATCATGAGTGCTCAAAAAAGTAATCTCACCCAAATATTGTAATTGTTTCTCATACTTTCTGGAGAAATGTATGAGTCTTGTCTCCTGTGGGCGACGTGCCTACATCCATCACATGTGCAAGCAGTCACTGTGGAAGTATAATTAATGTGTAACCTAAATCAGAATGAAGAAACATTTTAAGCACAATATATAACTGTGTTCATGTTCATTTGCAGATTACATGTTTGGCATTGGTGCAGTTAGGTGTACAAACACTATTCAACTGAATAAACTTCCCACTGCGGTTTCCCATTCCCCTCAATCTATGCCATTCCTCCGTAGTTTCCAATAAGCTTCTACCAAATTAAAGGTAGAGAAAATCCTCAAACACAGTCTTCCCTTTGCAATAGAAGTTTTATGTGTACATTCTTTTTCTATCTTATTAGCATGAGAAATGGGGTCAAGGAAATAGCGTTCACTTCGAACATGATGCCAAGACCATATCTTATCTGCCTGTGCATAATCCATATGCTCCATTTTCTGCATATTCATATTCCTATTAAAAGTCTCCTAAATGCCACTATCGTATCTGCCTCAACCATCATCCGAGTAAAAAAAGTTGCCGCACACATCCTTTAAACTCTGCCCTTCTCACCTTCAAGTCTTCCCTAGCTATGCCTCTCAAAATTGTTTATACTTCTATCAGGCTTTCCTTGCAACCTGCAGTGTTCCAGAGGTAACGATCCAAGCCAGCCCAACCTCTCCCTGCAGCGAATGTTCCCCTAATCTAGGCACCATTCTGGTAAAATTAGACACAAAATGCTGGAGGAACTCAATGGGACAGGCAGCATTTCTGGATAGAAGGAATGGATAGAGGATAAAGATGATGCCTCTCCCGCTGAGTTACTCCAGCATTTTGTGTCTATCTTCAGTGGCATCTGAGTTCTCTCCTACAAATCACTCAAGTAAACTTCCTCTGAACCCTTTTGCAATACTCTAAATGAGGTTTAACCATAGTCCTATAAAACTGAAAATATTTCATATTCCAAATTTACTCACCAAACCTTACATTAATTGCAACTAAACACTGATAGCGGGAGGGAGGTATCTAGACTTACTTTGTGTTTCATAGTATTTATGATTCGGTCTTTTAAATTGATCAACTATAATTGGAACATTTATATAATAAGTATTATAGTTTACCACATGCTTGATGGATATCTTTCACATTGAAGCTAGTGCATATGTTTGATGTATGACACCATATGTATATAGTGCATGCCTGAAATTGTGCATATTATATTTTTATTGGGTCTCCGGAGGTACATTCTACTTAAGAAATAGTGACTGGAAGGTTTTATTTAAGCTGGCATTCAGACAGAATGTTTAAATTAATCACCTAATGCTATAGTTTTTTATCCCCTTCATAACCCATCATTAAAATGCTGTACTGTAAATCATCGTGTTTTTTCTGTGCTTAATGACATTATCAAATAGCATTTGCTGAAACATCTGTAACTTCTGTCTTGAATTGTTGCAAGATTCTGTTCATAAGGGATGCATGCTCAGATCGTACAAGAGTCTTCAGTGTTCCATTGAAAATGCATTGGATTAAAATCCTGTGGTGGAATGGGTGTTTAACTGTTTAAAAGGATTTGGCAGCAGAGTGTGTCAGCAAGGAAGGCTATCTACGTTTACAAAAATATCTTGATCAGCTAGGAAAGTGGGCCAAGGAAAGGCAGATGGAATTTAACTGACATTTAGAAAGGCAAACCAGGGCAGGAATTACACAGTAAATGGAAAGGCCCTGGAGAATATTGTGGAGCAAACTTGTCTTTGTTGGTAAGGGTATTGCATACAAGAGTTGGGACATCATGCTACAGCAGTGCAAGACATTTGTGAGAATATTTGGAATATTGTGTGCAGTTGTGATCACCCTGCTTTCGGAAGGATACCATTTAGCTGGAAGGGGTGCCAAAAAGAATCATCAGGAATCGAGGGCTTGAGTTATAGGGAGGGGTTGGATAACCTGGGACATTTTTCCCCAGAGCGTAGGAGGCTGAGCGGGAGTCAAAATCATGAGAGGCATAGATTAGCTGAATGATCACAGTCTTTTTCCTGGGATAGAAGAATTCAGACTACAGGTGATAGGTTTCAGCTGAGAGCAGAAAGATTTGAAAGAAACATGAGGGACAATTTTGTTCATGCAGAGGGCAGTGAAAAATTGGATCAAGCTAACAGACTGTCCATCGGGTAGCACTGTGAGCCGGCAGCCTCGCCAGCAGCTGTTCGTCCTTTCGACTTTTTTTTTGTTTTTAGTATGTCTAAAAATGTGTTTTAATGTAGGGGGGAGGGGGGTTGCGGGAGGGAATAAGGGGGAAACTGTTTTTTAGTCACTTACCTCAGTGGAATGCGACTATTCTCCCAGTCGCATATTCACCTTTCCTCGCGGCCTAACAGCTTGGATTGGTGCAGCCTCTCCTGGAGTCGGGCCCAGAGCTTCAGCAGCGGGCACAGCACGGACTTTCCATCATGGAGCCGGGCGATGCTTTGCCGGGGATCGCCACAGTAAGTGCTCCGATCGCTGGCCCGCGGACTACAACATCCTGAAGCCGAGGTCTGCGGAGCTTCTGGCCGCGGGCGCAGCGTGGGATCCCTTGCTGGGGATATCCGGAGAAGAGCTCCGGCCACCGGCCTGCAGCCTATAACATCGTGAAGCCGCGGTCTCCGGTAGGAAGCGGCCGATTCGGGACCTCCAAGCCGCGGAGTGAACGTCCGTCCCAACATCCGAGCTTCGAGCATTCCGACGAGAGGGCCTGAACATCGGGCCATCCGTAGCGGTGACTGCGGAGGGTTCATGGTCCCGACCACAGATGAACAAAGCAGGAGGACTGACTGAACTTTATTGCCTTCCACCACAGTGAAGAATGTTGATTCCACTGTGGTGGGTGTTCATGTTGTATTCTGTTGTCTATTGTGCTCTTTTTGATTGTGTGGCTGCATGGTAAATCAAATTCCACTGTACCTTAATTGGTGCATGTGGCAATAAATGTGAACTTGAACTTGAAGAGGAAGCTGTGGAAATAGGTACAATGGTGGTTTAAACGGAATAAGTCTAATTCTTTAACTTGTGCATTGGCAGATATCATTAGTTTTATTCTTTGTGCCATCAGTAACAAACCACCATTCTCATCAGTGAATAATCAGGGAATTATGTAGTTGTGGAACCACGAATCTTACTCTGTGGTGAATGCCAATCCCATGTAGCAGGTTCCTGCACAGTGGCAGAGCCTTGCAAAGCGTCAATAAGTAAAATAAAATAGTTTAAAAACTGCAGATGCTGGAAATACTCAGCAGATCAGATCACAAACGTGGGAAGAAAAAGATACGTTTATTAAGCAGGCGTGTGGCTGAGGGGGATGGGGAGTGTGGGGGGAGTGGACGAAATATCACTAATAGGATAAAACCAGGGTGACCATGGGAATAAATTATAAACAATGTTCTCAAGTCAGAATGAATGGAAGTAGACGGAGAGTGAAAACATGGACAAAAGAACAAAGACCAAAGAATGTAAGGGTTGTGATGTGCAGAGAAGGAAGAGCTACAGATGCAGTGCACTTCAGTTAAAGATAAGCTGTCTTCTTTAATGCAAATTAATGCTTACTTAATAAATAAAATACACAAATTTTATTTTGCTTTTACCAATTGTTCAAATGAAAATGAAACTGCGTTCAGTATTTATTGTTTTTGGGATACTCTACTGAGCCTAAAACTGATTTGTTGAACTTTCTTTAAGTTCCAGTCATTGCAGCCTTGCAATATCCATCGATTCACAGATTGATAATGATGCTTAATCAATGTTATGTTTTTCTATCCAATTTGTTTCAGGCCTCAGATTTGTTTAATTTTCACTAATCGTTTCCATCAGAGTCAGACCACGACACCAATTTATTGGGGCTGTTTCTAACATGCTGACTATTCAACATTATTGCATAATTTAAAAATAAAATATAGCCAGTACAACAATGAAGATAAGCAACGTATGGGGAATTAAATGCTGTTTTTTCATTTAATATTGCTATTCCTATTTTTATATTTGTAGGAGTACTGATTTAGATAGTGAACTTTCTGATTATTTTAGTGCATTGGGCAGACTAACATTTTTTTGTCTGTGAATGCTTTCAAGGTGATAATCTAATCCGTGGTTCACAGTACATGCAGTTTCATGCATTCAATAAATATCATTGGCTTTGTTTACAGGAGATTCGAATGTGCTTTCATTTTTCAAAACTGGGGAATAGGGTGAATGAAGGTTTTCACAGCACATTTAAACAATAAACATTTCTTGGTTAGTGGGAGCATGATTCAATAAAGATACACTTTTCAGTATTGGGAAAATGTAGGTGTAATTTTGATGTTTTTTCCATTAGTACACATGACTTCCTGGATTAAAATCTTCCTCACTAAATTTCCTTTCAGGTGCATCCAATTTCTTTAGTGCTTATATACGCTTCTTTTTTTTGCCTCGGTGACATCAGCCTTGGCTTGCACACCAACTGATGTCATTGATGAGCAACCAGCAGTCTCCATATGTTGGCAAGTCCTTGGAGCACAGGACCATGATGCAGTTTCACAGTGTGTGCTAACACAAAAATACCAACCCCACTTTAAACTTCAGAGCTATCTCAAAGCGCACAAAAAGTGATACTTATCATTTTTCACCTGCCTTGAGTAAATATATGGCAGAAAATTCCCCGCAGCTTGACCTGGCAACTGACCTGATTGAATGTCTGGCTTGCTGAAGACTACGGAGCTCATGCTCATAGGAAAGTGGGTGAAGAGATAAGGAGGAGATCAGCCATTCTGTGGTTGGGGAGATCACAGCGGGACTTGCAAGATTGCTGGACCCTGGAAGGTTCGGAAGTAAGATAATGAGGTGATTAAGGGCGGCACGGTGACACAGCAGTAGAGTTGCTGCCTTACAGTGTCAGAGACCCGGTTGGTTTTGCCAGGGGTTGGTTTTGCATCACTGGTTGCTGTCAAAATGCAACCTTACATTTAATCATCTTACACTGAGATCTTTCTTCCAAGTAACTACTTAACGTGTTTGGAAGACATCAGCTTCAGCTATGCACAAATTCAAAACACAAATGCCCTTTGCCAATGTCGGCAACTAGCCTACAACGAGGGTAGTGAGAACCAGTAGGTTCTGGCGGTTGTAGCACTGGAAGGCTTTCAATCACATGTTTTGCATAACATAATATTAATATGCAATCACTCACTGTTTACATTGCATACAAGATTGGCAGTGGACAATGTGAATGATAAAAAAGAAAATTGTCATTAGGTTGCTGTGTCTCCTTTGGCCATGGATGCCATCATGATCATTATCTCCAAGTCTTTCTCTTCTATAGATATAAATTGTAAGTGGCTTAGATTCCTTCTCCGATGCTCTTCCCCTGTCAGGATGGAAATATGAAACCTATGATTTAAAGTAATATGTTGAACAGATGATTGGAGCATGGACATTGTAAGCCGAGGCACCAGATTCGGTGGTGTACTGTTCTATATTCATGTGTGCTCCATGTTGTGAACTCAGAGGCATTAAGGGCCATCCATTAATGCCATCAAAACGGAGCTCAATGATCTGATCTATAAGAGCATTACACCACCTAACAAATCAGTGAAGAGATCTCTGGTGCCATGCTACATCAGGGGACTTCCCTTGCCATCAGCTTTAGAATAAGGGGGGGGGGGCTGGCACAGGGGTACAGCGGTGGAGACCCAAGCTCAACCCTGACCATGGGTGCTGTTTGTACAGAGTTTGTACATTCTCCCTGTGACTGTGTGGGTTTTCTCTGGGTGTACTTGTTTCTACACTCCAAAGACATACAGGTTTGTAGGTTAATTGGCTTTAGTAAAAAAAATTGTAAACTGTCCCTAGTGTGTCAGATAATGCTCATGTGCTGGCAATCGCTGGTCGGTGTGGACTCGGTGGGCCGAAGTGCTTGTTTCTGCACCGTATCTAGAAAATCTAAAGTCTAAATAAGAGTAGGAACATCAGGCATTTTATGTTCTGAGGGGAGGGAGGATTAGGACATGTGTGAATATCAGCCCTTTCTCAGTGTGTTCCTATTGCCTCCAATATTGCACCATTCATTCCTACAATGGATTGGGAAGTGTGCCATGTAATGTGTTTGGGCAATAAAACACAGACTACAGAATGTGATAGGGGGTCTGCATAATAGGAGATTCACTTATATGGTCAGCAGAAAAACTAATTCGCAGTTGAAGTACATTGAGGTGGATTCATCCTAGATTTGGTGTAGTGCCCATATAGTATCCTGCAACTTCTTTATCCAGATGTGGGAGGCTGAACAGGCAGACCCCCTGACTGGACAGGAATAGAAGCAGCTCCACACTGCGGTTAGGCACTACAAAGCCGTTGACAGCTCGTTTGTTGTCAAGGGCTGCAAAAAGGCGTTCTAATAACCTTAAAATGTTTCCATTTGACAAATATCAACAAATTAATTTAAGTAATTTTTTTATACACCAAACAAAATAAACAAAAATATTGGACTACCAACGCAAACCAGAGCATTAAAATAATGTAGAATAAAATAAGTAAGGCACGTAGTTTTGTCCACATGATTAGTGACACTATTCATTCCTACGGCAGCCCTCCCTGGGCTAAAGCTGAGAGGCAAATGTGAAATGAAGTTGGATCCTCTCTAAAGGAAGTAATTGATCCATCTCTGAGCACAGAGGTGAGTCTGGAGATAGAACAGGCAGTCAGATCTGCTGGAATGTGCCTTCAGTGAATGTTACTTCCATATCCTCTGGTCAAGATTCCTACTCTTGAACTTTATCGGAAACCGCCCACTATACTCTGTGTGTCTGACCTTGAATGTGTGGAAGTCTGAGACTTCCTGAATGACTGATAGAACCATGGTCTAGATCGAGCATGAGTTGGGCCTGATTGTTGGGAATAGGTCGTGAGTGAGGGACATTATTGGTGGGTGAGAGGGTGTGGTGAATTGGGCATTTTCTGAGCCTGGCCATGCAATAGTATGACTGAACCTGGTGATACATTTACTGACCTTGGTCAATTATACAAGGTCATTACGTGTAGGAACAAACTATAGATGCTGGTTTATTCTGAAAATAGACACATAGTGCTGGAGCAACTCAGCGATTCACGCAGCATCTCTGGAGGAAAGGAACAGGTGACATTCAGGTCAGAACCCTTTTTCAGACTGGTCATACAAGGTGATTACTTCCATATCCTCTGGTCATGATTCCTACTCTTGATCCTCATAGGAAACTTCTCACAGTACTCAGTGTGTCTGTATGGCGTCCGAGAGCAAGTAGCAAACCTCTACTTTGGCCTACTCTATTAAAGCCGGTAGTACGATGCCCTGAAACCGTGAACACCATTGTCCCTTTGTGTTGACATTCTTCAATACATCACAGGTTAAATTAACTCTGTGTGCATATAAGCATCCACTTCACACTACATTTCTCCTTCAAGAGCTGCACACTACCTTTAAAAGGCGAGACTGGCTTCATCTGAAACTGGGCACTAATAACACTGGTCCCATTAATGGGTCTGGCTGACATTTCAACATTGGCTGGAAGCTTAACTTATTCAAGTGGCCAAAAAGTATAAAATCAACACAGTTGGTTAATTGGTTTTGTTGACACTTTTACCTGATTTTCCAGGACTGCCCAATTTAGCCCACATTCTTTAGAAGCTGAGATCTTATGTTACAACATAAGAAACAAATTATAAAATACATTCATGGTAAGCTTCTCTGTATTATTTTAATGAATCGTGGACAAAGTAAAATTCACCCTAAAGTGTTAATTAAAATTGTTATGAATATCACACACTGATTTCAATTTCTAGGTGTGAAACATCTTGCAATCAGTGGGTTTAATTCCCTTGCTTCACTATTTTTAGCACAGCCATTAACACATTTGTATTAAATTTATTTCTGTGCTCTTTTAATACAGACCCTAGCCTATTTAAAGCAAACAGGTTAATA
This sequence comes from Okamejei kenojei, assembly GCA_035221665.1. Taxonomy (NCBI): domain Eukaryota; kingdom Metazoa; phylum Chordata; class Chondrichthyes; order Rajiformes; family Rajidae; genus Okamejei; species Okamejei kenojei. The sequence continues at coordinate 72,487,176 of CM069138.1, read as the reverse complement.
CCTTTGATAAAACAGTGAACGTTGTGATGCAAAGCAAGGGTTAATGGGTGTGCTAAGAATAGTACATAGAAGGAATTGAAGCCATTGAGATTTGAATTTCTATCTTCTACATTGTTTGGGACAATGAAGTTCATACACAATCCTATTCCAATAATTTTTGGATTCTAAGTGAAAGATAGCCCAGTCCTGACATATGAAGGCTGTTTCTAGATTATCCACCTTGAATTTAAATGCTTCTGTGTTTATGTTAAAGGTACCGAAATGGAGGATACAAACAGACCTTCACAAGGGCACATGTGGTCCAGCAGCAATATAGAAAACTACAACCTCTTTTAAAATCCCTTTATTGTTCCCTTCATGTTAGCACCTAAAAGGAGTGAGTTGGTACATGTGTCAATCTTGCATTAAAGATCATCCAAAGTGACACTTTTGTGGTACGTCTCATGAAAATTAGCTGACCTCAATAATGTGTTTTTAATTATGAGATGTGATTTTCCATGCAAAGTCAACATTTATTGGCCATTCCCAATGGCTTTGATAATTTTGTGGTGGACCCCTATCACAAATCGTTGAACCCTTTGGTGAAGTTACTTCCATGGTGCTGGTGGATATGGACTTCTGGGGTTTAAATCAAGTGACAATGAAAGAATGGCAAACATTTCCATGTCAGGATGGTGGAATTAAACCTGCAGTTAGTGGCGTTCAAAGGCATCATGTTTGTACTGGTTAGGTGTTGCTATCCGAGTGATGGGTGAAACGTTGCTGCAGCGGTTAGTTCCGCTGCCTTGAATGCCATTTGTGTGGCGTTTGCACATTTTTCCTTGTGAAGGAGTTTCCCCTGCCAGCTCTGGCTTCTTCCTGTGTCCCAAAGATATGTTGGTAGGGAAAATTATCCAATAAAGTAAGTGACAAAAGAACCAAAGAAAAACTTATAGATATGTGAAAGAGAATATGTTCTAGGGTTACTGGAAACTAGGAAGGGCATGGGGACTATCTCTGTAGTGGTGCCTACATGGAAACATAGAAAATAGGTGCAGGAGGAGGCCATTTGGCTCTTTGAGCCTACACCACCATTCATTGTGATCATGGCTGATCATCCACAATCAGTAACCCGTGCCTGCCTTCTCCTCATATAGATAGATATATAGATATCCCTTGATTCTGCTAGCCCCTAGAGCTATATCTAACTCTCTTTTAAATTCATCCTTAGCCAACTCTCTTTTAAATTCATTCCAATGCCTTCTGTGGCAGAGAATTCCACAAATACACAACTCTCTGGGTAAAAACTTTTTTGTCATCTTTAAATAGCTTTCCCTTTATTCCAATGGCCCTGTCCCACTGTACAAGCTCATTCAAGAGCCCTCCCGAGATTTAAACAAAAAATCAAACTCGTGGAAGCACGTAGAATGTACGTAGCGGGTACGTCGGAGCTTGGGATGTCTCTTAGCGGCTCGTAACGCTAAGGTCAGGTACTCGGGAAACGCGGTAAGCTCGGGAAGACTCGTGAAGATTTTTCACCATGTTGAAAAATGTCCACGAGAACCCCGAGTACCTACGAGCAGCCATTACCGTAAATCTCCGAGTTCAAATCAGGGCAAACTCGGGAGAACTCTTGAATGAACTCGTACAGTGAGACAGGGCCATTAGACTGTGCCCCCTGGTTCTGGACTCCCCCAACATTGGGAAACTTTTTCCTGTATCTAGCTTGTCCAGTCCTTTTATAATTTTATACGTTTCTATAAGATCCCCTCACATCCTATTAAATTCCAGTGATAACAAGCCCAGTCTTTCCTTATATGACAGTCCCGCCATCCTGGGGAATAACCTTGTGAACCTACGCTGCACTGCCTCAATAGCAAGTATGCCCTTCCTCAAATTAGGAGACCAAAACTGCACACAATACTCCAGATGTGGACTCACCAGGGCCTTGTACAACTGCAGAAGGACCTCTTTACTCCTATACTCAAATCCTCTCGTTATGAGCATTGATCTGACGGACCAGTGTCATTGCGATTAAGCGGGCTGCAATTTATTTTGAGTGGGCAGCATGGTGGTGCAGCGCTAGAATTGTTACCTTAAAGTACCAGAGATCCGGGTTCTATCCTGACTGCAGGTGCTGTCAATATGGAGTTTGCACATTCTCCCTGTGACCACGTGGGTTTTCTCCGGGCGCTCCGGTTTCCTTCCACACCCCAAAGACGAACAGGTTTGTAGGTTAATTGGCTTCTGTAAAAATGTATCTTGTCCGTAATGTGTAGGATAGTGCTAGTGTACGGGGTGATCGCTGGTCGGCGTGGACTTGGGGGGCCGAATGGCCTGTTTCCGTGCTGTATCTCTAAACTAAACTAAACTAAGATGGTGCGCACTGAGCAGGGTAGAATGTGTAGGGTGGTGATAGACGCACAATTTGATTGGTTCTGGATTAAATTGTGCTTCTTATTTGTCATAGGTGCACTCTTCTAGACGAGTAGAGAGTGCTCCATTATATTCCTGACCTGTGGACTTGTAAATGTTGGCAAGGTTTTGGGGTGTCAACAGATGAGTCTCTTGCCACACTGGCAATTGTGTAGCACAGATATAACCCAGCACCCATCAGTTCATACCTCAATGTTGTCTTGGCTGTATAGCATACAGGTTGAATGGCGTATGGTTAGGTGTGTTGAACAGAACTGAATATTGTGCAACCATGAGAAAACATTTCCAATTCTGACTTCATAATGAACCGGAGGTCATTGATGATCCTACTGAAGATGATTGGATGTAGGCCACTATCCCGACAAATTCCAGCAAAACTGTCATGTGACTGAGATTATAGTCATAGAGTGATACAGTGGGGAAACAGGCCCTTCGGCCCTACTTACCCACACCGGCCTACATGTCCCAGTTACAATAGTCCCACCTGCCTGCATTTGGCCCATTATCTTTAACAACCACAATCATTTTCCTTTTTGCAAGTTGTCACTCCAACCCATAACATTTCCCTTTAATTTCAATTTTTCACAGGATTGTATCACTTTTGGAAAACCTTGACTAGAGGCTTGGCTAATTCTAGCGTAAGGCTTGTGCAAGTGGGGAATTTATTTGATCACTTAGCATTTGTTTCTATCAGGTGGTTGAGCTATTTCTTGACACTATGTGGAATGAATTAAATAGACTGAAGAGTGGGGAGGCAATGGTGATGGATCCTCCATCTGAGTGGGGCTCAATGTTAGCTTCCTGTTGCAATACTCCCACTGCTGCAATTCCAAAATGTGAGACTTTAATGACTAAATCTAAACTGCTGCATTAGAGTTCCATATTCTTTTCCTTGAAGCAAATGAAAGATCCATGTTTTACAAGGGAAAATATTTGGAAGCAACAGTGTTCCATCATTATTTAAAGAATCACAACGTACGTGCCTTTGAAATGTACTGTTATACCAGTGCATTCAATTAATAAAAAGCTATAAAGAAAAATGATGGCCATTTTTCTGTCTGCTTTAGGGCATTGTTTGTTGGATTGGGATATCTTGGGGCTAAACAAGCCAAGAGGTTCCTGCTGCTCCAAAGCTAACTCCTGCCCATTTGACAGTAGGTAACCTAAAACATTTGTCATTTTCTCTGGTATCTAATACAATTCCGCATCAAAACCTTGGGAGATTCAAATTGAAAATGGCCCAGGATTCAGAGAATATATTCAGGGTAATTGGGCATTGCCAGGGTCCTACTAGGACAGTCAGAATTCTCATTCTTGCCCAATGATTTCCTACCAGGGGATCCATGGCCTCTTTTGTGTTTTCATCAGTGGGTTAACAAGCAATGTTCTTATCGATTGAAGTACCTTACCCAGTTACTTCATTGAGCAAAATTAGTCCTTGCTTAATGATTTCCAATGACTTATTTATAACTGTTAAACTAGAGAAAGATTTCTTCTTGACTCATGAGAAATGTAGCAAGTATATATTACATCTGTTCGAAGTGTCAACCGATTAGTGGCAATATTTAATTCACACGTGAATGGAGGGCGATTCTTTAACACAATCAAATGTGTTTATCGGGATGATAATATATACAGTTAGAATAATTACTTGTTTTATTGCTGTTTGTGCTTTCATACACTGCTGCAAAATATTATGAAAAAAGATTGGGAAAGACGTGTTAAAGACCTGTTAATGCTTGTGGAAGTATTTGAGCTGAAGGGGGCAGTGTAATCCTTCCTTGCAGCTACGTTCAAAACAAAATTGATCACTGCAATTCTCTTTTGGAGTATTAGTTGGCCCATTTGTTAAATACTGATAACACAAAGTGAAACAATGCCATAACTGTCATCTAAATTGTTTTTTTACAGGATACTGGAAGTGTTCAGTAATAAATGATATAAAAAGGTCTGATATTGACAAGCTGCCATTTACTATTTGCATTAAAGAACATGAGAAGATGATGGCTGCTTCCCCCTGTCCCAAAGGTACCAAGCTCGGTGAGACAATAGAAAATGTTTCAGTTTACTTAAAGCATTGATAACACCCGTAAATAATTAAGTGAGAACTTCCTGTCCTCAATTACTTAAATGCTTTTTTTTTCCGTCTTAAGAGAATTATGAATGACTTCTGGATTTCACATGGCAAGTCGGCTCAGTCTGCCCTCTCCCCTAGAAACACTTTATAAGATCAGGTTTCTTAGGCTCAGATGTAATTAAAAATAAGCTGTCAGAAAACACTGCACCACAGTCAAAAATGGAGGAATCATGCCAGAGGAAATGTCCATTGATTTACAGGATTACAAGCCATTTATACCAATATTTCAAATGATGCTCATATTATAGTGATGGAAAAGATTAAAGGAACAATCCACTATTTTTACGACAACTGTTCAAAGCCTTTAAAAGGTAAAAAGTTACATTTTATCTATCGCTCTGTGAAAAAATATGTGCACATAATTCACTTATGGTTGACAGCAGCAAAATATATGGGATGTTTATGGAAAATAAGTAAGTATCTGTAAAGTATGGCAATTATCGGAGGTCATACTTCAAACAGATTGCACTTTTATCTCTCTGTTCATAACCCCCTAAGGGATATAGTGGTTCTCTTGCATTTTAATACACTAACGTTACAAGGTTACCATTCAAATTTATTTAGACGTTACTAATGAAATGAAATAAGATTTTTATTCAATTCTATTGTGTTTATCGAGAAAAACTATGGTAAGTTTATTAAATGTCTTTATTACATGCTTTCTATATTTGTATTTTTAGAGCATTTAATCAATAGGATTTTTTCAACTAATGATTGGTTATAATGGAAACCTGGTATAACGTTGCTGTGCCAGATACCATTTTAATGAAAAGATAATAGTAAATAGTCTAACTTTGAAGCAAAATCTACGGCAATGTTACTGCAACATTGATGTCTACTGTGGTGTGCATGTGCCTTTGTATCCATGTGCATGTCGTGAGGTGGAAGCAATAATTTCCACATAGGGCCCCTGAATTCCATCTTAATTGCAAATAAAAGCAAATGGAGAACTATAAATGCAACCTTGACTCAGCCTCATGATACAACGACTACTCAGTGTATCTTAATTGTTGCAATGCAGAATTAAAAAAGACAATATTTTATCTTTGATTATTTCTTCCTGTGACAATTAACTTCATCCTGCTAATAAGATGCTTCCAAGATGGCACCCAACACAGATGACTATTTGCATGCTAGCCACAGAAGCAGATCTACGAACTCACATTACAATCGCTCCATACTCTTACATCTGTATTCCTCATGTGCACTGTAAATGGATTGATTGTAATCATGTAGTGTCTTTCTGCTGACTGGTTAGCATGCAACAAAAAGCTTTTCACTGTACCTCGATACATGTGACAGTAAACTAAACTGAACTGAACTAATGTTTAAGAAAGAACTGCAGATGCTTGAAAAATCGATGGTAGACAAAAGTGCTGGAGAAACTCAGCGGGTGAGGCAGCATCTATGGAACGAAGGAATAGGCAAAGTTTCGGGTCGAGACCCTTCTTCAGACTGATGGGGGGGGTGGGGGGTGGGAAAAAGAAAGGAAGAGGCGAAGACAGTAAGCTGTGGGAGAGCTGGGAAGGGGAGGGGAAGGAGGGAGAAAGCAAGGATTACCTGAAATTGGAGGTCAATGTTCAAAATATGAGGTGCTGCTCCTCCAGTTTATGGTGGGACTCACTCTGGCCATGGAGGAGGCCCAAGACAGAAAGGTTGGATTCGGAATGGGAGGGGGAGTTGAAGTGCTGAGCCACCGGGAGATCAGGTTGGTTATTGTGAACTGAGTGGAGGTGTTGAGCGAAGCGATCGTCAAGCCTGTGCTTGGTCTCACCGATGTAGAGCAGTTGACACCTGGAACAGCGGATTCAATAGATGAGGTTGGAGGAGGTGCAGGTGAACCTCTGCCTCACCTGGAAAGACTGCTTGGGTCCTTGGATGGAGTCGAGGGGGGAGGTAAAGCGGCAAGTGTAACATTTCCTGCGGTTGCAAGGGAAAATACCAGGGGAGGGGGTGGTTTGGCTGGGAAGGGACGAGTTGACCAGGGATTTATGGAGGGAACAGTCTTTGCGGAAAGCTGAAAGGGGAGGAGATGGGAAGACGTGGCCAGTGGTGGGATCCCGTTGGAGGTGGCGAAAATGTCGGAGGTTTATCTGTTGTATGTGACAGGATGAGGTGTTTCAAACCGAGGTATCGGAGATGTTCTTTAAGCTACGGGGGATCCCCGCTTCGACTATAGATGAGGCACTCACCAGGGTCTCCTCTATATCCTGTAGCTCCGCTCTCACTCCCCATCCCCCACTCATAACAAGGACAGTCCCCCATGTGCTCACCTTCAACCCTACCAGCCATCCCCCGCCCCCCCCCCACATCAGTCTGAAAATAGGTCTTGACCTGAAACGTCACATATTCCTTCGCTCCATAGATGCTGCCTCACCTGCTGAGTTTCCCTAGCATTTTAGTCTACCCGGAACTGAACTGATGATGTCTTGATAGATCAGGCATTTCACATGTGGTGCATTTGGTTACCCATGGATTATACCATCTAGTTGGGACAGTATTCTTCATATAAGTTTTGAAGAGGTTTTATTAAGGGCAACCACTGTTGGTGAATAGATATTTCAGGAACTCATTAGATGATAGTTGCAAATTGTTACAAGAACAAAAATGTGACTCCATAGTTTCTCACCTATCAAATAACATCAGCTAATATATCAGAATTTTCAAGATACATCAAAGACTATTCCAACCTAGGGTTGCTTCTCTAATTTTCATTATTACCTTAAAAGGAATAAGACCACGTGCCACAAAGAAAAGCCAATTGAGAATCCCAATCTTCAGCAGGCAGATGGACCTAACTTCAATGCCATGACTGAAGGACACTTCCTGTGACAACCTCCTACCTGATACATCACTACAATGCCTAAAGTTTCCATTTCAAAATTGTGAAAACATAGACAGCATGAAGGGCTAAGAGTAAAGAATAGATGAGTTAGACTAGGAAGTAGTGAAGACCTACTAAGAAGCTGTGACTCAAATTTTGGATTTAATAGCATGTATTTTGTAGGACAAAGAAAAGAAATGGGAGTTATGGGCCTGTTCCACTTAGGCGACTTTTTAGACAATTGCAGGAGACTATGCAATCGCCACATGGTCGCCACATGTTCGCGGGTGGTTGCCGGGTAGTGGCCTTCATGGTCGCGAGGAGTTCCCGCATTCTGGAAACTATCGCGGCCTCATTATGGTTGCCGCACATTTTTCAACATGTTGAAAAATTAACCGTGACCAGAATAAAGCCGCCATGGAGAGTAGCGAGAATTCCCGTGCTGTAGGTGGGTCGCCAGGAGTTCCTAGTGGGTCGCCAGGAGGTCGAAGGTTCTCGTAGGTTGTAACCGGTGCTGACCGGTGAATTTCATTGGCTCATTGGGGAAAATAAATCGTAAGCAGTAGTTTTCAGAACCAAGGATAAATACTGATCGGTAAGCTTCACAGCCGTGTACCTCTGGCTTCTTAAAAGTTGTTTCCACTCCTTCTCCCCCCTTCTTCCCCCCTCTTCTAAAGGACTTGCGTGATCCTTCCCGTACACTGTGCTTTCACCGTCTTAATTACAGTCACAACCTTCCTGTTCATCGCATGGCTTTGCACTGTGTGAATTTCACTCAGACGGCGCTCCCCCCGCTTGCCCTGTCCCCCACCTGCATAATGGGCTGATGACGGAAGCGATGTGTGTGTGTGTGTGTTCCATTCTGACAGTCGCTGTTCCATTCGCCTGAAAAATCATTAAAGTGGGACAGGCCTTTGGAGATGTGAAACAAGACTGAGTTATAAAAGGATAGTGGAAAAGGGAAATATATATAAAATGACAGATCTGGAGTTTCGGAAAATTAGAAGCAGAAACGACTTTGTTAGCATTGAAAAATTAGAGATTATTTCACCAATAACCATAGGATGCAATTTAGCGTGACCTTCAAACTGTTACATGTGGCATGCTCACTTGCTACTGTCTGCACACTGAACAATTGTACAACTCCCGGCAGGTAAGGGTATTCCTGAAAAGGCTGAATGTCTACAGTGTCAGTGAAAGTGAAGTCTGTCGCTCACAAATGCTCTGCCCCATCACGTAAAACAGTGTCATGTATGATAATGCCTGCTTCAATAAGAGATACTGTTTAGATGCAAAAAAAAGACACAAATCAGCTGAAAGGCGACTCTTAAAAGCATGCGATGCCCAGTAAATCTGTTACAAGCTAGCTATTATTCAGGCAGCTTTTAAATATATCTTTGACTTTTGTCATTCTTAGTACCTTTTTACTCTTTTGCAAACAGCTCCATTAAAAATAGAGTCACTCTCTAGGCTATGAACTAAATAAGTGTGTTTCCTGCATCCTGGGCCCGTAATGAACAAACTGGCCTGGTGCCCATTTCACAGTGCGGCCTGAATGCTAGCTGAACAAATGAGGTCATAATAATATAGACAATTTATTGTTCCTCTTCTCTTGATGCTATCATCAGTTATTTGGTGTTGCTATGCAAATAATATCATTGATCCTTCTTATCGCTCATTAATTAAGTAATTGCATCTCTTTCTCTGAATTTGATTTCATTTTTTGGTAGCAGAGTACTGATATGATTCAGATTTGCTAAATCTGCAGAGGGTGTTACAAATTTGTCTTCTGTGATATAGACGCCTGTTCCACAGATAAGTAATACTGATTGTGTGTGGGTCAGACCAATGGTACCCACTCAAGTGATTTATGTTTCTGCCAAGTCATTAGCAACGTTTTTTTAATACATGTTGAAAACTGGCAATTTATACAAAAAAGTCTCTTGTCACTACAGCCATAATTTGCGACTGTAACAATGACCAGCACTGTTCAGAAGTTTATTTCACTTTAACCAGTGGTTGAAATGGCCATTACTGCACCAGTCCCATGTTTCTGGTTCTTAGCTCGTTAGAGTACATTTCTTTGCAATCAGGAATTAAATAATTTTTTTCCCTTAAGATACATCCAATTTTATGTTATCAGCAAGGGCTGAAGAATGCATTCTGTGCATGTTCCAGCTTTTGGGGCTCTATTCTGAAATACAAATAGGTGTCTCTGTGTTCAGCAGTAATCGCTCCCTTGGCTCCTGGGCAAGATGCATGCTTCAGCTGGCCTGTCCTAATGAGGTCCAGCACTGATGTTATGAATTTGAGACTCCCCTAAATGCTTTCTTGAATGCAGTTGCATCAGTCACTCCCAAAAGTGGTTTGCATGCCTTACCATTTATGTTACTGTGTGTATAGATATAGTGGGAGTTGCCTCATAACTACCCCTACAGTAGTATATTGCAGGACAAAGGCAATAAAATCCTCATGACTTGATCCAGATACACATGCCCTTTGCACATTTGTTCCTTTCAATGCTCTGAGTTAGATGAAGTTCGGTTTGATTCATTTAATTACCATAGAGAGAATTTACGCAGCAATAATTATATTATTAAACGAGAACTCACCTGTTCGAAGTTTGATCGTTATTTTACGAGGAGTTACGATGAGGGATTACGTGAAGAAGAGCCCGCCTCACGCTGGTAACGGCATACTTCAAAGCAACGGCATGAAAAAAACAGAACACCAAAGCCGGAGTAACATAGTAAGGCTCATAAAAAGACTTAGAACCACCATTTGATCATTTATTTTACGAGGGTGGGAGTGGAGGGCACGTAATCCCTCATCGTAACTCCTCGTAAAATAACGATCAAACTTCGAACAGGTGAGTTCTCGTTTAATCTTACTATTTTACTTCGGAGTCACGTGAGTGACTACGTGAAGAGTTTTAAAGCTTTCTGTGTTTTTTATGTCGTAGAATTAATCCGTACGACAGTCCGGCTAAGTAAACACATACATGAGAAAGCACACAAATGTTAGATCTTTTCACAATTAAGTTTTTTAATGGCTGAAAGACCATATAATACCCTCCTTATATTTGAGGGAAAAATGATTACAAGTGACAAAAGATATCAGTGACTACACAACTGATTATAGCAATTAATAGCAAACAAAGCAGGTGATTATAGTGCTCCCAACACCGCGTGTCCAAAGCTTGTCATAGTGTGAACAGGTTTGTTGTAGAACTTTGAAAAAGTTTCTTCTTTACTCCACCCTGCGATTTTTTTAAAAATATGCTCGAGAGGTACGTCCCGCCCCTTCGCCGCGGACGTAGCTGCCGCCCTGGTGGAGTGAGATTTGAAGACATCAGTGTCTACTCCCGCTAAAACCAACACCTGTTTCAACCATTTTGAGATAGTTTGAACTGAAGCTTTTGTGTGTGGCTTTTTGTGCGTAAGCAGCAATGTCTTTTCGTTTCCTCGAAAAGTGTCCGTCACTTTAATACATTGGTTCAAATGTCTAACCACACACAAAGCAAGCTCAATATGAAAAGCTTGAAAGGTTACCTTTGTTCCAGATCTCCCTGGTCTACTTTGTTTGATCAGATCGTAAACATAGAATACAACGTTATCTGTAGTCACATGCATACAGTCTAAACGCAACATTTGTAAAGTTTGCACTCTTTGGGCTGAGACCAGTGACATTAACATGACCAATTTCAATGTTAACCTATCCAATGACAACCCTTCAATTGGCGTCCATTCTCTAAGTAGAGCAAGTACTATGCTCACATCCCAAATCTCTGTATATCTAGGTTTTGGCGGATTCATGTGAAAAATTCCTTTCATGAATCGTGATATTAATGGATGCGACCCAATTGATTTCTCACCAGTCATAAGTCCTAAATAGGACGACAAGGCACTGCGTGCAGTGTTAATGGCACTGTAACTTAAATGTTGGCCAAAGCGCAAATTGGCAAGGAATTCCAAAACATGAGTAACATTCACATAATCATCAGAAATATTTTGACTGTGTGCAAAATTCTTCCCATTTCTTAATATGTGTCATATATTGTTTCTGTGTGCTATCTCGCCATGATGCGCCAATAACTGTCAAGTTTGGTCCGACAATCCCAGTTCCTGTAGTGGTCTGGTCAAAACCTGCAGATTAACAAATTCATATATGCATATAATGGGTAATCTTCATTTGTTACTGGATTAGTCAAGATATTACTACAGTTAAGAATCTGCATATACGGTTCTTTAATCATATTCAGCATAACTGGGAACCAAGGTTGAGTTGGCCAATTTGGCACTACCAACAATCCGGAAGCTGAATCTTGCTCTATTTTCTTCAAGCATCTCTGGATCAGAGCAAATGGTGGAAAAGCATAAAAGAACATTTTTCCCCAGTGTAATAAAAATGCATCTACTGCAACTGCGTCCGGATCGTGTTCCCAAGACACATAATGAGGCAAATGATGATTAAGCCTGGATGCAAACAAATCAATTTCTGGCAACCCAAATCGTCGAACAATATTCTTAAATATTGCTGGCTTAAACATCCATTCCGTATTATCTTTAAAAATCCTGGACCTTTCATCTGCTACCACATTGTCTTTACCTGGAGTAAAGCTTACTGCAATCCATATCTGCCGACCAATACACCATTGCCATATCTCATTGACCAGACAATCACATGATACTGATCCAACTCTCCCCATGTGATTAATGTAAACCATAGCTGTTTTATTGTGTAATTGTATTAACACATGCAGACCTTGTTTAGCACAACAATATGCTTTAAGCCCATAAAAGGCCCCCAATAACTCCAAATAGTTAATACCATACTCTTGGAGAAACACTTGTTCTTCAGTTTTCCATCTACCTCCACAACTGGAGGATAAATCTGTGGCCCCCCATCCGAGAGCACTAGCATCTGTATGTAAAACCATTTCAGGCTGTTTAATCATAATATTTATTAGCAGCTTGTGGGACATTTTCCTTTTTTAACCCACCATTGTAAATTCCAATACAGCTTCTTTTGTTAATTACATAGGCCTGTCAAATGGCCTGCCTTCTCTTTGAGAGCTTGTATCTTGTACCTTCGAAGATATCAATAAATGTAATGAACCAAATTCTACTGCAGGAAATGCTGCTAGCAGTTCACCAATGGTTGTCACCATTTCTCGGATGGAAGGATAAGGTTTTGAATGAGATAATGACAAGTTACCAAAATATCATCGACTTTATCTATTGGTAAAGGTATTAACATAGTCACTGAGTTAATTACAAACCCCAAAAGTAAATTGTTTGTGCTGGCTGCAGCTGGGGCTTAATTAGATGAATTAAGAACCTTAGCTTACCACAAAGCTTTAGTAACTGAAACTGAGTCCTCAGCTGACTCCTGATAATCACTAATGACCAGAATGTCATTGAGATAAGCCATAAAGATGTGCACTAATTGGGCTAAACTGGTTTCAACAGTTTCGTAAAGAGTAAAAAGCTGAACTCAGTCCATTTGGCAAAGCTTAACTGCCATAATTGTCACAACCAATTAAAATTTAAGTACCACCAAAACCTGATGCATAGGTACAGAATAATAGGCGTCTTTTCATTAATCTTAGCCATATAACAACCTGCTGAATTAAATATTTTGCAGTATTCCATGACTCCATTTGAACATGTTTGTATTCTACAAACTTATTTAGACCTGTAAGGTCCAGAATACTTCTGCAACCATCATCTGTAATGCCTTCTAACATTAAAGACAAATTTATGCTCGTGTTCAAAATCTTTTCCATTACCTCTTTTCCAGATATTTAGGCAATGTGAACATAAATCTCTGCTTTTTCAATTGCAGAAAACACGAAAACATAAGCAGGTTTATTCTGTACAGGAGGATTAACCTCTTTTTTTTTTTTTAAAAGTAATAGTAGTTAATGAAACTGCTCGTAATATACTGATCAAAAATAATAGTAAGCCAGTCTTAATAAACTTTTTGTAATCTCCCTCTAACTGGAGATTAATCCGCAGTTTCTTTAAGCAGAGAACAAGTCTTTAATTCCTCTGCATATGAGCGTGGTGGTCTCCTTATCCCCTGAATTCGGGTAAGTATTTGGTTGTGCAATACAATAAAACTTCCTTGACATATTTCTGCCTCTATTTCCAATATCAAATCCCCTTCTGGGCGAAAATACCTTTTCGTCCAAAGACGAAGGTTTCATGCAGCTAAAATATTTAGCTTTTCATCCAATTTCAATAAGTTAGGCAGATTACTCCAAACAGATAACCAAGAGCTTAAACACCACTTGCTCGACACAGGTATGCAACCTTGGGTGAAAAATGGGCCAAATAGCCATTTATATTGTATAAAATTTCATAGAAAGAATTGCACAATAGCGTCTTTATTTTATGTTTTCCTTTCATCTGCCCAAAAAGCCATAATAGCAGCAGAATAATTTGTGAGGATTTTAAAACCTCACTATTTGACGCTCTCATATTTGGAGTCATGGATGCCCATATTAACGGATAAACCGTAGGCTCTTTCAATGAGGCACAATTTCCTGTGCTGTGCAATTTTAATATTTCAATCATCACAGAATCATGAAGTTGGTGAGATACCATATATATATATATATGTTGGCAGCTAGGATTTCTTCCATAGCCTCACCACTTCCTTCATATATAGCAAAACCTTTTGCTATTCCAGGCATCTTTGGCCTCTTTTCATATTTTTTCATTTTATTTTTATTTTTATTTTGTGGTGTGCTTTCAAAATGCAAATCACCATCAACAGGGTCTGCCTTCTGCAGCCCTAAATCAATTGGGATTTCATCCCATGAGACTTCTTCCGGCCCAAATCCTGGGTCCGGAGTTCCAACTTCCAATTAGGCCCATGGCCATATTCAGAATAATTAAACCCCTCAGGGCTAATCTTAGGAACCTTCAGGGTACTTTGACCCTAGTCTCATAATTATTTGGAGAACTTTCTCCATATGCTCCATAATCAGTTCCACATAGTTTACTTATGTGGAGGACTTTTCAATGTCAGAGTCATCAGAACCACGGGCCTCTCAGATTTTTTATTTTATTTTATTTTCCATTTTTCATATTCGGGAGCATTTCTCTCCGTGGTTATCATTTTGTAAACTAATTCGCTAACGGGTATATCTGCGGCCACCGGTATCGGAACCGGCTCCGCACTAGCTTTCCCGTATATTTATTTTTCACCCCAGGAAGCATTTAACCCGCGAATATAAGTTTACTTCATCATTTGTGCTTATCCAGCACTAATATGACTCTGACCTGATTTAATATATTTCCTATACTGCTGGACCTACCCAGCGCCCGCTAAGAAATCCCAACTTTACTGTTCTTACCTGCGGGCCCGTTCCGACCGCTGCGAGGAGCTGCTCCTTACTGCAGCTCCACCTTCTGCCGTCAGCGTCGACGTCATGCCGTTACCAGCGTGAGGCGGGCTCTTCTTCACGTAGTCACTCACGTGACTCCGAAGTAAAATTATATTTTACCTCCTGTATTAAATCTTGTCAAGGCTTTTTGATAGCAGGCCTATTTTAATAAAATGGAGAGCTTTTTGCACCTCTTTATCTAGCTCAATCACAAAGGATATATTGGTTTATAGTAAAAGTAAATCTGAACTAAAATAACACTTGGCTGCAATTTCTGCGGCAATATCCCCAATGTCAACAGAAAATTCACGGAAGGCCCCAAAAAGACAATGGAAATCCATTCCTCCAGGATTCCCATATTACAGCAGGCAATTAGAAAGAGCCTGTAAGTGATATCACTGGCAGAAACTCTATTTTCATTACTTTCTCCCACAACATAGCACAATCGTGTAAAGTGTGAAGATGACACCAAACGAGGAACTGAAACAGCTAGAATTAAAAAAATGAAACTTCTAGAAATAACAGGCCTCCAAAAATCGTGTTGAAACAGATATGGGTGAAGGCAAACTAAATCCAGACACCTTTGTAGACTCAATGTTAAACATGAATTCAGTACAGCAATCAACATAGCCAATCGGGATGTTGAACTACATAATATATAATCAGGGGAAGTAATGATGAAATGATCACACCTTGAGTACACCATTCAATTCAGGTTGCCAAGAAACAAGAGATATTAATGTGCTGGCGGCGGTGTAGAGAAGGTCCACTAGATTAATTGCTAATTTCCTGGGGATGTGGGTATTATTAAAAACCGGAGAGGGAATTTAACTGAGTATAAAACGGTTAAGGTACAGGAGATGTTAACTTAAGATATTATTTTAAACTACAGGAAAGGAATAAAGACCATGTGTTCAAGCTAAAGAATAATACTTTTAGAATCAGTATCAGGAAATTATGTCATAGGCGAGAAATGATCATCATGTAGAATAAACCATCTCATGCAATTACGGATGCCTAAAAAAGTATTTAAGAAGCAACTGTCATGTGGGTAGGAGATGGTTGGTGGGCTGTGATAGATGGGTGCATTGGATAATATTAATATTGAATTTGATATTGGCTAACATTATAATCTCTCTGGATGAATAAATCAGGATTGGTCAAAATGTTTTCTTCACCCAAAATGAATGAATGTAAGATACAGCATGGAAACGGGCCCTTCAGCCTACTGAGTCCATGCTGACCATCGATCACACTAGCCCGATGTTGTCTCACTCTCGCATCCACTCCATGCACACAGGGCGCAATTCACTATGTCCAATTATCCTATAAACTTTGCATGTCTTTGGGATGTGGGAAGAAATCGGAGCACCCAGAGGAATCCCACACAGTCACAGGAACAATGCACAAACTCCATACAGAGCACGGGAGGTCAGGATCGTACCAGCATCTCCGGGACATGAAGCAGCGGCTTCATTAGCTGTATTACTGTGAGGCTCTAATAATCTGGGAAGAATTAAAAAAAGAAAAAAAAAATGGGGAAATTATCCATCCAGTTTAGACTTTTTCACAGTGGCCAACAGCCCCAAATGAAGCAGAAAACAACATGCATAAAGTAAAATGAGAAAACACACAGAAAGTAAAGATAAAATTATTAAACACTAAAACCAAGCCCAATAGGAAAATAGAGATGGTAAATACAGATAGAAACCTATAAAGAATAATCTTGAGCAAAACTGAGAAAAAGGAAAGAATCCTTAATTTAATGGAAAACGAGAGGGAATTGTCAAGGATTCAGGGACACAGACAATTACTAATACAACATAACTCTATGCTTGTAAGCATAAACCTCTACAAGTTTGCAGATGCAGACATCACTAGCAAGCTCAAGAAAATCTGAGGTCAATCAGGGACATAGGAAAATGGCTGGAGGTACACATTATTAACAATATCAGAGATAACAATCAAGAAATCAGCTGATACTTGTGGCAGAATCGCAATCTAACCATTATCTGATTCATCAATTTATCTCACTCCAACCTATCAGAAAAGGGATGTTAGTAGATAGTGGCCCAGAGTTAAGCTTCATACACGAGTAGTGAAATAGCGTACAGCAACACTTGGACAATATATAGGTCTGGTCTGATTTCCAATATTCTATTGATTCTGGATCAGTTCCTGTGGATTGGAGGGTAGCTAATGTTATCCCACTTTTCAAGAAAGTTGGGAGAGAGAAAGCAGGGAATTGAGGATGTGACAAGTAAATTGGACAAGGGAGAGCCAGTAGATGTAGTGCGACTAGACTTTCAGAAAGCCTTTGTTGAGGTCTCACACAGGAGATTAGTGGGCAAAATTAGAGCACATGGTATTGGGGGTATTCATTGACATGGATAGAAAATTGGTTGGCAGACAGGAAACAAAGAGTAGGGATTAACGGGTCCCTTTCAGAATGGCAGGCAGTGACTGTAGGGTGCCGCAAGGCTCGGTGGTGGGACTGCAGCTATTTACAATATACATCAATGATTCAGATGAAGGGATTAAAAGTAACATTAGCAAATTTGCAGATTACATGAAGCTGGGTGGCAGTGTGAACTGTGAAGAGGATGCAATGAGGATGCAGAGTGACTTGGACAGGTTAGATGAGTGGGCAGATGCATGGCAGATGCAGTATAATGTGAATAAATATGAGGTTCTCCACCATGGAGAAAAGAAGGGGAAGGCAGATTATTATCTGAATGGTGTCAGGTTAAGAAAAGGGGACCTACAACAAGACCTGGGTGTCCTAGTACATCAGTCACTGAAAGTAAGCATACAGGTACAACAGGCAGTGGAGAAAGCTATTGGCATATTGGCCTTCATAAAGAGAGGAGTTGAGTATAGGAGCAAAGAGGTCCTTCTGCAGTTGTACAGGGCCTTGATGAGACCACACCTGGAGTATTGTGTGCAGTTTTGGTCTCCTAATTTGAGGAAAGACATTCTTGCTATTGAGGGAGTACCGTGTAGGTTCACGAGGTTAAAACCCGGGATGGTGGGACTGTTATATAATGAAAGAATGGAGTGACTGGCCTTGTATTCACTGGAATTTAGGATGTTAGAGGATCTTATAGAAACATGAAATTGTCAAGGGATTTGACACGCTAGATGCAGGAAACATGTTCCCAATGTTGTGGGAGTCCACAACCAGGAGCCACAGTTTATGAATAAGGGGTAGGCCATTTAGAACTGAGATGAGGAAAAACCTTTTTTCACAGAGAGTTGTGAATTTGTGGAATTCTCTGCCTCAGAAGGCAGTGGAGGCCGATTCACTGGATGCATTCAAAAGAGAGTTAGATAGAGCTCTTAAGGCTAGCAGAATCAAGGGATATGGGGAGAACGGGGTACTGATTGTGGATGATCAGCCATGATCACATTGAATGGCGGTGCTGGCTCGAAGGGCTGAAGGGCCAACTCCCTATTGTCTATGTATCTATGTATCTATGTATCATGAAAGGTTTTGCAACATGTATGAATGAAAATAAAAGAAAGTGCAGGAAAAGTGAAATTAAAACATAAAATGTGCAGGATATTTAGCAGGTCAAGCAGCAGCTGTGCGAAGAGAAGCTTTTGTAAGAGTTAGTCCCGAATCAATCTGGATTCCATTCATCCAGTGGCATGGTCAGCATGATCTTCAGCATTCAAGCAGAACAATGCAGGTAGCAACATCAGTCAATTTACTTGGCTTCAGTCACATTCATTTGGCTATGTTGGGCAGGCCTAACCATTCACACATTCTCCAGCGGACTCCCAAAACAGACATTCGATTCTTAACTGACTTTGGAAGGGATTAACAGATGGTCAGGCGAAAATATTTGATGATGTGATTAAGGACTTTTGCAAGAAATGCAACATCTCCACCGACACTGGAGGATGTCTGCCTCTTCAGCGTAGAGAAGGAGCATATGCCATAGGACTAGGAACCTTGACGCCATGCATTGGGTGCACAGAAGCTTAGAGTATGTGACAGAAAGAGATAATCATCTTGCCCTGCCCCCGCCCCACCCCATTTGGCTCTCTCATATTCTATCTGTGGAAGAGTCTGCAGTTACCATATTGGCCTTATAAGGCACCTCAGATCCCAAGGAATCGGAATGGATACTATTCTCTGTTCAGAGGGACTGTTAATGATAAGTGAAGGAGAAACAGTTAACATTTCAAGTTGAAGGTGATCCATCAGAATGGTGCCAAGGAAAGAGCGTTCCCGTCGCAGCACGGTGGTGCAGAGATAAATTTGCTACATTTCAGCGCCAGAGACCCGGGTTCGATCATGACTATGGCTGCTGTCTGTATGGAGTTTTTATGTTCTCCCTGTGGCCCGCGTGGGTTTTCTCCAGGAGCTCCGGTTTTCTCCCACACTCCAAAGTAGTACAGGTTTACCGGTTGATTGGCTTGGTATAAGTGTAAATTGTCCCCAGTGTGTGTAGGACAGTGATAATGTGCAGGGCCCATTTCCGCTGAACTAAACGCAACTAAATTCCTTTCAATTCAATTATCAGATTGCCTTATATGCACAGATGGAAACAGTTGCTCAGTTTCATCTGCAAAATCTGTAGTATCAAAACAGCTGAGTGCGCACTCTACCTGAAATTGAAAAGGAATCAAATTTAGTCAATTTCAATGACTGGTGCACAATCCTTGCTAAACCATAAGGGTTAAAGAGGAAGGCTTACAATCGGGAGAATCAGAGATGGGTAACAAAAGTAATCTTGCCAGTGTAGCCTCAACAAATTAATTTTAAAAAATGTTATTGCATATTGCAATGACTCGCAACCCAGAGGGAAACAAGTATGCAAGTCCTCATGAAGCAGTTTCATGCCATTAATTAGGGAGATGAATGTCCACAGCTAAGTCTAAGATGCATACTCATTGAAAACCTTGTGAATGGGGGGGTTGGGAGGTGGTCCAGCAGTTTTTTAAAACCAGGATTTAGAACTGTAGCCATATTCATATAATGAGACATATCTGTCATAATCACTATTGTCAATCATATTGGAGAGATGCAAGCTCAAGGGTGATCAGCCTATTTCCCTGAGGAATCCCGGGTTCAATCCCGACTATGGGTGCTGTCTGTACGGAGTTTGTACTGAAATGGTAGATGTAGTAAGTCAGGGAGGTGAGCTGGTCACAAGTGGGAAGCCATTTCACATGGGATTGTTTGCTGAATGACCATCGGAATAGTTGTGATCATAACACAGTTTGTATCAAGGGAGGGTACAGTGTTGGCAAAGGAATCCCAATGCCAACTGCCACATTAAAATTATTATTATCTCTCAATGGCAGATATTTCACTATGGAACAAGGAATTTTGAGTTGTCATTTTTTTTTTTTTAAACCCCAGCAGGATTTCTGCACGTGCCTCGTGCAAATCATTTAACCTGCTTGTTGTAAATGAAAAGTGTGGGGAAGACTACAATTGCTTCCTCAGATCAGGGCCAAGTTTATTTTGCCAGCGGCTGTCAAGGTGACAGTGACCAAGTATCTTTTGCAAGTGGATTCTTTCAGACTGAACCTGGAGATGTTTGCAGTGACTCACAGTTTGCCAGCTGCTGTCGCAGAATGGAGGTCAGCAATGCTCTATATTCAGAGAGCAGAACATGTGTAATTTTCTCTTGTCAGGGAGCAGCAGAGGGGCGAGTAGGAAGCTTCAGAAGATTTGTAATCTTCACTGAAGTGCAGGGTGTCATTGGCTGTGCACATTTTGCTTTCCAGGTGCTTCACATCAACGTAAATCTTATCAAACCGAAACGGATTTCACTCCTTCAGCAAGGAATGTGAGTGGTATAGTTAAGACATAGAACACAGAATAGTACAGCACAGGAATAGGTCCTTCAGCCCACAATGTCTGTGCAGAACACGATGACAGGTTAATCTCTTCTGCTTGCATGCAATCCATTTCCTCTATTTGCTGCTTATCTAAAAAGCCTCTTAAATGTCACTACTGTATCTACTCCTACTATCATCCCTGGTAGTACCTTCCAGGAACCCACCACTCTCTGTATAAAATACTGCCCCTCACATCACCTTTAAACTTTCCCTCTTTGACCTTGAAGCTTTATCTTATGGTCTTTCACATGTTTCATCATGGGAATAAGAGTAATTTACACTATTCACAACTCTCACAATTTTACATACTTCTGTTGGGCCTCCCCTCATCTCCTGATGCTCCAGAGAAAACAATCCAAGTTTGTCCAACCGCTCCTTATAGCCAATACATGCTAATCTGGGCACCATTCTGGTAAAACTTTTTCTGCACCCCCTCCAGAGCCTACACAGCCTTCCAACATAGAGCAACAGAAGTGCACACAATATTCCAAATGTGGCCTAACCAACATCCGACAAAGCTGCAAGATAACTTCTTGACCCTTATACTCAATGTCCCTTCTATTGAATGCAGGCTTATCATATGCCTTCTTTACCACTCTCTCTTCTTGTGTTTCCATTTTCAAAGAGCAATGGATTTAGACTTCAAGATCCCTCTGTACATCAATGCTGTCAAGGCTTTTGACATTATCTGTATAATTTCCCATTGCAGTAGACCTCCCAAAGTGCAACACCTCACATTTGCTTGGATTAAACTCCATCTGCCATTTCTCTGCCCATATTTGTAATTGATCTACATGGCGCTGGTATCCTTTGACAGCCTCCCACTCAGGCCACAACTCTGCCAATTTTGTTGTCCCTTGCAAACTTACTAACCAACCCATTTACATTTATATTTATACCACAAATGCAGAGGACATAATATGGATCCCTGTGGAAACACCAATGAATACAAACCTCCAGCCGGAATAACACCTTTCCATCACAACCCTCTGTCTTCTATGGATAAGCCAGTTCTGAATTCAATCTACAAAGTCACTATTCCTCTTCATCTTCTGGGTCAGCCTACTATGAGAGATATTACCAAATGCCCTACTAAAACCCATTTAGACAACATCCATTGCCTTCCCCTCATCAGTCACCTCAGTCACTTCCTCAAAAACCTCAATCAAGTTAGTAAGGCTTGACCTGTTCCAGACATAGCTGTACTGAATGTCCCACATTATCTCTGTCAGTTCCAAATGTGCTCTAAATTTAAATGTCACATTTCAATAATGCCTCTGGATTGTTATGGGCCTGTCCCACTTAGGCAATTTTTCAGCGGACTGCCGGCGACTGTCAAGTCGCAGGCAGTCTGCTGAAAAACTGGCAACTGGAACGGCGACTGTCAGAGTGGAACACACACACACATAAACACATCGTTTCCTTCACCAGCCCCGTGTGAATTTTTTAGACAGCACTCCCCCTACTTGCCCTGTCTAAAAAATTAACACGGTGCTAAGCCAAGGTGATACAGACACACACCGCGATGAACAGGAAGGTTGGGGCTGTAATTAAGATGGCTAAAACACCGTGTATGATAAGTCCTTTAAAAGAAGGGGGGGGGGGGGGGGAAGGGGGGGGGGGAGGGTAGAGGGGGGAGGGGGAGTGGAGACAAATTTTAAGAAGCCAGAGAAACACGGCTGTGAAGCTCGGCGGACATTTAACGTATCCTTGGTTCTGAAAACTACTGCTTACTTGTTTTTTTCCCAATGAGCCAATGAAATTCACTGGTCAGCACCGGCTACAACCTACGAATATCTCTGAGAACCTTACACCCCCTGGCAACCCAATAGGACCTCCTGGCGACCCACCTACGGCTCGAGAATTCTCGCTACTCTCCATGGCGGCCTCATTCTAGTCTCCACTAATTTTTCAACATGTTGAAAAATTTGCGCCAACCTTAATGAGGCCGTGACTATTTCCGAGAATGCGGGAATTCCTCATGACCATGAAGGCAACTCCCCGGCAACTACCCGCAAACATATGGCGACCGTGTGGCGACTGCATAGTCTCCTGCAGTCGCCTAAGTGGGACAGGCCCATTAGTCCACATTCTCTGGGTTATAAACCTGGTAATGTATCAAGGAAATATGTGAAAATGTTCCATTTGCTTTTCTCGGAAAAAATTGATCCAACGCAATTTTCATTAAGACATCAATAATTCTCCTTTCAAACTGCAAAACTGATCTTCAATTTGACAAACTCTTCTGCAGTCACCAATCTGCCCATTCGTATCCATTCCTTCAGCCTTTGACATTAATATTCTAATGATTTTCCAGATGTGGCCCATGTTATTGCTCTTTCGAGATTAGAGGGCACATACATGAGCATAGTTGTCATTGACAACTGATTCCCATTCAGAATCCTAAGAGACAATACCGGGACAAACTTAAGTTCCAGTATGATCATTCGGACATCGGCAAACAGTCACAAGACCTGAATACGATAATCGGCCATAAAGCAAAGCGGGGCTACATGACTGATAATAGAGCGGCCCTACCTGATGAACTTTAATGCATTCTATGCTTCCTTTGAGCAGAAGGCCTAGGGTCACTGCTGCAGAGGTTAGATTGTCCTTCTTGAGGGTGAACCCTCGTATAGCAATTGTGCTGGACAGAGTCCTTCGCGCTTCCTTAGGAACTGCAGGGACAAACTAGTGGGAGTTTTCACGGACATCTTTTATCTCTCCTATTCCATTCTTAGCTACCAATAAGGAGACCATTATCATCCTGGTGCCGAGGAAATGCAAGATCTCATGGCTTAACGACTACCGTCCAGTGGCCCTGATGTCCACCATCATGAAGATTTTTTACAAGGCTGGTATGGAATGCATTAAATCCAGCCTACAAAGCAACCTTGATCCACTGCAGTTCACCTACCGCCACAACAGGTCCATGGCTGATGCCATCTCCCTGGCCCTATGCTTATCCCCAGAACACCTGGATATGAGAGACACCTACTTCTATTCATAGACTACAACTCTGCTTTCAAAACCATTATCCCATCCAAGCACATCTCCGCATTTGTGGAACTTGGACTCAGCACTCACCTCCGCAATTGGATCTTCGACTTCCTGTCCAACAGACCACAATCAGTGAGGATGGGTGACAAATAATCCTCTACAATAATCCTCAACACTGGTGCTCTGCAAAGGATGCATTATCGGCACCCTTCTTTACTCCTTATACACCCACGACTGTGCAGCCAACAATTTACATACAGTATTTACAGATGACACTACCATATATTGAGCTGGATATTGAGTACAGGAAGGAGATTGAGAACCTAGTGCCAAGGCGACAACCTTTCCCTCAATGTCAGCAAGGCAAAGTAGTTTGTGATCGCCTTCAGGAAACAAAGCAGTACACATACTGTATATTGACAGCACCTAAGTAGAGATGGTTGAATCCTTCAAATTCTCAGGTGTAAATATCACCATCAAATTGTTCTGAACCTGCCATATTGAAGCAATGGCCAAGAAATCACACCAAATGCCTCTACATCCTGAGAAGGTTTAGGAAGCGCGGCATGTCCCCAACAACTGTCACCAACTCCTACAGATGCTCCATAGAAAGCATTTTATTGGGATGCATCACAGTATGGTTTGGGAACAGTTCTATCCAAGACCTTAAGAAATTGCAGAGAGTTGTGGACATAGCACATACCAACACGGAAACCAACCTCCCATCCATTGTCTCCATCTACACTTCACGCTGCCTCGGCAAGGCGACCAGGATAATCAAGGATGAGTCTTACTCCTTCTTCTCGTTCTCCCATCAGGCAAGAAGAAAAGAAGTGTGAAAATGCATACCTCCAGATTCAGGAACATTTTCATCCCAGCTGTTATCAGGTAAGTGAACTATCCTATCAACCACTAGAGAGCAGTCCTTAGCTACTATCTACCTCAATGGAGACCCTCGGGCTATCTTCAATCGGACTTTAGTGGATTTTATCTTGCACTAAACTTTATTCCCTTTATCCCGTATCTGTACACTGTGGACAGCTTGATTGTAATCATGTAGAGTCTTTTTGCTGACTGGATAGCACGCATCAAAAAAACAAAAATGTTTTTAAATGTACCTTCGTACACATGACAATAATGCACTCAACTATACTTTGTCACACCTAAATATCTTGGAAAATACACACGCCTTTCTTTACTACCAACTGTGTCATGAAGCTTTCGCCTCCGCCTCTTCATTCCTCTTTTCTAAAAATAAGGGGGAGTTTATAACCTTATTATCTCTAAGATTGGAATCATCCATTCATCTGCCTATCCACTTCCCAATGCTCCCTTACTCAGTGACTCACTCAATCTCATCCATGTTTGATCATGTCCTTATGTTATTTCCAATTTCTCCCATCAAGTTAATCCTATTTTACCTAATTGGCAAGGTACATCTTACCATAACCTCAATGCCACTGAAAAGATGATTCCTTCTTATATTTCATGCTAGCTGCCAATTGTAATTGATTCTTTGCTATCAATTACTATGTCTCATTCTTTCAAAGTCACCTCTGTCCTTGAAATAGAACATACAGACTAAGATAGACACAAAAAGCTGGAGTACTCAGCGGGACAGGCAGCACCTCTGGAGAGAGGGAATGGGTGACCTTTCGGGTCGAGACCCTTCTTCAAGAAAGGTCTCGACCCGAAACATCACCCATTCCTTCTCTCTTGAAATGCTGCTTGTCCCGCTGAGTTACTCTAGCTTTTTGTGTCTATCTTCAGTTTAAACCAGCATCTGCAGTTCCTTCCAACACATACAAACCTAATCTGTTTTTTTTTGCATTCCAAAATTCCTTTAAAAAAGCTGTATCTTCGCAAATCCAATGCACCGTTCCCATTTTGAATCCTTCTAATTAGCACCCTGTCTTTGAGAGAGTTCGAAACTTTCAAAATCACAAAACACAACCTGAACATGTCTCCTCATCTTTTTTGACTTCTCTAGTCAATGTTTTTTGAACCTTTGAAATGTTTTTTATTTTCTATTTGTGTTCTCTAGTTACTGTTTCAGCAGTCAAAATAAATAATTAACTACTTTTAAAATACAGTAATTCTTCATGGTCTTTAAGATTTTTATGAAGCCATGCCTTAACCTTCTCGGCCCATAGCTTCCAAATCACTTTTATGACACTCTGAAGGTATAGTTTCTACAGGACCCAAACCTATGACCTCTACTGCCAAGGATAATGACTTCAGATGCATGGGAACATCAAAATATGCAGACCCTCTTACGTCACTCTCTTTCTCAGATGGATAATGCTATTTTTTCATCTTCATGGAACTACATATTGAGACCACAGCCACCTTTACTGGAAGGACTGCAGTATTTCAAGGTGACAACTTATCACCAATCTCCCAAGGGCAGGCAATTAAGGATAGGCAATAAATGCTGGCCCTTCCAGCAAAGCCCTAATCCCCAAAAGTTAATCAATAAAAATATCCAATGCCAACTATGGATTTTTTTCACTGTTTTATAACTTTCCTAGTTGTGTTAATATTGTGCATGGCATTCAAAACTGCAACCAAACAGCTTGTGAATGTTGAACATATCCCCTTGTTATTTTTATTCTAACTAACCAGACACAAAACAGTTATTTTCACGCCTTCTGCTTTTAGCGTCTGGTCTTACATCTTCTGCTTTTATCTCTGTTCCGACCATTTGTCGATCAGAAACCCCTCTCACCTGTGCCCACCTATTCCCTGGCACATTTTGTCTTGCTTCTTCTTTCTCCCACCCCCCACCCTACAATCAATCTGAAGAAGAGACTCAACCTGAAATGCCGCATGTCCATGATCTCCAGAGCAGTTGCCTGGCCCGCTGAGTTGCTCCAGCATTTTGTTTCCTTTTATGTAAACCAGCATCTGCATCTTTCCTTGCTTCTATATATTTTCATGTGTTTTATATTGTAATATTTTTGCAGTCATATTTAGCTGAAATAAAACCAAGGAAAACTGTTAATCCAATCTTACTATTAAAGCAGTGTTTATTTTCTCTCTTCTTAATGCTTAAATATATTGTTCAATTTTCTACATATGACTATTTACTTTCCAGAAGATTAGTTCAGCTACTGTCTTCGCCAGTTATAGACATAGCATACTAAGACACCCTGGTGTAGTGCTGG
Organism: Okamejei kenojei; assembly: GCA_035221665.1. Classification (NCBI taxonomy): domain Eukaryota; kingdom Metazoa; phylum Chordata; class Chondrichthyes; order Rajiformes; family Rajidae; genus Okamejei; species Okamejei kenojei. Next base: position 72,460,378 of record CM069138.1, on the reverse strand, counting down.
CAGTAAAATTAAATATTATGACATCAAACTACAATAATTGAGTTCCTCATTAAATACCATTCACCCCCATGTTTTGTCTAAAAATATCCTTTTATGCCTACGTTGGTTCGTTCCCTCCATTTCTTTGTTAATTCAACCAGCAGTGAGCATAATTAACTAATGGGCCTGTCCCACTTAGACGATCTTTCAGCACACTGCCGGTGACTATCAAGTTGCCGGCAGTCACCTGAAAAACCGGGAACTGGAACGGCGACTTACAGAGTGGAACACACACAAACACATCGCAAAGGTGAGGGCCAGGGCAAGCAGTGGGAGCGCTGTCTGAAATTCACACGGTGCAAAGCCAAGGTGATACAAACACACGCCGCGATGAACAGGAAGGTTGGTGCTGTAATTAAAGGGTCTGTCCCATTTGGGCGACCTAATCCCTGAGTTCTGGCGAGTTTGCCCTCGACTCATACTCGCAGCGTGGTCGACACGAGGTCGTAGGAGGTTTCGTAACTCTCCTTCATGCTCGAGAGTGGTCTCAGAGTACTCGAGGCCTCAGCTAGGTCGTAGCGTTTTTTTTCAATATGTTAAAAAATGCCCGCGAGTAAAAAAAGGTCGCCATGGAAAAAAATCGCTACTTTTTTTACTCGTAGGTTTAGTCGTAGTAGGTCGGCATGTTAGTCATAGGTAATCGATGGTAGTTGAAGGTAGTTGAAGGTAGTCATAGATAGTCTTCATCATAGTCGAAGGGATGTTGAAGGAGATCGAAGGAGGTCGTCTTCACTCTCCACTATTCGGTGTCCAATTTTCTCGAAGTTAGTCGTAGCTAGTATTAGCTAGTCGAAGCTGGTCTTCAACATAGTCGAAAGAGGTCGAAGGAGGTCTTCTACATAGTCGAAGGAGGCCTTCAACATGTCATCTTTTCAAACTCTTCTAAACTCGCCAATTAGGTCGCCCAAGTGGGACAGCCACTTAAGACGGCTAGCACAATGTACAGTAAGTTCTTTAAAAGAAGGGGGGAGGGGGGGGGAGAGGGGGGAGGGGGGGGAGAGGGGGGGGGAGAGGGGCGGGAGAGGGGGGGAAGAGGGTGGGAGAAGCGAGAGAAGGGGGGAGAAGGAGGAAGAAGGAGTGGAGAAGGAGTGGAGACAACTTTTAAGAAGCCAGACAACTTTTAATAAGCCAGAGATACACAGCTGTGAAGCTCGGCAGACATTTAACATTACCGGTCGGTTATCCTTGGTTCTGAAAACTCCTGCTTACGTTTTGTTCCCCAATGAGCCAATGAAATTCACCGGTCAGCACGAGCTACAACCTACGCGAACCTAAGAGAACCTTCGACCTCCTGGCAACCCCCTAGGACCCCCTTGCGACCCAGCTACGGCCCGGGAATTCTCGCTACTCTCCATGGCGGCTTCATTCTAATCGCCGCTATTTTTCAACATGTTGAAAAATTCTCGGCGACCATAATGAGGCCGCGACTAGCTCCCAGAATGTGGCAGCTCCTCACGACCATGAAGGCGACTCCCCGGCAACCACCCGCGAACATGTGTTAACCATGTGGCGACTGCATAGTCTCCTGCAGTCGCCTAAAAAGTCACCTAAGTGGGACAGGCCCATAAGATACATTTTAGTGCTCATTATAGTCAAGTCATTTCAAGTTTATTGTCCTATGCTCAAGTCCAGTGAATTAATGAGAGAATGAAAATCTTGTTTGCAGCAGCATCACGGGCACATAGACCCAAACACAACACCAAACTAATTATACATAAATTACACATAAATTCTACAAGACAATGAAAAGCCTGTGAAAAACAAACAAGACATTAGTGCAAAGCACAAGTAGAAAATACATCCATGAGAGTGCAAGAGGTGATCCGTAGTGTTCTGTTGCTGAGGTAGGATTAGGATGGTGCAGGTTGGTTCAAGAATCTGTTGGTTGTAAGAAGTATGTACTTCTAAACCTGGTGGAGTGGGACCTTTAGCTTCTAGACTTCTTGCCCGAAGGTAGTGGCTGGAAGAGGCATGACCTGTATGGAGGGGATACTTGGTGATAGATGCTGCATGAGCTGCGCCTTTTGTAGATGTTTTTGATGGTAAGGAGGGTATGCCTGTGCTGGACCAAGTTGATTCCACCACCCTCTACCGTCACTTGTGTTCCTGTACACGGGAATTGCTGTGCAAGGCCATGATACAGCCAATCAGGATACTTACTATAGTGCACCCAGGGAGATTTGTTAGAGAATTTGGTGACATGATGAATCTCTTTAAACTTTTAAGAATTCTAAGAAAGTGAAGGTGTTGGTGTGCCTTCATGATTACTTCTGAGCTGGGCCCAGGTAAAATGAAACTCAATGGTCATTGAAGTGCTAAGGCAATGACCATGCATGAGGTTCAATTCGTCAGTGTTATAATATGGTGTAACTCGTGGACAATGTCTTCCTACATTCAATAATTTCTACTAAAACAATAAAAAGATAATTTCATGCTCATGCTCATTTTTTGAACTCGCTTAACAGAGGTTCTCTTCTTGGCATTGATGGTATGTGAAGTGTGTGACCACGGGGTGATATTTTACAGGATTATAGTAGGTTGAATTATATTGGCGGTTTGTATTGAGGAGCTTCCTTCAAGGCGTCAGTTTTAATAAAAAATGTCTTCACATGTGATCTAACAAAATGTGATCTCTGAACAGTGTAACAGTATAACGGAAAGGTCTGGTTAAGTTGCATGCTCAGCACATAGCTTATTTTAGTGTTAAGATAATATTGACAAAACACAATTTTTTACACTTAAATCTGTATCAATTCCAACCTAAACACCATGCCATTCAAATTTCAAATAATACGTGTTGATGTATCATAAAAACGGATTATGATGATCAGAAATTGGTGAAGACTCAGGCAAAAAAAAAATCCTCTGGGTGACCAAATTTCAGTGACTCTTGGTATCATAGTACAACAGGAAAATTAGAAACCAGTGTTCATGCTGAAAGTTATAAAGGTAAACATGATAAAATGTGAAATGAAAGATACCATGAAAGGAAACTGAAAAGGTAAATTAAAGTTTATTTGTTTTCTTTCAATGTAAATAGGAGCATAAGGTTTCAAAATGAAAGTATGCACAGTAAACTGAGAACCTCATAAGAAGCCACGCAAAGCACCGGAATTTGTTAAAAGAGAAATCACACAAACATAAATTCTACATGTTGTAGCAATTATACAAAGAGACAGAGACCCGTCAGGGCAGAATGCAAATCCCAAATCCCAGAGGTGCAAGTACAATGTAGTAGCTCGGTGCACCGCACAATCCTACTACAGAATATATTTAATTTCTGATGGCCTAACAAATCAGTTATGTCATCGCAATTGGTTGCAAAGTGTTACAATGTAAACCAACACCGTTGAGACTGTATATTATATTTTTAAAGGTCAAATGAGAATGCTCTTAGAATAAATTGCAACAATGGAAGAAATTTTTTAAAAACTTCTCAATCAAACCAACTAAACTGCACCATGTTGAGTCCTAGATTGCAACTACATGATATTTGCATTGGTGTCTTACATATTAATGCAAGTTATTAGCACCCACTGTGGAGTTGTTCGTGGCATTACTGTTCGGCACATTCCCAAACAAAGTAAAACCCCTGTCTCACGGTGCAAGTTGACCCACGAGTGAACCCGAGTTTAAAACAAATTAAACTCGTGGTAATCAGGTACAATTAACATAGCGGGAATGTCGGAACTCGTGGACGCAACTTAGCGACTCGTGGCGCTAACGGCAGGTACCCGGAAAACTTGTTAACTCTTGAAAAACTTTTAACATGATTAAAGATTTCCACGAGTAAAATTTACTCTTAAATTTAAAATTTGAAACATTTAAACTCGTTGTAATAACGTAGTAGCCCGTGAGTTTACCTTAGTGACTCGTGAGTCTACCGTGGGCACTCTTTAACTCAGCGGGACAGGCAGCATCTCTGGAGAGAAGGAATGGGTGACGGGATGACGTTTCCAAAATTCTGCTGCGTCTTTGTGTTACTCCAGCACTGTGTGTTCACTTTTTGTCAACCAGCATCTGCCCTTTCTTGTGTATGACATTATTTGTATCCGTGGCAGTTGATTGTCGCTCCCTTCAGTTTCCCAGGGGTCGGGACGGGACTGGAGTTGGGAGGGAATGGTGGGAGGTGGGGGAGGGGGGTGGAGGGGAGGGGAGTGGGGGGAGTTGGAGTGACTTAGTACGGGAGACAGGTGTATGATAGGTGTACTGACTGTGTGGGCAGACACTTTCGTACTGATTGCCCATGGGGAGAGAGGGAGGGGGAGAAGGGAGAGAGAGAGGAGGGCAGCAGAGAGAAACAGAGAGAGAATCAGAGGAACAGAAGAATCTGAAGCAAGCACCTCACTATTATTGTTCTTATTTATCGGATAAAAATCTTTTATCCAGGGTAACAAGAATAACAATGCGCAAAATTAAAATGGTTATTGTGACGAAATGGGGAAGAAGGATTTTAAAAGCTGCTGCTACAATTATATGAACCGCGTGGACATTTCTGCATGGATAGATGACGACTCAGAGCATGTCAATAGCGATCTCTTTGTTTATTTCTCCTATCACAGGATAAAGATAAAAAATAACCCAATAATCCTGCATGTTGAGTGCATAACAAGAACGACTAAAGGTCGCTGTCCCTTCCACACCTCATTATGCAAATACCAAAGATGGGTAAAAATACCAGATTTAAACCAATCCAGACAGGAAATTTTTATCAATTAAACGTTCTCAAGTTGCCTTTGATGTTTATTAACTGTATCATCAGTAGCTTTTGCTTTCAATTCTTTTAATTGATATTTTTTTTATCATCCTGGCAGCCTCGGTGCAGAGTTTGAGCTTTGTCTTTCATTCAGAGGTTGCGGGCGGGCTGGGGTGACAGTAGGGCTCTGAAAACTTTGTTTCCCAGGGCTGGGGTGAGTGTGAAAGGGGTGGTTTCTGGGCAGATCTGCCCAATCAGCAATGTTTTGAGCCGCTGCTTTTTATACAGTTTAAGTCGCGACGGTGGGACGGCTACTCTGACGGACATACTGGGTGAGTAGAGAGACACACGCTGCTATCGCTCTGGTCTACGGACCTTGCTGTTGGGGGAAAAAATAACGTTAATGTTCAATTTACCTAATCTTTTTGTTCGAAGTTTACCAACATTTTGATGAGACATAAATTAAGGGAATAAAACAATCTTACTAGACACAAAAAGCTGGAGTAACTCAGCCAAGCCAGCAGCATCTCTGGAGAGAAGGGTCGAAACGTTTTTTTCAGTCTGAAGAAGAGACTCGACCAGAAACGTCACCCATTCCTTCTCTCCAGAAATGCTGCCTGTCCCGCTGAGTTACTCCAGCACTTTGTGTCTATCTTCGGTGTAAACCAGTATCTGCAGTTCCTCCCGGCAAAAAAAAAACAACCTATGATTGATGCCAGACCTTGAACAAATGCAGTTCAAATGGACTTTTGAATTCAATTTTGGAAGGATTGTTTCTTGAAACAAACTGCTCTAAAAGTTTGAAGGAAGGAATTGCAGATACTAGTTTAAACCAAGGATAGTTGCAAAATGATGGGCTAACTCATCTGGTCAGGCAGCATTTCTGGAGAAAGGAAAAAGGTGATTTTTCCGGTCGAGATCGTTCTTCAGGCTGGGTCTTTTTATAGTGAAAAAAAAACTGTATGACATCACTTTTACCATGTGATGATTTTTCTACACGTCGGTAGGCATTGTTGGCTCAAGAGTAACTCGGGAGAGGAGCTTGGTAACTCGGGAGATGAACTTGGAACATCGCAGAAAAGAGAAGTAAATGGCAAACGTAGACATATCTGTGGGAACTCGGTTAAACTCTTGAACATAAACTTGGAATCTTGTACACAACCATGAGTCTGATTTTTTCTTTCACTTGGGGTCACTCGTGGGTGGACTCGCACAGTGAGACAGGGCTTTAAGAATATATTTATTTATTTGTCTCCCTTCATAATTTCTAGTGAAATGACAATCTAAATATGTGCTCTTACAAGTTGTCATGATGATTATTTGGTAAGGCAGCAATGATGGATCTAAGAAAATACCACCGAGTGCAGGTGTATCAACCATTGGTTGCTCCCGACAGCTGCACCTCTGGGACGGACTGTCAAGTTTTGTGGCAATACTCTTAGACATGGATAGCATGGGTAACCAAAAAAAATCCTGCCCTTTGCCTTTATGTATAATAAGTCATTGATTAGCTTGTATTTTAAAATTAAGACGAATAACAAAATTCAAGTTGGAAAGTTATTGTATTTTGTTCCATGAAAGGCATTCTAATTATGGAAATTAAGAAAACAACAATGGAGGAGATAAGAAATATGGTTATTTTGTGCACTTATAAATGCATAATAAGATGCCATGAACTCTTTAGTTAAAGTTTTTTTTCTGACATATTTTGCACAGGAAAATATGGTATCCTGATTTGGAAATGCTTTGCAGTTCTTTCACTTTGTATATGCTGGACAACAGGTGTGTAACAGGCCAACAGTCTGAAGAAGGGTCCCGACCTGAAACGTCACCCATCTTTTTTCTCCAGAGATGCTGCCTGACCTGCTGAGTTACCCGAGTACTCTGGTATATACCAGCAACTGCAGTTCCTTTCTACACATCAGGTATGTAATGTTGTCTTGCCTCGAACTGCTTGACAGTTAAAAAGGTGGCTGATTAACCTTTCAAGGGCAACGTATGCCTGCCTTGCTACTGACAATGACCTCCCATAAATGAATTTGTAAAAATTCCATGACATAATTAAGAATTTAGTCAAAATTTATAATGAAGAGATAAGCCTTAAACAGTAGATCGGAATGTAATAGAAAGACATCTCTAAATGATTAACAAGCAGTGTTTATTACAAATTAATAACACATTTTACACATATTATTAAAGATTTATAAACCAGGATAGTTTTGTATTTACAGTTTTACTGAAATATTACTAATTAATTATTACAATGTAATACCTTTTATCAAAGATATTTCCATTATTCATAAAATGCGATTTCAATCTTATTAAGCAACTATACATTTTTTATAAATAGGGCACTAAGGCTTTGTTAGGTATTAAGCAGTACATGACAGCACACACTTAAAATTAAGTGATACCAATCTGCTTTCAAATAAAATACTCAATGTATCACTTTGTCATTATATTCTGCATCCCAACAATCTTTCGAAGAATAAAAGCATCCTAGCTCAGTGCCTTTGTATGCAACATTCTAATCGGGTAACTGTGAGAAATGGATAGTGTGGCTTGTTATGTGATTTAGTAGAGGCACTGTAACTGGCTACAATGCCAAGGACTAGAAACATGGAAATCATCAGCCCAATCGACTGCCCCTGAATATTATGGATTGGATAACTTCCAAGCATGGATGTTGGATGGGAATAGGTTGTATTGCTGCTATGGCATCTCATGTTTGCAGAGCATTTCTGTTTCACACGTGAAGCATAACAGATTGGCTGAAGTGCAGGATATCGGTGGCATAGTTGGAGCTTGAGGCAAGCATGAAGCATTTCATTCAAGGAAATAAATGGTTGCCCTGAAATTGGGGTGGACGTGAATGGAGGTGTTGGGGGGAGATGAGATTGACAATAGCATTAAGCATTAATTCTTAATTTAATAAAATTCATTTATGAGAAGCATAGAACACCAAATATTTAATCTGTGGCTTTCAGTAGGGATCATACAATGGAGACGGATCACAGTTCTACCACCAAGAGAAATTGGGAAAACTGTTTTTATTGCAGGAAAGGGGACACTTCATTCTTTTACATATAGACTAGAAAGAAATAAGTAAAACATCTCACCTCACTGCATAAAGGAAGAGGTATTGTGTTTAGTTTTCTTAAAAAACATCTTCACGTGTTCGTAAGTTTCTGTGGAGATAATAAACTGAGTAGAATCTCCAGTTTTTATTTAGCAGGCTGAGGCTGAGAAAATAAATTATCTGTATATTTGTGGAATTAAAGAACATTATGGACCATTCCTTAGTTTAGTGGAAGATTAATGATTCAGATAAAAGGTTTCTGGGGAATTTTATTGTTTATTTTACTGTGGATTAAATAATTAGGAACGGGGTTATTTTGATAAATAACATTGATTTTCCCTTTTTACACATGCAATCACAGGCAGAAAATTGTTTATGTCTGGAATTTTAAACAAATTGCTGCTTTTATTTTACAGCCAAGACAAATAATATATAGGCCCACATGAAAATGATTTAAGTCGTGATTTTTTTTAATGTTGATAATGTAAGGACATAAGGAATATGAGTAGAATTGGGCCATTCAGCCCTTCAAGTCTACTTCGCCATTCTATCTCTCCCTCTTAACCCCATTCTGCCTTCTCCCCATAACCTCTAACACCTGTACTAACCAAGAATCTATCTATCTCTGCCTTTTCAAGTGAAAGTTATGGCTAACAGAATCAACGGATATGGGGAGAATGCAGGAACGGGGTACGGATTTTGGATGTTCAGCCATGATCATATTAAATTACGCTGCTGGATCGAAGGCCCGAATGGCCTACTCCTGCACCTATTTTCTATGTTTCTATTTTTGTATGTGTCTATGTTAAAAATATCCACTGAATATGCATGAAATAACAGTGAGTTGAGCATGTGTAAATGACAAATAAAAGTAAATAAATTAACTTCCCAACTGGTGTCCTGTCAGCACTGACCTGTTTCGAGGGATTGTAACCAACCCCATTACAGCATGGTTCATTGCTGGATAGTAGTTCAGTACCATAGCATTTTACGTGCTCCATCAATGATGTGGGCTTTGCTTGATCCATCAGGCCCCAAGCAGCAAAGGGTAATCGATGCATTCACTTGGGTCCTGCCCACAACAGACCAGCCCTAACACAAAGGAGAAGAGCAATTTTTAAAAAAAAAATCACCTTTGCTATAGCAATGCCACTCTAATTATTATCAAGCTTGTTCCAGTATGATAAATTGCTAATTGCTTAATACCCTAATCAGTGTTCATTCTTTGCAAAGATAAACTATGACAGCACCATTAATTTAAATAGCAATTTCACTTAACAGCCAGAACTACACACCAGATTTTATGCAACATTTCAGCAAATGCATCCATCACTGCAGCGTTCTGACATAAAGATGTCTGACGTGTGCTAACTCACTTAGAGAGAGCAGATGTTGCAGAGTGTGGTTTGGTAGATATTCCCAGAGTGCATCTCTTCAGCCTGAATGAGTACCACATTTGCAGCAAGGCATGTTTTTTTTTCTGAAATATTCTTGAATACCTATTGAATTTTGACTTTTGTCAAGCACCTTACTTCACTTCTGTAGGTTGACATCATAACCTTTCAACGTGCCTTTCAAAATAAATATTCATCGTCTTTAAACTATTTTATGGAAGCAAAACATGAACTTGATTAAACAAATAAAATATACAGAATTATGAATAATTTTCTATGAATGGCATCTGCTTACAATCTTTGTAATACAGGCTATTAAATATGCATGAACCTTATTCTGCAAAAGTATTTTATATCTTCCCAATATAGGAATTAATCTATATATAAATGCACTTCAATTCATATATAATTTGATGTTTTCCACAATGGGACTACTAACACATAGCACTTAAACATGATGTTTCCTTTTTGCTAATTCAAATAGCCAATCAATTTGAGCCAATTTTAATATTAATACATCCCAGAATTAATAACTTAATTTTCTTATCAAAAATAAGGTATCGGCATCTTTGGTGGAATGTGATTTGTCACTTGTTAGGTAATTAACTGTAATGCAGTGTAAATAGCTTGTTCTAAGCTTTCCCCAGTCTAGTTTCAATCAATAAGATACTGAATAGAGGAGTACAGGTCACATTAGGCCTATACCCCTCTATACCTTTCTTCAGTTGCTGTCCAAATTGCCATTTACATATAATTGCATATGTTTCCACTACCCCTCTGGCAGCATGCTCCAGCCATGCACAATCTCGTGTGAAAAACTTAACCCTCAAATGCCCAGTGTCTACTAACTTATATGCTGAATGGTAAGGCTAATATCTGCTTGCATAAGCACCTATTAAAATATGTGATAAATGTTATTGCAATGTCATATCACTATCTCTGAAGAAAAAGAATGAACAATTTTTAAATTTGAGTATCATTCCTTCAGATGATGTTCGTCTTAGATAAATTGCACTTTAGATTTCGCTACTTTCGCAGATTTACAGTCGTAATGTTATTTTTAATTCATTTTAATTTTATTTCTACTTGTGTCTGATTTAACTCTACATCACACCCCTCGCATGACTGCTGAGCATTAACAATCATAAATCTCACTTGTTAAGGAGATGAACTCTGAACCCTAGTGTTCACTGAGATCCTCAAAGCCTCATCGCACCAAAGAGTCAGACAAATGGATTTTGAGAAAAAGGGCTCATACTTACCTAGCACGGCCTTTCTGCCTATCTTGTCCATGCCAATCAAGATGTCCAATGTAAGCTAGTCCCATTTGCCCATGCCTGGCCCATACCCGTCTAAACCTTTCCTATCCATGTATCTGTCCAAATATCTTTTGAATGTTGTCATTGTACCTGCCTCAACTATTTTCTCTGAACAGCTCATTCCATATCCCAACCATCCTCTGTGTGAAAACAACTACTACTCAGATTTCTATTAAACTTATGCCCCCTACCCCGAGAAGACAACTTTGTGTATTCATCCAATTTAATGGCCTGTCCCACTTGGGCGACCTAAGCTGCGAGTTTAGAAGAGTTTGCTCTGGACTCAAACTCACAGCATGGTCGACACAAGGTCCTAGGAGGTTGTATGAGGTGGCTGGAACTCTGCTTCATGCTCGAGGGAGGTTCCCGCCTACTTGCGGCCTCAGCTAGGTCGCGGAAAAAATTTCAGCATATTGAAAAATTTTCCGCGCGTAAAATTTGGTCGGCATGGGTCTTTTTCACTCGTAGTGCAGTGGAGGGGGGTCGCTATTTACTTACAGGCAATCGAGGGCAGCCGTAGGCCATCTCCTTCGCTGACCGGCCATTTTGATTGACTCATTGGAGTTTCAAGACCTAGGAAGAGTTACCGTTAGGTAAAATGCCCACTAACTTTATTATACTTCGTAAAAGTGTCTCCACTCCTTCTCCCCCCTTCTCTTTTCTTCTCTCCCCATTCTCCTCACCTTCTCTCCCCTTCTGTCTCCCTTCTCTCTCCTTTTCGCCCCTTCGCTCTCCTTCTCTCCCCTTCTCTCCCACCCCCCCCCCCCCCCGCCCCTGTGCACTCTAAAGGACTTACGGTACTCTGTGGCAGCCGTTTACCTTCCCTTCATCGCGCAGACAGAGCTCCTCCGCTGTCCCTGGCCCCCACCTTCACGATGTGTTTGTCTCTGTGTGTGTGCGGTCGGTAGATGCAGCTCGCGGTTCGGTCAATCCAGCTCGTGGTTTCAACGCAGTCGGTCCATCCAGCTCGAGGCTTTCCAGGCGAGTGCCCTCGAGCTTGAAGGTCGAAAGCACTCTTCTGGCTCGCGGATTAGGTCGCCCAAGTGGGACAGGCCCTTTATTCTCTCATGATTTTATACACCTCTCTAAGTTCACCACAGCCTCCAGAGCTCTGAGGAATACACTCCTAGCCTGCCCAACATCACCCTATAACTCAGGCATTCAAGGCCTTCAAACCCTTGCGTCTTCTCTGCACACCTTCCAGCTTAATGGCAAGTTCTAATAACAGTGTGACCAAAACTGAACACAATACACACACGTGCAGTATCACCAACATCTTCTCCATTGAAAAATATCATCCTAACATCTGTACTCAGTTCCTTGATTGATGAAGGCCAGATGTCAAAAGCCACTTCAACCCTGGTTTGACTCCCGAAAATGCAGCACCTCACACTGATCAGAATTAAATCCCACTTACCTAGGTGAACAAAGTCCAGCAGTAATTCTGGATAACCATCTTCACTGTCCATGATACCACCTGTTTTTTAGTAATTAATAGTAATTAATGTAGTAATTTGTGGATGGCATCAGAGCTGTGCTGACCACACAGTCATGGGTATAAAGAGTTTAGAGCAAAGGGCAAAGAACACAGCCCTGAGGTGTACCCATGTGGATGGTCAGTGAGGAGGATGTGCAGTTACCGATTCACACTGATTGAGTAATTAATGACATACATTTTAATTCCCCTTTTCTAATCCGATTTGGCCAAACGTGACAAATGACAAAGCAAGTTTAAAAAACAATGTTGACAATAATGTTCTTCTGATTTCAGAGCTAATCAGGCCATGTTATAGTTATCACAACATTATTTTTTCTGTGGTTTACAAATGAAGATTGAGTGCTGATTCTACTACCTTCAAAACTTGCACACTGGATTATAGCCATTTAATTTATATTTCAGATGTCTTAACTTTAAAAAAAAATTCTTGCTTATTTTTCAAAATTAAGGTGCTACGTCACCACACTATAGGAAATATGTGATATTGCTGGAGAAGGTATAGAAGTGATTCACTGGGATGTTGGCTGGGATGGAATGGTTCAGCTATATAATCCTACCTTAGCAACAGAACACAAGGCACCTCTTGGACAAAGTTTCCAATTATGCTTCTGCACAGACGTCGTGTTTTGCACAGTCATTTATCAATGTCTTGGATTACGTATGTACGATTCATGTATAATTTGTGAATTTGTATGTTGCCTATCTTCCTGTGATGCTGCAATCAAGACTTTCGTTGTACCTATAGCTCACCCTACTTGTGAATATGAGAATAAACTCAACTTGACTTTACTCGGCATCTACCATGGCAATCTTTCACCCTCTTGGTTATTAACGTACCTACCATTGCTTTAAGAATATGCAAAGATGCTGCTTCCTCATGCTTTCAGGTAGAGTATTCCAAATTCACATCAAACAACAAGGGAAAACATTACTTTGCCTCTGTCATCACTGGGTTACCCCATTATTTGAAAACAAAGGTTCTTAGTACTATGAGATACTAGGAACTACAAATGCTGCTTCATAAAAAAACATGCAAGGTTAGCATGGTAACTCAGTGGGTCAGGCAGCATCTCTGGAAAACAGAAATGTTCTAGGTAGTCCCACAAGAGAAAACACCACATCCACCTTATCAAGACACCTTGTGATATTACCTTGCAATACAGTTACTTCTCACTCTTCTAAGCTTCAGCAAATACAAACTTGGATGGTAAATTAAAAGAAATGAGGTCCCAGTACAGATCCCTGTGATGTACCATTCATTGTTTGGCAAACTTAAGAAGATGTGTACCTCCTCCCTGTTTCTCATTAACCAACAAATCTTCAAACTATGCCTATGTTTTTGTCTTTCACAGTAGCTTTTGATATGCATTCTGTCAAGTATCTTCCGAAAATCTTAGTTTCATACTTCTACTGATTCCCGTTTAACACATCACCGATACTTCTTGAAAGAACACAAACACGGAGCAAGTATGTGTGAAACACAAAAGCAAGTAGACTTTGCCTGATTACCCTGAATGTTCACAGTGCCTACTTTTATGCCTCTCTTTCTCTCTCACAGGTAGCCCCCAGGAAGAGCACAAGATTAGGTAGTGAATAATATGCCATACATACTTGCATAGACCAAACATATAAATATATATATACAAGAGACTAGTCCAGAGAAATAAGCATTTTTTCCCCATGAGAAGACAATGTTGAATTTCATTATCAGAAAAGACAAGTGTTGGAAATAGGGCAGAAGCACGTGTGGAAGGATAAAGCATGTTGTTCATGGGAGTAAGGGCAAAAGCAAAAGCCAGGGTTTTATTTGTGCAGTGGTGTGCCCAATCTTCTCAATCAAAGGCCAACTTTTTCTGATTTTTTTTTTCCTCTCAGATTCAAAGTGGATCCATTCATACTTCCCCACACTGAAATCAGTCTGCCATATTTTTGCCTATGAGTTCTTTCTATCTCCCTTTAACTGCCAGCTCCCAACCATACAAGTAAATATGCCTCTAAAGGGGAGTTGACTTGGATACACAACTTAAAATTCTCTGACTCAGGTCCCAACATGCGTTCCCAGGGAATATCACTTGCCCTAACTTATAAATCAGAACAAATCCCTATTTTTGTGTCCACTTTTGTTAATTAGCATTTGCGGTTCCTTGTTTCTCTAAGTTCCTTTAACGTTTGCTCTGTTTCTTATCTTCCAGCCAGATATCATCTCTAAGTTATACTGTACCTTTCACAAAATAGTGAGTGCTCATCTTTCTATGCTGGATTTTTTTCTCTCTTTGACTTAGCACCCATTAGTGCATCCACATTAGACGGCATAAAAAATTGTGTCTGCGGGAGTAGTGGGTTGAATATGTGCAGGCAAAACTGTGGCACGAGACTTTGAAGTTTTGAAATGTGTGCTCATCCACTTTGAACCTTAAAGGGCTTGATACCATATTTCCTAAATACTGACGTCAGGATCTCTGGAGGTAGCGAGACATAGGTATCTGATTGCAGAAATAGTTAAAAAACTATTGTGTTGTGCCTTTTGCAGAAACATTCTGGAAATTTCCTTTTCACTGGAGATTCAGATGATGCTTCAGAAAATATAAAAAAGATAAATGGAGTTTTTGAGGAAATTCATGACTGATCATGGTAAATCTCTAATCAGTTTTCACATATTTCTGGTTTTTAGAATGCTCATTTGTAGATTGCAAAGCCCATCATTTATACATTTACTTTTTCATGCTTACTTCCCTGCTTTTTTGTTGTGCACTTCAATTAACCATTGTGCTATTCATCCAATGTGCTATCATTTTAATACTAACCACATCTTTCTTTATCTGGTAGTTCCAATATATATTATTTTCTTAAATTTTCAATGATTCAAAGGACAAATGCAAATGCTTTTAAGATGAAATTCTCAAACTTGCTCCCTTAAACACATGAAAATATCTATTTTAAATTTGTATAATGAACATAATTAAATATATTATTTCAATGTTATATTACATTGGCCAGGGACTATTTTTGGACAAGGTTATACCTATGTACAGTGAAATTCTTTGTTTTTGCCTACAATCTGGGAAAATCATATAGCGGAGTTCATTTAGGCAGCACACAGAGTTGCCACGTTTCTGGCGCTGATAAAGTTTCAAAAGTTATTCATACAGTCTTTATCTTCCTGCTGTACGTACTAGGCCCACCGCTGCACGTGGTCGCAGGTGACCTGTCATGTCTCTATTTGATCTTGACCCTTCACACTTCGCACCTCACACTTTGTTCTCAGCGGCTCACCTACCAGGATTCTCTCCGCCGGCCGGTCATTCAGATCCGCGGCACATCCAGGGAGCCTTCTGCCGCTGCGTGTTGGCGCCCAAGAGCCCCCGACAGCGCATCAAGTTTTTATATGTTTTTATTTTCTGTTCAAAAAGGCTGCTCCCCAAATCCTAAATGCAGCAAAAAATCCAATTAATTTATAAACAGCTTATGGTTTGGAAGACCAGCCATGATCATATTAAATGGCGGTGCTGGCTCGAAGGTCCGAATGGCCTACTCCTGCAACTATTTTCTATGTTTCTATATTCTTAAATAATCCCTGTGCGATGAATTGAAGCGGTAAACCAATATTTACCATTATGTTATAATTAAATAAATGCTTACATTGAAATAAGTGAACATATTGCAGTGATTCTGGTAAATTAAAAAAAACACCTTCTTTATTCCAGGACGCAGCAATTTTACAAAGGAGAATTTTAGAGTCGGAGAAGATAAGCATACTGTATATTACTGGCAAATGCTTTTAAGATTAAATTCTCAAAATTGCTCATGAAAATATCTATACTATTACTAAAATTCTCATTTTGTCCTTTTCCGGATTGCGTTGCTTTTAAATTTGCACGAAAACCTTACCCTATATCGCTAGGATTTTTTCGCCACCTTACTCACCGTTCTCCTCTGCTCCAAGCGCACCAAGTTTTGTTCTGATCGGTGGAATATTACAAAAGTTATTGGTCAGTTATTCGCCGGGACAGTGATGCCCCTTCCAGCACCCCCTGTCAATCACCGGCGGGGAGAATAAAGCTGAAGGAGCGGACTGCGTTCGCGGGCGGGGGCTGGCCCACACACCCCCCTCCCACACACGCCCTTCCCACACACGCCCCTTCCACACACACCACACCCTCCCCACCCCACATCCTCCCCAGCCCACACCCTCCCCCCGCACACCCCCCCCCCCCCCCACAGGCTTCCCGTGTGACTGGGACAACAGGTCCCACTTAGTCTAGTTTATTTTTAATTTGCATAATGAACATAATTAAATATATTCTTTCAATTTCAACACTGTTTTTAGACTTAAGGTTATTCTGATTATTGTGACAAAAATGTTGTATTGAGATCTTTTGGCAAAAGTAAAAATGAAATTGCTGTTTCTACTGTACTTTTGTTTTTAGTTTTGATCTGTTTTCAGTATCATACACATTTCAATTTGAATTAACAACACCATTCCAATATTGGTATAAATATGATTTATTTATGCCTTCTTGAAATGGCAACTGTTTGTATTATTTGTTTGTCAGTTGTATTGACTTTGTCTGAGGCCTCCATATCTCCATTGTCACAATACATGAATTTTTCCAAACTAATTGTCTGCCACAGCAGAGTTCGTTAAACCGCCTATGGAGTAAATTTGCAAAACAGACCTGTTCCCCTGATTCAAAGTATATATTGTCCTTGCAGCATGCATTCCCGATACTTGATTTTTTTTTTTTTTGTAAGATATTTTTATTAGAAATAATTACATATTAAGAAGAAATATAAAATCCAATTAAAGCAAAAGAAAATAATAACGTCACATACATTCTTAATATTTTTAAAGTTAACAATCAATCTTATTTGTACTTCTATAATTTTCTTTTTTATTTTATAGCAGTAGGAAATAAAAAATGGAAAAAGAAAAGAAAAAAAAAAGACCGATACTTGATTTAGTTGTTCACTCGAACAGCTCACTTCACCTGTAGGCATATTATTTAATGCACTATTAGAAAGCGATAATATAAAAGCAATTCACTCCATGATTTATAAAATCTAGAAAACATTTTAATTGCATTATATTAAGTATGTTCCAAGTGCTTTAACTAAATGCTAATTTTATTATTGGTGATAATGAAAATTAAATGCTTTCAAGGGAAAACAATTCAAAGGACTGATTCAGGCACACAGTTAAAAGTTCTGATAACACTAGTCTAGATTGCATGACTTAATTGGGAAAACAGAGTCTAATTTCATGATTTCAATTTGGAGAAATATAAATTTAAGTATGGAAAGCAAACATTTTCAAAATCCAATATCGTTCATTTTAGAAAATACACCTGAAAGTATTAATTTTTATTTTTCATATAAGAAAGCACTGAAATGGCAGAATAAACGGGTTTAAAACAAACCAATATTACTCACTGGCATTACTAGATGGCATGCAGAGGATGCTTAATTAATACATGCATATATTTAGACTTATGGATACTATGCGTATACACATACTTATGTATATTATTTTCGCATATCCAAAATATCCGAATGACTATTACAATATTGGACATACAGAAGCAATGTAAACTTACACAAAGGACAAAGGACAAAGGACATTTATTGTCACATACACCAGTTGGTGTAGTGAAATTTGTCTTGCCATGCAGCACACAGATAAAGATAAGACACAACATTACATAATTTAACAATAAACATTAAAAAAAATCCCCCCCACAATGGTTCCCATTATGAGGGAAGGCGCTAAGTCCAGTCCCCATCCCCTTGTTCACCCATAGTTGGGCCTATTGAGGCCTCCGCTGTCACCGCTATGGGGGCCGATGTTACAGGTGTGTAATTCTGACAACTGCACACACTGTGTTGTCACATTCTTGAACTTGATACTGTAAGTTTGTGGAGATTGATTGCTTTTTCCATACCGCAGCGAATAATGAATGCTACAAAGTGCGATTTTCACAAATTCTGGAGGTTTATTTGTGCAGCAATGGGAAACACAGCTTTTCTCTCACTTAACCAGACCAACATGTCAAATGCCTGAGTGTCAACACATAATTAAAGAACTGTACCCACACAATTTCAATGAGTCCTACCTGATAGAACTCTAATGTAATATTTCCCACAGCAGTGAAATCCAGGTTGGAAAGTGTGAAGTAACCCACCACAACACAAAACAGAATAATTCAAACTCGACCCAGTGTAGCTATCTTCATAGCAAGTATAGTCTGACTGCCGGTTGTACAACACTCCATCACATCAAACCTATTAAGAACATTATGGAACATTTCATGCAAAACACATAATCAGTTTCTCTACAGTGAAATCTGAGTAGTAATGAATCTATTCAACTATAAAGAAGAGATTCAGTGAATCAAGAAAGTGTTTAGAATGGTTCAAATCTGCTCAGCAAACTAACCTTTGCATTGCTGATTATGATAAATGACTTTAGCTCCAGCTTTACATGTATATTTTCAATAGGAATTCTGGATCCAAGAGTACTTTGTTTTCAAATTAACGTATTGAGAAGTCTTGTCAAACTAAGCAAGTCATGAGAAGAATATTGGTACTTGAATTACTAAAACAAACATGCTCATTGCAATCAGCAAATAGTGGACAGACGTAGACAATCTTAGGTTGCTTTGATATTCAACACACAAGGGACAATCATAGTTTCAGAATGGATAGGTCCAGGGCTTGAATTAATCCCAGGCCTGATTTAAATTTGATGGCAAGCTTTGGAGTCCTCCAAGAGACTTGTTGGCAATGAAGATAGGCACAAAATGCTGGAGTAACTTGGTGGGACAGGCAGCATCTCTGGAGAGAAGGAATGGGTGATGTTTCGGGTCAAGACCTTCAGGCAAAATGGATTCCAATGTTAGGTGTCTGATTTGTTAGAAACCAAGAGGTTTGGAGAGAAACTGAGAGGTTCTGGAAATTATGACTTGGCAAGCGCTCAGTGCAGTCAGATAGGGTGGTGGTGGAGGGTGGGGGGGGGGGGGGGGGGGTGGGGGGAATATTGTGGATGGATGAAACTCAAAGATTGGAGGGGCGATAATATGGTGTTGGGAAAGGAAAGTTGTAATCATTGGGGTATGCAAAGAAGACGTGAAGAAGGGGTAATCGTTTGTCGGCACAGTCTACCAGCATTCCCTGTTTGCTACAGAAGTGAAGAATCGTTGCATTGTAGAATTGGCAAATGGAGATGACATCTGTGGATATGTAAATTGAAAAGCAGAGAGGAGTGGTAAACATTAGGGCACTAACACGAGCAAAAATAGAAATTCAAGACCTTCATTTGATGATTGATGCTAAGGAATTAACTGAGTCAATTTTAGGAGTTATGGGCCTGTCGCACTTAGGCGACCTTTTTAGGCGACTGCAGGAGACAATGCAGTCGCCACATGGTTGCCACATGTTCGCGGATGGTTGCCGGGTAATCGCCTTCACGAGGCCGCATTCTTGGAACTAGTCGCGGCCTCATTATGGTTGCCGCAAATTTTTGAACATGTTCAGCATGAGTGGGTTGCCAGGAGATCGAAGGTTCTCGTAGGTTGTAGCCGATACTGACCAGTGAATTTCATTGGCTCATTGGGAAAATAAAACGTAAGCAGTAGTTTTCAGAACCAAGGATAACCGACCGATAATGTTAATGTCCACCGGGCTTCACAGCCGTGTATCTCTGCCTTCTTAAAAGTTGTCTCCATCCCTCCCTCCATTCTACCCTCCTTCTCCCCCCCTCTTTTAAACGACTTACGTGATTTAACAGTCGCCGGCAGTCGCCTGAAAAAGTTCCTAAGTGGGACAGGCCCATTACAGAGTCACAGATAGGCACAAATCAGAAACAGACCCTTCGGCCCACTGAGTTTATGCCAACCATCAACCATTGATATTGATGCTACATTGCCCATTTATTTAAATTTTCCTACATTCTCATCAGCTACCCCAGATTCCACCACTCGCCAACACATTAAGGGTAATTTATGATGGCCAATTAACCCTAGTAGCCTGTACTTCTTTGGGATGTGGAAGGAAATCAGAACACTCAGAGGAAACACACACAGTCACATGCAGAGCATGCAAACTCCACACACATAAATATATATATATATATGTGCATTTGTGAGTATGTGTATATAAACACACTCTGAAATGTTTTCTCTCTCTCATTTATTATATTGTTTACAGTGGACTATGTTTACATATTCTGTTGTGCTGCTGCAAGTAAGAATTTCATTGTTCTATCTGGGTCATATGGCAATAAAACACTCTTGACTCTCCCTCTTGACTTGTGAGGCAGTGACTCCATTAGCTGCACACTGTGTTGCCATTGGATCTCTCAAGTTGACCAAGCTTTATTTTAGTCTTCTGTATACATTTTTTCTTCCTATCTTCAAAAATATAAGTGGTCCACATTGTCTCCAATGATAATATTCTTTGTCATAGCACTAAAAGACATAAGTTACCAACTTTTCCCTTCTTGTCACTCAACACTCTCAGATATTACTCATTCTCTAGAAGAAGCCTGCGTCAATATCTGTTCAGATTTGAGTTTCATCTCAGGCTTCCAAGCTAGTTTTATTTCTTAAAGCTATTATATTTTTGGCAATGCAGTTTTGTATTTGATAATGTTTTGTAAGACAGTGGTAGGAATTGCACAAATAATAAATCTAGATTCCTTTCTAAAGCCACCTTTTGTCAATGTCCTTGCTTGTGTCAACTAAAAGGTTGTCTTTCAAGTAAGAAATAGCTAGAAATACCAATACACTTGAAAATGTGCCATTTTCCTGACTGGTGAGTTATCCCGATTTTGTGTGAGCTCCTGGCAGTGATATTCCAACGAACAAGCTCGATATCATGTGCACGATACAATAGACCTTGCACAACAAAGTAGGAATTAATGTGTCATCTGCTGACATTGTGGAGAGTGGAGATCATGGAGGACATTGTATTTGTCCAATCATCTGCCAATCGACACCTGTGTCACCTATTACAGCCAGGCTTTTTCCTGCTCTCCTCTCTTCCAGCTGTCTCCCCCTCCACACACAATCACTTGAAGAAGGGTCCCGATCTAAAAAGTCACCTATCCATGTTCTCCTAAGATGCTGCCTGACCCACTGAGCTATCCCAGCACTCTGTGTCTTCTTCTGAAAGCAGCATCTGCAATCCCTTCTTTCTTTATTCCTTTTGTTACTGTGATAAACTGGTCCATCATTGAGGGGCTGATAGTCGCACTAACAAGCATTAGCTTTTCCTTAGATAACAAATAGCAGAAACCTGCCTTTTAGTCTCACAAACCTAGATAAGACATCTTGAATTTGCATTTGAATTGAAACCTTCCTAATATGACAGAATGTCTTATTGCTTCAGCTCAAGGATAGTTAGGTACAGACAATAAATATTAGTTATGCCAGCAACTCCTACATCTCATAAATGTATTAAACATTATTCATCTGTTGCTGTAGAGCTATTACTGAACAGAATTACAGTTTAATAATAAAAACCATAAAACTGCAGAAACTGTAAAACTAAAATTTAAAAAAGAATAAACAGTGTCAATACTGAGAAGGTCAGGCAGCAACTGTGGAGAGAAAATCCGAGTTAATTAAAATCACAAATGAGCATCAACCTGAAACGTTAGTTCTTATTCTCTCTGGACAGATGCTGCTCAGTTCTTCCAGTATTTCCTCTCTACAACATACAGTAAATACTCTTTATTAGGGACTATAAGGGGCGAGGTGGTGTCCATAATTGCCAGTTTTCCACTGTAACCGAGTAAGGTATTATCATTGTATAAATAGTTGAAACAAACAACTACATTTGCTGGTTAATACACAGAAGAATACAGTGTTGGAGTAACTCATCTGGTCAGGAAGCATCTCTGGAGAACATGGATAGGTGACGTCTCAGGTCCAGACCCTTTTTCAGACTCTCGGTCTAGAACAGGACCTGGAATCTAGGTGAGTTAATGGCCGGGGGAGAGGCGAGGATCTGCAGGTTGCCGGAGTGCAGGTAAGTGTCGCCAGTGGTGGTGGTGATGGTGGTGATGGCGGCAGCAGTGGAGTCTGCGGCAGTGGCAGCAGAGGTGGAGATAGTGGTGGCAGGAGCAGCGGCACGGGCCGGGGTGGAATCGGCAGCCCAGCCTGATGGTGAAGGTCGGTAGGTCAGTCCGCTGTAACTGAAATCCATTATAAAGAGGTCCGTAAAAACAAGGGTTTACCATACTAACATCTGTTTAATATCATTAACTAGAATTCTAATAACATTTAAGGAACTTATTATAAGTGTAGAATTAACTTTCCCTTTTATTGCCCTTTTATTTCCCTTGCAAAATAACTTACACCAATTAAGGAACAATTTACTACATACTCTACAATGTAACACACACTATTGACAAAACTTCATATCCCTGTATGTTCCTATTTAACTGCTTAGGGAATGTCCAAGTAATCCTAATAGACCATGGGAAAATACTAAAAAAAAAAGTTGGGGAAGAGTGACACTACTCTGAAGCTATCTTTCACTGTCAGAATATTAACAATAGCTTACATGAGCACAGTCAATCATTTCTAATGTTTCATATCTTGCAAATTAATTATATAATCTACAACTACTATGAAGTTTGAAACAAATAAAATTATATGTTAGTTACAAAATATCATGAGCAGTAGATGATGAACTGTAAATGACATATTTTATGCAACAATATGCAATTAGATGATAATGAATGATATTGAGCTACATGCTCTGCATAATACTGCAATGACCTATTTCTATCTAAACAACCATAACCAATGCACGAACCATAATACAACATGCATTATTGGAGGTGTTTAGTTGATAAGATGTTAAGGGTTACATTTTGAGTATTTTGTAATATTTGCAGTCAATATGATGATATCAAAGCATAATATAGGTTTAATGCGTGTTGTAGTTTTGCTGTAACAAAGTGGACCAGCTACGATTTACATTAAACAGTTAGATTTGTGCAGAGATGGTTCCCTAGTCCGTGGGATGTTCTATTCCAATTTCAACATTTAGTTTCATTCAAATCAATGGAACAAAATTTCCAAAATGGAATAAATCTAAAAAACCATTACAATGGTATATAATACGCTTAGTGGTATCAACTAGGAATATTTTTCAAGGTATTTGTCTTTATTCAGCAACATTCATGCTGCAAAATACTTCTAGATATTTCAGATAATTTTTCCCCCATGTCTTTCTCGTGACAGTCTGAATCATGTGATAAATGATGAGTTAATCTTTGATGTGGTTAATGATTGTTGAGCAATAAATTTAACCTTGGCGATACCAAGAAAACTCTCCTGGTCTTTTTCTAGTGGTAGCCTGAAATCTTTTATATCTGTCCATGAAAAATCAATGGAATCAATCTATAACATCTTACCCAAGATGCGGCATATAAATTCTGTAGTAGCTGAAAGGGTTGGTTCTACTTAAATTCATACCCTGCAGTATGAATATGCTTTTTAGCATGTCCAATATAAAGCTGATTGCATTTAATTGAGAAATAAGTCTCAACTTTCCACTTAACGCCTGCTTCTTTGGGACTTGGTAGAGTAGAATACATTTATGGAAATGACATGAAAATGCATGTCACATGCTGTTTGATGAAACTGCCAGTGTCTGATGGTCTCCTTAAGAATATACTTCATACACGTGGTTAACCCAGAACAACTGTTCAAAATTGCAACCTCTATCCCACCCCATCCCAACAAAGACGGGACCAGATCATTAAATTATTTTGGATGCTGAACAAAAAATTGCACCTCAATGATGAATGTCAAGCCCAGAACCTCCCCATGGAGCACCATTCTGCATTGCTGGTCTGTATCAGCCAAGACTATGTGTTCAAGTAGCCTGACAAACTCTTTGCCCTCGAGTTTCTGGTGAAGGTAACATTCAATGTTCACTGTTATAATAAATGACATGCGCCAGCAACTTCTGGGGACACGCATATATGCATTTCCTAAAGACATCTAAGTACATTTAGGTAAGTTACAATTTGTAAAATTGATGTGTCTTTCAGAATCAAATGTATTAGGATTTATCAACTCTTTCTTACAGCTAAACTTGTTTTTTAAAAGAATAAAAATCAGAAAATGATGTCATATGTAAAGAGAGAAATGGAGCTATGGAGTTAACGTCTCAAAAACAAATTGCTGGAGGAATTCAATGGGTCAAGCAGCATCTGTGGAAGAAATGGACAGACAATGGTTTGGTTTGGGACCTTCCTCCAGCATTTTGTTTCATTTGCTAAAGATTCTAACATCTGTAGTGCCTCTTGTGCCTCCAAGTTAACATTTCAGGTTGTCTTAAAAAATAATTAGGTTTCTCTTTTGTTTGCAAGTCCTGAGAAAGTCACTGTGAAGAGTAAAGCAATTAACATTACCGAGAAATAAAACATTTTTTTTGTCGTAGGCTAACCAGTCAGCGGAAAGACTATACATAATTACAATCGAGCTTTCCACAGTGCACAAATACAGGATAACGGGAATGACGTTTAGTGCAAGATAAAGTCCAGTAAAGTCCAATTAAAGGTAGTCTCAGGGTCTTCAATGAGGTAGATAGAGGTTCAGGACCTCGCTCTCTAGTTGTTGGTTGGATGGTTCAGTTGCTGTCATCAGGCAACTAAATAATCCTACCAACAACTAGAAAGCGGTCCTGAGCCACCCGATACATTCAATGTTTCTGTCTTCACAGATACTGCCCGACATGTTCAGTAGTTCCAGAAATCAATGAATTAGCGGACTGCCTGCTGGCTTATTTGTTTGGAGAATATCTTGATCTGCTGGAAATTAGACAGCTCCCTACATTACATCCCAGTTCCCTGAATTTAATGATGTTGCCAATGAACCACAGCCTGATGTAAATGTTCCTTTGTGTAAATGGTTCAGTGCAGAGTGGAGAGTCAGTGAGATCATATCCATTGTCATTCTGCTGTGACAGTAGGCAAATTGAAATGGGTCCAGGTCAATTCTGAGTTGCTATATGTCATAACCAAACTATTGACAATTCCAAGACTGGTGCCCTACAAGGATATGTTCTCAGTCCCTTACTATACTCCCTATACACTCACAATTTTGCAACCAATTTCTTCTTTGAATCCATTTACATATTTGCAGTTGACATCACTGTAGTGGGCTGGATCTGGAACAGTGCTGAAACAGAGTATTGGTAAGAGCTGGTGATCTTTGCAACATTATGTTAAGACAACACCTTTCCTCAATGTCAGCAAGATGAAGGAGTTCGTTATTGACTTCCGAAAGCGAGTTGGAATACACATCCCAATTAGCATCAAGTGGAGATGGTCGAGAGCTTCAAGTTCCTAGATATAAATATCACCAACAGTTTGTCCAGGACAACCACACTGTAGCCTAAGGAAGTTTGGCCTGTCTCCAACAATTTCTACAGATGTTCTGCAAAAAGATCTTATTGGGATGCATCAGAAAGCTTGCTTTGACAACAGCTCTGCCGAAAACTGCAAGAAATTGCAGAGAGTTGATGATATAGCTCAGTTGATCACACAGACCAACCTCACTACTATCAGCTCCATCTACAATTCATGTTGCCCAGGAAAGCAGCCAACAAAATTTACCTAAATTATTCCCTCTTCTCCCCTCTCTCATCAGGCAGAAGATACAAATGCTTGAAAACATGTACTATCAGATTCAAGAACAACTATTTCCCTGCTGTTATAAGACTGCTGAATCATCTTCCCTTTAGTTATGGTGTAATCCCAATCTTCCAACCTATCTCAATGTGGACCTTGGTATTTTCCTCTGTAACTAATGCGGTAATGCTTTAACACTATATTCTGTACTCTGGTATTTTACTCTTTGCACTCCATGTTGTATTTATGTTTGACTTGATTCTATGCAAAAATTGAATGATTTGACTAGCTAGCACACAAAGTTGTTCACTGTATCTTGGTAGATTTGGTAATAATAAATCTATACCAATATCATTTCATCACACTGGTCAGCAGTCATTGAGCCATGTCACCTTTGCACCATGGGCACCAGGATTATGAACATCCTCTTAAACCATATTGGGGTCCTCGGACTGTCTTAGTGAGAGGTTGAAGATGTCCATGAAAACTTGCGGCAGTTGGTTTATGCAGATTTTATTAAAATGGTCTTGTACGCCAACAAGGACAAATGCTTTACAAAGGTTTACCCTCATGAAGGATCTTCTGACATTGACCACAGAGACTGAGATCACACTCTTGTTAGGGGATGAAGGGTCTTATGAAGTTACATTATTTTTCTCCCTTTCATAGTGAACATAAAGAGCATTGAGCTTGTTCAGACGTCATCATCGGCAGTCACTCGAAACGAGTATGACTGTCCTCCCCGTAGGGTCGTCTACTTGTGGATCTACAGATGTCTGTAGAGGCCGATTGGTAGTTCTCGAGCCCCCTTCTTTCTCTCCTTACGGGGCTGTCGCTTTGTCTCTGCAACACGGCGAGGTTCCATTTCGTGAAGTGTAGCTCCTTCCTGCGGGGATTTCCTCCAGGAGCACCTGTCAAATGCAATGTGCTTCCAGTTGCTTGATGTAATGTGGAATTTTTTCGGATTGTTCTTGATGTTGTCCTTGAAGCATTTCTTTGGCCCACTAGGTGCTCGCCGACCTTCCTTCGATTGAGAGTACAGTATCTGTTTAGGGAGATGTGTGTTGGGCATGCGGGTGACGTGGCAGGTCCATCAAAGTTGGTACTGCATTATTGTGGTGGTAATGCTGGTCATGTTGGCTTCCTCCAAAGCGCTGATGTTGGTGCGTTTGTCCTCCCAGCTGATCCTCAGAATCTTTCGTAAGGATCTTTGATGATATTGTTCCAGGGCTCTCAAGTGCCTGCTGTAGGTGGTCCATGACTCGGCTCCATACAACAGGGTGGAGAGGACAACGGCTCTGTAGACCAGCAGTTTTGTTTGAGCCTTTAGGTCTCGGTCTTCAAAAACTCTTTTCCTGCGTCTGGCGTAGACTCCGCTGGCACAACTCAGGCGATGGTTGACCTCAGAGTCGATGTCAGCTTTTGAGGAAAGAATGCTGCCAAGATAGGGGAAGCAGTTAACGTTTTCTTTTTTTTGAACTCAACATTTATTGACATAACAAAATACACATACAGACAAAACAAAGAGACACACAAAAGACAATCGCAAAATGACAAAATACAGATCACCTAACCTCTATTAGCATCGCATCAGATCCTCTTAATATTTTATCATAGAAGCATCTTATTCACAGGCATCAGAGCAAGCTCATCCATTCATATCCTTAATCAATCTTGGCATTTGTAATGGTATCGGTTTCCTTATAATATTAAAGGCATCAGTCCTCAACTGGAGTTTAGCAGTTATACTTTCCATCAAGTATACATTTTACAATCTTTCCCTCCACTGTTGAACATTTGGTGGCATTTCCTTTCTCCATAGCACTGTTATCATGTTTTTAGCAATCAACAGCATCACCACAAGCAAATATTTCTGATTTTTAATATCTGTCGCTGCTGGAGTATCTCCTAATATGAAACAAGCCGGTTCCAAAGGTAGATCCACTCCCAGAATTAATTTAATCTCTACCTGGATGTCTCTCCAGTATTGGTACAATTTGGGACAATCCCCCAAAATATGTGTGTGATCACCGATCTTCCCACATTGTCCCCAGCATAAATTTGAGGTGTTATTGTATCTTGTCAGCACTAGAGGGGCTCTTGTAAGAGGGGCTGCTTGTCAGCTTATGACCCAAGAGACATGTCCTTTCCCATATTTAATCTGTAATAATAATGTTCATTTCCAATGCCCATTTCTGTTTTGTTTCTATAGTATTTCCTTTTGTATAGTCTTGAAGTCCTTAATATAAATGGGATATCAAATTCTTTTGTAACACTCCCTCTATAGTCAGCAAGAATGTATTTTCTAAATTTGAAGGTAGTCTACATATCTGCTCCCAATCTACATGTGTCTGTAAATGTGTCTAGCCAGTATTTGGAGGAACCTAAAGAAATCCGATGCTGACAGTCCAAATTCATTCTGCAAGTGCTCATAAGATTTCAAGACTCCCCACAAAAAAGCTGGTCCACAGTAATAACCTCTTTATCTGCCCAGTTTCTAAATCCCTTATCAACTTTGCTGGGTGTAAAATTGGGACTAGCAGCTATCTTCATTGCTCAAGATATTGAATTAAAAAAATGTAATTGCTTTCTGATAGCTAACCATATTTTCATCGTGAATTTAATCCAATCGTTATCTACTTTTAATTTCTTCCAATTTACTTGAGTTAGAAATGGAAGCCCAGCCAGGGCAATACTAGGACATGCATTTTGTTCTATTTTCACCCATCCCTTTTCCTCGTTGTTCCTTAACCATGCTATCAAGGTTCTCAGCTGCGCTGCCCAATAATAATATTTACAGTTGGGCATATTTAGGCCCCCTTTTTGTTTTGATAACAACAGTGTCTTAAATCTGACTCTGGCTCTCTTATTTTACCACACAAATCTTGTTAACTCTTTGTCTAACACATTAAATGCCGCGCCAGGGACCCCTACTGGTAAAGATTGAAATAAGAAACGCAGTCGGGGAAAAATGTTCATTCGAACAACTTCCACTCTGCCAATTAGACATAAAGGGAGAATATCCCATCTGTGCATGTCTGCCTTAATCTTCTTAAGTAATTTACCAAAGTTAGCTTCATACAATGTGGTGATAGAGGAAGTGATGACAATACCTAGATATCTAAAACCCTCCCGAGACCAATGGAACCTGACCTGATCATTTAATTGCAAGAGCCACAGACCTGACAGCACCATTGCTTCTGATTTTGGGCCATTTATTTTATATCCCGATATTTCTCCATATTCCTGTAATACTTGCGTTAGGCGAGGCACTGAGGAAATAGGATTACTCACATAGATCATAACAACATCTGCAAATAGTGACATTTTTTGTTCCCCCCCCCCCCCCCCCCCCCCCCCCCCCCCCCCCCCCCCACCACCGATCATCTTTAATTCCCTCAATATTGTCATCTTGCCTAATAGTTTCTGCGAGCGGCTCTAAACATAAGTCAAAAAGCTGGGGACTCAAACTGTCTCCCTGTCTAATGCCCCTCTTAAATTCAAAACACTCAGAGCAACATCCATTTACCCTCACACTTGACTTTGGATTTAAATATAATGTTTTCACCCAGTTAACAAATTTAGTGTGGAGCCCCATTTTATCTAGTGTATATTCAAGATAGACCCAATCTACTCTGTCGAAAGCCTTTTGAGCATCTAAACTTAATAGCATTGGAGTCTGATGCTTCCTTTTTGCACATGTTATGATATTCAGGACCCACCTAATATTATTGGCTCCCATGTCTACCCTGTTTGATCAGGATGCATCAATTGTTTTATAATTTTTTGGGTTCTCTTGGTTAATATAGCACTGAGTATGTTTAGGTCATTGCATAAGAGACTTATCGGTCTGTAGCCTTCACATCCTGTGGGATCCTTCCCTTCCTTATAAATAACAGAAATTATAGCCCCGGCCCATGATCTCGGTGGGTTACCTTCAGCCAAGGCATAATTATAGACTCTAGCCAGAATTGGAGAAAGCTCATTCTCAAAACATTTATAAAACTCTCCTGGAATCCCATCCGTCCCTGGGGACTTTTAATTTTTTAATTACTTATTTTATTTCCAGCTCTTCTATTTGTGTTGTCATATTTCTTGCTTCTTCTTGAGAAAGGCAGGGCATTTTTAATCCAGTAAAGAAAGTTCTGATCTTTTCCTCTTTATCTACGATTTTGGGAGAGTCGTATAACTTCATAGAAGGATGCAAACTAAATTTCTAGAGATCGGATGTAGAACTTTGGAAACTACTCGATTAGCTTGCTCCTTACGCAACTGAAATGCCAGAAGGCGACTAGCCCTATTTCCCTTCTCATAGTATTTTTGATTTAAGAATCGAAGGGATCCTTCCGCTTTATATGTTAGAAGCTCTTCTAACTCATATTTTTTTTGTTTTAGTTCCTTTAACAGATTCTTGTTTCTATTGTTATTTTTGTGTTCTACTTCTAATATCTTTATTTTACTTTCCAAGTCAGATTGCTTCTTCAACCTATTCTTCCTTACTCTACGCGATATTTCAATCATTTTGCCCCTTATTACTGCTTTTGCACCGTCCCAAAGAGTGGATAATGTTACTTCACTATTATCATTGTGGTCAAAATACTCTTTAATACAATTCCTAATTTTTCCTGTGTCACTACGTTATCTGTCAATAAAGAAATGTTTGCTCTCCAGTATTTAAAACCTTTTTCAGTTCCTAACTCCAAGGTAAGGATTATGGGCGCATGGTCACTGATTGTTATTGAACCAATTTTACAATCTACCACTTTATATGTATATTGTTTGAGAACACAAAACATGTCTATACGTGAGTAACTCCCGTGCACGTTCGAAAAGAAACTATAATCCCTCCCCCTTGGATTTTTATGTCTCCATGAGTCTACTAATCCTAACTCCCCTAGCATATTATTTAATATTTTGGTGTTTTTTGTTTAGTTGTACTCATCTGGTAATCTATCCAGCCTCCCATCAAGGACCGCATTGAAATCACCACCTAGTATTATCATACCTTTGGCATTTTCTGCAATTATATTTGCAATGTCTCTAAAGAAAGAGTAATCATCTTCCGTTGGTGCATGAATATTTATAATCGATACTACCATCCCACTTATTGTACCAATTACCATTACATATCTCCCCAATGTATCTTGGAGTAGTTTTTCCACAGAGAAAGCTACATTTCTATTGAAAAGGATAGTCACTCTCCTTTTCCCATATGGCACTAAATACCTCACCAACCCACTCTCTTCTAAGCTTTTTATGTTCAGTTTCCATCAGATGCGTTTTCTGAATCAATGCAACTCCACATCCTAAATTTCTGAGTAGGCTCAGAATTGTTCTCTTTATGGGGTGATTTAAACCGTGGACGTTATAACTTACTATCTTTAAATTAATCATTATCCCACGTTGTGTAATCTGCTAGATGCTTTCTATACCATTTTTGTTTCTTGCTCTGGCTAGCCTGTGAATATCCGCCATACTCAAAATACAATTTACTAGGGTACAATGTAACAATAAAAAACATTTTCAAAACTAACAAATCAATAAAAAATAAACAAATCATTAAATCAATATACAATAAAACTTTACACATAGGACAACAAATATATAAAGAAAAAAGGTACTTCCTACCTAACAAACCCATCTGGCACCCTAAACTAACTGGTGTACCAGCTCCTCGTAAAAAGGCGAAGAGATGTGACTACGTCTCTCCTGGGTAGCCCACTTATGTGTGGTTGCAACTACAGTAAGGTTGGTCTAAATCCCACTTTGGGACTTTTGAATTACAATTATAAACAAAAATAAATGGCAGGTAACTCCCCCCCCCCCCCACCCGAGACAGCCCCCTTCAGTCCCTCTCTTTTTTTTTATTTTTTATTTTTTTAATATTTTTATTATAGAAACAAAATAATAACAAAGTACATTATTTTGCAATGATGAAAATACATGATATTAATGATATATCCGTACTGTTAATAATATTTGTATTATTATTGATTATAAATTTTAAGATTATGTATTTTATATAATTGAGAATACATGGTACTAGTAATACATTCATAATATTAGTAATATACTCGTACTGTTGATAATATTTGTATTGTCACTGATTTTGAAATGTAGGACCATATTTTATATAATTGAAAATACGTAATACTAGTAAAACCTTCATGATATTCATTATATTTTCATACTGTTAATAATATTTGTATTATCATTGATTTTAAAATTTAAAATTATATATTTTATATAATTGAAAATCCATGATACTAATAATACTTTCATGAAATTAATAATATTTATATTCGTACTGATATTAAAAATTTAATATTATGTGTTTCTATACAGTGTAGGTACTGCCTCAGTCAATCATTAACAGGTTGCAACTACAGTAAGGTTGGTCTAAATCCCACTTTGGGTCTTTTGAATTACAATTATAAACAAAAATAAATGGCAGGTAACTCCCCCCCCCCACCCGAGACAGCCCCCTTCAGTCCCTCTCTTTGATAGTACATTTAAATCAATTAGAAAATATAATACATTACAAAACCAGCCGTATATGTGCTGTAAAACGTGGCATAATTACCCTTCATCAAGATAACAAAACAAAACCAGAGAGTATATGCACAAACTATTTACTGTCTCATCTTATACTATTATCTGATCATATAGATGTTAATTGTCCACTCCATTAACTCAATGGTCTCTTTCAGTCATTTTACCATTTGCACATATGACCCACGTTTCTGTGGTTATTTCAAACCTGTCTATAGTCCATCTCCTATGATACCCAGTATGGTGTGAAGATCTTCCTTTGACAGATTTGCCAGTCCTCTTTGGCCGCTTGCTTTATTCGTCCCCCCTGACCAGTAGTCTCGCAGCAGTTCTCTATTCAACACATCTCTGGACTCCGATCTGATGTAAATCCCCATCTTCTCCAGTGTAGGTACTGCCTCAGTCAATGTCCTGAAGGATTTAACTCCAGAATCTAGGAAGATCTTGAGCTGTGCCAGGAATGGAGACTTGGCTTTAATATTTTTCTCCAGCTGTTGCTTAATCACCTGTCATACCTCCTTATGCTTTCTCTGGACTTCTGGCGAGTTGTCTTGATCAAAATACACTCTGTCCCCATCATATATTATCTTTTGCTGCTTCCAATCAAGTTGTAACACGAGATCTTTCATATAATAGTCTAAAAATCTGACTATTATAGATCTTGGTGGGGCTAGCTCTGCACTCGGTCTAGCTGCGAGGGATCTATGTGCTCTCTCTATATTAACAGTTAAATCTTCCGGGAGTTCTAGGGAATTCCTCAACAGTTCATTTACAAACTGGAACATGTCCTTTATTTCCTTTCCCTCTGTGACTCCATATATCCGCACATTTTTACGCCTCGCTCGATTTTCCAGGTCCAGGCATTTCTCTGCTAACTTAGCTTCTCTCTGTAACAGGTAGTTAATCGCTCTCTCGAGTCTCATTTCCTTATCTTCTGTTGAACTTACTCTGACTATCATTTCCTTCAATTTTCCTTCCAGCTTTTCAATTCGAGCTGTTAAATCCTTCATTTATCCTCCACTCTCATTAATCTCTGGTTTGTATCTTCTAAGGCATCTTTATGTTCTTTTCTCAACTCTCTCAACTCGGAGAGAATTAACGGGCTTTCCTTGTCGGACTTGGCGTCGAGCCTGTCAGTTTCTGACCTTCATTCTTTCTTTATCCTCCGCGCTCGGATGCCTTATGTCGACCCATCATGTTCAGACAGCCGTTAGCGCTCCTTTCTCCTTGTAAATCACAGTATTTTTCTTTCTTATTGCTGGTTTGTAGAGGGCCTCCCAGGGCGCAGGTCGATTACACAGCCTTCACTGTCATGGCGTCACCGGAAGTCGGTCAACGTTTTCAAGTGGTGTCGTCCACTTTTATAGTGGGCTGGGTAGATGGCTGGTAGGGTGGAGGTTGATGTAGGACCTAGGTCTTTTTGATATTTTAGGCTAGGCCCATGGCTCTGTATGCCCTGGCAAAGGCATTCAGGATGCCCTGGAGGTCTTCTGCAGAGTGTGCTGCAATGGCACAGTCGTCCGCGTACTGAAGCTCCATGATGGTGGTGTTACTGACTTTACTCTTGGCCTTCAACCTATCAAGGTTCAAGAGCCCACCATCAGTTCTGTAGAGGATTGGGATCCTCTGTGGCAGCTCTTCACAAATGAGTGAAGTATGGCAGCAATGCAGACGATGTGGGTGCGATGATGCATCAGGAGTGATGTGTTGCTGGCAGTTGAGCTGTTGGGTTTCACCTTGTAGGAAGAGATAGTGTGTAAACACTGGCACAGTTGCCGAGCATCTATCCGAGCTTCCAATTTTGAGGCTGCAAGTGTCTCTGCATTCTTGATGGCCTTTTTATCTGTGCACTATGGACAGCTTGATTGCATTCATGCAGTCTTTTCTTTCACTGGATAGCACACAAACAAATGTGTATTACTGTACACTTGACAACAAACTAAACTAAACAAAATTAAAATACTTTGACTTCTTGTAATCTTTGATCACCTGACTTGCTTACAGCATATCTGGCCTTCAGTAGATTGGAGACCTCCTGCTTCATCCAAGGCTTCTAGTGAGGGGACACTCAGTTGTCTTGGTAAGAACACAGTCTTGCATGGATTTCCTTGTAAAGTCTGTAACCTTGAACATCACCCAGTCTACCTGCTCCAAGCAATCATGAGGCCACTTCCCTGGCTCCCCTGACCTGTTCTGTACAATCCCCTCTGCAGGAGCTGCACTCTGCAGTTGCATAATAGAGTCATAGATTCATACAGCGTAGAAAGACCCCTTCTGTTCCAACTTTCCCCACACCAACCAATATGTCCCATCTATACTAGGATCACCTGTTTGGATAATATCCCTATAAATCTGTCCTATCCATGCACCTTTCTAAATGTTTCTTAAACATTGCAATAGTACCTGCCTCATCTAGCTCCTCTAGAAGCTCGTTCCATATACCCACCTCACTTTATGTAAAAAAGTTACCCCTCAGGTTCCTATTAAATCCTATATGCAGGAAGAAGCAGCATAGTCAGGCGGTTCAATCTCCCAAAGCATGTGAGGAATGGAGCGATAGATGTCTCTGATGTAAAAGTAGCACAGGTCGAGAGTATTTGATTCTCAAATGCTGCAGGAAACCGACTGATGGTAGTTTCGAAGTAAAAGAATGACACTTCGAAGTAAAAGAATAACACAACAATTGTTTTCTAGGACTGAAAGTTCCTTTGGTTGAGGAGAGACTGAAGCAGAGAAGTCACCAACAGGAAAATAGGCACTAAACCAACGAGATAGACGTTGTGACGATATTCAAAGAAGTACATTTGACTTGCTTAATTCTGGTTATAAACGCAAAGAATTAACAGGAGACATGTCACAGCAGTGAAAATATTGATAATGAAAAGGTATTATAATCTTAACATTTATATCATAATGGTAAGAGGCCATCAATATCAGACTCTATAACCTACAAGATCAAAGGACGAGCGTATATATAATCACAATATCACATTGTGACTTACTTTTTAGTAAACCACTGCTGATGTCACTTATCCTATTTCTTCTACACTTTTTAGCAGAATAAGCAAATCATGTAAACTGTGGCTTCAGGGAGAAGTAAACCACTACTTCACATACTCTGTTTGTACCAGTATGGGATTATATTCTCAATTGAGGATTGATTCCCAATATGGTTGTATCTGCAAGATAGGTTTTTAGTTTAGTTTAGTTTATTGTCAACGATTGACTGTTGAAAATGCATTGAGTTTGTAACTTTAAAAAAGTCAATGATATGTTGTGTATAGAAATGAACCAATTACTCCTAATATTAAGATAAACATAGTCAGCTGTGTTTCCATAAGATATTGAATATAATGTTTTATGCGTATGACAAATACATTTGAACATGACTCTCCAATACAAACAATGAGAAAATATTAAAGAATTAAAATGGGAAATTGATGAGACTTCATGTGTTTACTGGGGCAATTTGATTGCAAGAATGATATGATTTGTACTGTATTATCTAATATTGTGCAAATATTGTGTAGATGCCGGTTTAATTCGAAGGTAGTCACAAAATGCTGGAGTAAAGCAGAGGGACAGGCAGCATCTCTAGAAAGAAGGATTGGGTGACGTTTCTGGTCCAGAGTTACTCCAGCATTTTGTGTTTACCTTGTGTAAATATTAGATTACTTTGCAAGACTTTGCCTTGTTTTTTGTAGGTTTCTCCCCGTTTCCTATAAGCAGAAAAACAGTAGGAACAGCAATTTTAGTTGTTACCAATCTCCTAGAAATGAAATCTTATCTGAATCTCACTTTGGAAAGATGTCTGTTATTCACTCTTCTTGATTAAATTTGAAAATTCACTTTTAGCGTTGTGCTAATTATGTCACTGTAAAAAACTACTGGGATGGTGCCACCAAGAAAGAAAATGAGGCACGGTGTAAAAAGCATCAACAGCTTTTTGTAGTATTTGACCCCAAATTATTTGCAGTGCAATAGAAAACATGTTCTGGAGACACAACAGATTACAGACGCTGGAACTTTGAGCAAATAAAACAAACTTCTGGAAAACCTTAGATGGCCAGGCAGCATCTATGACAGAAAAAGGTAATGTTTCAGGTTGGGACACTTCTTCAGAATGATGTAGACGGAGATAGCTGGTGGAATCAGAAGCGGAGAAGGGGTGAAGCAAGCTGGCACGTGATAAATGGATCCAAGTAATGGGGAGTTTAGTTCCTGAAAAGAGGTGAGGTATGAGGTGTAGGGTCAGGTGCTGCACCTCCTGTTAAATACATTAAAGAGCTTGGGAAGAGAAGGGGAGGGTGGGGAGTAGATGGGGAAAGGTGAGCAAACAGAGTCACATGGAGAGTGGAATCTGTGGAAAGCAGAAAGTAATGGGGAGGGAAAGATATGTCTGGTGGTGGACTTCAGTTGAAGGTATTGAAACATTTTGGGGAATAATGCATTGGTTGCAAATGGGGGTGGGGTGAAAGGAAAGAACCAGGGGAACTCTATCCCCGTTCCATCTGGGGGAAGGGGGTGTGAGAGCAGAATTGCAGCAAATGGAAGGGTTATGGTTGAGGACTCAACAACTGCTGTGGGGGACAAGGTAACTATGTATCCTGCACCTAGAGGAGATCTTAAAGGTCCTAGAGTGGAAAATCTCACCTTGAGAGCAGATGTTCTGTTTTATGATGCAGTGGGATTTGCTAATAAATTTAATACTTGTTGAACAACAATTTCTTTGGAGCCAAACTATTGGACTGGGAAGAGGAATTAAAATAGTTAGCAACCTGGAGATCCCTTAGGATTTGGCAGACGAGTGCATGTGTTTGGCGAAACAATCACTGAGGCTCCATGTGGCCTCACCGATGCACAGTAGGAGCTTGATCTGCCAAAGCATAGGGGGTGTCCTGCTGGTGAACCATTTAAAGTCTTCCCATTCCCACACTTACATTTCTGTCATGGGCCTCCTCCATTTGCAAGCAAATTGGAAGAACCATGCCACATATTCTGCTTGGGTAGCTCCAACTTTAGGTAACTCCCTTCTTACCCCTAATCACTCCCCTACCTCCCCTGTGTCCCATCTGGACTCGCACCTATTTCTCCCCTCCTCTCTCGTTCCACCTACATTCATTCCTATAGCTACACAATTTACAGTGTTTCTATCCTTTTTTTCTCACACCTTCTGTCTGTTCATTTCTGGCTTTATCCACCAATTGCCTATCATAAACACCCCTCACATGTATCAACCTATTACCTGCAACACTTTGTCTTCCCCCCCCATCCGCAACCAACAATTTCAGCCAAAACGCCGTCTATCCATGTTCTCCAGAGAAGCTGCTTGATCCACTGAGTTACTCCAGCACTTTGTGGTTTTTTTGCAAACCAGCATCTGCAGTTTCTGTATACTCTTTATTTTAACTTGGATATATTTAATGAATCACCAGCAATAACAAGTTAACTATTAAAACACTGTCTTTTAAGGTCAGATTAATATCCCACTATACTGACTTAACTGAACAGGGAAATTACATGTAATATTCTGGTCACAACTAGATTCATGATATGTTGTATCATGTACACACATGATAATTAATGAATTGTCTATTGATTAAATTCCACTCTAACAAATCCAGTATGGCAGATAAATGAACTACTCAGGCCAAATGTAGGCCATTACAGGGTAATCAACCAGTTTTTAGTGCTCAATTGGGAAAAATCAGAAGCTGATGATAATATGAGAATTAAAAAAGGTGAAAAAAGAGCTAGATTTGTTTCAAAACATTAGAAGCACGTCCCTCCCCTTCCCCATTTTTTTCTTAACTAGCTTTTTCCAATCTTCATCTGTTCTTTTAATTTCTCAAACAAAATGCCTTCTTTGGCATTGTCACATCTCCCTTTAATACCCGTTGAATATTGTGGCACTGGCCACTGGTTAAGGCAACATATTCAGGAACATATTTGTATTTCTCAAATATTGGAATACCATATCCTGGAGGTGTACTAATAGGGTCATTTGGTCATGTCATAAGGAATAGCAGTAGAATTAGGCCATTCGGCCCATCAGTCTACTCCGCCATTCAATCATGGCTGATCTATCTCCCCCTCCTAACCCCATTCTCCTGCCTTCTCCCCATAACCTCTAACACCTGCACTGATCAAGAATCTATTTATCTCTGCCTTAAAAGTAGGCACTAACTTGGCTCTATGGCAAAGAATTCTGTGGCAAAGAATACCACAGATTCACCACCCTCTGACTAATTTTCTCCTCATCGTCCTAAAAGAACGTCCTTTAATTCGGCGGCTATGACCTCTAGTCCTAGAAACTTCTTATTACCTTCTTATTTGCCCATGTGTGCACACACATATGCATTTTTATATTTCCCAAAGTTTCCTGATACATATTAATGTGACTCCCAAGTGTCTACCAGGACCAAATGGATACTTTAATTTGTGACCAGTGAGAGTAAACTGAGTAATAAATTGAATCATATTATACCACAATTTTGAGACGTGGTGAAGAACATATCTGGTTAAAGTTAGGAACTGGCCCAGCAAATTTTATTTGTTTTTTAACAGTATTGTTCATCTTCAGTTGCAGTCTATAGAAGAAGGAATGCAACAAAATCACTGCACACTACACCTATTAGCATAGTTGCACATTTTTATTTAGTCAACTGATCCTGATTTTCCCTTGCATTGAGAAAAGAAAGCTTCTTCCCACTGCACCAAGTTTGCTACACAGATCAAGCAGGCTATATACTTTACCTGTGAATCTTCCCTCTCTTTCTCCAAAATAGATACAAGAAGCTGGAGTAACTTAGTAGGACAGGCAGCATCTCTGGAGAGGAGGAATGGGTAACATTTCAGGTTTTGACCCTTCTTCAGAGTACATATCTCTTTGGTTTAAACCAGCATCTGCAGTTCTGTCCTACGCATACTCTCTTTCCCGAATGAACTCTTTATCAGTTGGTAAATATTTCAATAAAATCAGCCACCACTCCTTCCCTCGTTCTGTTCTGAGCTTATGGAAAACGTCTTGTGTTATTCCCTCAAGAGAATTGGGATCGCCATCGCTGAATGATCTTGGGATAAACATTCTTTGCCTACTCCCGTGTCATTGATTCTTGTGACTAACAGATTGATAAATATCAAACTAAATGGACCCCTGACTATGCACATTGTTATGTATTCCAGTGAAACAACTGCCGAAAAATTGGACCCATTAAGAAGTGCTTTTGAATGTAGTTCGAAGCACTCACAGTGCTTGGTACACATCAAAGCGTCTTTGAGCTGGTGTGCACTTCACAGATCCCTCAAAATGTGAGCTCCACACTGTCAATGAACATAGAGCTTGTGACCAGCACCTGGAGACCTATGTGCCATCACACTCCTTGCCACTTCTGTTACCCTATGCCCCACTGTTAGATCTAACTTACATGGCAGTTACAGAATCCTTTAACAGCACATCTACCCTTTCAAACACCAGCAATATTTGTGAAATATGCAAATCAAGTTCAATGTTTCACAAGGGGAGTAAACATGCAAAAAGATTTCTCAGAGCAAGATAATGATTTTTGTTTACTGACTGTTTATTTGCAGTAACCGTTACATGCAGCAGCCATTTAACATATCAAATGCAGGGAAAAAAATATTTGTTATGTATTGCTCCACAGTTCCCTCGCAATGCCCTCTATTGATGTTAACTGACCTGCTGAGTTCCTCCACCAATTGTTCCTCAAGATTTCAGCACTTGCGATCTATTGTG
Organism: Okamejei kenojei; assembly: GCA_035221665.1. Classification (NCBI taxonomy): domain Eukaryota; kingdom Metazoa; phylum Chordata; class Chondrichthyes; order Rajiformes; family Rajidae; genus Okamejei; species Okamejei kenojei. The sequence continues at coordinate 72,420,397 of CM069138.1, read as the reverse complement.
TGTCTGTTATCGTAATTACTGCCTATGCAAATAAAATCAGGAAGACAGAATAATAAACAAGTGACTTTCATATTTTAAAACTATATATTTCATATTTTCTATATCAGCAGCCTGAACCTGCTCTAAAAAATGGTGAATTTGTTCACAATAGTTCATCTCCAAATCCTTTCTCTAAGGTAAAATGGCATGTCATCCATTTATATATACCAAAGTTTTAAACTTAGTCTCCATCCAAAATATATCCAAATTGCACCCCATTGCTGCCCTCTGACCAAAAATATTTGAAAAGCCAAAAAATATCTCCTAACTGAACAAATAAAAACAATGCTTATCAGTCTTTTCAAGTAAGAGAACATTGATGCTGTCTTCAAAGCTTTCAGCCTGTTGTGGCTGCATCAACTCCATTGCTCAGTTAAATGTGGTAGGAAGCAAGATACCTCACCTAAAAGGATAACATTCAGGGCCAGGAGGAAATCAAATGAGAAAAGATTGGTCCCCTTCACAGCTTCTGATCTACCTGTTACTCATTGGCCAGAACCCTGGTTTTTGGCTGTAAATTTGGCCAACTGTTCGACACCACAAAGTTCAAAAGCCTAGACTTTAGAATGGACAGTGACCCTCTCGTCACTTCTGTGGTGCGTGGTGTACAAATTCTGACATTTGGCTACCTGTGAGGTGCTACACTGAGTGTTGCCTTTATATAAATAATATTAATCTCCCAACACATTTTATGGGGTGGTGACTAGAACATACTGAAACCCTCTCCCTTTTTTGAGCATTTTCAACTGCATCCGCTGTAACTCTTCCCTGCTTATGACTAAAAAAAAAGGTTCCCTAAAATATTGACATCTTTCCATTGAAAACTATTTTATTGATAGTTCCTCCCTATTTTTACACTTCACGTCTCCATATTTGGTAATGCCATAAAATATTGCTAAGCCTAATGCGTTTATATTCTGTTGAGATATCTGCAATTAAAATCTATATTATGGCTAAATAATTAATTTTAGAATTACATGAGTTTACTCGCAGTGAATTGATAACATGTATATGTGGTGAATCTATCTAATTTGTTTTGTACTTGGGTACTGGTGCCCTTAATGCAAGCATAAGCTGTACAGACTTCAACCTAACTATGTATGAAAGATTGCAAAAAATATATTACCTTCTCAAAAATTTGAAATCAAATTTAAATGCATTTTGAATTAAATCAAACTCAACAGGCATGCATATTATTCTCACTTTTAGAAGCAAGAAAAAAAATGTGTGAATTATACATTCTTATACTTGATATATAACCAAGAAAATTCATAATGTCTTGTTCTTTCTACTTTCTTTGAGTCATGGGGGATTCATGATTAAACATGAAAAACTACCTTTTCAAGGAATATTGACTGGAAAATATAAAATAGTATGTAACAGATAGCAGTCAATCATAATAATCATCAGAGCTTTATATCCTTCAATGATTTGTAGGTTTGCTCTGCTATTATTCATTGTGGGATTGCCCACTGCCTCCTGGAGCAACATCAACCTGAGGCAGAAAGTTGTGGCCGCTGCCGATGGCACACATTTAAAGATAGGTTGACGAGAGATGTAATTTTATAGAGAACAATAGATGTTGCCTTTCCTCCCAGTGCATCATGTTCAAAGTTATTGCAATACTAAAATACGCCGTACCAAAACATAAGGCTAACCACACGCTGAGAGGCTGAGTTCAGGATTTAGCAATGAAATCTAGTATTTTTTGCTCCTTTGTGAATAATGGCACAAGATATTTTATATCCATTTGAGCAGAGAGACAGTACTCCCCTATGACTGAAACACCAGTCTGAATTATATGGTCACATCATATATAGTCACCACAACCCACAAACCTATCAGCCAAATGTGAGGGCTGCCAGCCAAGATAATTTCTCACATGTTTTTATTTATTTTCTTAAATTCTTGAAATCAGTATTTTGGTGGTAACATCAATTAACACGTAACAAGCTTTAACAAGCTAGAGAGAAGGAATGGTTGATGTTTCGGGTCGAGACCCCTCTTCAGACTGATTGTTGCTGTCTTATCACTGCAACTTTAATTGCAATGATATTGGCTTATACTCCTGAGGTTCTATGGAATATTTGAGAGTAAACCTGTGGCAGGATTCATTACTTGTACCAAACCTAATGTCAAAAGATTCATGTCTTTGGAAACTGTGTTTGCTTTGGCTTGTATTCATTCTTAAAAACAAAATTCAGAAGTAAGATAATAAGAATATAGATTAAAAAGTTACTAGCCCCTTAACCTCCAACATGTATAAGAAGATAACTAAGGCAATATTGTTTGAAACTGGAACCATATTAAGGGTAAAAGTACAGAACATCTATATCTATATTACTAAAAGTCTGATCTTGACCACTTCCTGTTGTTCTGTATATTGATTTTAGAAAAAACGCTGCCACTTACGGCTGTAATTTTTGGCCAACTTACTCAGAGTCCCCCTCCGCTGCCCAGGGCAAGAGGATTTTTCCCATCGATGAAAAATTAAAGAGTTATTAGCGTTTTTAAAATGTTGAGATTCTCTCTCTTGAAGGCCATGCCCCTTCTGGAGGGACTATAAAACCCGGAGGTGTTGAGTACCTCAGTCAGTCTACAAGATGGCGGAGCAAGAGGGTCACGTCTCTCAGTCTGAGCTGCGAATAACACGGAACACATGTCTACTAAACTGTGAGTGGTTTTACTGACCTGTCAGTGCCCTTAATGTGGTTTGAAAATATAGTTTGGAAATGCTAAAGCTGTGTTGCCTTTGGTTTGGAAATGCTAAAGCTGTGCTGCCTTTGGTTTAAAAATGCAAAAGCTGTGTTGTCTAATTAAAGTTGCCTTGCCTAATTAAAGTTGCCTCGCCTAATTAAAAGTGCCTTGCCTAATTAATGTTGTCTTGCCTAATTAAAGTTGCCTTGCCTTCTATATAAATAAAAGTCTAATCTTGACCGCTTCCTGTTTGCGCTTTATATTGATTTTAGAAAAAACACTACCATGTACTCAGAGTCCCCCTCCACTCATCAGGTGCTGAGTATTTTTCCCATCAATGAAAAATAAAAGCGATATTGGTGTTTAAAAAGTTGAGATTCTCTCTCATGTCAATCACGCCATGAAGGCCACGCCCCTTCTGGTGGGAGGGGGGTGGGCCTATAAAACCCAGAAGTGTAGGCGTGGCTCAGTCTCTGCAAGATGGAGGTGGGAGAGGTCATGACTTGCTGTCTTTAGTGGCCTTGCACCCTGCTTGAAATTGTATGAAACTGCACTTGAATTTGGTGGCCTTGCACCCTGCTTGAAATGGAATAGCCGTGTCAACTGGCAGCCCACAACCCATTGTGTTGGAGGACCAGCCCTCCCATGTGATGCTGGGACCAAATGGGTCCCACTTAGTCTAGTATATTACTAAAACTCCCATCTTCTTTGTTTGTTTGTATATATATTTATTTGTTTGTTCCTGAAACTCTGCAAAAAGGTGCACGATAGAGTGACCATTTTAGGCCCACCTTACTCACCATTGTCCTGTGATGTACATTAGCCAAGTTTTGTTCAGATTCCTGTTATATTTTTCAAGTTATTGACATTTTAAACTTAAATTAACAAAGCAGCGCCCCCACTTGCTGGCCCTGCCTATGCAGTCGGGGGAGACCTGTCAGCTGCGTCACAATTGAAATTGGTACCGGTGACATGGCAATGACGCAAAATGATGGCGTTTCCCCGCACAAGCACAGTGGGCCTGGTATCCGCGCATGTGCAGTTGGGGCCTTAGCTGATTCTTAGATCGCCATTTATTTTTTTTGCGTGTACTTGCCTGGCCTCACAACGGGGACCCTGCGGCTACACGGGTAAGTTTTGTTCCACTTTACAAACGGCTCCATGGAGCCTCTATTCACTTTATTAACTTTAACTTAATTTCTGTTGTCAACGGCACAACTTTGATCACGGCAAAAAGATATGACTGGTGGCGGGATCATGTTAAAGGTGGCGGAAATGTCAAATAATTATATGTTGGTTACAGAGGCTTGGGGGTTGAAAGGCGAGGATAAAGGGAAATCTATCCTTGTTCCATCTGGGATGAGGGGGATGAGAGCAGAACTGGAGGACACGGATCTGGAGAAAAGAGCTCCCTGCATGAGAGAGGGGGGGGGGGGGGGGGGGGAACCATGTTTACTGAGGAATGGCAAAATTTTGGATGTTCTACCTGCCAAGCTTTATCCAGCCCCCAACCTCAATATTCCAGTTTTCTGCAGAGTAGGCTGAATGGCCAAATTCTGCTCCTATGACTTTGACTAATGAACTCCCCCATATTCTCCCAGTCTGAAGAAAGGTCCCGACCCAAAAGGTCATCTGTTCATTCAGGCCACAGATGCTGCCTGTCTTGTTGAGTTCCTCTGGCACTTCATGTTTTGCTCAAAATTCCAGCATCTGCAGCTTTATGTCTCCATGAAAAAGAAAAGCCTTGTTGAATCTTACTAATTCCACCCTGCTTTCAATTGTTTTAAAATAAAATTTAACGCACATTAGGGTCCTATGGACTATTTGACAAACAATAGAGAACGATGCCTCAAATATTCCTGGACTGTCTACACTCACCTTTCATATTTTAAGTGCTGCTGCTCTTGTTTTAGAATCACACTGGCAAGATAGTGTTTCCTTACGGTGATCTAATTATACCGCTCTAAATGTGATTCTGATGTATTTACAAAGTAATTTCATTACACACTACAAACTGAACAAAAATTAAATTATGAATTCACGGTATCAATGGCTTGTAATATGATAAAAGAGTTAAAAAAAATGTCAATGAGCACACTCAGAATAACTAAAAAGCAAAGAAAAAATATTTATAATACACACTTCAACAATTACTAATCCTAATTTTATACCTAATGAATAGAATCAGGTCGGCCACTACTAAATACCTAAATTTGTCTTTTGCATTCACAGAAATGTCATCATAGTTACTTGATCCGTCGTTTTTGTTGGTGAAGTCCAAATAATATGAACAGCTGTACTATTGATCACATTGCCTGCTGGAGATAAGATGCCCTAAGGCTTCAAAAAGGGAGGGAAAGAACATTCTCATTTCTGGTTGTTACAGAATGAAGCACTTTGTGAACTTAGACACACAATGGTTCAATGGCAATCTGACCATTCCATTGAAAAATATGAACCATGAAGTAATTTAGTGGCAAAATAAATGCAAACAAGTAACTTAAAACAATAGTCAATCATCATATGAAAAAAAATAAGATTGGGTACAATGGCCCAGCTGGTAGAACTAATGGCTCACAGCACCAGAGACCCAAGTTCAATCTTGACCTTGGTACATAGTGTCTGTGTGGAGTTTGCATGTTCTCGCTGTGACCATGTGGATTTTCTCTGGGTGCTCCAGTCTCCTTCTGCATCCTAAAGACGTGTGGGTTTGTAGGTTAATTGGCCACTTTGAATTACTCCTTGTTTGTACAGAGTGGGAACGTAGCACTCGTGGGTGATTGATGGTCGAAATGGACTCAGTGGGACAAAGGGTTTGTTTCAATGCCGTATCTCAAAACCACAGTAAAAAAAGACAAAAGTCATGGTCTTGAAAGTCCAGCACATAGGTGGAAAGGTGACTGACCTTGCAAGGTTCATGATAGTTGGCCCAGGAGTGCCATGTTATAGTCACTCCAAGGACAACATTCCTAAATTTTCTTTGCAATGATTCAAATCACATATTCCATAGTGAACAATGTAATCACATGTGCAGGTATATAGTGTCTGGCATGAAAAACATAAATATTCCAGGAAGCACTTGTTTTTGGAATGACATAGAGTGAGGCTCGATTTTCAAGCATGTAGTCCGAGAGTCAGAGAGCCATAAAGCATGGAAACAGGGCCATCAGCCCCTTATCCATACTGACAAAGGTACTCTATCTAAGCGAGTCCTGTCTGCCCTTGTTTGCCCCATATCCCTCTAAACCTTTCTATCCATATACCTGTCCAAATGTCTTATAAATGTTGCTATTTCAGTTGCCTCAGATACTTTCTCTGGCAACTGGTTCCAAATGCTAACATTCCAAATGCAACCATTCATTTCAAGAGGCTCATACACAAAAACATGGATGTAATGTTGAGGCTCAATCCGGAAGTGGCGGCGCTGCCATAGCAGCTGCGGCTCGCCTGCAGTCCGTCTGTTCTTTCATTTTGCTGTTGTTTTTTTGTCCTGTTTTAGCTAGTTAATTTGAGTTATTAGGCTGTGTATGCGTGTGGGGGGGGGGGTGGGGGGTGGGGGGGGGGGGGGGGGGGGGGGGGGGGTGGAGGGGGTGGGAGAAACGTGTTTTAGTCTCTTCCATCGGGGGGGGGGATGCGTCTTTTCTTGTTGTATCCCCCGTCTCCGTCTCCGCTGAGGCCTAATGACGGAGCTGGCGGCCTCCAACTGCAACCGACCTCGAGGCTCCGGAGGCAGAGCAGGCCAGGACTTACCAGCACGAGGCTGGCCGACTTCGGGGCTGAGGCAGCGTTCCGGAGGTGACGGTCCAACTCGGGGCTGAGGCTGTGTCCTGGCAGCGACGGCCCGACCCGGGGCTGAGGATGTGTCCCGGCGGTGACGGCCCGACTCAGGGCTGAGGAGGTGTCCCGGCGGCGACGGCCCGACTCGGGGCTGAGGAGGTGTCCCGGCGGCGACGGCCCGACTCGGGGCTGAGGATGTGTCCCGGCGGCGACGGCCCGACTCGGGGCTGAGGATGTGTCCCGGCGGCGACGGCCCGACTCGGGGCTGAGGAGGTGTCCCAGCAGTGACGGCCCGACTCGGGGCTGAGGCTGTGTCCCGGCGGTGACGACGGCCCGACCTCGGAGGTTAAGCCGCGGGCCCACTGGACGACATCGTCGGGAGCTCGCAGGTCACAGGTTAGTCACCTGTTTTTCCGGAGCTCCCGCGGCAACAGCTTCGTCTGCTGGACTGGAGGGCGGCAGCTTCGACCATCCCAGGCCGCGGAGGTTGAACCAGCCCGTTCGCGGAGCACGGTTGAACCGCAGGACTTACCATCACCCGGTGGGGTCACAACATCGGAAGCCTGGATCGCCTCAGCGCAGAGGGAGAGCAAGGAGGGAAGAGACAAAGACTTAAGATTTTTGCCTTCCATCACAGTGAGGAGGTGCCTGGTGAACTCGCTGTGGTGGATGTTAAATTTGTGTTTATTGTGTGTTGTGTTATTTTATTAAATGTATAACTGCAAGGCAACAAAATTTTGTTCAGACCGAAAGGTCTGACTGCCAATAAAGGATACTTTATTTTACTTATAAGGTACTGGTAAGGCTGCATTTGGAATATTGTGAGCAATTTTGGGCATCATATCTGAGGAAGGGTGTGCTGGTTCTGGAGAGGTTTAGAGGAGGTTTATAAGAATGATCCCAGGTTAACCTATGATTCTAATAATAAAATAATATTCTAATAATAAAATATCATTATATGCAGATGATGTATTACTTTATATTATCAATTCTCAAGTTAGCATTCCAAATTAACTAAATCTAATAGAGGAATTTGGTTCCTTTCCAGGATATAGAATAAATTGAAACAAAAGCAAAATCATGTCAATAAAACCTCAAGATCCAACACACCTTCTAAAATTCCCTTTTAGAATTTCTACGGAAAAATTTAAATATCTTGGAGTTCACGTAACTAGAAAAATACACTTCTCTATTTCAAGCAAATTTTCCTCGATTAATTACCAAACTAAATGACTTTACTCAATTTTGGAAAACTCAGCTGATGTCTCTCATAGGCATAATAATTGCCATAAAGATGATCTTCCTTCCACAAATCCTGTACTTATTTCAATCTATACCGATTTATCTTCCCAAAACATTTTTTTTTAAACTTGACTCTCTGATCACAAACTTTATTTGGGATTATAAAACACATGGAATCCATAAACAACATCTATGTAAACCCAAAGAAATTGGCAGATTGGCTCTCCCCAATTTTTTATACTATTACTGGGAACGAATATCAAAATATACTATTACTGGCAACGAATATCAAAAACGTAATCTATTGGGTGGACAACACATGCCAACAGGTAAAATGGTTAATAATGGAGAGAGAGAGGATTGTTCGCCTTTTAATATAGGCCCGATTCTTCTATCTCCAATAAATTTGAAGAAAACACTATATGAGAAAAATTTGATTATCCACAGTACCCTACGAATCTAGAAACAAGTGAAGTCAACCCTTAAATTGAGAAATTTATCTCTTCTCTCACCAATTGCCAACAACCCTTCGTTTAAGCCGTCTATTTCAGACAAAATGTTCATACATTGGGAAAGATTAGGAATTAAAAAAACTGGGAGATCTTTATGAGATGGAAGCTCTTCTCTCATTTCAAGAAATACAGTCGAAATATCATCTGAAAGGTAGCCAATACTTAGATACCTTCAAATACGAGACTATCTGAAATCATATATCCAAGACTATCAATATATGTTGCCAGACACACTAGACGAATGTATGAATAGAAACTCGGATTCAAACAAGTTAATATCATATCTGTATAATACTCTTTTAAATATACAAACCCCCATCATCAGAAGGAATTAGAAGAGCTTGGGAAGATGAACTGGGCATAAAAATTTAAAAAGACAGATAGGAGGAAAGCCTTCTATACATACACAACTGTTTCCTTAACGTTAGGCATTCATTAATTTCAAATTAAAATACTGCACGGACTCTATTATTCAAAGTCTAAACTGAATAAGATCTTTCCAAATGTTTCTCCTACTTGTGATAAATGTCTCCCTCAGGAAGCAACTATAACACATTCTTTTGCCTCTTTTATAAAGTTACATAATTTCTGGAGAGGAATTTATGAAATTTTTTCTAAAACACTAAAAATAAAATTGGATCCCGACACGGAACTGATCACTCTAGGTCCCTCAGAAGCCTGTTCTGAGCTATGACTATTTCAAAGACGTTTCCCTAATTATGGCCTGATAATGGCGAAAAAACAAATATTCAAAAGTGCTGAGCCACCGGGAGGTCAGGTTGTGTTTATGCGGACTGAGCGGAGGTGTTCGGCGAAAAAATCGCCAAGCCTACGCTTGGTCTCACCGATATAGATCAGCTGACATCTAGAACAGCGGATGCAATCAGGTGTGACAGAGGTTCACCTGCACCTCTTCCAACCTCATCTATTGCATCCGCTGCTCTAGGCCTACCTGACCTCCCGGTGGCTCAGCACTTCAACTCCCCCACCCATTCCGTATCCAACCTCTCTGTCCTGGGCCTTCTCCATGGCCAGAGTGAGCAACACCGGAAATTGGAGGAACAGCACCTCATATTCCGCTTGGGGAGCCTGCATCCTGGTTGCTTGAACATTGATTTCTCCCAATTTTGCTAACCCTTGCTGTCTCCGCCCCTTCCTACCTCTCCCTCAGCCCTCGGGCTCCTCCTCCTTTTTCCCTTTCTTCTCCCGCCATCCCCTATCAATCTGAAGAAGGGTTTCGGCCCGAAACGTTGCCTATTTCCTTCGCTCCATAGATGCTGCTGCACCGCTGAGTTTCTCCAGCATTTTTGTGTATCTTTTACAATGTGTATGTCTGGTTTGCATTCACCCAATTTGTTTCAAGCAATTTACACCTAATTGTAAGAAACTACAGATGTCCCATTCTTTCCCTGCAATTCTTATCAAGGCTCCAGAGAAGCTGGCACCATTCTGCAGCTTGTCCATTTCTCAATATTAGTGTCCTGGAATCTCCAATATGGCCAGAATTAACAAGCCCTGATAGCCCTAGCAAGTGCAATTGCATTTTTTTTTTAAGTTTAAAATGAGGAAGGGTGAATAAGGGGAAATGAGCAGCCCCTGCGCAGTTGGGGGTTATGGTTGAGTGGTGGAATATTGCGTTGGGGGAATGGGTTGCATTGGGAGGACGGATGAGTGGAGGAATAGTGCCTTGGGGAACGTGTTGCGTTAGGGGACCAGGCATCCCGTGGGGGCCAAGGGTGAGTGGTCGAATATTGCGTTCGTGGAATGGGTTGCATTGGGGTCCAGGCCTCCCATGTGACAGGGACCCAACGGGTCCTACTTGGTCAAGTATCCATCTAAACCTGTACCTGTCCTGATGTCTTTTAAATGTTGTGATAGTTTCTGCCTCAACAAACTCTGCCGACAGCTCATTCCATATACCCACCACCTTCGTTGACAAGAACTGTTATATTTTTCTTTTTATTTGAATTTTAAATATTCTGTTTTGTTCTCTCCCATGTTTATATATTCTTTCACAATCAAATTTAAACAATGGGCTTGTTTGTAATGTTACTAATTATTTCATAAGATTATAAGATCATGTGAAAGGAGTAGAATTTGGACATTTGGCCCATCAAGTCGACTAATCCCATTCTCCTGCCTTCTCCCCATAACTTCTGACAATCCTCAAAAGATGCAGCTACAGTGGGTTTTGTAAACTGGAGAACCTTGAAGTTATGAATAAAGAAGTTGCATACATATTCCTGGATTGTCTTTTTATTTTTGTAAATATAGGCATGGTGATGCACACAGAGGCCAGGTCCATTTTCAAAAAAACAAAAAAAAAATTAAAATTGCACTTGGTCCTGCCAGTTCTCACACTGTTTTAAATATGGCCCTGCCAGTTCTCAACATCTCATTTCAATGCATTTTTTGCCTTTGGTTTTGACTTACATGCTCTGAGGGAAGTTTGAGGTAGAGGGGAAAAAAACCCTTACGAAATTGAATAATTTGACAGAGAGCAGACATTTAAAATTAAATAGTTTGGTTCACTTAGTACACTCCATTTAAATGTGTGTTTTAACTAATGTTCCTTTCCCATCTGTTTTTTCCTGGATCTCTGTTCTGTCAAGTGTATAATAACAGTAATTTTCATTTAAGAGTATAGTTTTGCAGTCTATACACAAATTGCACACTTAAACAACAGATTAATGATCCTCATTCTCGTTTTTGCAAATGCTGATCTTTTAATCGTTCATCTACATGGGTCAGTTAACACCCCATTATTCACATACAATGAGATTCTAACTGCCATATATGTCAGATTTTCTAAATTCTTTAAGCTGTTCCAAACGGTTTAATTAATGTTGCATTAAATGGCCTCTTCGTAAATATTTTTTAACCCATATCTTTTTATGCAAGATATTTGTTCTGTTTTGAAAACCTCTTTTTTTTATTCCCAGAAATATATTCTGTATAATTAAAATTCCATTAGAGAGCTCCTGTACTGCATGTTTAAAGGTCTTCCAGTTTAAAAAAATGTCCACTATAAAATCTTGTCACATCTCGCCCAAGATTAATTAATTTCATTATTAGTCAAACAAAAAAATGTAGATGCAGTAAATCTGAAGTAAAAAAGAAAATGCTGAAATCACACACTAGGTCAGACAGCAGCTATGGAAGGAGAAACGTATTGAATCAGGTAGAGACTGCTGCCTGACCTGATGAGTGCTTCCAGCATTTTCTATATTGCTTCATTTGAAGGCAGTGGGGGGTGGGAGAAATTAAATTCCCAAATGTTGAATGAGATTTTGAAAGGGAGAAGGAACAGGCAAAAGGAAAGCTTGAAAAGTTCACCCAGCACATTAATACAATAGACAATAGACAATAGACAATAGGTGCAGGAGTAGGCCATTTGGCCCTTCGAGCCAGCACTGCCCCAATGAGTACCCCGTTCCTGCCTTCTCCCCATATCCCCTGACTCTGAGCCCTATCTAGCTCTCTCTTGAAAGCATCCAGAGAACCTGCCTCCACCGCCCTCTGAGGCAGAGAATTCCACAGACTCACAACTCTCTTTGAGAAAAAGTGTTTCCTCGTCTCTGTTCCAAATGGCTTACTCCTTATTTCTTGATCTGTGGTCCCTGGTTCTGGACTCCCCCAACATCGGGAACATGTTTCCTGCCTCTAGCGTGTCCAAACCCTTAACAATCTTATATGTTTCAATGAGATTCCCTATCATCCTTCTGAACTCCAGAGTGTACAAGCCCAGCCACTCCATTTTCTCAGCATATGACAGTCCTGCCATCCCGGGAATTAACCTTGTAAATTTACGCTGCGGGAATTAAACTTGTAAGCCAATCGTAAAGAAAGCCCATCAATGCCTCAGCTTTCTTAGAAGATTGACGAGATTTTGTATGTTTACAAATACTCTCTTGAACTACTACAGGTATACTGTAGAGAGCATGTTGACGGGTTGCATCGTGGCCTGGTTCAGCAAATCCCATGCTCAAGTGATTGTTGCTTATATTTTCCCACAAATACTCTGCGCAATTGCATCAAGTCCAGGGTAACAAGGAATGTCAAGAGTGAACGAAATGAGTGGGAACCTGTCTTATTTCCTATTTGGCTCGCTGTACGTAAAAAATAATAATAATAATAATATTTTGGGAAAGCAGCACAACAAAATGGAAGCTACAGTGAGAAAAAATACATTGTGGGGGAAAAAAATAACTGAATTTACAAACTCGGTTGAGGGGTAGGAATGTTGCAAGAACATTTTAATTTGTACTAACATGTAGCGATTTCAATAATATTTGGAAGAATTCCAAAATATATAAAGCAAAATCACCCCATCTTTCTTCCATTCGGAATATACGAACATGGAGGAAGAGTAGGACACTTGAACGTTTAAGCTTGCGCTTTTCAGAAAGATCACACTTGAGATTATACTACATGTCCATTTTTCAGTCCTGACATATTCATCCATCCCTTTGGTATACAAAGGTTTTTAACTCTAGTCTAAAAAATACTCATCCTCTGAGCATCTAAAAACCCCTGAGAAAAATAATTCTGGGGATTCGTAACCCTTTGAATGTAAAAATATTTCCTCATTCTAAATGGGCTACACTTAATTTTGTGACGATTAACTCATATTCAAGCTTCTCCAGTCAACATCTTATAATCCTTCAGCATTTGCCCTGTCAAAATTAACTCCAATGAAATCATCTCTCATCCTTCTAACTTTAGCAAAATAATTCCTGTCTATTTGAATCATTGTTCAAGCCTTTCATTCTTGGGATCAATCTAGTGATTAATCTTTCCTACACTCCCTCAAAGAAATTAGTTCATTGGGTAAAGAGACCAAAAATATGCAAAGTACTCCAGATTTAAGATCATCAATGCCTTTTCTGAATACAGTGAGCCATTTTCCAAATAAGGTCTGATACAATCACCAATGCATTAAAAAATTAGATAATGAAGGGATATAAAAACTGAAAAAAGCTGGCCAGGCAGCATCTGGAAGCAGGGACTCAAACTGAAGGGGGGCTTTCTGTAGCGCTAGTATGGGTATTGTGGGCTGAAGGGACTGGTTTCCAGATGGTTAGTATTAACATTGTGGGCTGAATGGATTATTGGGCTGGCGGCTCAGTCACTCAAGCCTGTTATGCTGGCAGCTCACTCACTCACGGCTCCTGGACTGGCAGTTGACTCACGGCTATTCCTTGAAATTCCATTTCAAGCAGGGTGCAAGGCCACCAAATTCAAGTGCAGTTTCTTACCACTTCAAGCAGGGTGCAAGGCCACAAAATTCAAATGCAGTTTCATACCATTTAAAGCAGGGTGCAAGGCCACTAAAGACAGCGGGTCGTGACCTCTCCCACCTCCATCTTGCAGAAACTGCCACGCCCACACTTCTGGGTTTTATAGACCCTACCCCCTCCCAAAAGAAGGGGCATGGCCTTCATGGCGTGATTGACAGGAGAGAGAATCTCAACATTTTTTAAACACTAATAAATCTTTTATTTTTCATCGATGGGAAAAATCCTCGGCACCTGATGAGCGGAGGGGGATTCTGAGAAAGATGGCCAAAAATCACAGCCACACGTGGTAGCGTTTTTTCTAAAATCAATATAAAGCGCAATTAGGAAGTGGTCAAGATTAGACTTTTAATTATATAGAAGGCAAGACAACTTTAATTAGGCAAGGCAACTTTAATTAGGCAAGGCAACTGTAATTAGGCAAGACAACCTTAATTGGGCAAGGCAACTTTAATTAGGCAACACAGATTTAGCATTTCCAAATCAAAGGCAACACAGCTTTAGCATTTCCAAACCAAAGGCAACACAGCTTTAGCATTTCCAAACCAATGACAACACAGCTTTAGCATTTCCAAACCAAAGGCAACACAGCCTTAGTGTTTCCAAACCAAAGGCAACACAGCTTTAGCATTTCCAAACCAAAGGCAACACAGCTTTAGCATTTCCAAACCAAAGGCAACACAGCTTTAGCATTTCCAAACTACATTTTCAAATCACATTAAGGGCACTGACAGGTCAGTAAAACCACTCACAGTTTAGTAGACTTGTGTTCAGTGTTATTCACAGCTCAGACGTAGAGACATGACCCTCTCGCTCCCCCATCTTGCATTGACTGACTGAGACACTCAACACTTCCAGGTTTTATAGTCCCTCCAGAAGGGGCGTGGCCTTTAGGAGATCGAATCTCAATATTTTGTAAGCACTAACAACTCTTTTATTTTTCATCGATGGGAAAAATCCTGTTGTCTTGCGCAGCGGAGGGGACTCTAAGATGGCCAAAAATCACAGCAGTAAGTGGCAGTGTTTTTTTTAATATCAATATACAGAACAACAGGAAGTGGTCAAGATCAGACTTTTAGTAATATAGATAACTAAAAGTCTCATCTTGACCACTTCCTGTCTGCGCTGTATATCGATTTTAGAAAAAACGCTACCATATATCGCTATGAATTTCAGCCATCTTATTCACAGTCCTCCTCCGCTGAGGCAGCCCCGAGAATATTTCCGATCGATGAAAAATAAAAAAAGTTATGAATATTTTAAACATTTTGAGATCAGCCGATTGGTCCTCTCGCCTGTCAATCGCTATGATGAAGGTAATGCCCCTTCCAGGGGGCCAGGAGTATAAAGCCCAAATGGTATGAAATTGGATTTGAATTTGGTGACCTGCAGTCTGCTTGAAATGGTATAAAATTGCATTTGAATTTGGTGTCCTGCACACTGCTTGAAATGGTATGAATTTGGATTTGAATTTGGTGGCCTGCACTCTGCTTGAAATGTTATGAAATTGCATTTGAATTTGGTGGCCTGCACTCTGCTTGAAATTGTATGAAATTGCATTTGAATTTGGTGGCCTGCACTCCGCTTGAAATGGTATGAAATTGCATTTGAATTTGATGGCCTGCAATCTGCTTGAAATGGTATGAAATTGCATCCTCTCGCCTGTCAATCGCTATGATGGAGGTAATGCCCCTTCCGGGGGGCCAGGAGTATAAAGCCCAAATGGTATGAAA
This sequence comes from Okamejei kenojei, assembly GCA_035221665.1. Taxonomy (NCBI): domain Eukaryota; kingdom Metazoa; phylum Chordata; class Chondrichthyes; order Rajiformes; family Rajidae; genus Okamejei; species Okamejei kenojei. The sequence continues at coordinate 72,405,100 of CM069138.1, read as the reverse complement.
TTGGATTTGAATTTGGTGACCTGCAGTCTGCTTGAAATGGTATAAAATTGCATTTGAATTTGGTTTCCTGCACACTGCTTGAAATGATATGAATTTGCATTTGAATGTGGTGGCCTGCACTCTGCTTAAAATGGAATGAAATTGGATTTGAATTTGGTGGCCTGCACTCTGCTTGAAATGTTATGCAATTGCATTTGAATTTGGTGGCCTGCATTCTGCTTGAAATAGTATGAAATTGCATTTGAATTTGATGGCCTGCAATCTGCTTGAAATGGTATGAAATTGCATTTGAATTTGGTGGCCTGCACTCTGCTTGAAATGGTATGAAATTGCATTTGAATTTGATGGCCTGCAATCTGCTTGAAATGGTATGAAATTGCATTTGAATTTGGTGGCCTGCACTCTGCTTGAAATGGTATGAAATTGAATTTGGTAGCCTGCACTCTGCTTGAAATGGTATGAAATGAAATTGGTGGCCTGCACTCTGCTTGAAATGGAATTTCAAGGAATAGCCGTGAGTGAACTACTAGCCCACCAACCATGAGTCAATCAACTGCCAGCTCACCAGCTGTGAGTCAACTGCCAGCCCACCAGCCGTGAGTCAGTCAACTGCCAGCCCAACAGCCGTGAGCCAGTCAACTGCCAGCCCACCAGCCGTGTGTGAGTGAACTGCCAGCCCACCAGCCGTGTGTGAGCGAATTGCCAGCCCACCAGCCCTGAGTGAGTGAACTGCCAGCCCACCAGCTATGAGTGAGTGTGTGAACTGCCAGCCCACCTTTGGCGTACCTGAAATTACTAATTTCATCCCACAAAGCCCCAATTAGCCCAGAAACCAGTCCCCTTTGCCCAAAATGCCCGTATTAGCCCTGCAGCAGCATTTTGGTCCAAAAGGCCCATGCCAGGCCAGGAAAAGTCCACAAAAAGTGCCTTTCACTGAGATTTCACTCAGATTTTTTAAAGTCCCTTTGGCCTATCAGGCATGTACTAGCCCAGGAGGAGTCCATTCAGGCCATCAGTAAGTATATCCCTGTAAGTATTAAACCTCACCCCAGTATTTTTCTCCTTCCCTTCATTGGTTCCATGTGAGATCCAGGCCAAGATAGACACTACTGTGTCATTGCTATGATCTGCAGAAAAAGAAGAAAAATGTCTAAAATTGATTCTCCACCCTCTCCCCTTTCTCTCTCACAGAGTCTCCCACCTGGTTTGGGCAGAATTTCTGGCAGTTTCTGAGCTGCTAGCCCACCAGCCCTGAGTGACTGAGCTGCCAGCCCACCAGCCCTGAGTGACTGAGATACCAACCCACCAGCCCTGAGTGACTGAGCTGCCAGCCCACCAGCTCTGAGTGACTGAGATGCCAGCCCACCGGGCCTGAGTGACGGAGCTGCCAGCCCTTGAATCCATTTGGCCCAAAATGTCCATACTAGCCCTCTGGAAACCAGTCTCTTCAGTCCACAACACCCATACTAGCACTCCAGAAAGCCCCCCCCCCCCCAACCCCCCGCCACTGGCCACCAAATTAGAATTGGTGGAGAGGTGGAATATTGCATGTGGGACCAGCCCTCCCGTGTGAACATGGGACCCAACGGGTCCCACTTAGTCTAGTGTATATATATAGCTTGGCAGTGGAAATTGAAAGAATTGTAAATAAAGGTACCTTCAATACACCTTTGGGTATTGAATCCTTCTTCCAGATTTGGAAGCTACAAGCCCTGCCTCATTAATTGTGATTTGACCCGATAACCAACCATCAGCATATTAAAAGTTCTGTATATATATACTGAACCTGTTTATTGTTAATTAGGATGTTTACAGAATACTATGTTTACATATCTGTTGTGCTGCTGCAAGTAAGAATTTCATTGTTCCATTTCGGGACATTCGACAAAAAAACACTCTTGACTCTTGACCACCCAGGTTTTTAATCAGAACAAGACGAAGTGCTCGAATAACTCAACGGGTCAGACAGCATCCCTGGAAGATTGATTTGTAACGTTTGGGTTGGGACCCTTCATCAGGCTGACTGCAGAATGGGTGAACATAAACTGGACGAGAGGAGGGGCAGGATAAAACCAATACAAATGTCTTTGAGGTGTCCTGCACAAAATTAATCCTTGACAATTGTGACCCTCCCAAGTAAATATATTAATTGGAACAAGTATTAATCAGATAGAAACACACCATGCCAACATTTTATTTAATAAATGTATCATTAGTCTCATTCCTGGTTCTGGCCAAGGAACATAGGGACAATGGAACAAGAGTAGGCTTTTCAGCTGTTTGATTTCCAGAATTCTGTGAGCCATATTCTCACTTTTTTCTTCCATCCTTTAATTACAAAAAAACCCTACCTCAGATTCAAAATTATCAATTGACCTTACATCAATTACTGTGTGTTGAAATTAGTTTGCGTGCAGAAATATTTCTTAACCAATCTTGAAATACCTGAAGAAAGGGTCTCGCCCAATACGTAACCCATTCCTTCTCTCCAGAAATTCTGCCTGTCCCGCTGAGTTACTCCAGCATTTTGTGTCTACCTTTGAAATACCAAGGTGTAACTTTGAGATTACGATCCCCCAATCCTGGAGTTTCCTAATCACTGCAAATAGTTTATTTCCATTAGTTCCCGTTACGATGTGAACCTCAATTAAATAATTCCTTAACATTGTAAATTCCATAAAAACAATCTAAATTTCATAAATTAGGTCTTGTCGGCAGATCGCATTTCATTATATCCAATTACACTCCTTCCAAGGCCAGTGTATCCTTTCTAAAGTAGCACTAGCAAAGCCATTCACAACACATCAGGTTTAATCTAAATAGGGTTTTGTGAAGTTGTAACATAGCCCCTGATCCTCCTGTACTGTAGACATCTAGCTATAATAACTACCATTCCATCATGCTCTTTTTGGTAAATGTGAAATTCCTGATCTTTTTAGATCCCAAATTGAGGGCACGTATAAATGCATGGAAAAGAAAACAAACTGGTGAAATTCTCTCGACTATTTCAGCTTCCTGTACATGGTTGTATGGCAGGGTTTAATTAGAAAACAGATCAAAAGCCATATGGATATCAGATCATTTGTGCTAAATATCTCCAAAGCAATTCACCCTGTTTTGGCTCTTGAAATAAGATTGCTTAATTAAAAGGAAATATCACCTACACTTCCCCCACTGCAGGTATAGGCAAGTTCAAATTCTCTGAGGAAGATTCATTTTTAGCAATGTAGTTGAACATGTACATCAAATCTCTGGGTACTTTAGAAATTTGCAGTGCATCCACCAGCTTTCCTAAAAGCTCACTGCTCTGCAGAACAAATCACTTAGAAACATTAATAGTTTTTATATTCCGCCATTTATTGACAAAGCAAGCTGTATTTTCCAAACAACAGTGTGGATATAACCTGGTACACAAGGGAAGATCTGAACAAACTGTGCTAATATACTCTATTAGAGCTATCTGCAACTGTCTCACTGGGGCCTTATTGATCTATCACTTGATGACAACTGCACTTAAGGGTTTTAGCATTTTACAGTAGCTATTTTCCTTCAATAACAGGAAATATTATTATGGATGGTTGACTGGTTTCAACCTCCACAAAAATCAATCACATTTATTCTCTGATTTTAAACAGTTGAGCATCTATGATTTCACCAACCTCTGTCAGATGTTGTCATGTGAACCATGCCATTCCTGCCACCATGGACTCCATTGAATAACTCAATGAGAAAACCTGTGTGCTGTGTTTGAATGCAAAAGATCAATCAGGGTGCAGTTCATGCCAGCTAGAATGGACACGGAATTACAATAGGCAGTTTAGTTTAGTTTAGAGGTACAGTGCTGAAACTGGGCTTTCAGTCCTCTGAGTCCACACCGACACACGATCCCCGCACATTAACTCAACGGGACAATTTTACCAAGCCAATTACCAACCTGCAAACCTGTATGTCTTTGGGACGAAACTGAAGCTCGCGGAGAAAACCCACATGATCACAGGGAGAACAGACAAACTCCATACAGACAGCACCCATAGTCAGGATTGAACCAGGGTCTCTGGCGCTGTAGGGCAGCAACTCTACTGCTGAGCCACTGTGATGCCCAATAGATGTAATATTCCATAACTCCCTGGAAGTTTTGCTGAGTTAAAAAAGGAAAGTGCACACAAACTGATACTGGTTTGCCATTTCTCAGCAATTTGCAGAAAATGGAATAGAAAGTTATATTTTGTTCAAATTTCTGTAATAATTAGTAAACTGAATTAAATACAATTTAATATTTTCAGAGAAAATCAAAGAATCATAGAAAATAGGTGCAGGAGTATGCCATTCGGCCCTTCGAGCCTGCACTGCCATTCAATATGATCCTGGCTGATCATCCTACTCAGTATCCTGTACCTGCCTTCTCTCCATACCACCTGATTCCTTTAGCCACAAGGGCCACATCTAGCTCCCTCTTAAATATAGCCAATGAACTGGCCTCAACTACCTTCTGTGGCAGAGAATTCCACAGACTCACCACTCTCTGTGTGAAAAATGATCTTCTCATCTCGGTCCTAAAAGACTTCCCCCTTATCCTTAAACTGTGACCCCTTGTTCTGGAGTTCCCCAACATCGGGAACAATCTTCCTGCATCTAGCCTGTCCAACCCCTTAAGAATTTTGTAGGTCTCTAGAAGATCCCCCCTCAATCTCCTAAATTCTAGCGAGTACAAGCCAAGTCTATCCAGTCTTTCTTCATATGGAAGTCCTGCCATCCCAGGAATCAGTCTGGTGAACCTTCTCTGTACTCCCTCTATGGCAAGAATGACTTCCCTCAGATTAGGAGACCAAAACTGTATGCAATACTCCAGGCATGGCCTCACCAAGACCCGGTACAACTGCAGTAGAACCTCCCTGCTCTTGTACTCAAATCCTTTTGCTATGAATGCGAAAATACCATCCGCTTTCCTCACAGCATGCTGCACCTGCATGCCTACTTTCAATGACTGGTGTACCATGACACCCAGGTATCGTTGCATCCCCCATTTTCCTAATTGCCCACCATTCAGATAATAGTCTACCCTCTGTTTTTGCCGCCAAAGTGGATAACCTCACATTTATCCACATTATACTGCATCTGCCATGCATTTGCCCACTCACCCAACCTATCCAGGTCACCTTGCAGCCTCCTAGCATCCTCCTCACAGCTAACACTGCCCCCCAGCTTCGTGTCATCCGCAGACTTGGAGATGTTGCATTCAATTCCCTCATCCAGATCATTAATATATATTATAAATAGCTGGGGTCCCAGCACTGAGCCTTGCAGTATCCCACTAGTCACTGCGTGCCATTCTGAAAATGACGCTTTTACTCCTACTCTTTGCTTCCTGTCTGCCATCCAGTTCTCTATCCACATCAATACTGAATCGCCAATACCGTGTGCTTTATGTTTGTATGCTAATCTCTTATGTGGGACCTTGTCGAAAGCCTTCTGAAAGTCCAGATATAACACATCCACAGGTTCTCCTTATCCACTCTACTAGTTACATCCTCGAAAAATTCTATAAGATTCGTCAGACATGATTTACCTTTCATAAATCCATGCTGACTTTGTCCAATTATTTCACCACTTTCCAAATGTGCTGCTATCCCATCTTTAATAACTGACTCTAGCATGTTCCCCACTACCGATGTTAGACTAACTGGTCTGTAATTCCCAGTTTTCTCTCTCCCTCCCTTTTTAAAAAGTGGGGTTACGTTAGCTACCCTCCAATCCTCAGGAACTACTCCAGAATCTAAAGAGTCTTGAAAAATTATCACTAATGCATCCACTATTTCTGGGGCTACTTCCTTAAGTACTCTGGGATGCAGCCTATCTGGCCCTGGGGATTTATCGATCTTTAATCCATTCAATTTACCTAACACCACTTCCTGGCTAACCTGGATTTCACTCAGTTCCTCAATCTCATTTGGCCCCTGGTCCCCTGCTATTTCCGGCAGATTATTTATGTCTTCCTTAGTGAAGACAGAACCAAAGTAGTTATTCAATTGGTCTGCCATGTCCTTGTTCCCCATGATCAATTCACCAGTTTCTGACTGCAAGGGACCTACATTTGTTTTAACTAACCTTTTTTCTCTTCACACATTTATAAAAATGTTTGCAGTCCGTTTTTATGTTCCCTGCCAGTTTTCTTTCATAATCTATTTTCCCTTTCCTAATTAAACACTTTGTCCTCCTGTGCTGAATTTCTCCCAGTCCTCTGGTAGGCTGCTTTTTCTGGCTAATTTGTATGCTTCATCTTTAGTTTTTATACTATCCCAGATTTCCCTTGTTATCCACGGATGCACTACCTTCCCTGATTTATTCTTTTGCCAAACTGGGATGAATAATTGTTGTAGTTCATTCATGCAGTCTTTAACTGCCTTCCATTGCATATCCAACCTCAACCCTTTAAGAATCACTTGCCAGTTCCTTAGCCAATTCACGTCTCATACCCTCAAAGTTACCTTTCTTTAAGTTCAGAACCCTTGTTTCTGAATTAACAATGTCACTCTCCATCCTAATGAAGAACTCAACCGTATTATGGTCACTCTTACCCAAGGGGCCACGCACAACAAGACTGCTAACTAACCCTTCCTCATTACTCAGTACCCCGTATTCATCTGCAATATCCTCCTATTTCTACTCTGACTAGCACGTTGCACCGGTAGGAGTCCAGAGATTATTACCTTTGAGGTCCTACTTTTAAGTTTATCTCCTAGCTCCCTAAATTCACCTTGTAGGACCTCATCCCATTTTTTACCTATATCGTTGGTGCCAATGTGCAGCAGGACAGCTGGTTGTTCACCCTCCCCCTCCAGAATGTTCTGCAGCCGTTCAGTGACATCCCTGACCCTTGCACCAGGGAGGCAACATACCATCTTGCAGAAACGCCTATCTCTTCCCCTTACTATTGAATCCCCTATTACACTAGCCCTTCCACTCTTCTTTTTCCCCTCCTGTGCCGCAGAGCCACCAATGGTGCCATGAACTTGGCTGCTGCTGCCTCCCCCTGATGAGTCATCTTCCCCGACAGTATCCAAAATGGTATATCTGTTTAGGAGGGAGATGACCCTTGGGGATTCTTGCACCACCTGCCTACTGCTACGCTGGCTAATGGCCACCCGTTCCCTTTCTGTCCGCTTAACCTGCGGTGTGACCAACTCACTATACGTGCTATTCATGAGCTTCTCAGCTCCAGTATGAATCCAACCGCAGCTCCAAACGTTCAATGCAGTCTGCCAGGGGCTGCAGCTGGACACACCTCCTGCAAACGTAGTCACCAGTGACACCGACAATATCCCTGATCTCCCACATGTTGCAGGATGAGCAAACCATGGGGCCGATCTCAAATGACATGGCTTACCCCCAAATTAAATCAACTCATTCACACTATAAAAATCTTAATCCTTTAAACTAACCTTTACTAAAAAGCATTGTACCCTTAGCTCACTGAACCCTTTGCTCACTGAGTCAGGTAGTATCTTTTGAATTGAACTGAGGCAGGTAGTAACTTTGAATTGAACTTTTAAAAGTGTATGTCATAAACACTAAACACACTGGGGACAATTTACAATTTTACCAAAGCCAATTAACCTACATACTTGTACATCTTTGGAGTGTGGGAGGAAACCAGAACACCCAGGGAAAACTCATGGAAGTCACGGGAAGAACATACAAACTCTGTACAGACAGCAGCCGTGGTCAGGATCATACCCAGATGTCTGGTGCTGTAAGGCAGCAAGTTTACCGCTGCGCCACCGTGCCGCTTTTAGCGTTGCTTTTAGCCAAAGTTTATTAGATTTTACAATATGTGAGGACATATTTTGGTGAAGTCTTAGGGAAGGAAAGAAGGTCATTTGTTAGTATGCAACACACTCCGCGAAGTCTAACAAATCTTTTGTACTCCAAAGATTTTCATGAGGATTGCCAATTTATTTTTTGTAAAAGTCGACGTAAATGCAGCAGATCCATTTAGGCATGGATTAATGTAAAACGACGCCACACTTTTCACATCAATCGATTGTCATTTTATTACTGTAACAGTTGGAAAATAAATGTCCTCCTATTTGGTTCATTTCCAAATAGTAACCCTGAAACAAACAAATATAAACTAATGTGGTGGTCTCCCAGCCAAACGATGGTTGCACATTAGCATGGGCATGTATTTAATGCACATTAGAGTTGCATATTAGAATGGACATACTGTACATAAATTATTCCCACACTATGAAGTCAGAGAGATTGATGACAAATTGCAATAAAGTGTTAATCCATTCAACCACTGCAAAGCACCTCTTCAGCTATGTAACGCCAAAAAGATGGTGCAGTGCTAATGCGCAGATCAATACTTGTTTTTTTTTTAAAGCTACAAGCGACATCAATATAATGAAATATGTAAGAATATGCGTCTAAAGAGCAACACATACTTAGGATCATATCCATTAGTAAACTCCTTAAGCTTCAGCATTTCATTACATAACTTTTGATGAAAGGTCATTGACCTGAAATATTGGCTGTCTCTCCACCACTGATGCTACTTCTCCTGCTAGGTTATTTCCAGCATTTTCTCTTTTATATCATCACGTCAACCATCCGATATATACCTACTTTGTAATGTGCTTTAATAATTAATTGCTCAGTATAAATTTCCAGTTGTTCTTTGAAGGCTCAGCAAGTTTACAGTGGGATTAACTGAGCTGTGGAAAACAGAAACACCAGGCTTCTAGCCCTGGTCTGTGTTCAGTCAGTCGATCATTGCAAGAGTGGGGTCAAGGAAAGAGCATTCACGTCGTAGCCCTGTTTTCACCAATCTTTCCACCACCACGCACAAGAAGATACCATTGTATGCAAATGCCGAGAAGTGTGTTCAGCTCTGGCTGAACAACTTCTAATCTTGTGTGTGGACTCGATAAGAAGAAGACGTTATGGGCCTGGCCCACTTAGGGTGACTGCAGGAGACTATGCAGTCGCCACGTGGTCGCCAGATGTTTGCAGGTGGTTGCCGGGGAGTTCCCGCATTCTGTTATAATCGCCGCACATTTTTCAACATGTTGAAAAATTAGCAGCGACTAGAATGAAGCCACCATGGAGAGTAACGAGAATTTTCGTGCCTTAGGTGGGTCGCCAGCAGGTCCTAATAGGTTGCCAGGTGATCGAAGGTTCTCGTAGGTTATAGCCGGTGCTGACCGGTGAATTTCATTGGCTCATAGGTACCTATTTCTTATTGCTACCCATTCCCTTGCTGGAGGTGTGAGTTGCATGTTAGGCAAAGACACACTTGTACTTCAGTGTCCATGATGCAATGCCTCCTTAATGGAAGAGCTTGCCAAAACTAACAGGGCATGCTTACACATGAATAACCACCTGGAACTTTAATTCTCTAAGGCGTCAATGCTCCAGGAAGAGGAAAATTGGTGAGAAAATAAATACAAATACATCCTGACAACATGCTAGATTCACTTCATTAATAAATAATTCAGAAGGAGGAGGTAGCTGCCAATGTCTTTAACATATTATAATTAGGATGACCATTTCTTGCATCTTTAATCTTCAAATCAAATGTTTTGCACTAAATATTCTAACCTATTAATTTTGGCCGCCACAAATGAGGGATGCAAAGTGACCCTTCTGACAAAAAAATAGACACTTTAATTATCATGTTTTGGCAGAGACTCCAAATTACTTCAGCGGTCCAGCGACTGTCCCGAATAAAACAATGAGGAGTTTTGTTTGTTCTTTGACAAACTACCTCAGAACTCTTTAAAAGTATGACATCCTGCTTTCTCCCTTGGCAAAAGGAAGCTACACAGCAAACTGGCTCACCTGAAGAAATAGCGATCATGAACAAAATAGCTTTACTCATAGGGGCCATCAAAAAGCACAAAATGCCTTTTCTTAATAGAGACTTTTCTTAATGCCTTTTCATAATATGGCTTTTCTTAATATGGATAGGACAAGTCTGGAGGGATGTAGACCAAACGCAGGAAGGTTGGACTAATGTAGCTGGCACATGTTGGCCGGTGGGGACAAGTTGGGCCGAAGGGTCTGTTTCCACACTGCATCACAATATGACTAATAGTCAAGCATCAATTAATGGAGGAAATAGTGCTTTCCCCTGGTGATAGAACCTCACCTTGATGGCTTATTGGTTCAGGTAGTTTGTGACAAGACAAGACAACCAGCTAAGAAAGAGCAAGAGTTTGTGTTTTGCTTTGTATAATTAATTGCATACAAAGGATGATTAACTATCTAAAGCTACGCAAGACATTTTTGATTTGTTGGTGAAAGAGACCAAACACCTCCACTACCTAAAGAATATTATTGTGCAGGCAAAAATATATTTGCAGATAGAATCACAGGTATTATGTTTTTGCCCTGTATACATTTCATTTCTAATGTAAAGTCCCTGTCCCACTTACGTGTCCTTGGCACGCTAATAACGCTACCTCATCGTTGCGTTGAGGCGCAACAGTCCCGTAAAAGTCGTGCGCGTCTTCATGCGCCCGCACATGCGTGACGTCATTTGAAGATAGACACAAACTGCAGGAGTAACTCAGCGGGACCGGCAGCATCTCTGTTGAGAAGCAAAGGGTGATGTTTCAGGACAAGACCCTTCTTCAGTCTGAAAGAAGGGTCTTGACCCGAAACGTCATCCATTCCTTCTCCTCAGAGATGCTGCCGGTCCCGCTGAGTTACTCCAGCATTTTGTGTCTATCTTCAATTTTCTTGGCCCCGCTCTGGAGTTAGAAGTGGGGGCGGATCGGCCATGAGCTCCAGGCTGAGTTTCGACGATCGTTTGCCTGCCTCTGCTGCTGTTGGAGGTGAGACGTTGCATCGCGCCAGGGTCTTGGGCCTAAACCACTTTTGCCGTCAGTTACGCGTCGGGCGCGCGAAGATTTTGTTTGGTACAAAATCCCGGAGCACCGCGCGATATCGCGCACAACTCCATACCCCCGGGCTTCTCAGTGGGACCAGCTCCGTGCGGCCACACGATGCCCGTGCACCTCAACCCGACGACGAGGTCGTGTAATTTGCATGCCAAGGACACGTAAGTGGGACAGGGGCTTAAGATAATATGGACAGGCAGGAACATCATGTGATGCACATAATTTATTTTTCCTACCAAGATTTTTCATAGGAAATAGAAAAATAGAAAATAGGTGCCAATGTCTTTAACATAAGAGCAGGCCATTCGGCCCTTTGAGCCAGCACCGCCATTCAATATGATCATGGCTGATCATCCACAATCAGTACCCAATTCCTGCTTTCTCCCCATATCTCTTGAGTCAGTTAGCCATATCTCTCTTGAAATCCTTGGATTTGATGTGTAAAAGCACAGAAGATCCCAGATGTGAGCATTGATATCTAAGATTGAAGAAATGCAAGTTAGAGCATTTCCTTATGGGCCTTGTGTCCGTGCATTAATTGCCAGTGCTTTCTGAGGATCTCTTAATAAGAATGTCGTTTCCACAGCACCCAAGGGTGTTATCAGTTTTAATTAAATTATCAACTATCACCCAGTCACACATTTGTGATCATCTGGCCCATGATTACGATGCCATGCCCCTGCTACAGATCTCATTCCATGTTGATCCACACCCTCCGCTCAAAGTTGACTGCAGCCACAACCCCTTTCTAAACCTCACTGACCTGTTTTGGCCCAGACTCTAACTTTCCAATCCCAGCTCAAAATCTCTTTGGTTCCCAGTTCAACAATCAAAGTTTTAGTCCTGGTTCCAAATTACGCTGCTGATTGCTGATCTTCTTTCCATAGCAACTCCATACCTTCCCCATTTACTTTGCACACTGTGATGTGAAGCATGCATTGAAAAGTCCTTTTCTAATGCAAGACCTATTCAGTAGTCCACAGGGCATGAGCTCAGAGTAATTTTGTGGTTAAAGACCAAAGGGGCTGTCCCACTTGGGCGACCTAATTGGTGAGTTTAAAAGAGTTTGAAAAATGACATGTTGAAGACCTCCTTCGACGATGTAGAAGACCTCCTTCGACCTCCTTCGACTATGTTGAAGACTAGCTTCAACTAGCTACGACTAACTTCGGGAAAATTGGACACCGAATAGTGGAGAGTGAAGACGACCTCCTTCGATCTCCTTCGACCTCCCTTCGACTATGATGAAGACAATCTATGACTACCTTCAAGTACACTCGACTACCTATGCCTAACATGCCGAACTACTACGACCTACTACAACCTACTACGACTAAACCTACGAGAAAAAAAATATTGATTTTTCCATGGCAAACCTTTTTTACTTGCAGGCATTTTTTAACATATTGAAAAAAAATGCCGTGACCTAGCTGAGGCGTCAAGTACGCGGAGACCACTCTCGAGCATGAAGGAGAGTTACGAAGACCTCCTACGACCTCGTGTCGACCATGCTGCGAGTATAAGTCAAGGGCAAACTCGCCAGAACTCGTGGATTAGGTCGCCCAAGTGGGACAGGCCCCTATTGCTACAACCTGAAAGTGCAGAATCAACTGAAAAGGATCCAAAGCCAAGAAGACTCCTTAAATAGTGCACTCTACTGTCACAACAAAGGAAAAATAAAATGAGTAAATCTGCTTTTGCTGCATATGTATCATCAAATGTTAAGTTGAAACTAAAATGTTTCAAACTTACCGCATCAGTGATAGATTCCTTTTGCAATAGTACAGATTATATGAATGTCAAGAACAGAATAATTAAATTCTTATTTTAAAATTCTAAATCCATAATTGTAATAATAATAAGAAGAAACAGGTATGCAATACATACTTGGTGTGCACTTGCTCTGTCTTCATTGGTTTGAGTGATTTATGGCTCATGCTTTGAGTTTATTCCACCCAATTAGGGACACCAGCTATAGTGCACACATCAGCGTAGATTATCAGCTCCTATTGATATGTTGTCAGCTAGAATAAATGGAAAAAATATATATTATTTAGTCCATTTAAACATTATTATGTCAGGGTTCATACTTATTTTTTGTGCTCATAGATATGCATTTGGAAAACTTGGTGTAATAGTTTTAAATAATAATCCAAATGTAGTTTTAAAAATTGTTTTTATTCTCAGTGACATGTATAATAATCTGTATTGTATTTATCATAGGATCTAAATAGCTTGCAATTTTGCTTTGCCTGGTATGTCAAAGGAAGTTTAACCATGGGATTCATATTAATGATTAAAATATGACAACATTTTGATGCAAAAATTAATATTAATCACACTTTATCAGTTTTCATTGATCTTTCAAATAATTTTTGAAATGTCTAATCACCACGCAACTTACTGGGAGGTTTAACCGCATTTGATTGAGATGAAGCTGACTTTGAGATGGCAAATATTAGCAACTTAATGAATCAGCAGTTACTTGGCAGGAGGACTTCCCAATTGCTGATCAGTGTCCCTGTCCCACTCAGCTTGAAGTGTTGAATGTATGGGTGCACCATTCTGAATTGAACCTGCATTAGATTGTAATGTAGACAGTATAGATGCAGGGTGATCAATGCAGTCTCAGTACGGGGGGAATGGGGGGGTCATTTAGCAAAACCAGCTTAAAGAGGCTCTATACCCAGAACTATCTATATTACTAAAAGTCTGATCTTGACCGCTTTTGGCTCACTGTGGTGTGATTTCAGAGAGAACGCCGCCACTTACGGCCGTCATTTTTGGCCAGCTCACTCAGAGCTCCCCCCCCCCCCCCTCCACCTTCCTGCACCAGAGGATGTTTCCCATCGATGAAAAATCAGAGAGATATTAATGTTTTTTTTAATTGCCATTCTCTCTGCTGCCCCTGCTGGAGGGAGGGGAAAGGGGAGGGACTATAAAACCAGGAAGTGGTGTGCCTCACTCAGTCTCTGCAAGATGGAGGAAGCCAGTGTGTCACGTCTCATGTCTCTCTGAGCTCTGAATAGCACTGAACACATGTCTACTCAACTGTGAGTGCCCTTAATGTGGTTCTATAAATGCTTTCAAAAAGTGACTATTGGTTCTAAAATGCTTGCAAAAAGTGTCTATTGGTTCTAAAATGCTTGCAAAAGGTGTCTATTGGTTCTAAAATGCTTGCAGAAAGTGTCTATTGGTTCTCAAGTCAAGTCAAGTCTATTCGTCACATACACAAACGGGATGTGCAGTGAAATGAAAAGTGCAGAAAGTGTCTATTGGTTCTAAAATGCTTGCAAAACGTGTCTCTGTTAATTCTAAAATGCTTGCAAAAAGTGTCTATTGGTTCTAAATGCTGGCAAAAAGTGTCAATTGGTTCTAAAACGCTTGCAAAAAGTGTCTCTATTGGTTCTAAAGTGCTTGCAGAAAGTGTCTATTGGTTCTATAGTGCTTGCAGAAAGTGTCTATTGGTTCTAAAATGGTTCTAAAATGCTTGCAAAAAGTGTCTCTATTGGTTCTAAAATGCTTGCAAAAAGTGTCAATTGGTTCTAAAATGCTTGTAAAAAAGTGTCTCTATTGGTTCTAAAATGCTTGTAAAAAGTGTCTCTATTGGTTCTAAAATGCTGCCTGGCCAGAGTGACTGATCTGCCTGGCCAGAGTGACTGAGCTGCCTGGCCTGAGTGACTGAGCTGCCAGCCCAAGAATCCACAACACACATACTATCGCTCCAGAACCCCCCCCCCCCCCCCCCACTGGCCAGCAATATTTGAATTGGTGGAGAGGTGGAATATTGCATCGGGGGACCAGCCCTCCTGTGTGATGCTGGGACCCAACGGGTCCCACTTAGTCTAGTTAGCCAGAAATATCAGCAGTGGCCTTGGTTTGCAGCTACTGCATAAAAATATATGTTTTACATTGATGCGTGTCACTTTTGAGGCAATTAACTGCTATTTTCATTATGCTGAAGCTGAAAGTTTAGGCCAAAGTTTTGAATATTTGCATTTAAGAGTACATCTTTTTTTGGCTGGGTTACCTTATTATTTACATATGATCCATTTTGAATCTCCCACTAACTAAAGTTGGGAAGTGAGTTGACCATAACCCTCTTCAATATGATACTCTCTTCTGACATATTCACTATATGTGTCTATTTTTATTCATTCATTCTCTGCATGCAATGCCTGAGTGCAGGATAATGCATGGACCATTTTGATTCAGCTTGTGATCAACATCAAGAAGAAGGGGTGCACTAGCCTGCAATCATAAAGTGTTGTTCAGAGCCAACCATCATAGTGAGAGGCAGCACCTGCCGAGAGTGGACCAGTTAACCCACCTCAACTGCACAAAGATAGGCACAGACTACTGGAGTAACTCAGCGCATCTGGCAGCATCTCTGGAGGAAAAGGATGGGTGATGTTTCGTGTCGGGACCCTTCTTCAGTCTGCAGTTACTCCAGCACTTTGTGTCAATGGCATAACCAGCATCTGCAATTATTTGTTTCTACTCTCCACTGTAATAAATCAAAATGAGAATTGCCAAATTGTTGGTATTTAACAAGAATGTCAAAAGTGGGGAGGGGGTGGAGGGATGCAGAGGTATTAGTCAATGAAAAAACTGATTGTTTAGTGTGTGAGCGAAACCTGAATTTTGGACAGACACTATGCTATAATGCAGGAACACCTAAGTACCGGTTTCAGAGGGAATCTGGAGAGGAGATGAAATAACCAAATCCCCAAATATTAATATTCTCACATAGAATAACTTTCCAAGTCTGCACACTTTTATGATGGTGTCCAGACTGAGATGGACAGGCCACGTTATGAAGATGTCAGGTGATGAACCAATAAAGAAGAATTAGAGATGGGATGTTCCTCTTAGGGAGGTGAGATGAACTCTTTCAAAGGCTCGCCAATGTCAGCAATTAAGCATTTCAATATACAGTAAGTTCTAAACTTTTGGTAAAATCTCACTCATGATTGTTCTACCTGGTGCAACCTTATCCATGCTGGAAAGAAGGGAACTGTGAACATGTATAACTTGCAACAAGTGCATGCCCATTGTACACTTCAGACCGTTTACAGCAGGTTCAGCTATTCACGCTCACTGAAACTGAAAAGTGTCAAGCTGGTTGGTTATCTATCAATTGAAAGGAAAAATAACAACAGCAACACATGAATAATGCATGCATCATCAAATTCATTATCTCACCCAATGTTTGTAATTTTGTCAGTTCTGACACACATTCGATAACTCTTCCTATGAATCTACCTTGATAATGGCATTCATTTTCAATTTTGGAACAGATACGTTCAATCCCCCTCTCCATCCCCTCCCCTTCCCAGTTCTCCCACCAGTCTTACTGCTCAGACTACATTCTATATCTGTCCCACCCTCTCCTCTGACATCAGTCTGAAGAAAGGTCTCGACCTGAAACGTCACCCATTCCTTCTCTCCAGAGATGCTGCCTGTCCCACTGAGTTACTCCAGCATTTTGTGTCTACCTTCGATTTAAACCAACATCTGCATTTCCACAATGTTCAAAATAACATGCAGGGTGTGAGAACTAACTAAATGGTTTATGAAAATTCTACATAATTCCTGAGAATTTTTACATGTATACTGGCAACTAAAAGTTGAAATTCTCAGTGTCAAATTATATGAAAACACCACAAATGTACAAAGCAGAATCACTGCCTACATTTTAATTAGAATGTAGGATTCGAAATATGCTTATGTCTGCTTGAAAGTATAATCTGGGGACTAGGGTTCAATTTATTAGATGATTAGCTTCAATATTTCTATATTTTAATCATCATCTACATTGTAAAGTGAGAAATAGATTACAAATAATAATAAAAAAGCATTTACAATTAAACATCTCAATGTGGATGATGGACATTCAAACCAAAAATAAATATAATTTTACCAACAAAGGAAATTTGGTTGCATGAACTCAGCTGGATTTTAATAATTATTAGAAATATATAACTCACATGCCTGGCTACACAATGATCGATGAAATTCCAGCTCATCTTCGGCTGAATATAGTCGGTAACATTCGTAGAGTAATGCGCTGGCAACAGCAATAATAATTCAATAAAAAGTATTTCCTCGTACTCATTTTCTAAAGGGCTCTTTGGAATTATCAGACCTCTATTGTTCGGGAGATCTTCAGATTTTAACTATCCATGCCACTGCTATTTAAGAAATATTGTATGTTACTTTGATTTAAAGTTATTGAAGGGGAAAAATGACTGTACATTTTCCAGTCTTCTTGTAACATAAATTAATTTGAAATAAGTTGCATTCAATGGCTGCTGCCTTGTAATGCAAGCATTCATCCCATATCTTGTTAACAAATCCATAAAACATGAGTTTGTTGCATTTAAATTATGTTTTAATGTGATGATGTGGAACAAAAAAGACATGTTGCATAGATGTGATGTTTGTTAGTTCTGAAATACAGCCAATGTGATTTAATCACAAAGAAATTATTTCATAACGGAATATAGTACGGGGAAATGAAATTATGACAAGGTGAGAATAGCTTCCAAGAACAACTAATACATCTGTCTATCAGTTTTGTTTTAATCCAAATACATTTTAAACAGCAAGCAATGGTTCAAAACACTATAAAGGCTGGCAGGAAGGAATAAGCACATAATACATTATTTGTTAATCAAATCATAATTTGTTTGAAGCTGATGTAGTTTAATCTAACCTGTTAAGACCTTTATCTTCCTAGTACATTTATGTCCCTGAGTAAACAGACAGCTAAAGATTTAAATCTTCAGGGGGATTTGGTGCAAGTGGCTGCTCGGATCTGTGCCTTAGTAACTCGTATCTGAAAAAAACACAGGTTGTACAATATAATTATCAAACCCAATGTTCAGAGCAACATCATTGATATTTGCTGTGACTATAATTAAATTGCCTTTACATTTTTTTGCAAAGCTCAATTTCTGAGATTTCTTTAAAATAAAAATGTCATTTCATATTCGTGCAGTAAAATATGAAGGGCACAACTTTGAGACGAGTATTGCTTGGCTGGGTAACTATTTGGGGACCAGAACTGCACATGTACGACCGGAAGCACTTAGGACACAGTGGTAGAGTTACTGCCTAATGCCCCTGTTCCACTTAGGAAACCTGAACGGAAACCTCTGGAGACTTTGCGCCCCACCCAAGGTTTCCGTGCGGTTCCCGGAGGTTTTTGTCAGTCTCCCTAATGGTCGAAAGTGGTTTCCACTTCTTCTATGTTCCGGCGATTATTTCAAAAAATTCAAAGCCGGCCACGACTAAAAATAGGTTGCCGTTTTAAAAATCGGTAATTTTTTAGTCAAAGCCGGTTGCGATACTAGTTGAAGGTGGTTGCCGGAGGTTGCAGGTAGTGGAAGGTAAAACCTTTTTTTCACCCAGTTTTATTCCACCAGCTCATCTGGGCATATTGCATTTTGGACTAAATATCAAATTCATTATAGTAGGCTCCGCCTCGGTCATGACTGACCATGGGTGATGCATCCTGGTCGGATGCAAGCCTGGGCAATGTCATATGGAGGACAGGCTGTTGCCCATGCAGCACGTTCCCCCCTCTCCACGTCGCTGAGGAACAGCAGGGCCGTTACAGTTTGTCACCAGCGCCGGCGCAATAGCTACCAGAGCGAGGTTGTAGTCAACGACAAACTGCCTTAGGGGCTACGACTCCAGATTTTCTTGAAGTTTGCTCCTGGAGCCTTTTCCATGACTGGATATGGCCACAAGGCATTGGAGGTTTTAAATCGGTTTTCCCTCTCCTAGATGGACTGCCATCCCAAGCTCCATGAGCCCCATCTGCCCGAGACTCGGGGGGGACAGGAGCGTCACCTTCCCGTGCAGGTCTATAGCACCTGCCCACTGCCCCTAATTCAATAACTTAAACAGTAAAGATGTGGAGGCTTTGGAGAGGATCAAATATTTACCAGAATGCTGCCTGGATTAGAAGGTTTCAGCTACAGCGAGAGGTTGGATAGACTTGGATAGTTTTCTCTGGAATGTCAGAGGCTGAGGGAAGACTTGATAGACATATATAAAATTAGGAGAGGCTTAGGTAGGGTAAACAGTCCACCAAACAAATCTCACTGTGCCTCGGTACATGTGACAATAAAGTGTAGCGGCACCTAGTGGTGGGGCTGGGAAATCAGAACCCTCGTCATTGGTCGGCACTGTCACTTGACCACGGGGGTGCATTCACGGGCTTTTAGAGAATCATTAGTAATTAGCGCTCCTCTCTACCAGGAGCTATTTTTGTTAGCTGGACTAGATATGCGGTGTTACGAGCTTTTGTTAATAAAATAATTTCGCTCAACCTGCCTGGTCTCGCTACGTTGGTGGCCCCGACGATCCGAACATTTTTCGGGTCCGAAGATGAATGCCACCGAAAACCTCGATGCCAACCCTGCCCAGCGGAACACGGTTTCGATTAAACTTAATGGGCAATCCAGCCTCATGTGTGTTTTCAACACATCGAGGCCCAGTTCCAAATACGCCAAATCGTTGCGGATTCCACTAAGTATTTCTACATGGTCGGCGTGCTTAATCATGAAACCCAGTTGTGCCTGCTGTGCCTGTCATGCCTGCTGTGCCTGTCGTGCCTGTCATGCCTGTCGTGCCTGCTGTGCCTGCTGTGCCTGCTGTGCGGTTGCTCCTGTTGCACCTGTGGTCTGTTCTAAACTTTTCGTAAAATCTCACTCATGATTGTTCTACCTGGTGCAACCTTATCCATGCTGGAACCGGTCTGAAGTGTACAATGGGCAATCACTTGTTGCAAGTTGTACATGTCCTGTGATGGTCTGGCCGCATGATTCGGACTTTCTTTCCTCTAGTTCTGGGGGGGGGGGGGTCCTGTAGCGGTACCTAGTGGTGGGGCTGGGAAGTCAGAACCCTCATCATTGGTGGTCATGGTCACATGACTGCGGGGGTTCATTCGCGGGCTTTTAGAGAGTCATTAGTAATTAGCGCTTCTTGCATCGACTGGAGCTGTTTTCATTAGCTTTTGTTTGTGTTTTTGTTAATAACATAATTTCGCTCTACTTGCCTGGTCTCACTACAAAAGTACCATTGAACCACTGAACAGTAAGAACCTTTTTCCCATGATGGAAACACTGGAGAGCATAGTTATAAGGTGAGAAGGGGAAATTTAAAAGTAGATATGCGTGGCAAGATTTTTTACACAGAGTGTAGTGGAGGCCTGGAGCGCATTGCCAGGGCTAGTGGTCAAGGCAGATAAGGTAGTGGCATTTCAGAGCCCTTTACGTAGGCACCTGGAAGTGCAGGGAATAGAGCGATATGGATCATGTACCAGGCAGATGATATGTTCGGCACAAACAGTGTGGGCCCATTCTTGTTCTGTACCGTTCTACATTAATAGTGGAACAATCAAAACTTATCGGCATCTTTAACAACCACATCAGTTTGAAAAACCTTCTCTTTTGTTCAGTTACAGAGAAACCAACTTTTACTAATGCTGATTGCAGAGAAACAACATTACTTCAAGGGCCATTCAGATTCAACATGCATTCTCGCCAGCCGCTCAGCATGCTGCAAGTTAAAAGTCTTTGCACACTGCTTGCATTTTGAAGTCTCATGATCCTCACATCTTGAAATTGATTTACAATTGCTGTTTATGTGGCTCCACCACAACACTTGATGGATGATGTAGACACACAACCAAAACCTCCCAGGCACCAAAGGAGATCACAGCACAAGAGTCATAAACATACATAGAACATCCTGGGTTCATACTTAAGGGCCTGTCCCACTTACGTGTCCTTGGCACGCAAATTACGCGACCTCGTGGTCGCATTGAGGCGTACGGGCATAGAAGCGCGGAGGGGTGTGGAGTTGTGCACCACATCACATGGGGCTCCGAAATTTTTGTAGTGAACAAAATCTTCGCGCGCCAAGGGCCTGTCGTGGAACTGACGGCCAAAGTGGGACAGGCCCAAGACCCTGGCGCGATGCTACGTCTCACCTTCAACAGTAGCAGAAGCAGGCAAACGTTCGCCGAACTCAGCCTGGGGCTCACTGCCGTTGCGGTCCGGATCCGTCCCCACTTCTACTCCCAGAGCGGGGCCAAGAAAATTGAAGATAGCCACAAAATTCAGGAGTAACTCAGTGGGACCGGCAGCTTCTCTGGAGAGAAGCAATGGGTGACATTTTGGGTCAAGACCCTTCTTTTCAGACCGAAGAAGAGTCCCGACATGAAACATCACCCATTCCTCCTCTCCAGAGATGCTGCCGGTCCCGCTGAGTTGCTCCAGCTTTGTGTCCATCTTCAAATGATGTCACGCGTTCCAGACGGCTGTGCGTACGCATGTAATCTCGCCCGACCTTCACAGGACCATTGCGGCTCAACGCAACCATGAGGTTGCGTAATTTGTGTGCCAAGGACATGCAAGTGGGACAGGCCCTTTATCGAAACTTCCGAGAACAATTGTGTCTTTGCAGGCTGCATTTAGGGAAGGCAATTCTCACTGAGACCTGCGATCTCATATAAGATAATCCACAAACTCACACACAAGTCTGAATAGCTTGCTCCATCATTCTCACATATTAGCCTTGGGATCATTGCAGACTGCTTCTGAAGATGTATGCTTTATGTTAGAGCATGTCATTCACCACTGCATTAGGGAGAGATTGACCCTTTGCACTCCACAAGAACAGATATCATCTATTTCTCCTTCAACCCACTGAACTGGACACAGCCTTTTGTTGCCAGTGCAGTCCACCTGTATTCAGTCGATCAAACATCCATTCAGGACCCACAACCATCGCACAATCCAACCTCCCTTCAATTGACTCAATTTTCACCTCAGGCTGCCTCGGCAAGGCCAGCAGCATAATCAAGGACACGTTGTACCCTGGTGACTCCCTCTTCTTCCCTCTCCTATCAGAAGAGAGGTATAGACCATATGGGTTTCACCCAGGTTTCGTTCACATCCCAAAGATATTCCGGTTGATGGGTCAATCAGAAACGTTGAATTGACATCCGAGAGAGAATAAGTTACAGGAAACTAAATGGGGAGCAGGATTGATAGGATTGCTCTGGGAACTGGATGCGCTGAGTGGTCTCTTTATATTTTATGAGGAAATACAAAAATATAAATGAAAAAAAACACCATTAAGATAATGCTGCAATGTAGATCGTGGAAAGGTTCCACAACATTCACTCTTTCCTCCATATTTATCCGTATGCTTTTAAATTCATTTGAACTGTGACAGAATCTTACAAATATATTCAGTCTGTGATACAATCAATTATTGCTATCTTACACTCTATCCATGCTATAATTATAAATAATTTCTAGAAAATGACTCAATTTAAAATGGACACAGGCTGACTGAACCATAAATATGAGACTGAAGCTACCGATCAATGTAACAAGGGCTTTCTAGGGACCAAAGACTTAAGTGAATAAATCTATTTGTCACCATCAAACAATCTGCAAAAAAAAAATTCTCAAGCTGTTCCTCATTGTACACCCGTCCTTTGCTGAGCCTTAAATCTGCTGCATCTTGAATTAAACACAGTAGCTGAATACCAACAAGCCAAACGTTTTTTCCCGTTTACATACCTTACGGTACTAATCAAACGGCTCAGTTAAGAACATCTGTCACTGAATACACCGACAGGTGTTTGGGTTCAGAACAAGCAAGATACCAGGCTGTTCAGTGAGATTAGAAAGACACTTTACAATTTCTTCTTGATTCAGTGGAAAATGTAGTCAACAGGTGCAAAGGATCATTGTCTCATTCATTCAAGACCATATACTCAGTAACTTTCTGGTCTCACTTGAAATTGCAGCCAAATTGATAACAAGCCTGCCACTGGAGGCCCATGTTCAAGCTTTTTGATATTAGGTCCCATGAAGACACTGCTCGAGAAGAAAGGCTTTAGACCTGGGCAAAGATGAGGCTTCAAACAAATATGTTTATCTCTACCCTTTGAAAAATATGAATTTTCAATGACAGAGACTGTTCAAACAGAGAAGAAAGAGGGATGTCGACTTTTTAAATGTTGGCCATCTGTCAATGCAATGGCTAATTTGAAATAATCCTCACATTTCCAAAGGCATTTCAACTTGGCTGTTGACTCTGCTTGTGGGGTTATATTCTTCATGATATCTATCTTTACCACTTTACAATTTCTGAACACATACTGCCTCTGTAGCAAGTCGCCATGATAGGCATTTAAACTATCTGCACGTCCACTATTATTCCCAACTAAATGTGTTGGTGAGACCGCATTTAGAGTATTGTGTTTAGTTTTGGGCACTGTGTTATAGGAAAGATATTATCAAGCTTGGAAGGGTTCAGAGAAGATTTACAAGGATGTTGCTAGGACTAGAGGGTCTGAGCTATAGGTTGAGCCGGTTGGGTCTCTATTCCTTAGAGTGCAGGAGGATGAGGGGTGATCTTATACAGGTAGATGCATAGAGTTTCTAGCCCAGAGTTGGGGAATCGAGGACCAGAGGACATAGGTTCAAGGTGAAGTGGAAAAGATTTAATAGGAATCTGAGGGGTAACTTCTTCACACAAAGGGTGGTGGCTGTATGGAACAAGCTACCAGAGGAGGTAGTTGAGGCTGGGACTGTCCCATCGTTTAAGAAACAGTTAGACAGGTACATGGATAGGACAAGTTTGGAGAGATATGGTCAAACAGCAGGTAGGTGGGACCAGTGCAGCCAGTGGGACATATTGGCTGGTGTGAGCAAGTTGGGCCGTAGGGTCTGTTTCCACACTATATCACTCTATGACGTATGATTGCCACGCAAGCCGAGAGTGGTCCTAATTATTGGACACGGATGGCAAATATATGCTGCATTTCAGGTGGTTTCATATCATGGCACCCTGGACAGTTCTCATACCTCTAGGGCATATTGCTGACATTGTGATTCTACAATGGGATATCGACAGATTGAGTGGTTAGGCAAAACAAAAAACTGGTAAATGGCGTTTAATATTGGGAGGAGTAAGATCATGGCATTTTGATACGTGGAATCAAATGGCAGGTTATTACCCATATGGAGAGAACATGTTAATGGGTGAAGTTCAGAGGGAATTTGATGTTCTAGGACATGAATCAGAAAAGGTTAGCAGGTCCAAATAGTTAAGGTGGCAAACAACAATTTGGCCTTTAGTGCAAAAGGAGGTTGGAGTTTAAGAAAAGGGAAGTTTTGTTACAGTTGAACAAAATATTGAATGGAAACCACATTGGGATTACCGTTTTTACTTTAGAGGAAGAAGGGGCAAACTTATTCAAATAAGGGGGCTCAATTGGGTTGATGTTTTTCGATAATGATAAAGTTACTAACAATGGGACACAGCTGTAAAATGAGGGACTAGTTACTTAAAACTGAAGTTCGTAGAAATGTCTTTGCTCAAAGGCCAATGAATGTCAGGAGTTATCTGACCCCATGGGTGGTGAAGCCAGAATCATTAGATTTATTAAAGGTGGAGGTAGAAACATATTTGAACGTTTATGGAGGGTGCAATGTGTGGGGACTGGAATGGAGGCCGTTAGAATATTTGACGGAGGTAATAAAAGCATAGTGGAGGGGTTCAGCAGCAAAAGAAGATGTGGAAAAGGGGAGCAGACTGGGGATGTAATGGAGGAAGGCTTTAGCACAGTTGAAGATGGCAAGGATATGCTGTTGCAGCGGCAGTTCAGGGACAAATAAGATGCCTCATTTGCCCAGGGTTAGTTCAGTCTTGGACCATGGGATGATGAAGGGTATTGGGGATCTGGTACAGAAGAGGGGTTGATGCCAGCATGGATCAGACCTAACAAGCTGGAGTAACTCAGCGGGACAGGCAGCATCTCTGGAGAGAAGCAATGGGTGAAGTTTTAGACTGAGGAAAGGTCTCGACCCGAAAAGTCACCCATTCCTTCTCTTCAGAGATGTTGCCTTTCCTGCTGAGTTACGCCAACTTTTTGTGTCTATCTATGGGTTATACCAGTATCTGCAGTTCCTTTCATTTCACTGTATATTTTGTAAGGGTATGTGACAAATAAAGTTGACTTGACTTCCTACACATGGATCATACATGATCACATTGAATAGCAGGGCAGCAGGCTTGAGGGCCATGGTAGCCTAATCACACTCCTATTGTTTTATTAGTGTTCTGTCCTCTTCAAATGATACGTAAAGTTGTCAGAGATGCTTCTGCAAGTTAGATCCAATATTCTTAGCATTCATCTTGTGCTTTGTTATGACATTTGCTTAAGTACATTTGGTTGATTTACCTTGGTTAAATAAGAGTAAGGAACTGAGAGATATAAATGCAAGTAGAACCCTGTGAGGTTAAATTGCTTCAATCAGCATTAACTGTCCAAATGGAATGATAAAGCTAGATGCAAAGAAAATATACTACGGCACAGTGGCTCAGCGGTTGAATAGAAATAGAATGCCTTTTAGACAAGGTTTGAACAGAATTTCATTCCTACAGTCTTTTACATTCCAAAAAAAACCCCAAGACCCACATTTAACACAATTTACACAAACATCCATCACAGTGAATCTCCAACACCTCCTCACTGTGATGGAAGGCAAAAGTCTTATTCTCTTCCCTTTGTTCTTCTCCCGCGATCCAGCAGTCCAACTGCAGCGTCGAGGCAACAGGGCTCACAATGTTAAAGCCCCCGGCAGACGATGGTAAGTCCCGCGGCCGTTTAAGCTGCGCTGGGCGATGTTAGGCCCGCTCCGAGTCATTTAAACCCTGCAGTTCCAGCGGGAGAAGTTGCCATTGCGGGAGCTCCAAAAAGCGGTCTCCCACCAGGGACCTGCGAGCTCCTGATGTTCCTGCCAACCGGGCCTGTGGTTGGAGCCTCCGAAGCTCCGAAGTCAGGTCGCAGCTGCGTGCAACCACGGCTCTCCCCGTTCCGAAGTCGGACCAGCTCCATGATGGCGAGTCTGCATGCCTAGAGTGGAGCCCTCAGGTTAGTTCCGGTTGGAGGCCGCGCCGGCGGCTCCATGATGTTAGGCCCAACGACACCGGAGACCCGACAGGGAAAAAGTCGGGTACCCGTACAGGGAAGAGATTAAACGTTTCCCCCACCCCCCACATATACACAGCTAAAAAATAATAAAAACTAGAATCAAAAACATACATTTAACGAGACAAATTAAAAAAAAGACAGACGGACTGCAGTCGAGCCGCTGCCGTTAGGCACCGCCACACTCCAGTTGCTGCCTTATAGTGCCAGAGACCAGGTTCAATCCTAACTATGGGTGCTGTCTGTATGGAGTGTGTACGTTCTTCCTGTGACTGTGTGAGTTTTTTCTGGATGCTCTGGCTTCCTTACACATTCCGAAAACTACAGATGTGTAGTTTAATTGGCTTTGGTAAGTTGTAACAATTGTCCTTAGTATGTAGGATAGTGTTAGTGTACGGCGTGATCATGGTTGGCGTGAACTCGGTGGGCCAAAAAGCCTGTTTCCATGCTGTATCTCTAAAATCTAAAGTCTACTAAAACAAGGAATCAAAGTCTTATCACTACTTTTGTTTCTTGGTTAGTATGCAAGCTTTTCCACGCAAGCTTCTAAACCATATCATGGTTGATCCTTGCAACTGCCACGAGTTTGTTTGCAGTCAGGCCTTTTCCTTGGATGTCCTTTCTGGACAACCACAATTAACTTGTTCTATTGATGGGCTGGCTCTAAAGTAGAAGATACCAATGAGTACACCTACAGCACGAGTTGCACTTACCAGAAGAGTACCCGAGAGTCAGCAAGTGCAGTTGAGAGCCAGACATGCTGAATGAGGACAGGAATCTCAGTCCTTAAATAGCCTGATGGACTTTCATGCCACCAAGCAGCCAATGGTTTGCCCAGATTGTATTTGGCAGCCTTCAGAACCATGCAAGGTTTCCAAAACAACCTGGAAATATGTAGATACATGGTTCTGCAGATACTGGTTTGCAAAAAAAAGGACACAGAGTGCTGGAGTAACTCAACTCTGTGTTGGATCATCGAGCTCAGGAGGGCTGCAAATATGTCTCCACAGAGATTCAGATGCAGCATCTCTGGAGAACATGGAGAGGTGATTTTTGTGTTGGGGCTTCAGACTGACTGTCGTGGGTGTAGGAGGGGGCTGATGGAGAAAGCTGCAGGAGAGGTGGGGGCAGGATAGGTGGATCCAGGTGAGGGGGTTGAACAAAGGCCAGAGATGAAAAGACAAAAAGTATGGGATAAGGTGGGTAAGGATAGATGAAGCATGAACTGTGAAGCCAGATAGAACAAGATGGGCTTGGGGGTTGGGGAAGTGAAGGGGAAAGGAAGAAATGGAGTGTATCCAGGTGGGTCAGAGGGAAGAGAGGGGGAAGAAACGTTGGTGTTGATTGGTTACCTAAAATGCTGAATTCAAATTTAATATTATACCCAACAATATTACCAAAGTGAAATATGAGGCGCTTTTCCTCCAGTTTGCATGTGGCCTCAGTCTGGCAATGGAGGAGGCCCAAGACAGAAATGTCAGCATGGTAATGGGAGGGCGAGTAAAAATGGTTGACAGGTGGGACTAGTGTAGCTGGGACTTGTTGGCTGGTGTGGGCAAGTTAGGCTGAAGGACCTGTTTGCACACCGTATCACTCTATGACTCTACCTTCCAAATTACTTCCAGAAACTCCTACCATTGCTGCTTCACCGTCTTTCCTGCTAGGGTCCCTTTCCAATACACTTTAGGCAGCTCCTCTCTCATCCCTCCGTGGTTACCTTTACTCAACAGTAATGTGACGCATCTGATTTCATCTTCTCCATCTCAAACATCAGTTAGAATGTTATCATATTATGATCACTACCTCCTCGGGGTCCCTTTACTTTAAGCTCCCAAATCAAATCCAATTGGTTACACAACACCAAATCCTGAATTGCCTTTTTCCTAATAGGCTTGACTACAAGCTGTTCCAAGAAGCCATCTTGTAGGCAATCTACAAATTCCTTCTCTTGAAATCCAGTACCAACCTGATTTTCCCAGTTTACCTACATATTGAAATATGATTATCCCAGTCTACCTTCATAGTGAAAACCCCCATGACCAGTGTCAACATTGGCAATCTTTCTTGTATCTCCCGATTGTATCTACATGCCATAAACTTCAAATGCTGGCTATAATTGGTTGGCAATTGCTGAGGTTATGCAGGAGGCTGGGATGAAGCCACCAAAGATGACAGTCAATACAGGCATAACCTTCAACATTTTCTCCTCCCTTGATCTTTTCTCAACAATGTGCAAGTTCTCATCACAAGATGATCCTTGTACCTTTCTCCTTTCAGGCATTCCAAACCTGCCACGTTTGGAGTGTGGGAGGAAACTGGAGCACCCAAAGAAAACACACGCAGTCACAGGGAGAACATACAAATTCCGTATAGACAATGAATCATCTAACAACACTTGTTACAACTTTTATTTTACGCAAACAACAGGCAACCAATATTTAAGCAGCACTATGGAAGCTGTGATTGTTGCTGTGGAAGATTTGCTTGCTGCCATGCATGCTCAGACTATTGGCATCATGTTCAAGGAAGCTTGCGGTGTGTCGTGCCAATCCAACAATTGTTCTTCCAACAGTAACTTTGCTGGAGTACCATACTGACTGACGGTGGCTCTGAGCCTGTTGCCTCCTCATGGAATGACAATATCCACTTGCACTCCTGTCAGTGCATTTGGTATCGTCTTTTATCAGCCAGCCGGCCTAGACTGCTGCCAGAAATGTTGAGATTCTGCTATCTGCAGCCAGGATTTCCAGAGACGCGAGAGACCATCTCCTGACTTCATCTGCAATCCCCACCCATTGAAAGTTAGCAGTCTTCCAGCAAGCATGTCTTGTCCACTGGGGCAGCATGGTAGAGAGGCAAACGAGGAGACAGAACAACATGGAAGGAAGGCACATGGAAAACAGGCACAATGCGATTAGTTTATGTTTGTCTGTGATTGTAGATTTGTTTTGGAATGTTTCTGCACGGTTCAGTTCAGTTTAGTTTATCGTCACGTGTGCTGAGGTACAGTGACCTTTTGCTGCATGCTATCCAGTCAACAGAAAGACAATTCATTATTACAATCAAGCCATTTACAGTGAATAGATACATGATCAGGGAATAAAGTTTTGTGGAAGGTTAATCCAGCAAAATCAGATCAAGGATAGTCCAAGGGTCACCAAAGAGGTAGATAGTAGTTCAGCACTGCCCTCTGGTTGTGGTAGGATGATTCAGTTGCCTTGTATGTTGGGTCTTTGTTTGACGCCCAATTGAGCACTGTGATGGTGAGTCATAGAGAGATGAATGACGTGTAGGATTGTTGATGTATGGGGAATTGGGTGCAATGTTTACCAGCATTATACTCAAATTAGTTTCAGATGGACGACAGAAGGGGTTTTTCTCAGGTGCCTTCGCCTTTCTTTGTCCCGCTCCTGCTTCACCACCATTTCCTTAAATGGTCATTGTAGGAGCCATTTATGCTTGTCAGTTACTGTTAGTAGATTATAGCCATGTCTAGATATTTCTAGCTGTATCATCCTGAACGCTTATGTGTGGGATTATATACGGAGATGGGTGTGTCTACATCTGAGGGGGCTAGCGTAGCCACAGAAAGGGGCTGGTCAGTTTAGCCTCGGGGATGGAAGAGACAACAGTTTTTACCACACGATGCCACACAACACGAATGGAACAGTTAGTAAGAACGAAAAGTTACTATTTGAATTGGGATAAGAAATACTTAATCATAAATTTTATTTTTACTACTACAATAAAGCACCAATTAATCAAGAAATATCGACTGGAAGATTTGTTTTTACTATCAGTGAGTGCATAAGCTTACCAATTCTGCATCTCCAAGTAGTAATGGTAATTAAAAGTTGGACATTGGAAAGTTAAGAAATTGCAGATACAGTCATTAGATAATTAATGGCCTCTTTATAGTTTATTCCCTCTAGATGGTACGATTATGTATCATTCATCACAATTCCTGACGCATGTTATCATTTGTACTGTCGGGTTTGTTGGAGAAACACTTTCAGCGCCTCAATGCTCTGCTTGTGCAGACTTGGTGTGGCAGTATGGCTCATTACAAGCATGTTGCACATGTGTGTAAAGGGCCTGTCCCACCAGCATGCGACTGCATGCGGTGAGCGCGACCAAACGTGGTGGCTTGAGCCATACGGCCACACGGGACCGGTTCCACTTCGAACCGCGGAGGCATTTGGAGCTGTGCGGAGCTGGTCCCGACATCATACAAACCAATCAGCTGGACAGGAGGCGGGCCGAATGAATTTGGACGTCGCACAGCGTCTGGCGGTGAGGTCATCGTGCAACGGCACGCCGGGCGGTGATCTAATCGCGCAACACCACGCGCTGCGTACGGTGTCCAGACGCTATGTACGGTGTCATGACGCTGCATACGACGTTGAGACATTGCGTACGGCCTCGATGCGGCTGCGGGCCTGTCGGCCGTTGCCGCGCGGGATTTTGAAGTGTCAGTTTTTCGGAGCCCCGGGTGATGTCGGGACCAGCTCCGCACAACTCCATACGGCTCCGGTGATCGAAGTGGGACCGGCCACGCGAGGCCATATGGCTCAAGTGACCACGTTAGGTCGCGCTCGCCGCATGCAGTCGCATGCTGGTGGGACAGGCCCTTCAGGATTCTGCACCAGAGTTACGAGCTATGTCATTTGTGAAAGTCACCTGCTGTATATTTTTCATCCTGAGGATTACGGTGGTGGGTCCATGTGGACAGCCAAACAATTATGCCAAACTACTGATGTTTCCACTAGTGGAGTGTTTAGGACTAGAGGATGTTAAAGGATGTTCTTTTGAGGAAAAAATTATTTAGTCAGTGGGTGGTGAATCTGTGGAATTCTTTGCCAAAAAGGCTATGGAGGCAAAGTCAGTGAATATATTTAAGGTTTCTTAAATATATTCTTGATTAGTGCAGGTGCCAGAGATTATGGGGAGAAGGCAGGAGAATGGGGTTAAGGGCCTGGCCCACTTGGACGACCTAATCCACGAGTTTAGAAGACCCAAGACAAGTTGAAAAAAATGTCAAGGTCATGTTGACTCGCCGAAGAAAAATACCTCCTACGACCTCCTACGACTATGTTTACGACCTCCTACGACCCCCCTCGACCTCAGACCAACTACGACTAGTTACGAGTGGAAAATGATCACATGATAAAATGATGTCATGTTTGCATTTTATTTCCCGGGCCAGTTACCGACCTACGACTACCTACGATTACCTACGACTATCAACGACTACCTACGACTACCATCACGACCTACCTACGAGTAAAAAGTTTCAATTTTTTCCTAGCCGACTTTTTTGCGAGTATGAGTCAAGGGCAAATTCGGCACAGGTCTCCAATTAGGTTGTGAAAGTGGGACATGGGTTTTAGGAGGGAGAGATAAGTCAGCCATGATTGAATGGCGTAGACTCGATGGGCCAAATGGCCTAATTCTACTATCACTTATGATCTTATGAACTAAGGCATTATGTTTCTTCCCAGGACAATGAATATTGACTGATGTAGTTATCTAGAATACCTAACATTAAAAACGGGTCATTCAGCCCAAACAATCGCTGCCATTTCTTATCTTTCTCTCGAACCATCTCCTATCATTCTTCATTCCCATTTGCTTCATATACTTCTCTAAAATTCCCTTCAATGTAGTTTTACCTTTGCTTTTAATATGCTTCAATAAGCAAGTTCCATATTCTCACTAACCTTTAGGGCAAAAAGTTATGTCTGCATTCCCTTACCAGATTTCTTGGTGACCTGTCTTATAATGATGGCCTCACGTTATGCCTTGCCCCTGGTATGGATCAGTCTACCAAAGTTCTTCACAGCTTTAAAGATTTCTATTAGATCATCCACTAATCATTTCTTCAGAGAAAAGTGACATGGGTTATTTATGCTTTAACATATACTTATACCCTTGCATTTCTGGCACATTCCTTGTGAACCTTCTCTGGATCTTTTATACCTCTTGCTATGTAGTCACCAGAACTATATGCAACCTTCTAAGTATGGGTTACCCAGCAATCTATTTCACTTTTCAATCTACATCTCAAGAGGTAAACCCTAGTGTTAGTTTAAACTTGACAGTCGCCGGCAGTCCCCTGAAAAATCACCTAAGTGGGACAGGCCCTCCCTGTTTCACTACAGTTCTATGTACAGTGACTCTGGTTTACTGCAGTTCTATGTACACTGACTGGTTCACTGCAGTTCTACAGTATGCACAACGACTGGTTCACTACAGTTGAACGTACAGTGACTGGTTCACAGTGTAGTTATTTGTACAATGACTGGTTCACTGTAGTTATATGCTTACGAACAGTGAGGATGTAGACTCCTGCACTGCATTGCATGACAGCAGAGTTGCAATACTCTACACTATGGGAAAACCTTCAGTCAATCACACAATCATTGCCATCAGGGGCAAACTCTAAGAAGTTAAAATTTAAAGGAGAGGCTGATGAAGTAATAGCAGTAACCATGAAGACTGAGAGAGTTTTAAATAAAAGATAACAACAAATGTATTTAGGAGGGAGAAACTAAATATGAGTGAAAACTAGTTATAAATGTAAACACAAATTGAAAACTCTTTTCCAGATATATAATACAGAAGATAATAGCAAAGGTACCATTGGCCCCTAGGAGCAGAGACTATTAATAATGGTGAATAAGAAAATTACAGTCATTAAATAAAGATTGTGGATTTTAGCCAGCCAACCAACCATGAATTGAGCCAACAATGTCAAGAATACAAAGAATATCAATTTCACAAACCCCGTGAATATGGAAGGAATCCAATAGATACGCAAACAGCAAGTGTAATCTTCCTATTCGTGAAAGGAGGGAGGTAAAAAATGAGCTACAGGGCAGTAGGTTTATTATTTATTATCAGAAAAGTATTGGAATTATTTTTGAAAAAAATAATAACAGCACTTCAAAAATTATGGCATGATTGAGCTGAGTCGGAATTATGAGTTCTTGATGATATATCCAGTCAGATAGGTAAAGGAAAGCCAGTGTATGTAATTAAAAAATATATATACTTTCCGAAAGTGCCACCAACTCATACTGCATAAGGTAAGGGCTAATGGGATCAAGGCTAATATATAATCATGGATGAGGGATTGGTTAAAATGGCAGAAAACAAAGGAGAGAGGTAAATTAGTCATTTACAGGTTGGCAGACTGTAACTAGTAGGGTGTCTCAGGGATCAGTGCTGGGCCCTCAGCTATTTACAATCTATATTAATGACTTAGATGAAGGGACCAAATTAATGTATCCAGATTTGCTGATGGTACAAAACTAAAAAAAGTTAGTTGTTTGTAAGTCACAATGGTCAAAAAAATGTTTTTTTCAAGCATTAAAACATAATCACAATTCTACCTCATGCTTTCTTGATAAGCACTATACACATTGTAGTATTCTACATCACTATGTAAAGGAAACACAACATTTTCAAGTTCACTCATACACTGACACACACTATATGAAAACATTAGGTGTTACTAAAGAGCCGCAAGTAATTTCTCTCAGCTAGAAGCATCTGAGACCTCATTAGCAAGTCCTCAGAGGCACACCCGTGCCACACCACCAGCCTCCTGGATCTCCTGGCCACCTCCAACGTGACCCCTCCACTCGCCACATCTTCCCATCTCCCCCCCTGTCTGCCTTCCGCAAAGACCGCTCCCTCCGCAACTCCCTTGTCAATTCTTCCCTTCCCTTCCGCTCTACCCCTTGAATTTTCTCAATTCTGTTAACCCTTGCTGTCTCCTCCCCTTCCCACCTCTCCCTCAGCCCTCGGGCCCTGGCATTCCCTCTCTCTCTATCTCCCTCCCCCACCCTAGTCGCACCAGCTTCTCATTTTCACACCACAAACAGCTTACAATGGCTTGTTCCCTTTATCATTGATACTTTTTTGCATATCTTTCATTCGTTGTTCTTTATCTCTCCACATCACCGTCTATATCTCTCGTTTCCCTGATCCCTGACCAGTCTGAAGAAGGGTCTCGACCCGAAACGTCGCCTATCTCCTTCGCTCCTTAGATGCTGCTGCACCCGCTGAGTTTCTCCAGCCTTTTGTGTACCCTCTCCTGGTTACTAACCATTCATTAACACATCCTTCCCAATCTTTCCCCCATCTCTGTCCACTTACATTCCTCCCTCAGCTTAACATTTCAATGCTCCTCGCATATCCTTTTGTCTCATTTTTACCTTGGGCCTTTCTCATTTATTCCACCCACCTTCCAATCAAACCATCCTCATCTCTATCCAACTGTAATTTCAGGCCTCCTCCTGCCTCCCGTCTCTTTTCTAGCTTTCTCTACACTAGTTCTATCAGTCTGATGGAGACATGTTTGGAGACTCCCAGAGCTCTGAAGACCCACAGCCTGTAGTGACCTGACTCTGAGGAACACCAACGCTGCAAGACATGTTTCCGGGCCAGCAGTCCCGATGTAGCCACCTTTACATCAGCACAACCAAGCACAGATCAGGCGACTTATGCTCGGTTTGCCAAGGCCTACCGGATCTACCGATTGCCAAGCGTCCAGTCCATATCCCTCCAAACCTGTCCTATCCATGTACCTAGCTAACTGTTTCTTAAACGTTTGGATAGTCACAGCCTCAACTACCTCCTCTGGCAGCTTGTTTCATAACACCCACCACCCTTCGTGAGATAAAGTTATCCCTCAGATTCCTATTAAATCGTTTCCCCTTCACCTTGAACCTATGTCCTCTGTTCCTCGATTCCCCTACTCTGGGCAAGAGATTCTGTGCATTTACCCGATCTATTCCCCTCATCAAAAGACGCAGGATATTTTCATCGCAAAGAGGAAGAAAGATTCTAGGGGGAGAATGAGGTGACCGTGGCTGACAAGGGGAGTTAAAAGACAGCACAAAACTAAAATAGACGACATATAATATTGCAAAGAGTAGTGGGAAGCTAGTGGATTGTGAAACTTTTAAAAAAAAAACAACAGAAGGTACCTTAAAAGGCAATACGGGGAGAAAAAATGAAATATGAAAGTAAGCTAGCTGATAATATAAAACAGAACAAAAGTGTCTTCAGATATATAAAGAGTAAAAGAGAGGCAAGAGTTTGAATCGTTGAAAAATGATGCTGGAAAAGTTGTAATGGGAAATAAAAATATGGCAAATGAAGTGAATACGTTTTTGCATCAGTCTTCTCTGCAGACGCCACCAGCAACATGCCTGAAATTCAAGAGAGTGAGGGGAGCAAAAGTTAGTGGAGTTCTTTTACTAAGGAGAAGGTGCTTGGGAAGCTGAAAGGTCTGAAGGTGGATGGGTCACCTGGATCAGATGGATGACACTCCAGGGTTCTGAAAGAGGTAGCTTTAGAGATAGTGGAGGCATTACTGGTGATCTTTCAACAATTACCAGAGTCAGGAGTGGTCGCAGAGGACTGGAAAAATGTAAATGTTACTCTGTCGTTCAAGAAGGGAGCAAAGCAAAGAAAAAACTATAGGCCGGTTAGCCTGACTTTTGTGGTAGGTAAGATTTTCATAATCATAATCATAATAGTCATTTATTAGCCAAGTATGTTTTGCAGCATATGAGGAATTTAATTTGCCATACAGTCATACCAATAAAGAGCAACAAGACACCCAAACACATTTTTAACATGAACATCCACCACAGCGACTCCCCCACATTTCCTCACAGTGATGGAAGGCAAAAGAAAGTTAAATCTTCTTCCCTTCTTTGTTCTTCCGTGGTCAGGGCACCCGAACCTTCAGTTGTCGGGGCGGTCTTGGCTCCCGCAGACGGCAGTCGAGACTTCCGCATCGGGGCGATCAAGCTCCCGCATCGGATGTTGTTTACCTGGATTTTCAGAAGGCCTTTAATGAGGTAGCACATGTTAAGCTGTTAAAGAAGATCAGAGCCCATGGTATTAGAGAGAAGTTACTATCATGAAAAGAAGGTTGGCTGAATGGCAAAAGGCAAAGAGTGGGAATAAAGGGGGCTATTTCTGTTTGGCTGCCAGTGACTAGTGGTGTTCTGCAGTGGGTTGATGCTTGGGCCACTATCCTTCATGATGTACAGTGTATCAATGATTTGGATGAGGGAATTAAAGGCTTTGCGGCCATGTTTGCAGATGATATGCAGTTAGGTGGAGGGGCAGATAGTGTAGAGAGAAAGCAGGTACTCTGCAGAACGACTTGGACAGGTTGGGAGAGTGGGCAGAGAAGTGTCAGATGGAATACAGTGTAGCAAAGTGTGCAGTCATG
This sequence comes from Okamejei kenojei, assembly GCA_035221665.1. NCBI lineage: Eukaryota > Metazoa > Chordata > Chondrichthyes > Rajiformes > Rajidae > Okamejei > Okamejei kenojei. The sequence goes on along the minus strand of CM069138.1, from coordinate 72,368,904 downwards.
TACTTTGAGAGTAGGAATAAAGGCATAGACTATTTTCTAAATGGGAAGAGGATTCAGAAATCGGAGTTGTAGAGGGACTTGGGAATGTCGGTGCAGGATTCCCAAAAGATTAATTTGCACATATTTTGAGAGGAACAGAATATAGAAACAGAAATACAATGCTAAGGCTCTGTAACGGTCTGACCGCATTTGGAGTATTATGAGCAGTTTTGGGCACAATATCTGAGGAAGGATGTGTTTGTGATGGTCCAGAAGAGGTTTACGAGAATGATCGCAGGAAAGATTGGGTTAACGTATGATGAGTGGTCGAAGGCCTCTACTCGCTGGAGTTCAAAGGTTCAAAGGACCAAAGGTCTGTTTATTTGCACGTGTACCAATTAAGGTACAGTGAAACTCGAATTACCATACAGCCATACTAAAAAAACAAGACACACAACCAGATAAAAGTTAACATAAACATCGACCACAGTGGATTCCCCACATTCCTCACTGATGGAAGGCAATAAAGTCTAAACTTCTTCCTCTTTATTCTCCTGCAGTCGGGGCAGTTGAACCATCCTCAGTCGGGACGATCGAAGTTCCCGCGTCGAGGCAATCGAAGCTCTGGCGTCGGGGCAATCGAAGCTCCCGTGATTGCGGCGGTCGAAGCTCCTGCGGCTTGGAGCTCCCGAAGTAGGTCTCTAACCAGGGACCGCGAGCTCCATGGTTAAAGTCCGCAGGCTCCCGAAGTTACAGCTCCAAGGTCGATCCCCGACAGGGATCGCCAGCTCTACGATGTTAAGTCCTACAGGCTCCCACGGTTGGAGCTCCCAGAAGTCATACTCCAGCAAGAGGCCGCCAACTCCACGATGTTAGGCCTCAATGCAGACGGAGATACGATATGGAAATAAATCTCATTTCCGCCGAGGTAAGAGATTTAAAAAAGTTTCCCCCAACCTCCAACCCACATAAAACAAGCTAAAAAATACTAAAACATACATTTAACACATATTATAAAACAACAAAGAAGCAAGAGACGAGACAGACTGTTGGCGAGGCAGCCATTGCGGGCGCCACCTGGTGGTCAGTTTAGAAGGATGAGGGAGACATTCCCCCTTACCGAAACTTACCGAATTGTGAAAGGGTTGGACAGAGTGGATGCGGAGAGGATGTTTCCACTAGTGGGAGAGTCTAGGACTAGAGGGCACACCCTCAGAATAAAAGGACATACATTTATAAATGGGATGATGAGGAATTTCTTAAGTCAGAGGGTGTTGAATCTGTGGAATTCATTGCCAGGGAAGGCTATGGGTATTTTAAAAATAGAGATGAACAGATTCTGATTAGTACGGTTGTCAGGGGTTATGAGGAAAAGGCAGGAGAAAGGCGCTGACAGGGTGAAGATAGATCAAACCTGCTTGAATGGCGGAATAAACAATGGGCTGAATGGCCTAATTCTGCTCCTAATTCTTATGAACATGAAATTAGGTATCTGCCATGCCTACCAACAGCCAGGAACCTTCGTGTTTTGCACAACATTCATCAGCAAGAAAATGGGATGTCTTTCAATTTACATTAATCTGTTTATGTCATGTGATGCACGCTTTGATGGGGAGAACACTGATGTGCCTTCTCGAGCCCCCATTTGCTGTGAAGGTATTTTGGTCATGGTCACAGAGGTCGACGTCAGAAAATCCTTCAGAGGGGTGAACCCTCGGAAAGCGCCTGGACCTGATGGCATACCCGGTCGTGCTCTAAAAACCAGTGCGGACCAACTGGCTGGATTTTTTACGGACATTTTCAATCTCTCACTTCTGAGGTTCCCACCTGCTTTGAAAGGGCAACAATTATACCGGTGCCCAAGAAGAGCAAGGTGACGTGCCTCAATGACTATCGACCAGTGGCGCTAATGTTGGTGGTGATGAAGTGCTTTGAGAGGTTGATTGTGGCGCAAATCAACTCCTACCTCGACATAAACCTGGACCCACTGCAGTTCGCTTACCGCCACAACAGATCAATGGTAGATGTGATCTGGCTGGCTCTCCAGTCCACTCTGGACCACTTGGATAACAAAAACTCATATGTCAGGCTGTCATTGACTACAGCTCGGCATTTAATACAATCATCCCCTCCAAGCTGGTTCTCAGAACTGGTTCTTTGCGCATGCCTCTGCATTTGGATCTTCGACTTCCTCATTCACAGACCACAGTCTGTCCGTATTGGTGGAAATGTGTCAGCCTCGATAACAATAAGCACGTGAGCACCTCAAGGCTGCGTGCTCAGCCCCCTGCTGTACTCACTCTATACTCATGACTGCGTAGCTGGTCATAGTGCAAAGTCCATCATCAAGTTCGCTGACGACACCACTGTTGTGGGACGTATTACTGATGGAGATTAGTCAGAGTACAGAAGTGAAATCGACCATTTGACCAAATGGTGCCAGCACAATAACCTGGCTCTCAACACCAGCAAAACTAAGGAATTGATTATGGACTTTGGAAGGGGTAGGATGGGGACCCATAGTCCCGTTTATATGGGTCCCCATCCTACCCCTTCCAAAGTCCACAATGACTGACGATGGTGTTGAGGGTCAAGAGCCTCAAATTCCTGTGCGTGCAGATCTCTGAAGCTGCCTCCTGGTCTGAGAACACTAATGCAATTAAACTAAAACGGTTGGGGGGAGGAACTCAAATAGAGAAAGCCAGTAGACAGGGTCTGAGGCAGGAGGCAGAGAAGGGAAGCACTCAGACCCAACATGTAGGGGGGAAAGAAGAAACAAATAATAAACAGAGAATAAGATGTGGTGGGTTTCCAGGGCAAAAATCAAAAGGGGCCACTTGTCAACATAATTGTATAAGGAGTAAGAGTGTTGTAAAAACAAGCCTGAAGGCTTTGTGTCTCAATGCAAGGAGCATTCATAATAAGGTGGACGAGTTGAATGTGCAGATGGCTATTAATGACTATGCTATAGTTGGGATCACAGAGACATGGCTCCAGTGGGACCAAGACTGGGAGCTGAACATCCAGGGATATTCAATATTCAGGAGGGATAGACAGAAAGGAAAAGGACGTGGGGTAGTGTTGCTGGTGAGAGAAGAGATTAATGCAATAGAAAGGAAGGATATTAGCTTGGAGGATGTGGAATCGATATGGGTAGAGCTGCGAAACTCTAAGGGGCAGAAAACGCTAGTGGGAGTTGTGTACAGGCCACCTAACAGTAGTAGTGGAGTTGGGGGTGGCATCAAACAGGAAATTAGAAATGTGTGTAACAAGGGTAAAACATTTATAATGGGTGACTTCAATCTACATATAGATTGGGTGAATCAAATGAGCAGGGGTGCTGAGGAAGAGGATTTCTTGGAATGTATGCGGAATAATTTTCTAAACCAACATGTAGTGGAACCAACGAGAGAGTAGGCTATTCTAGACAGGGTATTGAGTAATGAGGAAGGGTTAGTTAGCAGTCTTGTTGTGGCAAGAGTGACCATAATATGGTTGAGTTCTTCATTAGGATGGAGAGTGACATAATTAAGTCAGAAACAAGGGTTCTGAATTTAAACAAAGGTAACTTTGAGGGTATGAGACGTGAATTGGCCAAGATAGACTGCCAAGTGATTCTTAAAGGGTTGACGGTGGATATGAAATGGAAGGCATTTAAAGACTGCATGAATGAACTACAACAATTGTTCATCCCAGTTTGGCAAAAGAGTAAATCAGGGAAGGTAGTGCATCCATGGATAACAAGGGAAATCAGGGATAGTATAAAAACAAAAGATGAAGCATACAAATTAGCCAGAAAAAGCAGCCTACCAGAGGACTGGGAGAAATTCAGAGTCCAGCAGAGGAGGACAAAGGGCTTAATTAGGAAAGGGGAAATAGATTATGAACTGCAGGGAACATAAAAACTGACTGCAAAAGTTTTAATAGATATGTGAAGAGAAAGAGATTAGTTAAAACAAATGTAGGCCCCTTGCAGTCAGAAACAGGTGAATTGATCATGGGGAACAAGGACATGGCAGACCAATTGAATAACTACTTTGGTTCTGTCTTCACTAAGGAAGACATAAATAATCTGCCGGAAATAGCAGGGGACCGGGGATCAAATAAGGTGGAGGAACTGAGTGAAAGCCAGGTAGGCCGGGAAGTGGTGTTGGGTAAATTGAATGGATTAAAGGCCGATAAATCCCCAGGGCCAGATAGTCTGCATCCCAGAGTACTCAAGGAAGTAGCCACAGAAATAGTGGATGCATTAGTGATAATTTTTCAAAACTCCTTAGATTCTGGAGTAGTTCCTGAGGATTGGAGGGTAGGTAAAGTAACCCCACTTTTTAAAAAAGGAGGGAGAGAGAAAATGGGGTATTACAGACCAGTTAGTCTAACATCGGTAGTGGGGAAACTGCTACAGTCAGTTATTAAAGATGGGATCGCAGTACATTTGGAAAGTGGTGAAATCATTGGACAAAGTCAGCATGGATTTACGAAAGGTAAATCATGTCTGACGAATCTTATAGAATTTTTTGAGGATGTAACTAGTAGAGTGGATAAGGGAGAACCAGTGGATGTGTTATATCTAGACTTTCAGAAGGCTTTCGACAAGGACCCACATAAGAGATTAGTATACGAACTTAAAGCACATGGTATTGGCCGCTCAGTATTGATGTGGATAGAGAACTGGCTGGCAGACAGGAAGCAAAGGGTAGGAGTAAACGGGTCCTTTTCAGAATGGCAGGCAGTGACTAGTGGGGTACTGCAAGGCTCAGTGCTGGGACCCCAGCTATTTACAATATATATTAATGATTTGGACGAGGGAATTGAATGCAACATCTCCAAGTTTGCAGATGACACTAAGCAGGGGGTAGTGTTAGGTGTGAGGAGGATGCTAGGAGGCTGCAAGGTGACTTGGATAGGCTGGGTGAGTGGTCAAATGCATGGCAGATGCAGTATAATGTGGATAAATGTGAGGTTATCCACTTTGGTGGCAAAAACAGGAGGGTAGACTATTATCTGAATGGTGGCATATTAGGAAAAGGGGAGATGCAACGAGACCTGGGTGTCATGGTACACCAATCATTGAAAGTAGGCATGCAGGTGCAGCAGGCAGTGAAGAAAGCAAATGGTATGTTAGCATTCATAGCAAAAGGATTTGAGTATAGGAGCAGGGAGGTTCTACTGCAGTTGTACAGGGTTTTGGTGAGACCACACCTGGAGTATTGCGTACAGTTTTAGTCTCCAAATCTGAGGAAAGACATTCTTGCCATAGAGGGGGTACAGAGAAGGTTCACCAGACTGATTCCTGGGATGTCAGGACTTTCATATGAGGAAAGACTGGATAGACTTGGCATGTACTCGCTAGAATTTAGAAGACTGAAGGGGGATCTTATAGAAACTTACAAAATTCTTAAGGGATTGGATAGGCTAGATGCAGGAAGATTGTTCCCGATGTTGGGGAGGTCCAGAACAAGGGGTCACAGTCTAAGGATAAGGGGGAAGTCTTTTAGGACCGAGATGAGGGAAACATTTTTCACACAGAGAGTGGTGAATCTCTGGAATTCTCTGCCACAGAAGGTAGTTGAGGCCAGTTCACTGGCTATATTTAAGACAGAGTTAGATGTGGCCCTTGTGGCTAAAGGGATCAGGGGGTATGGAGAGAAGGCAGGTACAGGATACTGAGTTGGATGATCAGCCATGATCATATTGAATGGCGGTGCAGGCTCGAAGGGCCGAATGGCCTACTCCTGCAACTATTTTCTATGTTTCTATGTTTCTATGTAATAAAAAAAAAGCACATCAGCGCCTCTACTTCCTGAGAAGATTACTGAGAGTCGGTATGTCAAGGAGGACTCTCTCGAACTTCTACAGGTGCACAGTAGAGAGCATGCTGACCGGTTGCATCATGGCTTGGTTCAGCAAATTGAGCGCCCAGGAACGGAAAAGACTGCAAAAATTTGTAAACACTGCCCAGTCCATCATCGGCTCTGACCTCCCTCCCATCGAGGGGATCTATCACAATCGCTGCTTCAAAAAGGCTGCCAGCATCATCAAGGATCCACACCATCCTGGCCACTCACTCAGCTCCCCGCTGCCTTCAGGTAGAAGGTACAGGAGCCTGAAGACTGCAACGACTAGGTTCAGGAATAGCCACTTCCCCACAGCCATCAGGCTATTAAACTCAACTCAAACAAAACTCGGAACATTAATAGCCCATTGCACTTTATCTGATTATTTATGTGTGTCTATATATATTCAATAGTATATGGTCACACTAATCTGTTCTGTATTTATTTATGCCTACTATATTCTGTTGTGCTTAAGCAAAACAAGTATTTAATTGTCCTATCTGGGACACATGATAATAAACTCTCTTGAATCTTGAATAGTCATCATAATTGAATAACGGTATGCATGAGGGTAGGATTGGGCATGTGAAAACTTGATATGAGCCCTGATTGATAGAAGTTGTTGGTAAGCTGACCAATTGCTTAACTGAGCATTCCTGGAGCTAGTTATGCAGTTCGTAGAAAAAAGCATTAAATGATGCATTGATTCATTGATGCATTGATTGGCTACTTGTCATGTGAGGTTATTGAATCTCTTGAGACACTGTATCAGTTCCTCAAAAGTTGTCGCTGAACTCTACATCTACTTTGTCTTAATATCACCAGAGTATGTTTTTGGTGAACCTCGTTCCCCATCTTCTATTTTCCACCTCATCTAGCATGGCACTCAATGCTGCTGAAACTGAAACCCATTATCTCCCATTCTTTGCCCTTTCCCCCGATTCTCAGTCTGAAGAAGGGTCTCGACCCAAAACATCACCTATTCCTTTTCCCCAGAGACGCTGCTTGACCCGCTGAGTTACTCCAGCTTTTAGTATCTGTCCCCCATTCTTCACTGCGTTCCAGATTATCTCTACCTGCAATAATCCTTTGAGAAGTGCTCGAGCCACAATGCACTTTAATTCAATGAGTCACAGCAATCATTAAACAATGCAATCTAAGTGTAACTGGTAATAACAAGTTACAGTTGTGGGTCCCTGCTGATATGTCCAGTGAATCAACAATGCAGTGAACGCTGGCCGCATGCAGATGGCATTATAATGAGCAGGCAGAATACTACAAGCAGTATAATTAATTGGTGCATTTTAATCAGACATGGTGATTTTCAAATCCATTTCTGGGGGTTATCCAATCTTGTACCCATACATTTAAAAAAATTATTTCTGCATATGGTTTATATTATTTACAGTAATATTTTCTGAATTGTCATTTCATTGAAGATATTTTTACAAAGCATGTGCTCCATAAAACAGTAATGGACATTCATATGGTGCAGTCTGAAGATACCAAGGTTAAAGACTTGCCTTCTCTCGTTGTATTCAAAGGTTTGAATCCCACAGAGCTTTCATTCAATCCTCAGTCATGTTTGTTTAATGAACTTGCCAGGACACTTAACAACCTATATAATAGAGTGAGCCCGTTGATATTAGTGGACAAGGTCTAGAAAGCTGTCTTATACACTGTTTGTGTTGAAGATGAATGTAAGGTTTGGGTCTTAACTCCACTGTAAACAATGTTGAAATTGGTCTCACTTACAACAAGGCTTGTACCCTTGCAAACCTAGAGCAAACATTTATATCGTACACTAAACTAATTGGAGCATAGACACAATCATGGCTGTGTGTCGATGCCACTGGATTTATCCAAAATAATTGAAGTTTAATCATGAACAAAATTCGATCGTTACTACCAAGCCAGTACTTTGTGGCCTACAAAATTCTGCTTACATAAAATGTACTTCTTCAGAATTTGATATCTTGTTAATAACAAGCTAAAGTCAACAAGTTGGTGCATACACATAGTCTCTACAAAATTATTCTTTCAAAAAATTGCAAGAATAGATAGAGCAAAGTTTCCTAAAAATTATTGTGCATCCTAATGTGTGCACCCCAATTATACGCTGGCGATAGATAGACACCAAATGAAGTAACTCAGTGGGTCAGGCAGCATCTCTGGAGAAAATGGATAGGTGACGTTTTGGTTCAGGACCCTTCTTCAGACTAATACTCCACAATGTACTCCATTCAAAAACCACATTCAAAATGTCTATCCCAATCAAGCACTAACAAGGTTTGGATGATGCTGGTGGTGAGGAATTGGTACACTGGTAAAGTGGTGATAGTGAGCGATAAGTATGCTAATAAAGTATGAATGGCGACAGTATGAGTAGCTGGTATGGATCAGAACATGGTGGTGTCTGGGATTCAGGCCAATGTGGAATGGGAAAAGCAAGACCACTGGAAAGGCAAAATAATAGGAAATCTCTGGTTTGGTGGTTATTCAGAATATTGATGGGAGCATAGTTGCTGTGCAGTGAGATATACTGGTGACTTAGGACAGGTATCCCAGTCTGGTTCTGTACTAGGAAGACATTTGTCCCAGGAATTGCCCAACAGGCACCTAGAGTCATACAGCGAGGAAACAGGCCCTTTGGACCAACTTGCCCACACGGACCAACATGCTCCATTTACACTAGCCCCACCAACCTGCATTTCCCTCTATATCATTCCTGTCCTGTTTAAATGTATCTTAAATGTTGCAATAGATCCTGCCTCAATTCCCTCCTCCAGCAGATTGTTCCATACATCCACCATACTTATGGCCCAAATTCATCTCCAATGCTCCAAAAAGAGCCATGCGTGAAACATGATATAATTCATGACACATGATATCATTCATGCACAGGCACCACGTCAGGAGAATGGAAGCCCTGGTCAAATTTCCAGAGTGACACAAAATGATCTAGAAATGTCATTGCCAAGCTTCACCATAATGCTGAGAAATCAATAATATGTGTGAGTTTCAGATTATGGCCAATGGTTACAAATCATTCAGTTTAAAGGCACAGCTTAAAGGAGATGAGCAGGGAATTTATATATACAGAGGGATGCAAGTGCCTTGGATGTGCTGCTGGGAGTGGTGGTGGAGGCAGATATTAAAGTGCTATTTAGGAGACTTTTGGACAGGCACATGCATGTGCAGAAAATGAAGGGATATGGATTATGTGCAAGCGGATAACCATATAACCATATAACCATATAACAATTACAGCACGGAAACAGGCCCTCTCGGCCCTTCCAGTCCGTGCCGACCATTTGTTTTCCCCTAGTCCCATCTACCTGCACTCAGACCATACCCCTCCATTCCCTTCACATCCATATACCTATCCACTTTACTCTTAAATGTTAAAATCGATCCTGCCTCCACCACTTCTGCTGGAAGCTCATTCCACACAGCCACCACCCTCTGAGTAAAGAAGTTCCCCCTCACGTTACCCCGAAACTTCTGTCCCTTAATTATCATGTCATGCCCTCTTGTTTGAATCTTCCCTACCCTCAATGGAAAAAACGTATCCACGTTAACTCTGTCTATCCCTTTCATCATTTTAAAGACCTCAATCAAGTCCCCCTTAACCTTCTGCGCTCCAAAGAATAAAGACCTAACTTGTTCAACCTTTCTCTGTAACATAGTTGCTGGAACCCTGGCAACATTCTAGTAAATCTCCTCTGTACTCTCTCTATTTTGTTGACATACTTCCTATAACTAGGCGACCAAAATTGTACACCATACTCCAGAATTGGTCTTACCAATGCCTTGTACAATTTTAACATTACTTCCCTACTCCTATATTCAATGCTCTGATTTATAAAGGCCAGCACACCAAAGGCTTTCTTTACCACCCTATCTACATGCGATTCCACCTTCAGGGAACTATGCACAGTTATTCCTAGATCCCTCTGTTCCACAGCATTCCTCAATTCCCTACCATTTACCATGTACGTCCTATTTTGATTTGTCCTGCCAAGATGTAGCACTTCACACTTATCAGCATTAAACTCCATCTGCCATCTTTCAGCCCACTTTTCCAAATGGCCCAAATCTCTCTGTAGACTTTGAAAATCTACTTCATTATCCACAACACCACCTTTCTTAATATCATCTGCATACTTACTTATCCAATTTTCCACCCCATCATCCAGATCATTGATGTACATGACAAACAACAGTGAACCCAACACAGATCCCTGAGGCACCCCACTGGTCACCGGCTTCCAACCTGACAAACAGCCATCCACCATTACTCTCTGACATCTCCCATTCAGCCACTGTTGAATCCATCTTGCTACTCCGCCATTAACACCCAAAGATTGAACCTTCTTAACCAACCTTCCATGGGGAACCTTGTCAAAGGCCTTACTGAAATCCATATAGACAACATCCACTGCTTTACCCTCATTAATTTCCCTAGTTACCGCTTCAAAAAATTCAAGAAGGTTTGTCAAACATGACCTTCCAGGCACAAATCCATGTTGACTGTTCCTGATCAGACCCTGTTTATCCAGATGCTTATATATATTATCTCTAAGTATCCTTTCCATTAATTTGCCCACCACTGACGTCAAACTAATAGGTCTATAATTGCTAGGTTTATTCTTTGAACCCTTTTTAAACAATGGAACATCATGCGCAGTACGCCAATCCTCCGGCACTATTCCCGTTTCTAATGACATTTGAAATATTTCTGTCATAGCTCCTGCTATTTCTACACTAACTTCCCTCAAAGTCCTAGGGAATATCTTGTCAGGACCTGGAGACTTATCCACTTTTATATTTTTCAAAAGTGTCAGTACTTCCTCCTCTTTGAATCTCATAGTTTCCATAGCTACTCTACTTTTTCCCCTTAACTCACAGAGTTCAATATCCTTCTCCTTGGTGAATACCGAAGAAAATAAATTGTTCAATATCTCCCCCATCTCTTTTGGCTCTGCAGACAGCTGTCCATTCTGGTTCTCTAATGGTCCAATTTTATCCCTCGTTATCCTTTTGCTATTAATATAGCTGTAGAAACCCTTTGGGTTTACTTTCACCTTTCTTGCCAAAGCAACCTCATATCTTCTTTTAGCCTTCCTAATTTCTTTCTTAAGATTCTTTTTACATTCTTTATACTCCTCTAGCACCTCATTTACTCCATGCCTCCTATAATTATTGTAGATATCTCTCTTTTTTCGAAACAAGTGTCCAATTTCCCTTGAAAACCATGGCTCTTTCCAATTTTTACTATTTCCTTTCAACCTAACAGGGACATAAAGATTCTGTACTCTTACAATTTCCCCTTTAAATGTCCTCCATTTCTCTTCTACATCCTTCCCATGAAACAAAGTGTCCCAATTCACTCCTTTAAAATCCTTACGCATTCCCTCAAAGTTAGCCTTTCTCCAATCAAAAATCTCTACCCTAGGTCCAGTTCTGACTCTCTCCATAATTATATTGAAACTAATGGATATTGTGATCACTGGTCCCGAAGTGCTCACCAACGCATACCTCCGTCACCTGACCTGCCTCATTTCCTAACAGGAGGTCCAGCACTGCCCCTTCTCTGGTCGATACCTCTATGTACTGCAGCAAAAAACTATCCTGCACACATTTTACAAACTCCAAACCATCCAGCCCATTTACAGAATGTGTTTCCCAGTCTATTTTTGGAAAATTGAAATCTCCCACAATCACTACCTTGTGCTTACTACTAATATCTGCTATCTCCTTACATATTTGCTCTTCCAATTCTCGCTCCCCATTTGGCGGTCTATAATACACCCCTAAAAGTGTTGCTACACCGTTCCCACTTCTCAGTTCCACCCAAATAGCCTCCCTAGACGAGCTCTCCAATCTATCCTGCCAAAGCACTGCTGTAATATCTTCTCTGACAAGCAATGCAACACCTCCCCCTCTGGTCCCTCCAATTCTATCACACCTGAAGCAACGAAATCCTGGAATATTTAGTTTCCAATCACAGCCCTCCTGCAACCATGTTTCACTGACTATGTTTCACTGAAACCATGTTGGTTTCATGTTGGATAAGAGTTGGTATTGTCATTGGCACCATGTTCAGCACAGACATTGTGGGTCAAAAGGCCTGCTCCTGTGCTGTACTGTTCCATGTTGTAAGTTCCATTCACGCTCCATCACTTAAAATTAATTGAGGCAGCAGCCAAGAAAGCACACCAATGGCTCTAGTTCCTCAGAAGAAAACAACAATTTGGCACTGTACCAATGACTCCTCCCAATTTCTACAGATGCAACATCAGAAGCATCCTGTGCATCCTCGGATGCATCACAGCTTGGTTTTGCAGCTGATCAGCCCAAGAATCAAGATCAGCCTATTACAGAGTTGTGGACACACAGACCAGTACATCACACAACCAGTCACCTCTCCATCCTCCCCCTGCCCATCGCTCCCCCTTGCCCACATCCCATTTCACTCTCCCCGTTGGAGAGAAGATGCAGAAGTTTGAGTCCATGCATCACCTGATTCAAGAACAGCTGTTTTCAGACTCAGTTACCGATCTCTCAGAAGATAAGAAAGTATTCCCAATCTCCAAAACTACCTCGTAGCAATCCTTCCACCTTTGTTTTACTTGCATTTTTCCTGTAGATGTAACACTACATTTTGCACTGTTTACCTTCACATATTGCTCTACTTGTGGTATGGGTTGATAGTAATCACATACAGATTATTTTCCTTGGATACCTACAAAGGTTTTCACTATTTTGCAGTGCACATGAAAATAATAAACCAATTCCAAAATAGTTTTATGTTTATTTTAATGTGTAGGAAGAAACTCAACCCAAAACATAGAAACATAGAAAATAGGTGCAGGAGTAGACCATTCGGCCCTTCGAGCCTGCACCGCCATTCAATATGATCATGGCTGATCATCCAACTCAGTATCCTGTACCTGCCTTCTCTTCATACCCCCTGATCCCTTTTGCCACAAGGGCCACATCTAACTCCCTCTTAAATATAGCCAATGAATTGGTCTCAACTACCTTCTGTGGCAGAGAATTCCACAGATTCACCACTCTCTGTGAAAAATGTTTTTCTCATCTTGGTCCTAAAAGACTTCCCCCTCATCCTTAAACTGTGACCCCTTGTTCTGGACTTCCCCAACATCGGGAACAATCTTCCTGCATCTAGCCTGTCCTACCCCTTAAGAATTTTGTAAGTTTCTATAAGATCCCCCCTCTAAATTCTTCTAAATTCTAGCGAGTACAAGCCGAGTCTATCCAGGCAAAACGTCACCTATTCCTTTTCGCCAGAGATGCTTTTCTCCGGAAATACTCTGGCAATTTGTGTTTATCTTTGCTTGAGTTTGCTTATTCTGTTGCACGCTGTCACTGCCCCACATCAGGTATCACCAGAAATAAATACTGTGTGAGGGAGACAGGCTTGTACTCAGTGAGAGCTCAGACCGCCAACGCTCAGCTCCCCCAGCAGGGGCAGTGCATACTGGGAATGAGGCCAGGGCTTCAAATAGCTCAAGCCTCAGAGATGGCAATGCAACCGTGGTGCAAATTCCACCTGCCATCCAATCCCCGCACCACAGCTGGAAATCTGCCGCACCCTCTACTGATCTCTTGATCATCTCATATCATGGTTTATGTGTTTCTACAGGAAAGAGAATCAGTAAAATGCTCCACTTTTCATTCCTATATTATCTACATTAATGGATAGCAATACTTCACTTTGCATTTGGTCAATTTGGTCTAATGGGAGTCTGCCAGGAAGCAATAACAAATTATCCATTGCAGGGGAAGTGGGAGGGGGTATACAGTCATGGGACCAAGATCCTGGGGAATTGTTGGTTGGCAAACCTTCAGTGTATTTCTCCATCACTGCTGCAATAACTACAGTCGCTAGGAGTTTGTTAAGGCATCAGGTTTACCACAGCATGTAGCATCGTAGAGCCATTGGAAATCATCATGTATAGATCTCAAGTTCCAATTCTCGTAATGAAGGATTTCACTAGTAACCACCAGTGGAACTTGTCACCTAAGCTGCAAGAATAAACTTACATACAGTAACCAGTTTTATCATTACTTTAAATTTATCATACCACTTAGAAATTGTTTAAGTCAATCAGCTTTTAGAATGGTAGCCTTTTAGACTAGACTTTAGAGATACAGCGTGGAAACAGGGCCTTTGGCCCTCTGTGACCATGTTGACCAGCGATCGTCCCATACACTAATCCTATCCTACGCACTAGGGACGATTTTACAATTTACCAAAGCCAATTAATCTGTAAACCTGAACACTTTTTAAAGTGTTGGAGGATACCAGTGCAGCCGGAGAAAACTCATGTGGTCACAGGGTGAACGTACAAAATCTGTACAGACAGCACCCATACACAGGATCGAACCTGGGTCTCTGGTGCAGTAAAGGGCCAGTCCCACTTATGTATCCTTGGCAATCAAATTACGCGACCTTGTGGTCGCGTTGAGGTGCAGGGGCATCGTATGGCCAAGCGGGGCCGATCCCACTGAGAAGCGCGGAGGGGTATGTAGTTTGTGCGACATCGCACGGGGCTCCGAAATTTTTGTAGTGAACAAAATCTTCGCGCACCAACGGCCTGTCGCGGAACTAGCCCAAGGCCCTGGTGCGATGCAACGTCTCACCTTCAACAGCAGCAGAAGCAGGCAAACGATCGCCGAGCTCGGCCTGGGGCTCACGGCCGTTGCGGTCCGGATCCGCCCCCACTCCTACTCCCAGAGCGGGGCCAAGAAAATTGAAGATGGATACAAAACGCAGGGTAACTTAGCGGGACCGGCAGCATCTCTGGAGAGAAGCAATGGGTGACGTTTCGGGTCAAGACCCTTCTTTTCAGACTGAAGAAGAGTCTCAACATGAATCATCACCCATTGCTTCTCTCCTGAGATGCTGCCGGTCCTGCTGAGTTACTCCTGCATTTTGTGTCCATCTTCAACTGAGGTCTCGCGCTCCAGACAGCTGTGCGCTTGCATGAAATCGCGAGCGACCTTCGCGGGACCGTCGCACCTCAATGCGACCACAAGGTCGCGTAATTTGCGTGCCAAGGACACGTAAGTGGGACAGGCCCTTTAGGCAGCAATTTTACTGCTGAGCCACTGTACTGCCCTACTTTGTGGCCTTACAATATATTTACTTATTTCAGTTCACTTATATATAAAACCCAGCTTCTACTTACTTTTTTATAGATTGAATAAACTCTATAAATAAAACTTTTGTTTGAGTTGAAGGAATGTTTGGTTAACCATCTGGAAACTGAAGAAAAGCATGAAGAAAAGCATGGGTCCCTGCTGAAGAAAAGCATCCCCACAGCATGATGCTGCCACCACCATGTTTCACAGTGAGGGTGGTGTGTTCAGGGTGATGTGCAGTGTTAATTTTGTGCCACACACAGTGATTTGCATTTAGGCCAAAAACTTCAATTTTGGTCTCATCAGACCAGAGCACCTTCCTCCACATGTTTGCTGTGTCCCCCACATGGCTTGTGGCAAACTGCAAACGGGACTTCTTATGGCTTTGTTTCAACAATGGCTTTCTCCTTGCCACTCTTCCATAAAGGCCTGATTTGTGGAGTGCACGACTAATAGTTGTCTTGTGGACAGATTCTCCCACCTGAGCTGTGGATCTCTGCAGCTCCTCCAGAGTTACCATGGGCCTCTTGGCTGCTTCTCTGATCAATGTTCTCCTTGCCCGGCCTGTCAGTTTAGGTGGACGGTAGGTTTGCAGTTGTGCCATACTCTTTCCATTTTCGGATGATGGATTGAACAGTGCTCCGTGAGATGTTCAAAGCTTGGGATATTTTTTTATAACCTAACGCTGCTTTAAACTTCTCCACAACTTTATCCCTGACCTGTCTGGTGTGTTCCTTGGGCTTCATGATGCTGTTTGTTCACTAATGTTCTCTAACAAACCTCTGAGGCCTTCACAGAACAGCTGTATTTATACTGAGATTAGATTACATACAAGTGGACTCTTTTTTTCCAATTAGGTGACTTCTGAAGGCAATTGGTTGCACTGGATTTTATTTAGGGGTATCAGACTAAAGGGGGCTGAATACTTTTGCATGCCACACTTTCCAGTTTTTTATTTGTAATAAAATTTGGAAACCATGTATCATTTTCCTTCCACTTCACAATTATGCACCACTTTGTGTTGGTCTATCACATAAAATCCCAATAAAATACATTTACATTTGTGCTTGTAACGTGACAAAATATGGAAAAGTTCAAGGGGGATGAAAACTTTTGCAAGCCACGGTACCTTACTGAGTGGCTAACTGATATTAATTTTTTTTTTCTCAATGGTTCAAAAGTAGTTTATGTCATGTAAGAAAATGTTAAAAATGTAGTGGCCTTGGCCAACAAAGGAATTTGCTGTTCTATTCTTGAGATGAGCTGCAGGCCTCCGTCCTATAGAGAAGTATGAGAGTCAAAACTAATGGGTTTGGGGTGTTGTAACAAGACAAGGGAGCAGGTAATATACAGATACACACTGACAGTTTAGTGCTAGTTTGGTTTTGATACAGCGCAGAAACAGGCACTTTGGCCCACCATATCCACACCAACCAGTGATCCACACACTTTAACACATTTCTACACACACTCGGGATAATTTACACTTATACCAAGCCAATTTACCCACCTGTACATCTTTGGAGTGTGGGAGGAAACTGATGATCTTGGAGAAAACCCACGCAGGTCACGGGGAGAACGTGCAAACTCCATGTTTGGGATTGAACCCAGGTCTCCGGTGCTGCGAGCGCTGTAAGGCAGCAACTCTACCGTTGCATCGTCGTGCTGCCCTCGTGCAGGCAGGGAAGAACAGAGGAAATTGGAACAATATGCCTACAGGTCTGTAAAAAAGGGAAAATGGGAAAAGTTGATAAATTTATGAGAAAGGCCTGTAGGATGCTTAGTTTTATTAGCAAAGGAAGGGAAGGGGATGGCCAGAACTGTGTATGACAGTATGATGACCGCATTATAAAAAAGTAATGATCAGACTGTGTATGACAGTATGATAACCGCATTATAGAAAAGTAATGATCAGACTGGAGAGGGTACAGAGAAGATCCTCAGGATTGGAAAAGTAATTGAAATGAGGAAAGACTGAAGAGGATACTTAATTCAGTTGTAAAAAGATGACGGGGAGCCAAGACATTGTGAACTAGGAGGACGTATTTCACGCAACACAGATATCAAAACCCAAAGATTATAATTTAAAATAATTGGTAGAAGATGTAGAAGGGAAAATGAGGAAACCATTTTCTTCACCTAGAGGACTTAAGTGTTTGGAACTCCCTGTCTGAAGAGGTGGAAGAAACCGACAATATATTTCAACAATTTATTTCATCAATAAGAGCCTTAACCTGCAGTGCTACGGATCACTGCTGGAAAATATGATTTAATTGGGTGGACCTTTTTCAACTGGCAAGGTCCCAATGAAATAAATGTCATCCATCTGTGTTGTAAACATTAAATTATTGTATGATTCCTATGGGTTTATCTGACAGTCTGTCTTTGGCAATATGGGATTGAAAACTAGATTCACACCAAAGCTGGTGCAGATGCTGAAAATTAGAAATAAAGACATGAAATGAAACATTCAGGGAGTATCTGTGGAAGGAGAAACTATTAGTGTTTCAGGTCTAGACCTGTTGTCAGAACGGTGAAAGAGAGGAAACAACTTTGTATTCAGTAGCAAATAAAATGGGAGAGAGGGAGAGAGAAAGAGATGGAACAATAGGAATATCTTTGATATGGTGAGACTACTTGACTTAAAGTGGCAAGGATAGACACAAAATGCTGGATCAGGCAGCGGGTCAGGCAGCAATTCTGGAGAAACGGAATAGATGATGTTTTGAGTTGGAACACTTCTTCAGGGGAAGTGAAGAAGTAAGAAGAAGTGAAGAAAGTGGCTGCTGGAAGCCCATAGCACATTATGCTTCTTTCTCTCTGTGATGTGTTGCTAATAGCAAGACAGTAGGACATGCAAGTCTATACAAATAGGAATATACAAATATAAGCCAGATGTTGACAAGCATAAAGGACCAGTTCTGAGGGTAAAGGGATCTGGCACAAAAGAGTTGAGGTCAATGTAGACCAGCCGTGTTTTATTGAATGGTGAGGCAGGGTAAAGGGGCATGGTTGTCCTCTCCTGCTGCTAACGTCTTGTAGTTTTAATGATACAAACAGAAAGACAGGGAGGCCCAGGGAGCCGTTGGTGAGAGAGGGTGGAGTACCTGGAGCTGTGAGTACAAAACACATAGCGGGGCTTGCTTTCACAGAGGCCCAGGGAGCCGTTGATGAGAGAGGGTGGAGTACCTGGAGCTATGAGGAGACCAAATCGGCAACGTTCCATCTCACTTCCATAGAAGGAATCTGGTCAAGCCTCTGATTGGTGGAAGAGGACCCGAGGAAGCAGCTCATTGGGTGCAACCCCGGGTTTACAGTTGTTACATTTCTGCCTTCAGGTTTAAGGATTCTGGGAGTTAAAGATTCTGGGAGTTAAGGATTCAGTATTTATTAGTAAAGTTTAAAGGATAAGTTTTTGTGTTTTTTAATATTTAATACAGAGTAATTTGGGAGTAAGGTATTTCAGTAGTGATCGGCCCCATGGTTTGTTCAGCCTGCAACATGTGGGAGATCAGGGAGATGGTCGGTGTCCCTGGTGACTACATTTGCAGGAAATGTGTCCAGCTGCAGCTCCTGGCAGACCGCATTGAACGATTGGAACTGCGGCTGGATTCATGCTGGAGCATCCACGATGCGGAGAAAGTCGTGGATAGCACGTACAGCGAGTTGGTCACACCGCAGGCAAAAGGTAAGAGGACAAAAAGGGAACGGGTGGCCAATAGCCAGCAAAGCAGTAGGCAGGTAGTGCAGGAGTCCCCTGCGGTCATCTCCCTCCTAAACAGGTATACCATTTTGGATACTGTTGAGGGAGATGGCTCATCAGGGGAATGCAGCAGCAGCCAGGTTCATGGCACCATGGGTGGCTCTGCAGCACATGAGGGGGGAAAAAAGAGGGGAAGGGCAATAGTAATAGGGGATTCAATTGTCAGGGGAATAGATAGGCGTTTCTGCGGCCGCAAACGAGACTCCAGGATGGTATGTTGCCTCCCTGGTGCAAGGGTCAGAGATGTCACTGAACGGCTGCAGAACATTCTGGAGGGGGAGGGTGAACAGCCAGTTTCTCGTGGTGCATATTGGCACCAACTATATAGGTAAAAAAAGGGATGAGGCCCTACAAGGTGAATTTAGGGAGCTAGGAGATAAACTTAAAAGTAGGACCTGAAAGGTAATAATCTCTGGATTACTACCAGTACCACGGGCCAGTCAGAGTAGAAATAGGAGGATATTGCAGATGAATACATGGCTTGCAAAATAGTGCAAGGGGGAGGGATTCAAATTTTTAGGGCACTGGGACCAGTTCTGGGGGAGGTGGGACCAGTACAAACAGGACGGTCTGCACCTGGGCTGGAATGGAACCAATGTTCTTGGGGGAGTGTTTGCTAGTGCTGTCGGGGAGGATTTAAACGAATGTGGCAGGGGGATGGTTACAAGAGCAGAGAGGCAGATGGGTGCAAAATGAGGGTAAAAGCAATAGGTAGCAAGGTGAAAAGTAAAAGTGGCAGGCAGACAAAACCAGGGCAAAAATCAAAAAGGGCCACTTCAGCATAAATGTATAAGGGGTAAGAGCATTGTAAAGACAAGACTGAAGGCTTTGTGTCTCAATGCAAGGAGTATTCGTAATAAGGTGGACGAGTTGAACGTGCAGATAGCTATTAATGACTATACTATAGTTGGGATCACGAAGACATGGCTCCAGGGTGACGTAGGCTGGGAGCTGAATATCCAGGGATATTCAGTATTCAGGAGGGATAGAGAGAAAGGAAAAGGAGGTGGGGTAGCGTTGCTGGTTAGAGAGGAGATTAACACAATGGAAAGGAAGGACATTAGCTTGGAGGATGTGGAATTGGTATGGGTAGAGCTGCAAAACACTAAGGGGCAGAAAACGCTGGTGGGTGTGGTGTACAGGCCACCTAACAGTAGTAGTGAAGTTGGGGATGGTATCAAACAGGAAATTAGAAATACGTGCGACAAAGGCAAAACAGTTATAATGGGTGACTTCAATCTACATATAGATTGGGTGAATCAAATTGGCAGGGGTGCTGAGGAAGAGGATTTTTTGGAATGTATGTGGGATAGTTATCTAAATCAACATGTAGAGGAACCAATGAGAGAGCAGGCTATTTTAGACTGGGTTTCGAGTAATGAGGAAGGGGTAGTTAGAAGTCTTGTTGTACATGCCCCCTTGGGCAAGAGTGACCATAATATGGTTGAGTTATTCATTAGGATGGAGAGTGACATTGTTAATTCAGAAACAATGGTTCTGAACTTAAAGAAAGGTAACTTTGAGGGTATGAGATGTGAATTGGCCAAGATTGACTGGCAATTAATTCTAAAAGGGTTGACGGTGGATATACAATGGAAAACATTTAAAGACTGCATGGATGAACTACAAAAATTGTTCATCCCAGTTTGGCAAAAGAATAAATCGGGGAAGGTAGTGCATCCATGGATAACAAGGGAAATCAGGGATAGTATCAAAGCAAAGGATGATGCATACAAAGTAGCCAGAAAAAGCAATATACCAGAGGACTGGGAGAAATTCAGAGACCAGCAGAGGAGGACAAAGGGCTTAATTAGTAAAGGACAAATAGATTATGAAAGAAAACTGGCAGGGAACATAAAAACTGACTGCAAAGGCTTTTATAGATATGTGAAGAGAAAGAGATTAGTTAAAACAAATGTAGGTCCCTTGCAGTCAGAAACAGGTGAATTGATCATGGGGAACAAGGATATTGTGGACCAATTGAATAACTACTTTGGTTCCGTCTTCACTAAGGAAGACATAAATAATCTGCCGGAAATAGCATGGGACCACGGGTCAAAGGAGGAATTGAGTGAAATCCAGGTTAGTCGGGAAGTAGTGTTGGGTAAATTGAATAGATTAAAGGCCGATAAATCCCCAGGGCCAGATAGGCTGCATCCCAGTGTACTTAAGGATGTAGCTCAGGAAATAGTGGATGCATTAGTGATAATCTTTCAAAACTCTTTAGATTCTGGAGTAGTTCCTGAGGATTGGCGGGTAGCAAATGTAACCCCTCTTTTTAAGAAGGGAGGGAGAGAGAAAACGGGGAATTACAGACCAGTTAGTCTAACATTGGTAGTGGGGAAACTGCTAGAGTCAGTTATTAAAGATGGGATAGCAGCACATTTGGAAAGTGGTGAAATCATTGGACAAAGTCAGCATGGATTTATGAAAGGTAAATCATGTCTGACGAATCTTGTGGAATTTTTCGAGAATGTAACTAGTAGCGTGGATAATGGAGAACCAGTGGATGTGGTATATCTGGACTTCCAGAAGGCTTTCGACAAAGTCCCACATAAGAGATTAGTATACAAACTTAAAGCATACAGCATTAGGGGTTCAGTATTGATGTGGATAGAGAACTGGGTGGCAAACAGGAAGCAAAGAGTAGGAGTAAACCGGTCCTTTTCACAATGGCAGGCAGTGACTAGTAGGGTACCGCAGGGCTCAGTGCTGGGACCCCAGCTATTTACAATATATATTAATGATCTGGATGAGGGAATTGAAGGCAATATCTCCAAGTTTGCGGATGACACTAAGCTGGGGGGCAGTGTTAGCTGTGAGGAGAATGCTAGGAGGCTGCAAGATGACTTGGATAGGCTGGGTGAGTGGGCAAATGTTTGGCAGATGCAGTATAATGTGGATAAATGTGAGGTTATCCACTTTGGTGGCAAAAACAGGAAAGCAGACTATTATATAAATGGTGGCCGATTAGGAAAAGGGGAGATGCAGTGAGACCTGGGTGTCAGTGTACACCAGTCATTGAAAGTAGGCATGCAGGTGCAGCAGACAGTGAAAAAAGCGAATGGTATGTTAGCTTTCATAGCAAAAGGATTTGACTATAGGAGCAGGGAGGTTCTACTTCAGTTGTACAGGGTCTTGGTGAGACCACACCTGGAGTATTGCATACAGTTTTGGTTTCCAAATCTGAGAAAATACATTATTGCCGTGGAGGGAGTACAGAGAAGGTTCACCAAACTGATTCCTGGGATATCAGGACTGTCTTATGAAGAAAGACTGGATAGACTTGGTTTATACTCTCTAGAATTTAGGAGATTGAGAGGGGATCTTATAGAAACTTACAAAATTCTTAAGGGGTTGGTCAGGCTAGATGCAGGAAGATTGTTCCCGATTTTGGGGAAGTCCAGGACAAGGGGTCACAGCTTAAGGTTAAGGGGGAAATCCTTTAAGACCGAGATGAGAAAGACTTTTTACACACAGAGAGTGTTGGGTCTCTGGAACTCGCTGTCACAGAGTGTAGTTGAGGCCAGTTCGTTGGCTATATTTAAGAGGGAGTTAGATGTGGCCCTTGTGGCTAAAGGGATCAGAGGGTATGGAGAGAAGGCAGATACGGGATACTGAGTTGGATGATCAGCCATGATCATATTGAATGGCGGTGCAGGCTCGAAGGGCCGAATGGCCTACTCCTGCATCTAATTTCTTTGATTCTATGTTTCTATGACAGAGCGAGTTATGTGAAGGTGGAGAATTTGTTATTGAGTCTGAAGACTGCGACGTGACCAGAGAGAAATTGAGGTGCTGTTCCTCCTGTAACTGGTATGATATGAGCATTTGATTCCTGAGAACTGACAATAATGAAAACAGCTTCAATCTGAATTCAGATTGGCGCAGCTACATGGAGCATATAGCAGCTGGTGAATGTTGAATTCAGTTTCTGAAATTCCACTTTACTGATATCAGGGAAAAAAAAACAATCCAGACCGGAGGTCACCTGCAGCATTGTGAGACCTACCAACAATGGACACATTTCTGGAATGGACCTATCTATGAGAAGAGGTGTGTCTTCAAAGACCAGTCCACTGCATGCAGTTTATTGGAATGGTCAATGGTGTCCATATTCCCCATCCATACTTGGCCACAAACTTCAAGCTCAAATGTAATTTGAAGACTTTCGCTCTTCAGACAAAATGGAGCCTGCACAAATAGGCATCGTATTCAGCCGTGATAACACCTTGCATTTACATTTTTAATTAAATGCTCTGAGGTGTCCCACAGGAAAATAATCAGACTAAAGCAGACACCAAGACCAATAAGAAGATTTGAGGAGGCATGATCAAAAGGCAATACGGGCATAACAATTTAGTAAGATAAATCATTAAGTTACTTCAATGCAAAATGCAATCATAATGCTTTAAAATGAATCCTCAAAGCTGGCTAGTAAGCTTTAAAATGGCAGTGCCTGTTTTATATGGGTTATCCAACATGAGATGTAATTTCCATAATTTTTCCTTGTACATCATTGAGTACATGGAAAACAACACTTTTTTTTCTCTGCATAAAAGGTCATCAAATGTTTAACAAATAAATAACATAAGCAGCTGAGGTCAGAAGACTGAATCTGCAATGTGCTCACAACTTCAGAAAATGCACCTTATTAAAGGTAAATTGAGAAATATATACATCCTGCATAAAACGATCACTACAACTATAAAATGAATTATACACATTTTGGCAGCAGTAATCTTTCTGTAATAGCAACTCCTGATTGGAACGCTCAATGAATTTTGGAAAAACCTACAACGGAATGTCTTATGGTGAACAGAATAATGGAATTGCTAGAAGAAAAGCTTACTGAGTGGGTCATGTAGGTTAGATCCCTGACAGATTTTACTTATTTTGATGGCAATAATTCCAGAAAAGCAACACAGGCAAAAATGAAAATATGCATCCTTGTACCCATTACAGATACAGTAATAACATCTCAAGGGGAATATGCCTGACCCCGTGCTATCCATAGTGGAAGCCAATGTTAGAAACTCAGTCTCCACAGCACGGTATAAACAAGTCTCAACTGAGGGCTATTGATTCTGCCTTCTTTCTTCCATTCAATATTGGCATTGGCAATCGGACTCCGTTGCTCTATACAGTATTTGCATTCAGCACAAGTGCAAGCAATCCTATCTACATTTTAAGTCAAGAAACAATAGGGATTTGCAATCCAACATTTACACTGAACTTTTGTTATCCTTGTTTGTATTTTGCTTCAAAGTAATGCCTCTGTTTTTCTCTGTTAAAAGAATAGAAATAAATATTGATTGGACAGATGAAGGTAATGCACTAAATGTGTAAGCTCTGCTTGCTGAAATGTTACATATGAGACATAAAAAAATAAGGCTACTGGTGCATGAGGACCAGTAAGGCTACTGGTGCATGTCTGTTAATTTCTTTGTCCATGGATAATAAAGATGGATCAGGATGGATAAGAAATTACCAGAGAGACGAAATACAAAGAGTAGGTATCATTGGATTTTGCTATGTTGTTGAATAATTGGAGCTGAGACCTTTGTTTTTCTGCAAATAGGTTGTTTGGATTTGGAAAAAAAAGAAAGAAACTGCTGGAGGAACTCAATGGGTCAGTCAGAATCTGAGGTGGAAAAGGGATGGTCGATGTTTCAGGTCAAGATCCTGCATGTCTGCTAATAATCATTTTATTATCATCATTATCTTCCTCATGCAATGCTTAAAATATGTTTTACTGGGCCGTGGATCGGAAAGGTTCAGAGGGAAATAGGATAAGTGTAGACAAATAGGAATGGAATAAATAGACATTTTGGTCGGCATAGACAAGTTGGGCCAAATAGCCTGTGTAAATGCTATTCAACTTTATGAATTTAGCCATAATCTATGACACCACTGAGCTGCAAAAGGTCAATTCTCGTGGAATCGAGGTGTGGTGGGTACAAGATCAGGCAGAGGGGTCAGTTGGAGCTGGATTCAATATCAAATATCAAAGCTATAAAAAGCACACGTTTACTCACCAGGGTGGAGAACTGGTTTTGAGAAGAGATTTGAAAAACTGGGAACGTTCCCACCAGTGGATCTAATAAGGTTTAAGAAAATTGTATTGTTTATTGATTGAGAAGGGGAGGACGATGGAGTTGTTCTTAATTTTGCCCGAACTGTGCAAACTGTACAGACGCGCCAACAAATGAACAGGTTAATAAGAGCTTTCCAACCAGCAGGCTAATTGGATGTGGCACCCAATTTAAGAAAGTAGGACCTCTGAATAATGTAAATTGGAGTTGATTTACAGTAAAAGGGCAAGAGGCATGCAGATGGAAAATTTGCCAGAGTGAAGCAGATAGGTAGCATTACATGTTAAATAGGTGCAACACTTTCCTTTCTATGAGCAGGGAGAGCAGGAATGCGGTTCAGAGCACACAACAGAAATCATGGCCATTCCTGTCTTCATTTCCCACTTCCCTTTCCTCCCACAGGACCAGACCCAGACACACTATTTGTGAGTTGCTTGTCTTCCCTTAATGCCAACAGGTGCCCTCCAGCTGCTCACACCTCTTCTCCCCTCACCCCAAGCCAGCTGGCATTTTCTACGTACCTTGAGATAATAACTGACAGCAGAGGACTTGGAATTAAAATAGTCTGCATTTCTATTGTCAATTTACAATCCACATCCTCAAAACTTAGGATTTAAAGTTGACACCCAGGACTGATCATTTCTATTGAGTTTATTCCCTTCCAGAGGCAGATGATGGCTGAAGTAAGATAGATATCCCATTTGCACACCTAGGCAAGGCTTTCATCTTACTTCTGCAGTGGCACAGAAACAACTCTGAAGAAATACTCAGCCAATTTGCCAGCTTGGGGGGTTTTAATAAGAAAGGATCATCAATTTAAAATTGTCAGTAAAAACAGTGAGTAAGCAGATGAGGAGGCTATTCCAAGATGAAGCACACAATATTCTGCACACTGTACGTTGAGGTAGAAAGTTTTGCAATTATTATGAGAAAATAACTAATGCCCAGTGGAAAAAGTGGACCATAGAACTTTGTTTGAAAATAAGTTACTGAATGAATTGGCAGCTTTACATGGAAGAGAAACATCATGTTAATTATGATAAAAGATATACTGTAGGTTGAAACTATACTAGATAACTGTTCTGACGGTGATGTTCAAAATCTCTGAGAGGATCTGGTAATCAGACCTATTATTTTTAAATGTCTAAACTAATAATTTTACATGAGCACATTAACCAATAAAATGAAAATATATGTATATATTCTTCAGAATCTGCTTGAGATTGTTAGACATTGGTACACTCATTTTAGAAACTCAAATAATTTTGTACAATAATTGCTAAGTGACTGTGAAGTTACTATAGCTTTGGTCATTGTAACATTTTAATTCGTTAAACGTTAAGTGGCAAAAAATATTTATTTATTGCTAAGATATGAAGTATTTTTTTTTAATGTTTCCCCTCCCCTCAAAAAATAGATGGTAGTGAACCTTGAAAATAATTTCAATACCTTACAAATAGTAAATATAGCTACATAACATAACATGCAAAAATAATTTGATTTGTCAGTTTCAAGTTCATTTTTTTAGTATGCAAATATATTCCATGAACTCCCCTGTAGAGTCAAATACCCCTAAGTCTGGCACTCATACAAGTCAAATTATAAAGCAGCATCTGTGTACTTGAAAACCTAAATCTAAACTACTTGAATATGTACATTTCTTTGATTCAAGTTTACACACACGTCAATCACTTTCAGGAAATTGTTCGACGTTAAAATATATAATCTGAATATTATTAAAAAGTTAACATTTTTATTTTAAAATCGTCATGTTTAAGATAGTTTCTGCTCTGATGCATTATTTTTGGGGTCTTGAATGGAATCTGATCTTCAGCACAATTTAGCCATCCATAGAGTGGACACATTGATTAAAATGTTTAAAAACTGACTACGTTCCAGGAGAGTTGCAGAAGATTGGAAAGCAGCCAATGTGACTCCCGTATTCAAAAAGAGAAGAAGACAGAAGGTGGGGAACTATAGGCCAGTTGTTTTAACGTCTGTTGTTGGCAAGATACCCAGAGTTAATAATCAAAGAGGAAATAAGTAATCATTTAGGAAAAATGAATATAATCAAATCTAATCAACATAATTTTATGGAAGGTAAATCATGTTTGACATGTTTGCTTGAATTTATTTGAGGCTATCGCAGGGCGAGTTGATAGGCTGCTGAGTTGCTCCAGAATTTTGTGTCTTCATGTAAACCAGCGTCTGCAGTTTCTTCCTACACATGATGTGGGTAGTGTAAGGCCAGGAATTTTGGTGATCAAGAGAAACCAAAAGGCAGATTATCACCTAAATGGAGAAAACTGCAAATTTAATTTAGTTCAGAAATACAGCATGTAGGCTGATGCTTCAGCCCACGCCAACCATTGATCACCCATTTTCACTAGTTATTGCACTTTTCATCACCTCCCTACACACTAGGGGCAATTTACAGAAGCCAATTAACCTGCAAAGCTTTGAGATGTGGGGGGAAACCAGAGCTCCTAGGGGAAACCCACACTGAATAGCAAGAACGTGCAAACTCCACATGGACAGCACTTGAGGTAGGGGTCAAACCAGGGTCTCTGGTGCTGTGTTGGTGAGGTGACCCGTGGAACACTGTGCATCGTTTTGGCCCCATTACAAATAAAGGATGTAGTAGTACTGGAGGCACAAGAGACTGCAGATGCTGGAATCGTTAGTAAAAATATCAGGGAGTCAGACATCTGTGGAGGGATGTCTCTGGGTTGAGCCTGGTCCTTGATTATCCTGTTGGCCTTACCAAGGCAATGTGATGTGTAGATGGAGTTAATGGAAGAGAGGTTGGTTTGCTTAATGGTCTGGGCTGTGCCCACAACTCTCTGTAATTTTTTTTGCGGTCTTGGATGGAGCTGTTCTCAAACCATGCAGTGATGCGTCACAATAAAATGTTTTCCATGGCGCATTTGTAGAATTTGAGGAGGGTTGTCGGGGATGTGCCACGATAAAATGTTTTCCATGGCGCATTTGTAGAATTTGAGGAGGGTTGTCGGGGATGTGCCAAACCTCCTTAGCCTTCCAAGGAAGTAGAGGTGTGTTTTCTTGACCTTTGCTTTGATGTGGCTGGTCCAGAACAAATTGCTGGTGATATTTATTCCTAAAGCCCCTGTCCCACTTACGTGTCCTTGGCAAGCTAATTACGTAACCTCTTGGTCGCATGATTTCATGCGCCCGCACAGCCGTCTGCAGCACGTGACGTCATTTGAAGATGGACACAAAATGCTGGAGTAAATCAGCGGGACCGGCAGCATCTCTGGAGAGAAAGAATGGGTGATGTTTCGTGTCGAGCCTCTTCTTCAGTCTGAAAGAAGGGTCTTGACCCGAAACGTCATCCATTCCTTTTCTCCAGCATTTTGTGTCTATCTTCAATTTTCTTGGCCCCGATCTGGGAGTAGAAGCGGGGGCGGATCCGGACCGCAATGGCTGTGAGCCCCAGGCCAAGCTCGGCGATCGTTTGCCTGCTTCTGCTGCTGTTGGAGGTGAGACGTTGCGTCGCGCCAGGGTCTTGGGCCTGTCCCGCTTCGGCCGTCAGTTACACGACAGGCCGTTGGCGAGCGAAGATTTCATTCACTACAAAAAGTTCGGAGCCCTGCGCGATGTCGCCCACAACTCCATACCCCTCCGTGTTTCTCAGTGGGACCGGCCCCGCGCGGCCACACGATGCCCGTGCGCCTTAACGCGACGAGTTGCTCCAGCATTTTGTGTCTATCTTCCGCCTCATCATTATTTAATATCTGGACCACTACGGTAAGGTCATTAGCGAATTTGTAAATTGAGTTGTATTTGTATTTGTATTTGTATACATGGTGTATAAGAAATATAGATGGGGGCTGAGAACACAACCCCCATCTATAGTAGATTATCGTAAAGGATGCTTTATCGCCAAAGAGTTTTTTAGTTACAGGAAAATCATGAACAAAGGGACATAGTTACAAAATAAGAGGCCGGTGACATAAAACTGAGATATGTAGAAATTTCTTCTCCCAGACGTAAAGGCATCTCTAAAATTCTCATCTATCTGGCCTCTTGCCCCTATGTTCCTGTGTTCTTGTGTATCTGGAAAGGGACGGCCCTTGTCTTCAGTGTGCAGCGTGCTCACAGAAGCAAGAGCATTAGGTGTAAGGACGAAGAGGAAGAGGGTTGGAAGTTTACTGAAACTTACCGAATAGTGAAAGGCTTGGATAGAGTGGATGTGGAGAGGATGTTTCCACTGGTGGGAGAGTCTAGGACTAGAGGTCCTAGCCTCAGATTTAAAGGACGTTCCGTTAAAAAGGAGATGAGGAGGAATTTCTTTCGTCAGAGGATTGTGAATCTGTGGAATTGTTCACCACAGAAGGCTGTGGAAGTCAAGCCAATGGATATTTTTAAGGCAGAGATAGATAGATTCTTGATTAGTACGGTTGTCTGGCGTTATGAGGAGAAGGCAGGAGAATGGGGTTAGGAGGTAGAGATAGATCAGCCACAATTCAATGGTGTAGCAGACTTGATGGGCCGAATGGCCTAATTCTGCTCCTATCACTTATGACCTTAGGAAGCAAACTGGGAAGCCCCATCTGAGGCTGTCCTTCAGGAGCTGATTTAAATGAGGTTCTAGTAGCCGCATTCTCCAATAATTCTACTCCTTACTCCCCTGCTCCCTCCTCCCCCAATTATGTTGGCTGAAACGCAAAAATAAAAGCCTGCAAAATAATTTACCAATCACATTTACAGATTAATTCATACAGTTGTGCACACCAACATAAATCAATAATCCCCATGCATTCCTTGGGTATTTGTCTATCAAATCCCTTTATCTGTGCTCTTAAGCTGTCACAACCAGTGGCTGAGGTTTGATTAGTGGAAATGTGTTGACTCAGTGGAGACTACTTCCAACAGCCCCAAAGGATGTTCTAAACCAGAGGCAGATTGCAGCCAAACAATAGAGTAGCAGTAGGTTTATGCTGCCTAGGACAACAACGCAATGGTTTCGAAACTAAGGAAGAGCAGTTCTGCATCAGCTTGATGTGGATGTGGAGAGGATGTTTCCACGTGGGAGAGTCTAGGACAGATTCTTGATTAGTACGGGTGTCAGAGATTAAGGGAAGAAGGCAGGAGAATGGGGTTAGGAGGGAGAGATAGATCAACCATGATTAAATGGGGTCGACTTGATGGGTCGAATGGCCCAATTCTGCTCCTATCATACTATAACCCATAGCCATGGTGGCAGCATGGCAGCATTCTGAAGATAGAGAGGTCGAGGCAAGGACCTGAAGATGCTGGAATTTACAAAAGGACACAAAGTGATACCCATGTTCTTCAGAGATTCTGCCTGACGCTTTGAGTTACTGCAGCACTTTGTGTCCTTTTGGTAGCATTCTGAGCTGCTAATATAACACTCAGTTGTTGTAAATGTGATTGTACTGCAACAGAAGTGGCCACACCACCCACCTGTGGCTGCATCATTACGTCTGCAAGTTTACAAATGGATTTGGGTATCATTCATATGCTCCACTCTGCTGCACAGTGCAATGCTTGGTACACGAGGGGTGGGCACATGAGGGCAGCGCAATGGTGCAGCGACAGAGTTGCTGCATTGCAGCACCGGAGACCCGTGTTCGATCCTGATCTCGGGCACTATCCTAATGGAGTTTTCACATTCTCCCTATGATCACGTGGGTTCTCTCCAGGTGCTCCGGTTTCCTCCCACATTCAAAAGACGTGCAGGCTTGTAGGTTATTTGGCTTCTGCAAATTGTGTGTATAGGGCCTGTCCCACTTGCATGCGATTGCGTGCGATTGGCGTGACCAAACGGAAGCGGAGTTCACACGAAGTTCGTGCTAAGTACGCGCTATGTTCGCTCGTGATGTAATTTGCGTCATGCTTACCAATCAGCTGGGCAGGAGGCGGGCCGACTGAATTTGGGCGTCGCACGGCGTCGGGTGGTGACGTCATCACGCAACGCCATGCCTGGCGGTGACGTCACGCGCTAGGCATACACTGTCAAGATGCTGCGTACGACGTCAAGCCGCTGCGTACGCCCGCAATGCGCCTGCTTGCCGACAGGCCATTGGCGTGCGAAGATTTCGGCCACTGCCAGAATTTCAGAGCCCCACGCGATGTCGGGACCAGCCCCGCGCAACTCCGCGCTTCTAAGTGGGACCGGCCCCGCGCGGCCATATATGGTGCCCATATACGCCTCAAGCGACCACGAGGTTGCGTAAATTGTGAGCCAAGGTCGTGTAAGTGGGACAGGCCCTTAAGACATCGAATTAGTATATGGGTGATTATGGTCAGCGCAGACGCAGTGGGCTGTTTCCACGCTGTATCTCGGAACTAAACTAATGAGGGGGCTTGCCAAAAATCCAGCATTAATTATCAAGTACCTGAAGGAGACTAGCAGGTTGGTGCTGGTCTCCTCCATGCTCTGCTAATTATCCTTCGATTTTTGGCAAGCCCTCACATGCACCAAGAATTTTACTATGCTGCCTTCTTCCGTACAATGTCTGATCAAAGTCTTCATCGGCATCTCATTTTGGTTTCAGTTTGTAACCTCACGTTATGTTAGTTACATTTGCTGTGTCCTGGGTTCCCATCCAGGCTCTCATTGTGTATAACAATCAACAGCATGGATAGAACTGGGATCAATGAGGTAGACCTTCTGATCAGCTCCTCGAGCTTGCTAATGGCTTTGCCTTGTGCACAGATTGTATTGGCAGCATGGTTACGAGCAGCACGTCTGAACCAAGGCAGGCCAGGAGACACCGGTTCAGTGCAGGTCATATCAGGATCAAGTCAAGTTTATTCGTCACATACGCATATGAAATGTGCAGTGAAATGAAAAGTGGCAAAGCCTGCAGAATGTGCAAAAAACCACTAAACAGAATAGAACAGAATCAGTAATTACATATTGGTGAGTAAAAAACCCAGCAATTTAAAAAAAGACACAACACAACAGTAGTTTAGTACAGTAAGTTAGTCCCTGGTGAGTTAACAGTTTACAGTCTTATTGACGTCTGGGAAGAAACTCCGTCTCATCCTCTCTGTTTTCACAGCATGACAGTGGAGGCGTTTGCCTGACCGTGGCAGCTGGAACAGTCCGTGCTGGGGTGGAAGGGGTCCCCCATAATGTTGCTGGCTCTGGATCTGCACCTTCTGATGTATAGTTCCTGCAGAGGGGCGAGTGTAGTTCCCATGGTGCGTTCGGCCGAAAGCACTACTCTCTGCAGAGCTTTCTTTTCCTGGGCAGAGCAGTTCCCAAACCAGATTGTGATGTTTCCGGACAAGATGCTTTCTACAGCCGCTGAGTAGAAGCACTGGAAGATCTTCAGAGAGACACCGAATTTCCTCAGCTGCCTGAGGTGGTAAAGGCGCTGCCTTGCCTTACTCACCAGTGCGGCAGCGTGTGATGTCCATGTCAGATCCTCAGCGATGTGGTCTCCCAGGTATTTAAAGCAGCTCACCTTATCCACAGTATCCCCATTTATCTTCAGTGGCGTGTACGTCCTCGGATTTTGTGCCTTTCTAAAGTCCACGTTCATCTCTTAATGTCAAATGTTTTTTTGACATTCAAGAGGAGGCTGTTGTCCTGACACCAGAGTGCCAGATCAGCCACCTCTTCCCGGTAGGTCTTCTCATTATTTTCGGTGATCAGGCCCACCACCACAGTGTCATCAGCAAACTTGATTATAGAGTTGATGCTGAACCTAGCCACACAGTCATGTGTGTACAGGATCCGAGTGGCCGGTCTTGTGACTGAGTAGTCTTGACTGGTGAGACAAAGACCCTAGACCCACTGGGTGTCCAAACAGTCAAGGGACCAGTGGCAGTAGTCCAAGCCAGAATAGGCTGTAGAATGATTGGTAATTGATTACCCGACTTGCCTATTAGGCATTAAGCTGCTTCAGTCCACATACCATGATTCTTACCTCACTGTCAGGTGTTACTCGGAATAAAACGGTCTGCGCTGCCTTTGAGCAATTAAGTGCAATTTATTTCTGTTTCAAGAATATTTACTTTGTAAATTGTTTAGGGATTTGGAGACTGCTGCCTACATCTACTTTTGAGTGCAAAATAAATCATATTAAAATGTACATTCCCCTAAGCATCATGTTCCCACAAGAACAGCAGCAGCTCTTTGGCTTTGACCAGTGGGCTTTGAGTCTGTACTTGAGGGTGGCAGCCCGGCTATATATATATATATATATATATATGTGTGTGTGTGTGTGTGTGTGTGTGTGTGTGTATCCGTGTGTATTTGTGTGTGTGTGTGTGTCTCTGTCTGTGTGTATCTGTGTGTGTGTGTGTGTGTGTCTGCTGTCGGGTCCCGGCGGCCGCTCAAAGTCAGTCACCCGAGCTGCTTCCTTACTCGGAAGTGGCGGCCAGTTCTGCTGTCCGTGCCCGGAGCGCTGCGGCAGCCACCCAAGCTAATTCACACCCCGGCTACAATAAAACCATATAGCTATGACAGCACGGAGACAGGCCATCTCTAGTCCCATCTACCTGCACTCAGACTGGAGCGTGGCAAGTGGGTTACTGACCCCAATCTCCTCCTTCACAACGCCAGACTCCCCAAATACTATGAACTGAGCTCTCCCCCCACCCCGGGAAATACAGTATTTAAAAACATAAAGCACATAGAAATGCACTTACCACGTTATTGGTTGCTGGAGTGTGCGCATTTTCTCTTTGTAGGTCGTATCAATAGATGCGGCCGCGCTGAAATAACTCAAAGCCACAGGATGGAGACGTCTTTTAACATTGTTGCTTTATTAAAACATACCTTAATTCACGGTTGGCTCAAGAGTAACGGGAGAGGAACTTGGTAACTCGGAGGAGGAACTTGGAACATCGCAGAAATGACATACCTGTGGGAACTCGGTTAAACACTTGAACATAAACTTGAAGTCTCGTACACAACCACGAGTCTTTCACTCAGGGTACCTCGTGGGTCAACTCCCACCGTGAGACAGGGCCATAAACCTCTGCCCTTGATTCCCCAACTCTGGGCAAGAGACCCAATGCATTTACCTGATCTGTTTCATTACTATTTTGGATTAGGCAAAAAGGCAAATGATAATTCTAATGTGGTCATGAAAGAATATTTGATATTATGCCCTGTGAATATTAGTACTTTGATTTTCATATGGAATTGTTTATTTTGTTTATTGAATAAAAATGTTAAATTCAATAAGCCTGTTAAAATAGCAGGCAAAAGGATCCCATAGTAACATATTTAAGAGACTGAGTTTAGCATAATGGTTGAAAAATTGTGGGTACTGTGCCCATGATTTACTGAAATGAATTTCAATAGGTACAACACCCCGCCGGGAATGCAATTTCATTAAATCAGATCATGATATTCACCTAATGTCATTTCAAACCCAGCAGACCCAAAATTACATTGTAATATACGGATGTATAAATGCTTGTTGCATTTAGATTAAATTTCTCTCACCACTATATTAGTAACTGTCAGTTTGAAGCAAATATGCTTTATAAATAAATTTGCATTGGCGAACATAATAAGGAAATTTGAGAGCTGCAGTTTTGAAGATTTTTAACATTATAACTACATAATCATTTTTCAAATAAGTACAGATGGGGAGGAAGTCACGAGATGATATATCTCCCATATATCAACATGTTGCTCTGGAATGGAAGGTTTCAATCACAATGGAGAAACAATGCTGCCCACGGTCTGAAGAAGGGTCTCGACCCATCAGTCATCTATTCCATCTCTCCAGCGATGCTGTCTGTCCCGCTGGGTTACGCCAGAATTTTGTGTCTATCTTCAATGTAAGTACATTTATGGATGGTGACAGGAGACTGGGACCTTTACTGCCCAATAGTAATAACACTGGACTCCACAGGCATAAAACATGACAAGTTCAGTAGTATAGAAGTTGGGAGGTCATGTTGCAGTTGTATAAAACGTTAGTGAGGCCGCAATTAGAGTATTGTGTTCAGTTCTGGGCATGATGTTATCGGAAAGATGTTGTAAAGCTGGAAAGGATGCAGAGAACATTTACAAGGATGTTGCCAGGGCTAGAGGGTCTGAGCTATAGGGAAAGATTGTGCAGGCTGGCACTCTATTCCTTGGAACATAGGAGGATGAGGGGTGATCTTATTAAAAGCCCTGTCTCACGGTGCGAATCCACCCACGAGTGACCCCAAGTGAAAGAAAAAACAGACTCATGGTTATGTAAGAGATTCCAAGTTTATGTTCAAGTGTTTAACCGAGTTCCCACGGGTATGTAATTTCTGCGATTTTCCAAGTTCCTCTCCCGAGTTACCATTACTCGAGCCAATTGTGAATGAAGGTATGTTTTAATAAGCAACAGTGTTAAAGAAGACATCTCCATCCTGCGGCTTTGAGTTAAAGATAGAATTCAGCGCGGCCGCATCTATTGATATGACCTACAAAGGGAAAATGCGCACCGTCCAGTGCCAGAGCAGTTATACTTATGATTTGTTTGAAACACACATCACGTAGTTAGAAGACCAGCGGGCGAAGGTTTGTTATATTGTAACAGGTCTACACACTGCGGGGAGACGGGAGATGAAATCTTTGAATGTGGACGGATGTCTCCGCGCCTGCTCGTTCCAAGCGGAATATATTTTTAGTTGCCTTTCAAGCCAGGCTTTGGTTTTATTCCTTGTTTTTGTTTATTCGCACACACTTTTTGTGTGTGAGGGTGTGAGAAGTCCATGCCAGGTCCTTTCACATCTGTTGCACATCAGATTGTTGGGAGACGGAGCTCAGGGTCCTCCTCCTGAGATGCTTTGGTGCCCAGGCGCGAGTTGAGGTAGAGGGAGGTTGGGGAGGTGGGGGGGGGGGGGTCGCGCGTGCGTCATTAATCTGTCTGGGGTGACAAGGCTCTTGGG
Organism: Okamejei kenojei; assembly: GCA_035221665.1. Lineage (NCBI taxonomy): Eukaryota > Metazoa > Chordata > Chondrichthyes > Rajiformes > Rajidae > Okamejei > Okamejei kenojei. Next base: position 72,333,172 of record CM069138.1, on the reverse strand, counting down.
TTAGGCTGGGATCATTCTCTGTGGGATGATCTTAGTGCGGGAGACAAGTGTAGGAGAGGTGTACTGACTGTGTGGGCAGACACCTTGGTAGTGATTGCCCACCAGTCTCAAAAGCCGCTGTGTCTCCCTGTCCCTGGGATAGCAGGGGGCGATCAAACAGCACAATACCCCCCTCCCCCTCCACGCCAACATGAAGGGCAATGATCCCAAGGCTTTAGACAGAAGGCAAACGCAACAAGCTGGAGTAACAACGCGGGCCAGGTAACATCTCTGGAGAACGTGGATAGGTGACGTTTCGGATAAGGGCTCGTCTTCTGAAGAAGGATCTCGACCCGAAAAGTCACCTATTCCTTCTCACCAGAGTTGCTGCCTGACCCGCCAGCATTTTGTGTTGGGCATCAAACAAACCCTCGTCCAGTCGTTCTGCTCGTTTTCCAGATCGGCTAATTATACATTTGCTCCCGTGATTACCCCACCCCTCTCCTCACTTCTACTGCAGTTGCACTTACATAACTGTAACTTTGACTTAATAATTACTATACTGACTAATCTATTTATTTTAAATGCCAAGCAACATATTTCCTACTGCTTCCCCTAATTCCCATTCCTCGAGAAAGTGTTGAAGCATTAACTTATCACAAAAGGTCACAAAGTGTTGGAATAACTCAACGGGTCAGGCAACATCTCTGGAGAAAATGGATAGTTGACGTTTCGTGTCGGGACTGTTCTTCAGGGCCTTTAGTTTAGTTTAGATACAGTGTAGAAAGAGGCCCTTCGGCCCACCGAGCCCATGCTGACCACAGTCACCCGAACACTAGTTCTATCCTACACACTGCGGGGCAATATACAGACAACAATTAACATACAAACCTGCACGTCTTTGGAATGTGGGAGGAAACTGGAAACCCGGAAAAAATCTACGTGGTCACTGGGAGAATGTGCAAACTCCGTACTGACAGCACCAGTCGTCAGGATTGAACTCGGGTCTCTGACGCTGTGAGGCAGCAACTCTACTGCTGCGCCGCCAATGTGACATTCCAAGTTTTAGAATGAAGTTAGTCGCTTACAAATCCCATTCTCTGCCCAGCGTGGCGAATCATGAATTGCCAAGACACAAGGCACTGTAGATGTTGGTTCCTTTTTTAAAAATCACGAATTCAAAGTTATTTATTCAAGAATAATGTAGTGTGGTTCGTTGGATTTGTCCTTACTCAAAATTGTCCATAATCTATAACTTAAAGTTTTTTTAAGGCATTTAATGAAACTACAGATTGTGTTCTGTTCAGATGATACATTAGTAGTTTTCTTCCACTTTGGTACGGTTCTATGATGTGAGTGAGTAGGACGTGGCTTAGTTAAACAGTATCAGTGGAAGAGAAACAAACACCCATTGCCTTCATTTCCAGGGCTAACCCGCTTTCACCTATGCCACAGCCAACAATGGCCTGCTCCCTTGACCACCGATACATTTTTGCATATCTTTCATTCATTTGTTCTACATCTCTCTATATCACCATCTATATCTCTATTTCTCTTTCCCCTGACTCTTAGCGTCAGAAATGGCGGGCAGGCAACAATCACCCGCCATAACGCTTCTGGTCTGCAGTGTGCAATAGTCACCAAAATAGTAAGATTAAACGAGAACTTACCAGTTTGAAATTTGATCTTTATTTTATGAGGAGTTGCGATGAGGGATTTCGTGAAGACCCCGCCAGGCACGCATGCGCGACATTCTTCAAAGCAGCGGTGTGGAATCACAGAATTACCCAGAAATGAACTAACATAGTAAGATTGAAGAGACTCTATTTACCAGCTGACCTTATAGCAGAAGGTTGGGAGCGGCGGGCACGAACAAGCTTGAAAAAGACTTGAACAAGCTGAAAAATAATAACAGTTGTTAATACAACAATAAAACCCCTGAACTCGGGGACAAACGTTTAGGGACAGCACTTAAAACTGAATCCGCCAATGTTGCGGGAGCGGCCACAGGTCTGTTATAAAACCGCTGAAATGTAGTTTCACTGGCCCAGCCCGCTATTGCGAGGAAATGATCCATGAACACCTCCATGGTCCTCGCCGCTGATGTGGATGCAGCCCTGGTAGAATGACATTTTAAAATGTTAGTGTCTTACCTGCTGCACCGAATACCACCTTGAGCCATCTCCTGATGCCCATTTTCAGACCTGCAGTTGCAGGTCTGTGTAGTTTAAGCAACTCTTCTATAACGCAGTCACTTTATTGTGGGTCGAAACCATTCTATCCAGGCAATTCCTGTAGAGTTTGGACCCGTTGTGCTGTCTTCAGTGCCATTACCATCACCACTTTGAAGGTAAATAAGTCCAGTGATAAATCCACCAAAGGCGACCAGCTCCTGAGTAGGGGCAACACCACCCCCTATATCTCTGGTAATATATCGAGGTCGGAGAAGTATAGAACATACCCTTCAGTGTGGATACCAGCTGGTGAGATCCCACTCCAATGTTGAGATAGGATGACAGTGCACTCCTGGCACTGTATATGGCACTGTAACTGAGGGACTCATCATAATGCAGGCCCATGAGGATTCCAGCACATTGGAGATCGTAGTAGATATGTAGGTGGTCTAGGTCCGACTATGGAAACCTCACATATCCTTATGTGGGTAAGGTACTACTTCCTAGTGGACTCTCTCTGCACGCTGCTGTATGATGTCCATGGTCCTTTCTGTTGCAGATCTGGTTGCGTTTTCTGCAACACCTATCTGATGAAGCAGAATGGGGTAAAGCATAGAAACCCATTTCCCCCCCAATGTAGCCAGAACACGTCCATCACCACTGCCCCAGGATCTGGTTCTCAAGAGACATATGTTGGTGTCCAATGGTTCAACCTGGATGCAAGGAGGTCAATATCTGGTGTTCCATATTAGGCTATAGTTTTAGCAAATATTTGGAGGTTCATCATCCACTTGATGTCGTTATTAAATACTTGTGACCTGGTGTCCGCCACTGTATTGAGCTTAACCTGAAGGTACGTAGCTGATATCCAAATATTTCTGCCTATCCACTAGAGCCAAATTAATTTTTCCAATTCATCACAAGATATTGACTTGATACCACCCATAAGGTTTAAATGCGCCACCTCAGTGGTATTATTGAAGACGGACATGCGTATGCTGCAGATTAGTGCATTAAGCCCGTAGCCCGTGACATGCTCCCAGCATTTCTAAACAGTTTATACCTTGTGATTGAAGAAAAGTAGACTCGTGCAAATCCCATCTACCACCCCAACTGGAAATGGTGTCGGTAGTTCCCCAATCCTTGGTGCTTGCGTCGGTTTGTAACACGACTAATGGGTTTGATGTAATGATGGGATTTAACAATCACAAACATAGCTAATCCACTATTGTAGCTCAATTTATGCCTTGATTGGCGGCGGCATAGGCCCGTAAAAATGTCCAGCATTCGCTTTTAATGCCGAGATTTTGCTCTTTGCAAGCTTAGATAGTGTAATGGCCCAATTATGCAGCTAGAATGTAGCTACAAGTTTAGCAATTATTTTAGCAGTATGTCTAATAGTCGGTTTCCTGGCGCAAGCAAGGCTGTTACATGCCTCTATTATGTCTATAGCTTTGTTCCCTGGGATAGTGACAATCAGCTCCCTTGCATCCCAGAATGTATATAACTGCTCTCCTACTTGTGAGGTCAAACATGCAGCACTTCCAAGAGAACCAGACCCCCTTACCTCCATGGTTACCGGCAGGCCTGACGTTCTGGTTCCTGGTTCCTGGTGTTCCGTTGAATTGTGTTGAGGTGCTGCCGGCATGTAGGTCCTTACTGGTCTTTCAGGTGGCCCCCGAGGTCTTGCATATGGTGTTTGCCTGCGCACTGCCGGCCTGCTGGAGGGAGGTGGGTTCATCAACACATCTGCCTTCGCCTCCTAATCCGGGTCTTAGACCTGTTTGGGCAGGTCCTCACCGAACAGCTGTCTCGGTGGTGGCGTCGCAGATGCCTAGTACAACCCCGCAAATATGGGGTTTGGAGTCAGTTTGATGGCGATACTCCGGGAAGTGTTAACTTCATGACTAACATTGCAAGAGCATCCTCCTGCTCTGCCGTCATTTCCATGCCGTCAACCGACCTGGCAAAGGCAGTAATCCCCGACGTCAGCAATTTCAGGATGTTTTAGGACCTTCAGCTCCTGTGCCCTATTCCCGGACTGATGTTGCCCCAGATGGGCGTGTTGACTGTCGGTACATTCAACGATATGCAGTTGTTTGGGCCTGGTATATGTTGATCACCTCGGTAAAGACCTGTTCCTGCAGCTGGTGTGTTGTGAGGTAGTCTATGCTGGACCCCTGGTTTGGGCTGAGTGCTTCGGCTGGGCCAACTTGGAGACCACATTCAGCAGTTCCTCCTGGGTTTTCTCAGGTACTGTAGGTTCCTGCTCCAGCCCGTCTTACGTGTCAGCCAGCTGCTGATCCGTGGCATCCCCACCGATGACGTGGACATGCTGGGTGGCCCAGCCGCATGTCTCCTGGACTGGAGGACATCTGGTCCAGGTGCAGAGATTGTGCTCTAGGATACGCTCCATCCGAGCCATGCGACCGCCACCGCATCTGTGGATGACGTCGACTTCCTCAGGTTCTGGAGAATCTCTGAGGCTTCTGTCATCGCCCCGCACCACGTCGAGGTGATAACAAGGGTGCCTAGACAGGATGTCGCTGCCTGCCGCTTCTGCGTGGCTAAGCGACTCCCGCGCGGACCTGCCGCTGGCCCGCCGTCTTCCGGGCGGAGGCGGCCCGCTAGTCTGATAAGACATGAGCGGTGATGAGTCGGTCCCGGCCGCCGAAGCGTGGTACCCCGACGTCCGCGCGGGCTTGCCGCCTGTCCCGACGTTCGGTCACATCCTGCCGCTAAAGGAGGGTGCGGTGACCGAGATGAGACTACACCGGCCCGCGATCTGGCAGGCTCCCCCGGTGGTGAGTCTGTGCCGGCCACACATGCGGGGCTTGCAGACCCAGGCCTCAATCCTTCACCGGTCCGCGATCTGGCGGTCTGCTCCGGTGGAAAGTCGACCCCGGCTCCTACAGCGGGGCTCACCGACTGTTGTGCGATTCTTCCCCTGGTCCTCCCTCTGGTGACCTGCATAGTTGGGGAGAGAGAACGTGCCGCCGAGCGGATAACATACTTATGCACCTTTGCTCCACTGTCCCTATGCTTAGGTGACAGTGGTAGGGAGTCAGGGTCTTGTCTACCCTGCTCCTGTGTGGTGCTCCTACCACTCTACAGCTCCATGGCCAGCCGTGGTGGAGAATCGGGTCCTGATTGCGCAGGGCTCCCCAGTTTCCGCGTTCTTATCCTGGCCCACAGAGCGGGCACTGCCGGCGTTGCGGGCAGCTCCGGGAATAGACTGACTCCCATCCGAAGTCCCATGGTCCTGGAAGGCATACTTCCATGCCTTCATTCTGGTCTCCCATCCATTGTTTCTGTAAGCAATGTCTAGTACAGAAGCTAAACAACTCAAGGTTAGTATCTTACCTGAGGGTCTTTATGAGCTTCCGGTGAAGGAGCGCACTCTGTCCCCCCCCTCCCCCAGCTCCAATGGTGACCAGACTCTCATGCAGGACATAGACTGCCGCTAACGGCAAGGGTCCCGCCTGTGTATGTCAGGGCCCCCGCTCTGTCTACTACCTCTGTAGGGTAGCATAGACCTTAGTCCGAGGTATACCTGCGGCCTGCGGCGTTGAGTCGGAGCTCCTGCTCTGCCTTCGCTGCCCGCGAATGGCAGTCTCCGAGCCCGGACCCTCCTGGTCCACGGGCTTGCCCGACTTCCGGGTAGTGTTGCCGTCAGCCCGTGGTGACCCTGCGGGCTGCGGTGTAGATTCGGGCTGCCTCTCTGCCGTCGCTGCGCGAACGGTGAGCCCGGACCCTACCGGGTCAACGAGCTGCCCAACCTGCCCGGTGTAAAAATAAAGTCGGGGCAACGGCGTAAGTAAAGCCGTCAGCCCACAGCCGTTGCCTGCAAGCCCCATTACCTGTTAATACAGACAGAGATACTGCAGTCTGTGGAGTAGAGTTGAGTTAGGGCTAGCCCCCACTCCTTTGTTAATGCCGTCAGCACGCGGTGTCCTGCGGCCTGCGGTGTAGAGTCGGGCTGCTGCTCTGCCGTCACCTGCGTATGGCGAGCCTGCAAGCCCCACTCCTTTATTCATGCCGCCAGCCCGCGGTGTCCTGTGGGCTGCGGTGTAGAGTCGGGCTGCTGCGCTGCCGTCGCTCACTGCATACGGCGAGCCTGCAAGACCACTCCTTTATTCATGCTGTCAGCCCGCGGTGTCCTGCGGCCTGCGGTGTAGAGTCGGGCTGCCTCTGCCGTCCTCCGCCGACGAGTGTGAACCCGGACCCACCTGGGTCAACGGCTCTTCCCGACTCCTTCTGTTAGAGCCGCCGCTGACTGCCCGCATCCCGCGGTCCGCAGTCAGTACGGAAACGGCCTAGAGTACTCTGTAAAACAGAGTCCTGAAAGTAAAGAAAGACGGCAGGTTAGTTTTTCTCTTACCTGCAGGTCCCTGCAGTAGAGGAGCGGCGCTCCTCACTGCCCGTCGCTCGCATGCGGTCGACGATATGTCGCGCATGCGTGCCTGGCGGGGTCTTCACGAAGTCACTCACGTGACTCCGAAATGAAATACACTGCATCTTTAGAAAGGAAAAATACAAAATATGTCAATCCCAATGGATAGGCCTTAGTCATAGTGCTGTACAACATGGAAACAGGGAATTTAAAATGGTAGTCCTATTTGCCTGCATGTGGCCCATAGCCCTCTAAACCCTTCCCATCCATTTATCTGCCGACAATAACCTCAAGAAAATCTCTGCTGGGTCCAACTCAGAGAGAAGTCTCCCCCCTTTCCAGGGTTAATCGCTTCACTGTTTATAATGCTCTCTGCATTATGAAGTCCTCGACAGTGAACCCCATGGGCAATCACTGCCAAAGTGTCTGCTCACACAGTCAGTACACATGTCTCCCGTATTAAGTCACCCCAACCCCCCCCGTCCCCTCCCTCCTCCCCCCACCCTTCCCTCCTTCCCCCCCCCCCACTTTCCCTCCCAACTCCAGTCCCATCCCGACCCCCTGGGAAACTGAAGGGAGCGACAATCAACTGCCACGGATACAAATAATGTCATACACAAGAAAGGGCAGATGCTGGTTAACAAAAAGTGAACACATGGTGCTGGAGAAATTTGGAAATGTCATCCCATCACCCATTCCTTCTCTCCAGAGATGCTGCCTGCCTGCTGAGTTAAAGAGTGCCCACGGTAGACTCACGAGTCACTAAGGTAAACGTACTCAAAATACTCAAAATGTTATTTTTTTTCCTTGCTGATTAGTCTGCTCTGTGTTTCTGGTGTTTTCTGTGAATTGATTTTCTTTAATTGCCCTCTACTTCACTTGTTTTGCTGTATTTAGTGTGAACTAAGCATTTGTTAAAGTGGGATTTTCAGATTTGTGCATTGGTCGACCAAAATTACTGCAGTCTTCCTGCAAAGAAAGACATCTACCTGAACAAACATCTGGTCGCAGGTTGGTAACTGCGATTTCAACTGGGAACGAAAGCCTCTGGCCTAGGTCAACACACATTTCCCAGTCCTTGGCTGTGTTCAGTGGGCATGAGTTGAGAGGCGAGAGGTTAGTCCTCTGTTTCTCTCCTTCCCGGTATTTGCGGGAATGTTATCTGGGCATTGATAGGCATGGCGTTGGTGGTAACTCTCTTGCACTCGAGTTCAGCGGCCAAACACCTCAGCACCTGGTTGTGTCGCCAGGTGTATCTGCCTGTGTTAGGCTGGCCTTACAACCGACCAGGATGTGCTTGAGGTTTGCTGGAACTGCACACAGGGGGCAGGCTGGATCCTCTCCCAGCCAAGGATTTTGGTTTGTGGGAGAGGGAAGGACGTCACATGTGGCTCTGATAATGAAGCTAGAAATAGTACAACACTTTCGTCAAATGTTGATGCCCACAAAGCTGTTGTTGCCCGTTCCTTGCCCATGCAGCCATATTTCTCCACGGTGCTCCTCAAACTACACATTGACTTGCAGCCATAGTATTTGCTGATCAACTCCCCTTGTTAGTAGACCTGTAGCTTGACTTCAGTTAATGTTGAAACAAGGGACTGCAGATGCTGATTCATACACAAAAGGACACAAAGTGCTGGAGTAACTCAGACATTCAGCCAGCATCTCTGGAGAACATCCTGCGATGCTGAGCAACTCCAGTATGTCTGTGTCCTTCAGTTAGTGTTGATGGTCTCAGCAGATGGTCTTCACTTGGCTTAATGAGAAAAACTAAGGGAAGGACGTCATATGTGGCTCTGATAATGAAGCTCAACTTATTTGACTCCATGGTCCACAGCTCTGTCCATGTGATCTTCCTCCTCGCAACGCCATCCCACGTCATCCAGCGGCCTTGTTTGGCTTGGGATATGGCTTTGGCACACCTGGCTGCTTCTTCATGGTGGCACACCTCCTCCACCACCAGGTACCGGCGTTCAGCTGGAGTCGCCTTTTGCCAGGTAGGTTTCACTGCTCCCAGGCCAAAGCCCCCTCGGCCGTGTTGGACATGGCCCACTATGTCCCGGTGTTGGAGGGCGGATTTTGAGTCCAGTACCACTGCTGCTGGAGGCCATTTCTTCCCTGTTGCTAGGGTTGGAGTGACACCTCATATTATTGAGTCCCGGGATTCTGTTAGTGTCATGTCCAGCCTCACTTTGGCACATTTGTATTCCTCCACCAGACATGAGACTGGCAGTGAGAGGGCTCCATTCCCATAAAGCCCTATGCTGCTGAGGCATCTCGGTAGCCCAAGCCACTTCCTCACTTGTGAGTTCACCAGTCTTTCCAGCTGGTTGACATGGGATAAAGTGACCCCGTAGATGGTCATTGGCCACATGAGTCGGGGCAGTAGAACGAATTGCAGGCACCAAAGCTTCAGCTTCCCTGGGAGAGCAGTGTTGTTGATTTGCTTGACGCCACTGATTGTATCCTGCCCGAGTTGTTCCACCTGCTCTGCATCCTTGAGGTATGCGGTGTACCATCGCCCAAGGCTTTTGACAGGCTTCTCCAGGACAGTTGGTATTGTCTCGTTATCGATGCGGAACCTTTCTTCAGTAAGCCGGCCTTTGACGATGGAAATACTGCAGGATTTGCTGGGTTCAATCGCCATTCGTGCCCATTTGATGTTTTCCTGGAGTTTATCCAGCATGCTTTTGTTGTTGTTATTGTGGTCATGGCATGCATGTACGCCCTGATTGGAGGAAGACGCAGCCCACTCTTCAAGCGTTCCCCTCCGACCACCCATCGTGATGCTCGAATGATGAGCTCCATTGCCATGGTGAAAACCAGAGGAGAAATGGTACAGCCTGCCATTATGCCTACCTCAAGGTGCTGCCAGGCGGTGGTGTTGTCCTGTGTTGTGACGCAGAACTGGAGGTCCTGGAAGTAAGCTTTTACCAGCTTTCTGATGACCACTGGGACCTGGAAGAAATTAAAAGCTGCCCAAAGAGTCTCATGGGGCACTGAACCAAAGGCATTGGCAAGATCTAAGAAAACCACATGCAGATCTCTCTTTTCCTTCTTGGCAGTTTGTATCTGGTGTCAGATGACGTTTGCATGATCCAGAGAAACCACGTACCCCTGCTTTCTGCACTGACGGGTCAAGGAAGTTGTTGCTTTGCAAAAATGCTGAGAGTCTTTGGGCCACAACACCAAAGAAGATCTTTCCTTCCACGTTCAGAAAGCTGATCTGGCGGAATTGGCTAATGGTTGAGGAGTTCTTTTCTTTGGGAATTAAGATCCCTCCTGCCCTTCACCATGCCTTAAGTATGATTCCTTTCCCCCATGCCACTTTCATTAACTTCCAAAGGTATTTCAGGGCACCAGGGGTGTTCTTATAGAACATGTATGGAATGCCATTGGGCCCTGGGGCAGATGCTGTTCTTGATCATTTGACTGTGTTCTCCACCTCCTTCCATGTAGGAGGCCTTAAGTCCATCTGGTGCTCAGGTGTGTGGATAAGTGGCATGTCTTCTGGAATGGTGACTGGCTCATGCCTCCGGTTGTCAGAGTACGTCTTCCTCAGGTGCTCCTCCAGTTCTCTTACAGGTACTCTCAGGATCCCGCTCTTTTTTCTGTGCTATATCCTATAATTTGGCATTTACATTAACATTGATTGATAAAAGGGAGGCACAATGGCGCAGTGGTAGAGTTGCTACCTTATAGCACCAGAGAGTCTAGTTCAATCCTGACAACTGGTGCTGTCTATACAGTGTTTGTACATTCTCCCTGTGACCACGTGGGTTTTCTCTAGGTGCTCTGGTTTCCATTCACACTCCAAAAATGTACATGCTTATAGGTTAATTGGCTTCCATGAATTGTAACTTATCCCTGGTGCCTGGGATACCACTATTGTATGGGGTGATCACTATGGTGCGGACTCGGTGGGTCTACGCTGTATCTCTAAAGTCTAAAGTCAAAGGTAAAGTCTAAAATCCAATGGCATTTTTGTGACTAAGACTTACATTGGAAAAAAATCAAATACCTTACAAATTTGCACTCAGAACATAAATGTGAATTGGTTCTATCCTAGGAGGTCACTTTTGTCTTGTGATAACATTTTTCTGAACACTGCTATTTGTTCTTCCATCGAAAGTTCTTATCAAGATCTTATATACTGTTCATGGGTTTGGGTTCCAGAACTATTTATATATCTGAATAGCTGACTAAATATCTGAGTCACAAGTGTAAAAAATATTTTCCGTTCTTTTAACCTTTCTCTAATTATGTTATAAAGAATACTGTAAACAAGGGATATACACACCATGTAATCCAAGATCATCTTTAATCAGTATGCAGACTTTAGCAGTACAGTGGATGATTAGTTGTCAGAGCTTCCTAACTGCTGTACGAACTGAGCAGTGCAGGAAGTAGGTGTTAGTATAAGTGATATAGTAAGGTGGGGTTTGTGATGCTAACTTATATATGATTGGTTGTCATGCATAAACCAATCTACAAATACCAAATTAGATTGGATGATTGATAGCAAGGTGGCTCCATGATATAATCGCTGAACTTGGAGACTTTGAATAAAGTTCTGCATTAGAAATGTTGCAGGAGTAGCAGGAAGAGTTCAAACTGCATGTGATACTTGTGACAGAGATCAGCTTGCTGATATAGAGTGACACGAGTAACTGTAGATGCTAGTTTGCAAAAAACAACACAAAGTGCTGGAGTAAACCAATGGGTCAGGCAGCATCTTTGGAAAACATGCATTGGTGACCTATTGAGTACTGCAGCAGTTTTGTGTCTTTTTTTGCTAATATTCAACTCTCTGCTTGAAAAACCTATGCAGCATATGGACATAGATGGGTAACAGGATAGCTGGGAATTATGCCTGATCACGAGAACAACCTGGAGCAATTCTGGTAAATTTGGTAATGAGTAATCGTGGTAATTGATGACTTTGATGACAAGAAGTGGATTCATTGATCATGGTTTTGGATTAGATGAAATAAACGAGTGTTCTATGGAAGAAAATAGGGTCATTTATCAACATTAGAGAGACACAAAATGCTGGAGTCACTCAGTGGGTCAGGCAGCATCTCTGGAGGAAAAGGATGGGTGATGTATCAGGTCTGGATCCTTCTTCAGGCTTCAGACTTCTGAGTCTGAAGAAGGGTCCCGACCTGAGACGTCAACTATCTTTTGTCTCCGGAGATGCTGCCTGACCCACTGAATTACCCAAGCACTTTGTGTCTACCTTTGGTATAAAACAGCATCTGCAGTTCCTTGTATCTTCATTTATCAACATCTTACTCATACCTTTAGATCCACTATTTTCCACCTGTTCAAAACCTAATAGCCAGCAAATGAGTGAAGCAGCACTCACAATTGCCAGAGATACCACTGTTATCACCCACAACAGCAACATCATGTGACATAGCACAGGAAAGAGATCAGGAACCTTGTGCCATTATGTCAGGGCAACCTTGTCCTTAACGTTAGAGAGGTGAAAGAGTTGATTGTTAACCTATGGAACTGATGGGTGAACACAATCCTGTCCTCATCATTGAGATGGTCGACAGCTTCAAGTTCCTTGGCACCCATACCACCAGCAAGCTAACCTGGTCTCTTCACACTGATATCATGATAAAGAAAGTGCATCAGAGTATTTACTTTCTCGGGCATCTGAGAAGATTCTGCACATCCACAACAATTTACTCCAATTTCTTCCCATGTGCCATAGAACATCCTGAAAGGATTCTGACTGAACTGTAGATGCTAGTTTACAGAGTACTGGAGTAACCCAGTTCATCAGGCAGCATCTCTGGTAAATTTAAACAATTAATCATAAGTTTGCTGGATTCCTTACAACATTTAGTTCTGTTAAGTACGTTAGCATTGACTATCCATTTTCATTTTCATTAATGGAGAAAAAATACGAGTTCTTAAAATAAAAATATGGGAGAAAATAGTACACACAAAACTTTAACTTCACCTATAATATTAGAAAGTATTCAAAACAGAAACAAATCAATATCCTAGAGGATAATCCTAAAGGTAAGCCACTTTGGTTCTTCGTGTGATTACTGTCCAAACATGAATATCAACAGCAATTGCCTATAGATGTGTCTAACTCCGATCGCTTATGAAAGTGGTTATAAGTGGTTATAAGATAGGAATTATGGGAGATAACTGCCAGGCAACATAGTGCAATGGTAGTAACTTAGATTGTGAACAACTTGGATTAGCCAACTCAATACAGTCCAGGAATGGAAACTAAAACCTCCCATCATTGTAGTTTAGTGCTGAACTAAGCAAAGTCTTTATCGGCTTATCCACTGTGGATGATTTCAGCAAGGTTTTTATGATTATATTATTTGATAGATAATTAAAGTGAAATTTGCAATGAAGTAACATCACAATGATTCCCAAAATAAGATATTGCTGAAATAAATTCTCACAACTAGCATAATATTAGGGAAAATGGTTCAAATACAGAGAAAGAAAGGAAGAAATGCATCTGATCTGTTTTAAGCTGCTTTTCAGAACTCTATAAAGCTGTTAAATTAATTAAATGTCTCATCTTTTTACCCAGTGCTTCTCTATTTGATAATGTATTGTTGAATCAGTACACTTTTGCCTTGCATATCTGATTGCATATATAACATATATATTTGGAAGCTATCTAATGCAATAGAGTACACTGCCATGAAGAAAAATGTAATTAAATACTACAAAAACAAATTGTATAATCATTTGTTTTTAAGCAGAATTTTAAAAATAATTTTATATGGTTTATTGCCCTAGCAAAACTTGCAGATACTGAAAATCTAACGGACACTAACATATTCAAATGTCAACAGTATGCAACATGATTGCATCCAATAAATCACTAATTGTTAATTCACATGATTAGATTACTGTCTTTTTATAACATCTACTGTAACAATACATTATGGAACCTTTTTCGTCATGCCGCATTCACCACAGAAATCATAATTAAATTTGTCAAACTATTGGATTTTGTAAAAGGCTGAAGTACAATGGCCAAGGCAGAAAACCACAGCTTCCAAGATGACATTCATTTCAAAAACAGTTAATATTACATATATGCAGATTGTTTTGGATGGCGCAGCAAGTGATTCACCTTGTGACAGAAGGGCATTCAAACTTGAGAGAGAGGCATAACTGTCCACCTTAATTCATACCTCCTATTGACCAAATGCACAGTAACATGTGGCAACAGTCACAGAGAAGCTGACAGCTTCGACCGTTTTTCTGACTGAAGAGAGATGTGTTACATAAAGGAGAAAGTGGGCGGGAAAGGTGTGGAACTATGGTGCAAAATATAAATAAATAACAAAGTCCATTCTGTCATTCTGAGGTGACGAGAAAACTCAAACAATGCATCATGGCACCACTACAGATTTTATTGTGTTGAATGGTGAGCACGCTGAGACACTTCCTCACTCAATATTCTGCTTATCCATTGGGTTAATACAGAATACACCTCATTGTTCAAGTTCAAACTGTCAGGAAGAAATGCCAACATTTCTTAGCACTCGTGTGTTTATCATGCTAATCCAAGTTTTGGAATTCATCTACTCTATGTTAATATTACAGATGATTTTGCTGGGATTGGGGCTGCCGATTTAGCCCCTTGCTCACTGATAAATAAACATTCCACACATCTGACCTTTAGGTTAACAGGTTTTTATGCTTGCTCCACTCAACACTGTTACTGATTCAATTATCAGAAAGGTTCAAGTGCCTTCATGAATACTGAAAGATTCCACCGTATGTCTGCATAGGTGTTATGGAACAGCAAATTTGATGCAACTCTCATGAGAAATTCCATAATTGTAAATAATTTTACCACATGAGACAATCAAGTCACCTTGAGTGCAAACCCTGGTCTGCTGAGAAATGTGTTATTTAAGCTTTACTGGTCTGTGTTAAATTCTGTAATTTGAAGGGCTGTTAAGTTTTTCAATTGAAATTTCATTTAAAATGCAGCACTTTTTATTTTATTGATGCTTTACTGCTCTCAAGGTACAAGTAAGAACATGGTGCAATAACACAAGTCCAGCTCAATCAGTGATCAGTAGCTGCTGTAATTTCAGGACATTCAATATGCTTATAAAGTAGATGTTGCAATCTATAAATTGCCATCCATCTACTCAGTAATGATTACAGATCTCTATTTCTACCTATTGCATTGTATTAGAGCAATTCCTTGCTAGATTTAAGAACACTCTTTTAACAAGCAGATGGAGAGATATTTTTTAATTATTGTATTATTATTTTATATATATATATATATATATATATATATATATATATATATGTATATATATATATATATATATATATATATATATATATATATATATATATAACATTTTACAATTTACTGTTTTTTTTTTAAGACCAGTGCTTTCTGCGTTGACTGGTGTTGTAAAAAATGAAGGATGTTACCATACAGATGCAATGATATGGTCTATTAGTGTGTATGAGGTTCTGAGTCCTAAAATATCATTGTGTGCATGTCTTGCCTGTCTGGAGCATACAGAAATGCATCATCTGAGCTATACCGAGGGGGGAAAAAAATGGCATTCTGTCCCTTCTGCCTCAATATTTGAAATAAATACTACGCTGACCTGAATGGTCTGTTGCACAACACTCTGTAATTGGTTTGCAGTTCCAATTTGTCAATGAATGAATACCCCCCAAAAAATTGTTCTTAGAGGATGCTCCAGTCAAACATAAAATTATGTTGTTGATTCATGTACCTTTTCTCTGACATAACCGTAAACCTGCACATTTATTACATTTAATAGTGTTTAATTAAATGTCATTTTAAAAACAATGCCTTGTCAGGAAACAAAATATCTGTATAAATCCTTCCTGCTAGGGATATAGCTTTCAAACAACAAATATTACCACATTTTCTCTTCCACTATAATTATAAATATAGAATTTGCCTCACACAAGCAACATCTCATTTTTTTAAAGTATTTGCACTTATTGTTACAATGAGCTTTATTCTTTTTTTAAAAATTCATTTACTGATGAATTCGACCAGATGATGCAACTCTCTAAATGCTTTCTATAATCTGAAAAGAGCTGTCATGGACCATTTGACTTAAATGATCCTTTAAATAATCAATAATGCAAAAAACCTTAGGATTTTGAGGGCAGCTTGACTACTCCCTAGCACGCACAAAAGAAAACTGGATATAATTCCAGCTAAAAGAGCCAGACTTTCTATGTGTCAATCAACAGCTTCATCTTTGACTACTCTGACTGGGGAAATCTACAATTTCCCAGTTCTGGCTAACGGGGAATCCCTGAAATGCTCTAACTAGGTAGAATATAAACGCTCACCCTCATGCCAGTTGCAGCGGGAGCATTTAACTCAATATATACACATGGAGTCCCTGAAGAATAAAATACCTATCTACCTAAAACTAACAATTATTTCACGACGGATTCCTGGAACGAGAGAATTCTAAAATTCTCAGCTTCCACCTGCTTGTTAAAAGGCAAAATCTATTGACAAGTGGAAATAAGGAATATGTACCACGCTAACTTTAGAATAATTACAGCATAAAACAAAACAAAGTGTGTCCAAGGGAAAGGCAAAACTCCATAGGGAAGGAGACATACAGTATCAAGGAGTGGTGGCTTATAAATCCTCCTGGCCGATTTTCTGTACTTCAGGTGGTCTATGGGGAAGAAGCCTGAAGCAGCCATAATTATTCCCGAAGCATACTGGGACTATACCATACTACAATTTAAAGTGGAACTTGTCTGATCAGTTTGGTCACATGGAAATAGCTACTTGATTATGTGAATCATTTAAAATAATTTGATCAATTTCGGCCATTAAAAAGCTTCTGATGTGACTGTTAGAAACAAGCTGTTTTCAACTCTTTCAATTGTGTCTAGAATTTGTAAATTCTTCATTTATTTCCTACTAACATGAATGAAAAAAGCATAGTATTTTCTAAAGATAGTTATTGAGGAAGTGGAAAAATATATCAGTTAGGAAGGAATACATCAACATATTATTATTGCAATAAACTAATATTTTTGGATATTAAAAGCATTTGCAAATTTCCATATGATAAAATCACACTCAAAGTCGAAGCTATCACAATTCAAGTAGTAAGAATTCAGGTATGAAATAGCATTACATGATGGTCATAAAGTATTAATGGAAATGTAAAAGCAAAAACCAACCATTTAGTTCAATTTAAAAATCACTATACATCAAAAATGCTTCACTAGTTGCAAAATCAATGAGAAAGATAACATGGCGAATGCCGTTAAAACCGGAAAAAAAAACATTTGCTAAAAACAAAAAGTGGTATATGATTTATCATCACTAAAATATTAGATGAACAATAAAATGTGAAAGAATAGAATATTATGAAATATTTTATTAAATATCTCTTTCACATTTAGTTCTTTGGATGCAACAATTGCAGATAAGTTTATTTCAGCAAGGCTAGAGAACATTCAAGTCATTGATAAAAACAAAACATGCTGTCTGAATTTCCAGCATTTTCTGTTTAAATTCAGGTATGCAGAATTCTGTTTATCTTTTGAACTTATGACACAGCACAACAGTTAACTATTTATTTCATTTATGGTCTCTCTGTCTCCGAATGCAAGATTCTCCTGTGATGGTAGATGTGGCTGAGGCAAAAAACACAATCCCAATCCACAACAGATGATTTTTTTTTTATGCTCTCATGTCTTATTACCCATAGGAAGCACTTGACAGATTGACAAAGTTCAAAAGTGATATTTATTGTGGAGTTGCTCGGAAAGCAGTACTTGAAGGCAAATAGAAGTGAAGGCTGCTTTCAAAATAGCAGAACATAAGTACAGCATTGAAATGAAAAAATTGTACTGTTGGAATTTATAGTTTTACCATTAAAATTCCATTGTTAATGACACTTTATGAAGTCTCATCATTCAGTTTACTTGAATAAAAGAAAACTAACTTTTGGCTTCTTGATAAACATGGATTTCAAATGAATACAAAACAGGTTTGCTGAGCACAGCTTCCAATCAGATATGTGACAGCAAAGAAGCCACCGCTGAGAATTTCAGAATAGAAACTGAAATCTGAATTCCCAGGTAACTAAAGGCAGCGGGGAAGCTTATTTGATTGTAAAGATGATTAGGTGTTTTGGATGTGTGTTTGATTAAAATGTCAGGCTTACAGATCGGTCCAAGTTTATACAATGATGTTCAAAAACAAGAAGGGATTTTAATGTTGTGCAATTAAATTGATAAGACAGCCAAGCAAATTAAATAGGAGTGGATTACTGAAAAAAAAACTGCCCTCTCTAGATTTTTTTATTTTATTTGTGAGTGGGCCAGAACAATGAAGTTTAATGAACTGGGCCATTCCATGATA
This sequence comes from Okamejei kenojei, assembly GCA_035221665.1. Taxonomy (NCBI): domain Eukaryota; kingdom Metazoa; phylum Chordata; class Chondrichthyes; order Rajiformes; family Rajidae; genus Okamejei; species Okamejei kenojei. The sequence continues at coordinate 72,315,210 of CM069138.1, read as the reverse complement.
GTTTCAGGAAATCTGGAAGTGTCTCCTGCAAGCAGGCCCTATCAGGGGGGGGGGGGGGGGGGCAAAGGGTGCCATTTGGCATGGTCCTCATGCTTGTCTTCTTCAAAGGGATCTTGATTTGGGGGCCTCTAAAATTGAGCGGCCGCTGCCTCTAAATTGATATTGGCCTGGACCTCAGTTCATCTGTGAGAGGGCCTGCCGGCAAAGAGCCGTTGACACTTGAATAACTGAAATTTATAAAATTGCATTTAATGCATTCTGTTAGGAAAGGATATTACAAAATCAAGGGTCATAATTAAATTTAAGATATAGATCCACCAAGATGTAACCGAATAGTCAAACAGGCTTGAGGGATTGAATGGCCTACTGGTCTAAGACAGAACTAAAAAAAAATGATAGAACCTATACTTATCAACAAAATGTACTAAAATATTAGACACAAACTTTGAAATGACACAGAATAAAATGTGTGAAATACTGAATAGATGTTAGAGGAATAAGTTTCGTTCATTATTAACTTCAACAAACATCTCATGTACAAAAGAAGTGTGTAGGAAGGAACAGCAGATGCTGGTTTACATCAAAGATTGTCTTGTTTCAAGAGATACTAATAACCCTTAAGGGCCTGTCCCACTGTACGAGGTAATTCAAGAGTTCTCCCGAGTTTCCCCTGATTCGCATTCGGAGAATTACAGTAATACCCACTCGTAGGTACTCAGGGCTCTCGTGGACATTTTTCAACATGTTGAAAAAACTTAACGAGCTTACCGCGTTTCCCGAGCTACCTGCCGTCAGCATTACGAGCCGCTAAGAGACGTCCTGAGCTCCGATGTACCCGCTACGTACATTCTACGTACTTACCACGAGTTTGATTTTTTTTTAAACTCGGGAGAGCTCTTGGGTAAACTCGTACAGTGGGACAGGCCCTTTAGTTATCAACACATTTTGATACCAGAAAACTGTCAGTGAGGGATATTGCAAAATCAGAACCTTTATATAAATTGTTGATTCTTTTGCATTTTGTGCTGTGTTTTTTTAATTTTAGTCAGTGTCATAGAGCACAAAACCCAATAAATCTATCACATACATTCCTTAACAGTGGATTTCAGTCCATATCTCTGATATTTGGAAACGATTTGTGACTGCTGTAAGGTTGAATTTCCATTTCTCAAACTGTCGTATCGCGGGAGTACAGAATATTTGCACTGCCGTATGAAGGTCAGTCTATGTCCAAACATCAATTATATAAATCAAATCTGCAAATTATTAATACTATTTTTAATATCTTAAATGATTTTCACAATTTATAGTTTTTAATGCCTAATTTATTAGTCTGCATTTATTAATTTCCCAATATGCATTGTCTCTTTGTGCGTTATGCATATTTTTAGTATTTTCCTTAAGTACTTACACATCTGTAGGAAATCTTCCTCTGGAGACGGCTGCTGCAAAACTGTTGATAACATTTGAAAGCCATAATATTCACCTGAGTAGCATTCAGTTCTTGAGTATAATAGATGGCAATTTGGTTACAATATATCAACCAGTGTGCACATTTTGTGCACAAAATACATTTTGGAAAGGGTGTTAATATGTGCAATACACAATCTTGTTACAAGTATGAAGTGATACAGTGTCAGCAGATTGTAGCGATATTCGGTATACAAAACCAAATTGAAGCTAGTCCTACTAAAACTGACCTCCACGTTGCAGCTAATGTCAGAAGGAAGGATGTCCATATCCCACCCTCGATGGCTCCCCCTATCAGCCCCCTGCCTGCACCCCCAATATAATGGTCATAAATTCATAAATTACTTACAGATTAGTTACTGATTGATTGGCAGAGCGTCATTAGGTGTTTCTGGACTTCAAGGTGAACTCTACAACGGGTAGCGTTGCAGGATTGTGTTTCTTCTGTTCAATGCTTCAGCAAAACCTTTTTGCTCCTGTGTGTGTAAGCTTTTGTGGTAATTTTCTTCAAGTGCACCGTGGTAGTGAGGAAGAAGAGAAGACCTCACTCACAAAGCAGTGCAACCTATGAGGCGGTGGAAGAGGAACTCTGCTTGAGTAAGAAAGTCATAACAAAATTATATTACATGCTGCCTGTGCCTGCAGTTATAGAGATGGGTCAAGACCATGTTGCCAGTGAACCTGATTCTCCTCACCCCCCCCCCCACCCCCCCACCCCTTCCAGCTCATTCCCTCCTCCACAATTCACAATTATTCAATCCTTTTGTTTTACCCCATTTTTCTTTTCATCTTTGGCCTTTGTCCACCATCTGCCTAACAAACACCCTCTTCACCTGCATCAACTTATTACCTGCAAGACTTTGTTCTGCCCCCTTTCCCTTCCAGCTTTCTCCCCCCCCCACCCCACCCTACAATCAGTCAGAAGAAGAGACCCAACACAGAAACCTATCTGTTTTCCCCAGCGATGCTGTTTGACCTGCTGAGTTACTCCAACACTTTGTGTATTTCTTTATAAAAAAATCATCTGCAAATCTTTGTTTGTACGTCGCCAGTATATTGTTACATTTACAGTTCTTTCATGTAACAACATGGCAACACCTCAGAGTTTGCAGCATAGTGTTGCAGTACAGAGGTTACAGATGTGTACAACTTTAGGTTACGTGCCGGATGATTTTGTAATACTTTGAGAGTCTGCAAATTCACGTCATTATTCCTCAGAATGCAGGACTACTTGAAAAATTGCTGAAGAGCTAATCAGTGAAATAGTCCGGAGTCAATATTGAGGAGTTGAAGGACAATATGATATTGGGGTATTTGTGAGCTGGGAAGGTAATCAGGGATTTGGGGCCAGTTAGCAAAGAGAATTGGGAGTGGGGTTGGTTCACAAGGTGAAGTGGAGCAGGCAGATGCATTAGGTGATCAAGGAGGCAGGGAGTGGAGAAAAATAAATCAGTATTAGAGTGTGGGGGAGAGGAGATACCACCTAAACTAGTTTATAGTCTCAGGGCTGTTTTGAGGACCTCCAATGTCTGATGAGAAGCTGATGAGGTGTGATATATTTGGCGATGGAGAACCATGATAGTGAGAAGGAGGAGAGGGTGCAGAAAGGAGAACAGCTTACGAGGAAGAGGAGGAGGAAATAAACATTAATGAGTTTCTGTATATCAGGGGACTTTGCTTGAGCAAGAAAGTCATAACAAAATGTCATTACATGCTGTGTCGGAAGGAACTGCAGATATTGGTTTCTACCAAAGATAGACACAAAGTGCTGGTGTATCCCAGTGGGTCAGCCAGGGTCTGAAGAAGAGTTCTGACCCGAAGCATCATCCATCCTTTTTCTACAGAGATGTTGACTGACCCGCTGAGTTATTCCTGCACTTTGTGTTTATTTACATTACATGCTGCTTGCTCAATAATATCACACTTCCTAAACCACATCTATTGCATGGAGACAGGCATCATTCCAACTAACTTACAGCCATAATTTTAGATAAATATCCAGAGTGACAATTTGCCATTGAGTGATCCTTGTGTGATCCACTTTGTAGATATCCGAATTCCACACAAATGTTCTTTTTGGTTTCCAAATACAACTCTCTCGGCTATCAAATGCATTAATGACTTATCTTGCAATACCTTTCACCCATTAATTGCTACTTGTTCATGCTAAACATTTTCCTGACCAGTCAGAAATTCCTAGCAAAAAGTGCAAACTTTATGTTTACCTCCTCTCCTTCTCACAACTGTACCTGAGCATTAAGCATTATGAAATGACAGCAATGAGAGGAAAATCTGCTGAAGAGGTGTGAAAGCTTAGTTTCTAGCTCATTGAAATGAAGGGAGAACGACTGTTCGATATTCTGCATTCTGGCCATGCTTAAAGCTGAGATAGTAAAGACTGAAATCACCCTCAATTAATCAAACAGACTAAGGCTTTGGTATAGCATTGATGTCCATGACTTTTTAAAATAGTTTTTTTTTTAAATAACATCTATTATTTGCAATTATTCAATTATATTAGTTGAGTCATTTGAATTCTTTACTAAGTAAAAATAAATAAAACAATTAGATTTTTGCAACACCTAAATAACATTTAAAGAAAAATAATTCATGCCTTACATAATTCTACTATCAGTCATGAGAAGGCACCAAAGATTATGCACCATAGGACAAGAACAAGTCTCATTCACCACCATGGTTCTCACATCCTATTACAGTGCAGGTTGCTAGCTTTTGAAAGATTGCATCCTGGACATCTTCAATAAGATCCTCAAGATCGACTTAAGCTCTAATCAATCACTGGTTACACAGCTAATTGTCCCAGTAATTAGACCTCATTGTGATTACTCACAACTACTTCGTGATCTTTTCAATGCCGTTTTAAGTAATTTATGGACTTCTGTCAGAATTAAATTGGCATTTTTTTTTTAAACTGGGTGTGATGTACTTACACTTCCACTGATTTGGAGGTCATCTGATTGAAACATAATTATACCTGGTTCTACAATATATACAGTGGCTTGCAAAAGTATTCATACCCCTTGATTTTTTCCTCATTTTGTCACGTTACAACCACAAACGTAAATGTATTTTATTGGGATTTTATGTGATAGACCAACACAAAGTGGTGCATAATTGTGAAGTGGAAGGAAAATGATACATGGTTTTCAAATTTGTTTACAAATGAAAAACTGAAAAGTGTGGCGTGCAAAAGTATTCAGCCCCTTTACTCTGATACCCCTAAATAAAATCCAGTGCAACCAATTGCCTTCAGAAGTCACCTAATTAGTAAATAGAGTCAATTTGTGTGTAATCTAATCTCAGTATAAATACAGCTGTTCTGTGAAGGCCTCAGAGGTTTGTTAGAGGACATTAGTGAACAAACAGCATCATGAAGCCCAAGGAACACACCAGACAGGTCAGGGATAAAGTTGTGGAGAAGTTTAAAGCAGGGTTAGGTTATAAAAAAATATCCCAAGATTTGAACATCTCACGGAGCACTGTTCAATCCATCATCCGAAAATGGAAAGAGTATGGCACAACTTCAAACCTACCAAGACATGGACGTCCACCTAAACTGACAGGCCGAGCAAGGAGAGCATTGATCAGAGAAGCAGCTAAGAGGCCCGTGGTAACTCTGGAGGAGCTGCAGAGATCCACAGCTCAGGTGGGAGAATCTGTCCACAGGACAACTATTAGTCGTGCACTCCACAAATCGAGCCTCTATGGAAGAGTGGCAAGAAGAAAGCCATTGTTGAAACAAAGCCATAAGAAGTCCCGTTTGCAGTTTGCCACAAGGCATGTGGGGGGGGAGGTGGACAGCAAACATGTGGAGGAAGGTGCTCTGGTCTGATGAGACCAAAATTGATGTTTTTGGCCTAAATGCAAAACGCTATGTGTGGCGGAAAACTAACACTGCACATCACCCTGAACACACCATCCCCACTGTGAAACATGGTGGTGGCAGCATCATGCTGTGGGGATGCTTTTCTTCAGCAGGGACAGGGAAGCTGGTCAGAGTTGATAGGAAGATGGATGGAGCCAAATATAGGGCAATCTTGGAAGAAAACCTGTTAGAGTCTGCAAAAGACTTGAGACTAGGGTGGAGGTTCACCTTCCAGCAGGACAACAACCCTAAACATACAGCCAGAGCTACAATGGAATGGTTTAGATCAAAGCATATCCATGTGTTAGAATGGCCCAGTCAAAGTCCAGACCTAAATCCAATTGAGAATCTCAGGCAAGACTTGAAAATTGCTGTTCACAGACGCTCTCCATCCAATCTGACTGAGCATGAGCTATTTTGCAAAGAAGAATGGGCAAAAATTTCATTCTCTAGATGTGCAAAGCTGGTAGAGACATATCCCAAAAGACTTGTAGCTGAAAGGTGGTTCTACAAAGTATTGACTCAGGGGGGCTGAAAACATTTGCACGCCACACTTTTCAGTTTTTTATTTGTAATAAAATTTGGAAACCATGTATCATTTTCCTTCCACTTCACAATTATGCACCACTTTGTGTTGGTCTATCACATAAAATCCCAATAAAATACATTTATGTTTGTGGTTGTAACGTGACAAAATGTGGAAAAGTTCAAGGGGTATGAATACTTTTGCAAGCCACTGTACATTTATTTAAAAGTGGAATGGTCACTACCGGGCCTGTCCCACTTGGGGGTCAGATGAGCGTAATTTACGCGACATCATTTACGCGTCATGACGCACATGCACGTGAGGCACGCATGGTGTGCGGTGATGTAGGCAGTGACATGCAGTGCCCCAGGATTTTGGGATGTACAAAATCATTGTGCGCCATCTGCGTGACGCGCAAATGATGCCCAAGTGGGACAGGCCCTTACCTCACCCGTTTTGGCTGGAGAAAACATATCAGAAGATTTGGCCTCATATTTACACTACCCTAGAAATTCAGTCCGATTAACATTTACTTTTAGGCTGCAAATATTTTTGAAGTAGATTGCTATTACTGTACTTCCAATATGCAATGGGCAAACATTCTTGGGCAACGAGACTGCGACTGAAACAATTGCTGGCACATTGCACGTGACATTTTCTTGCACAGAGCATCCGTTCACTATTAAAGGAGTAAATACGTTTTTACAATGTTAATATTTTTAAATTGCACGTTTTAATTTTGGAGATTCAATGATTCAAAGATACGTTATTGCTCACTGTACCTAGGTACAGTGAAATGCTTTGTTTTGCATACAACCTGGTAAAATCATACAGCAGACCTCACCTACGCAATGCCCAAGAGTCACCAAAATTACAAAAGTTCACCGAACAGTCCTGTCTTTTGCCTGCTGCCTCACGTGGGACTTGGTAATACCAAGATTACCATTTTTTTAAATTTGCCTATGTTCACATAATTCATTAACAAATGTAAAATCTGCAAATGCACAGCAATCATGAAAAAGAAAAAGTGGTGAATACTTTGGATGAATGGTTACATCTGAAATATTCACTTATCAGGAAGTTCATTTATTGATTCATTTAAAGTGCATGTTGCTGACTGATAATGTTAGTTTTCTTGATCGAGCCCCATCCATTCTAGGTAAAAAAGACATGTTTTAATCATTAAATTTGATCATTTAATTTGCTGAAGCCAATATTACCTTCAGATACAAGGGCTAAATGTAATAATTTCACTGCTTGCACAAACAAAATCTCAAACTCAGCTGACTATTTGCAATTGGCACTCTGGAGGCAGACAGAGGGAGCTGAAAGACTAAAAGTGCTATCTCTTATCCACAGAGCTACATCACCAAATTGCTCATTTCTATTTCTTTAACAAAAATAATTATGGTTCGAAAAGATTAACACACAGGTGCATTAATAATTAAAACTGTGAAATTAGCTCAACATCTGGACATGAAAAACTAGTAAGGATATAAGCAAAATGCTTAGTTGCACCATGTAACAGCGATCACATTAGCAGCAGGCTTTACTATCACCAATAAAGCAAAACCCTTTTATCTTACACGATAATTATGTCAATTTTAAAAACGTGTTATTTAAAATTATATTAATATTTCTGCCCATTTAGAACCATTACTTGCTAAAGACCTTCGTCAGTAATATTCTTGGAAAATGTGGTTGTACTGTAAGTAAAACAAGTGACATGCTGTCAACAGGCACTAATTGATGATTTGTCACAGTTAACATTTCTTTGAAGATTTTTCCCACTCCAAAAAAATATCTTCATAAGCGTTAGTGAACAGTACGCAAAAAAACCCTTTACTGCTTGTTAAGGTCGGCTAAATACCAGTCATTAGGAATTAAGCAGCTGAGAATAATAACATAAAATGAATATTTAAAAAAATTTAGTCAGGCCTGGCAAAAGTAAACGGAATGAATAGAAGATTTGGGGGAATTACAGAAAAATGCTTGAACCTTGGTTGAAAACGGTTATCTAACAGTACAGCAACCAGAGAATGGAATAGTCTGGGATTGCAACTCACAGCAAGTAATATCGCAATCAATGGGCCTTCTGCAATGGGGTCAGCTGTCTGGCCATGACGAACAGCATGTGTAGCCTGAGGCTCAGCAGGGAGGCTATCATTGAGATATGTCATATGGTCTGATGAAACCTGCAGGGACAGGCTGCCATCTGTACTCCACTAACCAATTTCTATCGATCCTCGAGTCTCTTGGAATGGGCACATGCTGCCACTGCAGATTGCACCCAAAAATCAACCTAGATTAAATTTTACCCCAAATATCCACTTCAATCTCACAGCACACGATTAGGTGGAAATCAAAAACTGCAGATCTGAAACATGAAATAATAACAGGAAAATGGTGGAAGCCTCAGCAGGTCAGACAACATCTGTGCAAGGAGAAAGCGAGTTAGCATTTCTGGATAAAAACCCTGGTGACTGAGGACTGTGAGGTTGGTGCTTAGACATGGTACATCTTACTGGCAATTAGTTTCTCTCCACTTTTTCAGGAAAGCAGATGGGAACTTTAGAGAATATGACCACAATAATTATCCTGAAACCTCACCCATACATGCACAAATAACCATTTAAGGAGTACAGTATATGTAACTCAGAGAATACAGAAGGAAGATGTACTGAAAATCAAGCACCACTGATAGAGGCAAAGAACCGACCTATGAGCCTTTGTTGGCCATAATCTACACACTGAGTAAAGGATCACTCAGTGTTATGAATAGACACAAACATCGGCAGAATAGTATAGAGGCATTGTGTGCAGTTCTGCCACCCCATTACAGGCAGAACATGGAGGTTTTGGAAAGGGCGCAAAAGATGTTTACCAGAATATTGTCTCGGAGAGTATTAGCTATACAGAGATTGGACAAATTTGGATAATTTACTCTGTGGTGACAGAGGTCGAGGGGAGAGCTGACAGAAGTGTATAACATTACAAGAGACAGAGATAGGAAAGACAACCAGAACCTTTTCTCACAAGGTGGAAATGTCAAAGAGTGGAGGGCAAAGCTTGAAGGAGATTGTTTTATGAGGCAATTGTTTTATAGAGTAGTGGGCGCCTGGAACTTGTCTGGGCTGTTGGAAGAAGCAGAAACAGTAGTGGAGTTTAAGAGGCTTTAAGAAAGGTGCATTGATATGCAGGATATGGAGGGATATGGATCATATGCAGACAAAGTGAAAGAATGAAGTTGTCAAGAATGTCACATGTTTAATTGTCATTCATACCGAAACGGAAGAATGAAATTCTCACTTACAGCAGCATAACAGGCCTGTGAACACAATACACTTAGAAACGAAACAGTTTAAACAAATCTATAAATTAATAACACCAATGCTAGTGCAGAAAATATTAAAAAAAAATGTAAACAAAATTTAACGTGGCATTATGTTCACCGCAGACATTGTGGGATGAAGGGCCTGTGCCTATAGGTGTACCTTTTTTTATGTTTGAAGCATGGTGTGGCAGTGGTAGCACAAGGACAGAGGAGATAGACAAATTTAAAATCTTTGAGATTTTGCAAGTTCACCTCATCCTCACTGGAAAATTAGTAACAATAACCAGTACTCTTTTTGTGACAGTACGCACCATTACGGCATATTGGCACCTCTAAAAAGTTACAAACGAGATTCATCTACAGTAGCCATTACCCTAATTTAGTGATACGGCATGGAAACAATCCTTTGGCCCTCCAAGACCATGCCACACCAATGATCACCCATACACTAGTTCTGTTATCCCAGTTTTGCTACACACTAAGGGCAATACTTAACAGACGGCAATTAACCTATGAACCTGCACGTCTTTGAAATGTGGGAGGAAACCAGAGCACCCAGAGCAATCCGACGCGGTCACAAGGAGAACGTACAAACTCCGTACATATAGCACCTGTGGTCAGGATCAAACCTGGGTATTTGGTGCTGTAAGGCAGCAACTCTATCACTGTGCCGCCCTCATGGTGATGTATGAACTACTATTTGTGTACAGGCACCTTTTAGTCACCAAAAAAGGACTGGTAATAAGCAACATCCAGTTGAAACCATTAAAGATGCTGATCGCATAGCCAGAGACCCCAAATAAGTCACCAGATAAACAAGACTAAATCTTATATTCCTTTCATCCCTTTAACTCCTATAGAATCAAAATTAGTCACACTGATCTTCACTAAATTTGTACTTTAAAATATAATTAATGTGCACTCTACAGTTACATAAACAGCATTTCAATATTTATGTTAATTAAGTTCTTCAGTGTTTTTTTAATAAACAATCTAGGTTCATTGCACAGATTATTATTAGCCACTTTTCATAAAATATTCACATTTATGTCAAATCTTTCATTTAATGAAGTGTCCCGAAGTGACTGTCAGCATGAGTGGTGAACTCTGAGCCGGTAAGAGAAGTACAATTTTGAATGAACTGACAAATTCGTAACTTGTAAATATTCTAAAGAAATAAAAGATAAATTGTGAGGTAAAAATGTAGAGAAAAATAAATCAGAAGTTCAGGAGTGTGTAGATAAAATCTGTCATCATTGATGGTGGTGAGAGATTGCACAGTAGAACAATTAGAAATGCAGCTAGCTGGTGATTGTTAGGAAATGTGACAAAAAGGTAAGGAAAGCAGTCTTCCTCTGTGTTGTTGCTACTCACTAGCACATTTCAATAGTTCAATAACTGTCAGACAAAGAGCTGTATAGATTTCCCAATTTCATCTATCCTAACCTTTTTGACCATCTTCCTGTTTTTTCAAATTTTTGAAAAAATTCTGAAAAGCTAAATATTCTACATCGACTTGTTCTGCCTTATCTGGTATATTAATTGCATCACTGGATAAGCCTAGCATGATTTCCCTTTCATGAATCCGTATTGACTCTGGTCATAGAATCACAGTCACACAGCACAGAAACAAGCCCTTTAATCTGCCATGTCCATGCCAATCATGACATTTATTCCTACACTCATTCCAATTCCAAGCAGTTGGTCCAGTTTGTTCTAGATTTTCTGTCCATATATCCTTTATCATAGATTTTTGCTCTTTCCCTAATACTGCTGTTCGGATGAAGGGTGGGACAGTGGCACAGCAGTAGATTTGCTCCGATTCACAGCATCACAGACCCGGGTTTGATCCTGACTGTGGATGCTGTCTGTGTGGAGTTTGCATGTTTTCCCTGTGACCATATGGGTTTCCTCTGGGTGCTCTGGTTTCCTCCCACATTCCAAAAACGTTCAGCTGTGTACGTTAATTGGCTTCGGTAAAAATTGTAAATCGTCCCTAGTGTGTCGGATAGTGCTAGTGTGACGGTAGGCCAAAGGGCCTATTATTTGTGCTATTTGCGGGTTTGTAGGTTAATTGGCTTCTATAAATTGGCACTATTGTGTTGGATGGAACTAGTGTATGGGTGATCATTGGTCAGCACAGATAAGGTTGGTTAAAGGGCTGTTTCCACGCTGTATCACTAAACTAAACTAACTAAATGGGAGTAAATCCTCTGTTTTCACTCCAACTTACTTCTCAAGTAATGGAGTTATTTTAGCCACAGTCCATTCTGCAGGAGCTTAGAAAGATCATAATGAATGCACCCACAACCCTATAGCCACCTCTTTCTTCTTTGGCTTTTTTAGGAATTTCTGGCTTTTAGTCACTTCAGTATGTCTTGCAGTTCGTTAAAAATACATGTATTTCAATTCTTTATTCCTACTGGACTTAATTCGTCAGTATTGTTGGAATGGCTGATCTAGTATGTTTTGTCCTAGCACAACGCTCCTTGATTCATATCTCTGTAACCTAAGATGCTGGATGTGAGATAACCAGTGGAAAATCTTCCTTGATGGCTTCTCTGATTACCAAGCACATTGCTAAAAAAAAGACTCAATTTCAGCTATCCTGCTTCAAAATTTGGACGTATCTTTGAAATTAATTTTATCAACCAAGTGGTAAAAGAGTTATATTTGATTGTACTGTACTAAAATAAATCCTGAGTTCATGCAATAGTCAATAAGCACACAGCTGAATCTTGTTTGCATGAGTGCAGAGAGAAGAGATTATAAACTTTTAATTGACCTTAAAATCACTAACTTTGAAGCACTATTCTCAATAAAATTGACCATGGCATTCACAGTGTGGAGCATATGCTACGTTTAATATGTAAATCTGTAGCTGAATGGACTGTGCCTCTGAAAAAGAACAGCCCACAAGAATGACTGGGGCATCTAAAAACATCAACATAATCATTGCTATAATGGTGAAATACAAACAAGGTCCAACAAACAGCTCAGGTTATCGCGACAAATCTTGGTCAACATCTTGGAGATAACCCTCCATTTTTCTTCTAAGTTGTTTTACTTTTGGTTGGGAGGATATGTGATGACTTGATTTAATGTCCCATTTATATGCACAAATCTGCAGTTGGCATTTATTGCATCCTTTCAACAGTGCATCAGAATTTTAAGCAACATATAAAAGAAAATGGTCATAAATACGCACTATAAATACAATAATGAAAGAAAAAATATATTTAAAAGTAAGAACATCTATCTCAAAATGAGGCATCACCAGGGTTCAAGGGCTCAACATCTGCAAGACCTTAAACATCTTTGACAGAAAAGCTGGGAATAAAGTTTTAACTTCTGCTTTTAAAGTGGCACAGCGGTAGAGTTGCTGCCTTACAGCGCAAGAGACCCGTGTTCAATCCTGACTACGGCAGTTGTCTGTATGAAGTTTGTATATTCTCCTTGAGAAGCTGTGAGTTTTCTCCGGGTGCTCTGGTTTTCTCCAACACTCCAAAGGCGTACATGTTTTCGGTTAATTGGCTTCGGTAAAAAATTGTAAATTGTCTCGAGTGTGTATGATAATGCTAGTGTACAGGGTGATCGCGGGTCGATGAGGACTTGGTGGGCCTGGTTCCATGCTGTATCTCTAAAGTCTAAATGTCTCTAACATTAAAATTCATTTAAAACCTATTAAAAATTATTGTGAATATTTTTGTTGAGTTAAATATTATTATTGAAGATAATTATAACACATTAAATCAGTAAATGAAAACTGTTTTAAAAACTGTTATCTGTCAAATTGTGCAGGCAGAGGATCCCTATGGATTCACCAGGTGGAACTAACATAGGATACGATGTGGGAATCCGATCAAGTTGGGACTCCACTGTTGTATTCCATGTGGAGTCCAGTGCCAGAGCCCCAGCTGCCATTGCAATGGCATTTATCACTCAACCAGCCCCAGACTTGCTTCAGGTCCAGGTAAGTTTGTGATTACTAACATGAGCATGGCTGCAAGCAAGTGTTTGCCTTCTGATCTGTCAACACTGTCAGCTAAATTCAGCCCTACCCCTGTCCTTTTGAAAAAGGCCAAACATATTAGCAAAACAGGTTTATCATGTATAAAAAGCGTCGCCAGGTTCGGTGCCATTTTCCGAGTCCCATAAAGACCCATTGCAGCCGTCGCCTCCATCGGGATCGCCAGCAAACCATCGTTCCTCTCCTTGCCATCAGCCTTCGTGGCCTGGAGGGGTGCCTCCCGCAGCCAAGCTTGAAGACGCAGAAGGTAAAACCCCTGCTACTCCCTATCAGCCCTTTGGCCAGCATCCACCACCGTTGTCATCTCCCTCCACCCTCCAGTTCCCGGTCTCCATGGACGAGCAGTAGATGGGCCATAGACAAGGCTCCCACACCAGATGGGTGTCATGGGTCCATGGCGGGGGAGCCATGTGAGCGTCTGCCCTCGCAGCAGCTTCTGCCGTGTGTGGCCCTTCAGGAGTTACAGCCCTGGCTGCACATCCCAGACCCAGTAGGCCACGCGAGCGGAGACTGAGAGACCCAGCAGGCTGCGGCCTGTAGAGGGGGTCCCCAAGCCCAGGCCCTGCTCGTCTCCCGGAGATCAGACCACCAGGGAGGAGGGAGCCGGAAACGACGGTCGGGAGGAGCGAGGCTGGTGTGAAAGTGAACCAGGGTCTTGCCTTACATGCCCTCAAGGTCGGCTGCGGGAGACGCCTCCGGGGCACAAAGATGGCCTGGTAAGAAGAGCGATGTCAGTTTGCAGAATATTCCCGATGAAGGCGATGGCTGAAGGTCCTGCGGCAGCCTGGAGCTTGCCTGGATCCAACAGATCCAGTGCCTAAAGCAGAGTTCGGAAATAGCTCCACCTCTGGCCACTCGAAAACAAAATGTCACTGTGCTTTGCACGTGAAAATAAAGCACCATTTAACCATTGAACAATTGAACTCATGGCTTTTCATGAATTTGCCAAATCTCTGTAATATCGTCAAGGGAATGTAATGTTGTCAACTATCCGTCAACTATGATAATTGTGCCACTTAGCATATAGAACAGTGCAGCACACTGAACAGCAGGTCCTGCCTGCAGCCGCCCCATTGATATCATTTCCACATACCTCAATTCCATCCTATGCCCCCCAGTCCAATCCCTTCCCACCTATGTCCAAGACATAGTCCAAGTCCAATCCCAAGCCCAGTGCCTTCCCCTCTATTTTCAGTCTGAACGAGGGTCCTGGCCCAAAATGTCACCCATCCTTTTTCTCCAGAAATGCTGCCTGACCCGCCTAGTTAATCCAGCACATTATGTCTACACATTGGTCCTTAATGTGCATGCCAAATATGATGCCATGTAAAGCTAATCTCCTGAACATGATCCGTATCTCTATATTACCTGCATATCAATGTGCCTGTCTAAAAGCTTATAAATGCCATTATTGCTTCTGCCTACATCACAAACTTTGGCAGCACGTTCCAGGCAAACACCACTCACTATGTAAAAAAAGCTAGCCCACGCATTTCCTTTTAATTTTGCCTCTCCCAAAACTTAAAAATGAGCCCTCTAATCTTTGACATTTCCAACCCGGGAAAAGGTTCTGACAATCTACCCTACCTGTGCGTCTCATAATTCTATATACCTCTCTCGGGTCTCCAATCCAAGTTTGTCCAACCTGTACTTATAGGTAATATCCCCAAATCTATGCAGCATCTGGTAAAGGTCTTCTGCACCATCTCCAATTCCTCAACATCCTTCATCTAACAGGGTGACCAAAACTACAACACTCCAAAGTCCTATAATACTGCACCATGAAGGGCCTGTCCCACTTGGACGATTTTTTTCGGCGACTGTTGGCAACATTGACTGATGTATCAGGCCACCGAAAAAGTCGCAGCGTGATGACGTATTGACGCGTGGTGTTTCCTCAAGTGTCGCAACATTTTTTTGTCGCCGCTGGATTTTGAAATGTTCAAAATCTTTCGGCGACCCTGATACTTCAGTCAATGACGCTGGCAGTCGCCGAAAAAAATCGGCAGGTGGAACAGGCCCTTTACTTACTGGTCCATCAATGCCTTTAAAGGGCCTGTCCCACTTGGACGACCTAATCCACGAGTTAAGAAAACCCTAGACGAATTGAAGTAAAATACCTCTTACGACCACCTACGACTATGTCTATGACCTCATACGACTATGTTTACGACCTCCTATGGCCCCCCTCGACCTCGGTCTTCCACACCTAAGACCAACTACGACAAGCTACGAGTGGAAAATGATCACATGATAAAAGGATGTCATGTTCGCATTTTTTTCTCGGGCCAGTTACTGACATACGGCTACCTACAGCTACCTCACGACATACTACGACCTACCTTCGACCTACCTACGACCTACCTACGAGTAAAAAGTATCAATTTTTTCCATGCCGACCTTTTTTTACTCGTGGACATTTTTTATCAGGCTGGAAAAAATGCTACGACCTACTTGAGGCCACGAGTATGCGGAGACCACTCACGAGCATGAGGAAGAGTTACGAAGACCTCCTACAACCTCGTGGCAACCATACTGCGAGTATGAGTCAAGGGCAAACTCGGCAGAGGTCGCCAATTAGGTCGTGAAAGTGGGACAGGGGCTTAAGAATCTTGCTACTATTTGTATACCTTCCCCTTACATTCAACCTCCTGAAGTGCAATTCCTCACACTTGTTCATATTAAATTCCCCCTGCCAAACTTCTTTCATTGTCTCCAATGAATCAACTTCTGCAACACATTCACTGTTGTATAATTGTTTGACATTTTCTTGCTCGTATTAAGTCAAGAATGTTTCATTGTCATGTGTGCTGGCAATGGAACAATTAAATTCTTAATTGCTGCAGCTTTACAGGCCCCATTAACACAATGCACACAAGTTAATATTCTATAATCAATAATACAATAACTTAATTGTTAATAATATGAGGCAGATTATTGTCTGAATGGTGTCAGATTAGGGAAAGGGGAGGTGCAACAAGACCTGGGTGTCCTTGCACATCAGTCACTGAAAGTAAGCATGCAGGTACAGCAGGCAGTGAGGAAAGCAAATGGCATGTTGGGCTTCATAGCAAGAGGATTTGAGTACTGGAGCAAGGAGGTCCTATTGCAGTGGAAGCCAATTCACTGGATGTATTCAAGAGAGAGTTAGATATAGCTCTTAGGGCTAATGGAATCAGGGGTATGGGAAGAAAGCAGGAGCGGGGTACTGATTTTGGATAATCAGCCAAAGGGCCTATGTTCTATGTTTCTTAGTTTCTATGTAACCAGATCATAGTGCCAAACAGAAGGTATGGTGCAACCAAAACAAGGTCGATAGTAGATCATAGTTGCTGAGGTAGGAATTAGTGCTGGGCAATGTTCAAGAGCTGGGAAGAATATGTTCTTGAATATGGTCACTGTTTTTAGGCTCCTGTGGCTTTTTCCCAATGGCAGTAGCTAAGAAGAAGGTATAGGTGTCATAGAGCCATAGTGCCATACATCAAAGAAACATACCTCATTGAACTGTCTTTAATTGGAGTTTATTGGTCTTATTGATCTGAATATTGTTTCCTTTATCCTTTAACTGTGCACTTTGGATAGCTTGATACATGTATAGTATTTTCCCTGGCTGGATAGCACCACAAACAAAAGCTTTTCACTGTACATTGGTACATGTGACAATAATAAACTAAACTAAACTTGCTCATGCCAACCATGATGCCCCATCTACACTAGTCCCAGCTGCCTGCTTTAGGCTTATATCCCTCTAAACCTTTTCTATTCATGTACCTGTCCAAATGCCTTTTGAATACTTTTAAGTACGCCTCAACTAGCTCCCCTGGCAGCTTGCTGCCTATACCCACCACCCTCTGTGTGAAAAGGATACTGCTCAGGATCCTGTTAAATCTTTCCCTTCTCAGCTTAAATTTATGCCCCCTGGTCTTATCTTACTCCGGGTAAAAGACTTTGTGCATTTACCCCATCTATTCCCCTCATGATCTTATACCCCTCTATAAGATTTTACTTCGGAGTCACGTGAGTGATTCAGTGAAGAAGCCCGCCAGTCCGCATGCGCATCATTACGTCTGACGCATGGCGCAACAACGGGCTGGCAGGCGTGTAGTTCCACCAGCGGTAAGTTTTAAAAACCCTCAGGTAAGTGTTTAAAAACTTAGTTGAGGTCGTTTCTGTGGTCGGTAAGTCTTGTTGCAGGAGCAAGTTCGAACCATGGAGAAAATGACTAAGGGAAGGTCGAGGCGGGCCGCCGGGGGAGCAGTTATGGAAGACCGCAGGACTGCAGATAGCGAGCAGCCATCTATCTCGCCTTCAGAGTCACTGGCGGCACGGCCAGTGGCTTCAGACTTGGTGCCGATTGAAAGCACCGTGGCTACTCCGGTGGGACGGAAAGCCACTAAGAAGTCGGTCAGGCCCGTTGACTCGGATGAATCGGGTTGGAGGGTTCCCCTCCCACAATGGATAGCGTTTTCGGATGTTTGTCCAGGATGGAGCTCCTGATGGAGAGGATGCTCCATCACGATATGCTCCAGCAAGAGGAGCTTTATATCTGCGGGTCTCCTCGGGGGCCCGTGGCAGCGGCACCTGCTGAAGGGCTGCATAATGTCTCCCTCTCAGAGGAGGAGAGCATTCGGGGTCAGCTTTGTTCTGACTCCGAGGTCGGAGGTATAGCCGGTGAGCATACATCAAGGCAAGAAGGCCGCTGAACCAGGGGTGCCAAGCATGGCATCTAAATTTGCTATACCGACCGGAACTGGGGAACCGCTGGATGAGGACCTGGCCATGACTATAAATTACATGGCCTCACACCAGCTGCAAGACCTCACGATGGAAGAAACTTCCAAAAAATACGAGACACCTGCCAATTGTGCCTCGAGCAAAGTGCCAACTGTGAACTACACTATCTGGGGTCACATGGGTGTAGGTATCAGAGCCCAGGAAGTGAGGCTCCAGAAGATACTAAAGCTGCTCGCTTCAGGCATTACAGCTTTCGCTAGGTCGGTCGATGGGGGGCCCCTGTCTGAGGTGCAGCAGGATGCTCCGGCCCTAATGTGCAATGCACATTTTGAAATAAACTGTGTCAGAAAGAGTGCTATCCGTCCAACTCTGAACCCCAAATTTGCGGCACTGTGCAAATCTAGCAATGTGCAACTGCCGAATCTACTGTTCGGTGATGACCTATCAAAACTGGTCAGAGAGTTGGACGACGAGGCGAAAACGGTCGGCCTCATAAAAGCCCAGCCGACTAGCAAAATTCCACTTCGGCAGCAGCACCCCTACAAACGGTTTGCTGAAGCTGATTCAGGCCAAGGACCAAGCCGGCCCTTGCCAAACATGCGCAATTGGCTCACTCCAACATTCTTCCCCTCCAAAACACGGGGGCAGAAATTTCCACCGACAACCATGGAGGTAGATGGATCTGGTTCTTTTCAGAACTTATCATGTATGGATCAGTTACAAGTTGGTGGGAGATTACACTTGTTTTTCAATGAATGGTGTTGCATAACATCAGATTTGTTTATACTGCACAGTATACAAGGGTTCCGAATAGAATTCCTTTTCAATTTGCGTCCACCTACACAGCATACACCAAGCCGGACATTGTTTTTTTTCACAAGAAATCTTTAGATGTACAAGCTGAAATTGAAACATTATCTAAAAAAGGGGTAATTGAGAAGTCGTTTCATCAATCTCACCAATTTGTGTCCAATATATTTCCTAGACAAAAGAAGGATGATGGGTGTCGAATCATTCTTGATCTAACTCGACTTAACTCCTATGTGCAGTATAAACATTTCAAAATGGAAACTTTTGTTACTGCTAAACAACTGGTTTACAAAGGATATTATATGGCATGCATAGACCTTAAAGATGCATACTATTCAGTACCCATTCATTACAATCACCGGAGATATTTGAAGTTTAGCTGGATGAGGCAACTACGGCAGTTTAAAGCATTGCCTAATGGGTTAACTTCGGCTTCTAGATTGACAAAATTGTTAAAGCCGGTGTTGGGCCTACTCCGGGCTCAGAATCATATTGTAATGGCCTATTCGGATGATGTCCTAATCATAGGCAAGACTCAGAAATCAGCTGAATTATCTGTTTCAGCTACCAAACTCATGTTTGAGAGGTTGGGGTTTCTCATCCATCCAGTTAAATCCAAATTGATACCATCTGGAGTTATTGATTATTTGGGATTCACCATTAATTCAACTCACATGTCTGTGACTCTGCCAAGTGGCAAGAGATCAGAGTTAATAGAAGCTTGTAACAATCTCATTGATGAGAAACAATCTTCTATTCGGCAGGTGGCTAGTATAATTGGCAAATTAGCGGCTGCTTTTCCAGCTGCACAGTTTGGGCCTTTACATTATCAAAATGTACAATGTGTAAAGGAGCAGGCACTCAAAAGACATGCAGGTCACTTCAATTGACCCATGCAGTTACCAGCTGAAGCCATTGCTGAGTTACAGTGGTGGATAGCAAATATTTGGCATTGCTCCAGTCAAATTCTGATTGATAAACCTTCAGTTATTTTACAAACTGATGTTAGTGCTCTTGGTTGGGGAGCTACTGATACCATCTCTAGCTGCGGTGGCAGATGGAATATGCATGAGGCATTAATTCTTCAATCACATGGTATTAACTATATAGAGTTGTTGGGAGCACTCTATGGCTTAAAGGCATATTGTACTAGTATGCATGCATGTTCAGCTTCAAATTGACATCACTACAGCAGTAGCTTACAACAATCACATGGGTGAAATCTAGTCGGTATCATGTGATAAATTGGCTAACCTTATTTGGCACTGGTGTATTACAAGTAACATCTGGATTTCAGCTATCTACTTCAATTCAATTCAATTCAACTTTAATGTCATTGCACAGATACAAGTATGGGTACAACGAAATGCAGTTTAGCGTCAGTTCGTAGTAATAACAATATATAAATATAGAGTTAAAGGTATCGAGATAAATATAGGTAAATCTATTTACCAGGTAGATTTAACATGGTGGCAGACACCAGGTCACAAAAATTCAATGACAACACAGAATGGATGTTGAATCATGAAATATTTAATGATATTGTCGCTCGGTATGGCGTTCCAGATATTGATTTGTTTGCATCCAGACTAAATCACCAACTACCAAAGTATGTTTCATGGGAACCAGACCCAGGGGCAATAGCGGTAGATGCATTCTACCTACACTGCGGTGAGAGGGGTCGCTATTGTATTTCTTTTTTGCTAATTAAAGCATCAACATGTTTAAGTCTATATCATGTTTCAATGGATTATTTATTATTTACTCATCCTGGGTCAACTGAGGAGTGTGTCGCATGGACCCGTATCCACGGCATTAAATCACAGAGCTTTGAAATCTTCACGGAATCACTCACGTGACTCCAAAGTAAAATAGTAAGATTAAACGAGAACTTACCAGCTTGAAGTTAGAGCTTTATTTTATGAGGAGTTATTTCTGTGATTTCACTCCGCTGCTTTGAAGATTGACGAACATGCGGACTGGTGGGCTTCTTCACGTAATCGCTCATCGTAACTCCTCATAAAATAAAGATCAAACTTCAAACTGGTAAGTTCTCATTTAATCTTACTATTATCCCTCATTGTCCTGCACTCCAAGGAATAAAGTCCCAGCCTACCTAACCTCTCCCTAAGGTTCGTGCCCTAAATCCTGGCAGCATCCTCATAGTTCTTCATCCTCATCCTCCCTATAACAGGGTGACCATAACTGAACACAATACTCCAAACACAGTCTCACAATGTCTTGTACAACTGTAACTTCACCTCCCAACTTCTATATTCAATATCCTGACTGATGAAGGCCAATGTACAGAAAGTCTTCTTGAACTACCTATCTACTTGTTAATCCACTTTCAAGAAACTATATATTTGCATTCCAAAATTTGCATCACTCTGCTCTACAACACTCCTCAGGGCTCTGAAATTCATTCTGGTCTTGTCTTGGTTTGACATCCCAAAATCCAACACTGTGCACTTATTTGCATTAAACTCCATTAGCCATCCTTCAGGCCACTTGCCCAACTGATCAAGATCTATGATATCACCAACTTTGGTGTCATCTGCAAACATACTAATAATGCCTTTTACATTCTCATCCAAGTCGTTGATATAAACCACAAACAATAATGTGTCCAGCATCGATTCATGAGGCACACCACTAGTCACTGGCCCCCAGTCTGAAAATCAACCTTCCACCATAACCTTCTGCTTCCTTCTATGAAGCCAATTCTCTATCCAGTCAGCTAGATATCTCTGAATCCCATATGATTTCAAAAGCTTATAAGCGATAGGAGCAGAATTAGGCCATTCGGCCCATCAAGTCTACTCTGCCATTCAATCATGGCTAATCTATTTCTCCCTCCTAACCCCATTCTTTTGCCTTCTCCCTATAACGTATGACCACATTTAAGGGCCTGTCCCACTTGCCGATTTTTTCGGTGACTGCCTGCATTATTGACTGACGTATCAGGTCACTGAAAAATTTGCGACGTGATGTGGCGTGATGATGTATGAGGCGTGGTGGTTTTTTAAGCTTCACAACATTTTTTTTGTCGCTGCTGGATTTTGAAATGTTCAAAATCATTTGGTGACCCTGACATGACGCCGGCAGTCGTCGAAAAAAATCGCAAGTGGGACAGGCTCTTTAACCTTCCAGATTAGCCTGCCATGTGGAAGCTTGTCAAATGCCTTACTGAAGTCCATATTGACAATGTATACAACTTTGCTCTCATCAACCTTTGCTTATTTCTTCAAAAACGCATTCAGATTCATAAGGCACAATCTCCCACATAGAAAACCATGCTGACCATCTCTAATCAGCCTGTATATCCAAATGCAAATTTATCATCCCTCAGAATCCTCTGCAATACTACCACAGATGTTAGGCTCACTGGTCTGTGATCTGAAACCAGATTCCTGCATCTTGAGTGAATGATCAGATGAGAGCATGGCCAGGGTGATGTGGGCCGCTGATGATATTAGCTGCCTGTCATGCTGCGTTGTTAGGAGAATGATTCCTAAACCACCCATGTTTGGAGGCAATTGATTGCCGAAATCTTGAAATCAAAACAAACTTCTCAGTTGCTAAGACATAGCTCTCTGTAGCTTTCGGGAATTTTAAGTATAGAACTACTAAGCAATATAGATTTTTTTTATTGAACACTGTTTCAATGCAATCAAAACTAATCTTCAAATAATTAATGTTTAAGAAATAACTGCAGATGCTGGAATAATCAAAGGTAGACTAGAATGCTGAAGTAACTCAGCGGGTGAAGCAACATCCATGGAGCGAAGGGATAGGTGACGTTTCGGGTCTCGACCCAAAACGTCACCTATTCCTTCGCTCCACAGATGCTGCCTCACCCGCGGGTTTCTCCAACATTTTTGTCTACCATCAAATAATTAATGTTCTCTTTAAATTGAGCTGGTGGAGGTTCTAAATATTATTAAACATATTCAGCTGTGCAAGTTGGCTGCATTGCTTAATTCCCATTTAGCAGCTCTAATGTCAAATTAACGCTCAATTTTGAATGAAGCACAATTGTTGAGCCAGCATATTTCCAATAATCAAATGCATTCAACACTAACAATACATTGCAACACTACCAATGTAGCAGCTGGTGTTACATGCTGCAAATGTGCCCTGGAGTGTGAGATACCACATTAAAACAAAATCAGCAATTGTATTGCCCAAATATCAGACTGCCTTATAGTCCAGTCTCAGATATTGAAGTTGTCCTTAGGTTAAGTGCAGGAAGGTTATAGAATCACGGAGTCATAGAGACATGCAACTTGGAAACAGGCCCTTTGGCCCAACGTGTCCATTCCGACCAACAAGTTGTTGGCACCAGGTATGCCATCAGCAGCGGAGAGGACACATGAGGAAAGGAACGGTATTGTAAATGAACTTGGAACTAAGGCACAATGTTTATTAAAATCTCATCAAAGTTGACAATCTTCTTCAGAAATTATTGCTCAACATGATTCCGTGGGCTCTATTCATCCTCTGATAAAATCCAAGTGGCCAGCATTCCATACAAGAATTAACATTTTATGTTTACCATGGAAACACATTGCCAAACCCATTGTGTCCTCATTAGACATATGCACAGAACAGAGATCGTGTTATAGTAATCAGGCAAAGGAATTTTCCCCTATCCAAAGATATTTTGGGTGATTGTAATGTCCTAACAATTGTGCTAATTGAGATAACTCAGTCAAGATGAGGGATCAAAAGATCCTGGTCTCAAAAATTCAATAACACATTGAATCGTTAATAAGCTTTCATCCTATTAAGTGTGGTTTCTAACAATTAGAAATCCAACCTCCTTTGTTTGTACTCTGCTATAAGAATGTGTGCAAACTCCCATTCATTTTGTTCTCTGATCACAGTCGATTACAATATTCTGTGCTTTGAATGGATGCTACTTACAAAATTCTCTGAAGAATAAATATATGAAAGAGATAATTGATTTTGAGTGCAGAAGTATTATTTAATGACAAATCAATCAGGGGAAACAGCAGTTAATATAAGCTCCACTTTTTATTATTGTGTTTCAACTGCGCTCTTAAAAATTAATAACAGTGAAACGATGAAAGACAAGTTGTTACTTTAATATGCTTTTTAAGACATACTGTAATATTAGGCAGATCTACAGGGAGCACCGTAAAAATGATTAATTAGTCTATTGGAAACTCAAGTTCAAATACTATTCCCACTGGACTATACATTCTTAAAGGTTTCTGTAAAAGACAGAAGGATAGTTAAAGGGTGGGGCTAGGATTGAGTAACTCATTTCCAGATGAGCAAAGTGCAGAAAATAATGGATCAGTAAGAGAAATGACTAATGTAAGGAGAGTCATCTATGGATTAAAATATTACCTTCAGCTCTCTGAAGAAAACCACCCTCAACATAAGTGCAGGTGAGGTTTGAACTTGGTGTGTGGAAGAGTCAGAAGGGAAATTGCATGATATCGATCCAGAATTTGCAATGTAAAATGTTGCTCCCAGCCCAAAAAAGCAGTGTGATGTGAGAATGTCTAGTTTTCTGATGTCAGCCTTCAAAGGGGTTTCCCGTTTAGGAGGTAAGATGCCACAAGCTGATTTTTTAAGAAGGAAACCTGCAAGTATTTTTAGTCAATCCTTTTAACATTATTGAGAGGGCTAAAAAAATTGTAATCATGCTGAATCACAGACAGCAACTTTCGAAGTTCCCAAAGCCGCAATCAATTGCAAGGAGTACCACTGATTAACAGCAGTAACTAGGCTTAGAATATTCCACCCATTATCTTAAAGCTTTGATTGTTAGAATTATATTTAAAAAAATAACCCGATATTAATAGGGAGTAAAATATTTACATTTGTTATTAATCTGTTACGTGCAATCCCATTGTTCCCATAATGAGCATTGATAATGATTTACATTCTCTCTGTTTAAAAAAAAAAGAACTTTGATTGCTGCATTCCAAACACATTTCAACAGCACAGTACAACTTGATACTGTTGGTGGAAACTGCATGAGGACTGAGATGTTAAATTGCAAGGTTTGTGAAATATCATTAGAGAACAAGAGACTGCAGATGCCTACATCCAATCTGTTGGAGGAACTCAGCAGATCGAGATGTATCTGTGGGGAGAATGGAATTGTCACTATTTTGGGTCGGAATCCTGCATCAGGATTTTTTTAATGCTGCTATTATACAAAGGAGGCTACAAAGTGTGTTGACTTTGTCGATTCCATCACAGGTACTAACCTCCCCACCATCAAAGGATATTATAGGAGGTGCTGCCTCAAAAAGGCAGCCAATATCATCAAAGAGCCACACAACCGTAGCCACGCTCCCATTTCACCACTGAGGTGCAGAATCCTGACAATCATGACATGTTCAAGAGCAGCTTCTTCCCAGTATCCATCAGGCTGTTGAACATTGCACAACACTAATCATTACCTCAGCAACTGTGTCTTTGATCACATTATTGACTTTGGTTTTGCACCACTATAGTTATCTAATAATACAATTATTAATTTATTGTATGATCACATATTTAATTGTGTGTTACTGTATAAATGGGCCTGTTACATTGCAGCAAGAAAATAATTTAATCGCTGGTAATTTGACAATTAAGCACCTTTGACTCTCGACTCTTGATCATGTCCTGAACTCTCCTTATGGTGGGTACTGTTGCGATTGAAGGAACAACCGCTGCACAATGATAAGAGGGAAATGGGAGAAAATGGGAGAAGAATAATGATGACAGAAAACATATTCTCAGACATGATGAAAATGCCACTCCCAATGGACTTGTTGACACTCAAATGTGTGCACAAAATGATTCTTTCCTCTGGGTCAATCCAAGCTGATGCACTGCACTGTTTCTTTGTTTGGAGTGGTGTGAATGAGTTTCAGGCCAGTGTATCAATTTTTAAATTATATGGAATCATTTGCAGGATATTTTAAAAGAACCTCTATCTCACTGTTGCAATCTTCAAATCATTAAATAATTAATTGATTTGGCAACATCATTATGGCACATACAGTAACGTACATTGTCTTCTAAGGTCACCTTCTGTGGTCAGACACTTATGGTTCTAGATTATCAATTTTTTTTAATCAGCTTTAACCTCTGAGTTCACCCAACCATGTTCTCCAGACATGCTACATGACCTGCTGAGTTACTCCAGCACTTAGTGCTATTTTGTGTATTAGCCAGCATTTGCAGTTCTTTGTTTCTACAAGTTGTAAATGAATGTTGGCCTGTTGCTGTAGAGAGCTAATTAATTTACAACACATTGCAATGAAAAATAATAAAATACAATATGTATCTGTTTCATTATATTCCAGAGAACCTACATTTATAAACAAAGATTATCTGCTTTCTTACAGAATGAATATATACAATTTGAATTTATATAAAATAAATATTTCCCACCTGGTATTTTTACAATGTTAATGGAATTAGACTATGTTACAATTTCAAAGGGTTTTTTCCTCGTAATCCCTCACTTTAACTTCTCATAAAATAAAGATCAAACTTCAAACGGTAAAATCTTGTTTAATCTTTCTATTTATTTCGAAGTCACGTAAGCGACTGCGTGAAGACTTCAAAGCTCTGTGGTTTCATGCTGTAGCCCAATCTGTGTGGGAACACTAAATAGATAAACCATTAATGGTAGGTAAAAACATGAGTTATTAATATCATGATGCTTAACTTGCATACATGGCTATTGTTCTTAACCGGACCATAGTCCCAATAGACTGTTGAGTTTAGACAATAACTCATGCAACACTGTGCAGAATTCTATCTGCAAATACCCAGACATATTTAACCAAATTGTATAATTTAGTAACCTGCACTATGTAAACCTCATGCTGTATGATGAAAGGGAAAATCCATTCTATTGGCTGCTAATGAGCCATCAGCAATATCTTGAGACTATAGAATAACAAAAGAACTATCTTCCATTTCATAGGTACTAGAAAACTGAGTGCACTTTTATACCTAATGACATCCCCGATCTCTACTCTGGTAGGTATGTTGTCAAATTCAAATGTATGCAATCCTGCTCATTTGCTTATGAGATAATTCCCATTACAAGCTACCCTAATGTCAGTTCTGAGGTAGAGACCAAGCCAGAGATTGAGTAAAGGCTGTTGTTTATGCTGAGATCAGTTGCTGAAAGCAAAATTATCTTAAAATCTGGTCCCATTAGGAAGAAAATGGAAGAATATTTGCATAATAATGTACTGATATACATCGCACACAACAATGACTGTAGGCTATTAGAGTGGTCAAATAAAAGACACCCTGCATAACGTTAGTGAACAGTGGGTGAATAACCAATCATTTATTGTCCCACTTATGTTACTACAGAAAATGACAAAACAGCACAAGCAATGTCAATTGTGCTATCACATAAACGTTTCTCTATGCTCAAATTGGAAGCCACACAAAAAAACTTCCGTTTAAAATAACTCACATATGTTGTTTACAAGCTTCTCATACAATCGTGCAGAGCCAGCTGCCGAGAAGACAGGCTGCCCCAGCCGCACTCGTGACTGAGTAAATAGAGTTGCTTCAGCCGCCTACATGGCGAATGAATAGGCAAATTGTCACTGTTAAATTTTATGTTGCCTCAATTGTAATATTGCAAAAGGTATCCACCGATACCCATAAGTTTTATCAGCTGCAATTTTGTATATTACCTAAAACTTGATGACACAGTGCGCTTTAATCTGATTAGCGCAGGATAGGCTTCACCACTAGCATTGTTATCAAAACAGCGGAATCTGTGCCTCACGTGTATAGATATGGCAGAGTATGCAACTACAAGATCGATTCTCTGAATCAGTTAAATTTCAGAAACCCAATCATCCATCTTAAACTGGATAAGTAAACCCATAATCTGATTAGCCAAATGCTAACCCGATTCGGCCTGCACCATATTTCTGTAATTTTGAGAAGTATCCGAAATATACCCTTCTAGTCCTTGGCCAGACCACTCGGAACCCCTGTTCCTCTATTGATCCTACAGATGGAACATGTTTGGCTTTCCTACCCACGGAAGACGGATTATCTAGTTATTCATACATTTCGCTGATAACATATAATCATAACCTAATGACTAGAGCTGAAACCAGTCTCCCTTCCTATATGTGTTCCCTGTCAACTCTTGACTAAGAGTTACCACGAATACACAGCGTTTTCCCTCAAAGTGGAAAAAAGTATAATGCAAGGCTGAATCAGGAATTACCTCGCAGTCCTTTGACTGAAAACCACATGTCTAAGTCGCCAGAGAGCACAACACAATCGCTTCGACCCACCACTCAATCAGGAATACTGGTATTGAGAGTCTATGGATTATTATCAATACATTGTTGATTCACAACATGAACCTGCAGGTCAGATAAAATTATATTATATGCCAGACCCAGCTTCCTGCTGGTAACTACCTATCCCAGAAAAGATGGTAAAGATGATTCCAATGAACAAGCAACTCTACTAACTGAGGAGAAATAAACCATATATTGAGGAAGACTACAACTACTTCATTCTACTGAGCAGTCTGATAACCTCAATCACAGATGATGATGCAGTGCTTCCTATGACCCCTATGGCCAGTCAGTTCCATGATGGTCTACCCTGACCAGGGAACAAAACTAGTTCTTACTTGGAACGTACAGAGGTTACTACGCAAGGCAC
The DNA here is from genome assembly GCA_035221665.1 of Okamejei kenojei. Taxonomy (NCBI): domain Eukaryota; kingdom Metazoa; phylum Chordata; class Chondrichthyes; order Rajiformes; family Rajidae; genus Okamejei; species Okamejei kenojei. Next base: position 72,286,721 of record CM069138.1, on the reverse strand, counting down.
TCTGCCAATGTCTCTACATCAACCTGATCTATTGCAGAGACATTGAAACCACTAGGCAGCCCATGCTGCCAGTAAATCCAACCTGGGCCAACAGACTGCTCAATTTTGGACTTTACAAAGGTTAATAAGCAGACATTACTTACCAGCGTGTCTGACCCCGGATTGATTTGCTCGTTGGAGCATCAGCGAGGTTCCATTTGCAGACTTTGTCTGTCATACTTGTCATATCTGTTAGATAGCTGTTGTCGCTGGCCAACTCCTCTTGTAGTGGCTTGTCCGTCCCTGAGGGAACAGCAAATTTAGAGGCAAGAGCAGGCAGATCTTCCTTATGCGATTCTCACACATCATGCATTAAAGCATGGGATTCAGGCACATAGTCATGTTCGGGGTCATGTTCCATACTGATCTCTGACACTCTCTTAGAGTGGGAGAAATATTGCACACTGAACCAGGCGTTGCCACATGCGTATGCCTCGGACTGCCTGTGCATACTTCCATAACACAGAGCATATTTTGTGACACCATCTCCGATAGTCTTTTGGGTGGGGGGAATATTCCAATCCTGAAACCAGGGTAGCTACAGGCATATGACTTGAATTGCCTGTGCATGCTTCCTTAATACGGAGCATAATATTTGGCACCATCTCCATCACTTTATTCATCCGAGTGGGAGGACTTATATAACCCTATCCAGGAGCTGCCTCAGGCATGTGTGCATATACTTTAGCACCATCGCCATCACTCCGTTCATGCCAACTCTATTTATAGCTGCCCAAAATAAACATACACAATATGATGCTGTAGCATAGCTGAACCCCTCCGTGAGCAGTAACTATGTTAAAACTGCTCGGTGCTACGGCAGCTGAGCTTACCTGAGCGGTAGCTCCTAAAACCTCCTGCCGCAAATAATGAAATCCTGGTTCCTTACCGAGCCCCTTGGCTGCCTGCAAATCTGGCCGCCTGCTCCCGTTCGGAGCTGATGCCGGCAGCCATCATCCCAGCTCCTATGGAGCCCTACGGTGGTCTCCGATATCGCCTGCTCGCGTGTGGAGCTCGAACGGTGGAAACCGCAAAATTAAACTCTAGCTCCTTATGGAGCTTCCACGGCGGCCCATACCTCGGCCGCCTCCATCAGTGGGAACAAGCTACTTCGGGTCCGCTATCGGAGCGGCCCGCTGGAAATAAAATTGACTTACCTGCTAGAGCAGTCGACCTGCTCCAGCACGCGCGCCATGCGTTAGACGTATTGACGCGCATGTGGGCTGGCGGGCTTCTTCACGTAGTCACTCACGTGACTTCGATATAAAATGTGATATATATATTGTACGATAGTCTTTTTATACTGAAGTATAATACAAATATAATTTTAAATTAAGGTGTCACTGATCAGTCCATCAAATAACGTGTCAAATTTTCAGTTGTAAATTATAAATATTGAATTGAATTTTTCTTTAGATTTTGTTCAGAAAGAATTTGCGCGCATTAGGTTTGCAGACACTTTTAAAAACCTTATATTTCAGAGTTCTCTAGATTTTAATCTGGCTGTCAAGTTGATGCTTCCACTGGTAAAGTGGACCATTATCTGACCATTATTTATCACTATTATATTCATCCTAGAATCTAAAAACTCCATTTGCTGTTCATTTTTATAGGAACTCACTTGCTCCTCTCGCTTACCTACTGAATAGGGATACTCTCTCCACAGATGCTGTCTGATCTGCTTAGTATTCAAGTTTTTGTTTGATTTTAGAATTTCAGCATCAACTGTGCTTTGTTGTTTTAGGAAATATATAGTCCTCTTTCTCTTAGATGCCCTCATTTTAATTCTTCTAAAAAAAAAATCCTTGCGCTTTGGGTATCAGTAACAGTCTCTGAATGCATTGCTGATTGATATATGTATTTTGGAAAAGAACAGAGAGCTTTCTTTCTGCACTACATATGGTAAAGTCACCCAATAGGTTGTGGGCAGATCCGGGATTTTACTTTAATACCAGTGATGGATTGGTGAAATGCATTTGATGTGAGGAGATGATCTTGGACATGGACTTCGCACACACCTACGGTCTTTGACCTTCACCGAGGTGGAAGTCATGTTACAGCAACAATACACCAATGATGGAGAAGTGGATGTTGATCAGTGGACAAATTGTCTATCAAATTAACTAGTTTGCTCTGGATGGTGTGAAGGTTCTATTGCACCATCCAGTCACCTTTCAATCGCATCAATTTCCTATTCCTCAACCATCAATTTCCATATTTAGCTATTTCTTTGCACTCCATTACCAATTTTAATTACTGTTCACATTATCTTTGTTATTTTCTATTTCTCTATTTGCCAAACATCCAGTTTTATCTTCAACATACATTATCCACTGGTTCTTCAATATAACTAAGCCACCCTTCTGATACTGTTTATGTCATTGGCGAATACTGTATCTTCAGCATGCTTTAGTGCTGTGATTTCTGACTGACAAAGGCCGGTGTTACGTCTGGTTAATGCAGTTAGTTAACTGGTAAATAAAGAAGAATCCTTTGCTTCATTTGAGGACATAGATCGGAGTGCCATACTTGGGACATTATTGGACTGGCAGGTTTTCCAGACTACCAGATACTGCAACAAACAGGGAAACTGGAATGAGGATCTAGGCGAATGGACAGGAGATATGGCAAACATTATTTGGTGAGCCAGAAATTGAATCGTTGGGATTTCCAAAATTATTGAAGCTTCATAGTACGTCCATACACCAGTCTCAAAGGACAATTAAATATCTGCAGGATCTTACGCTGATCCAGTTCCATTGCCAAAACAGCTTGGAAATATTATAATAGATTAACAATAAATTCTAGGGATGAATTCCCAATTTTCCAATCTACCTTGTAATGTCTTGCACTATTTATTTTTGTTCACCTGAACTGTATCCGTTGCTGCAACACTATATTTTGTACATTGTTTATATTCTCTTTTGCATAACCTGATGTACTCAGGTCTGGTATGATATACCTGAACAGCTCACAAGACCAATTTTTGTTTTACTGTATTTCAGTACCTGTGACAATAAAGAGCATAAAAATGAATAAAATTAAAATTAAAAGTCACTGTCTGCTTCAAACCTACTTATCCTATCAACACAGAACTCTGACTGATCCCAAGACAAAAATGGAACCCAACATCTTTTGGACAACAATCAGGTACCTACTGACTGTACAAATTGGCACCTTAGATACTAGAGTAAGAGTCTTGGAGCTGTAAAATTATAGAGCTATACCAAATGGAGAAATGCCCTTTGCCCCACTTGTCTATGCCAACCAAGTTGGCACTCTAGGTTAGTCCCATTTGCCCATATTTAGTTTAGTTTAGTTTAGAGATACAGCACAGAAACAGGTCCTTCGGTCCACCAAGTCCGCACCGACCAGTGATCCCTGCACACTAATACAATCCTACACACACTGGGGAAAACTTACACTTACACCTTACCAATTAACTTACAAACCTGTACGTCTTTGGAGTGTGGGAGGAAACTGAAGATCTCGGAGAAAACCCACGTGGTAGTGGGGAGAACGTATAAACACCGTACAGACAGCACCCGTAGTCGGGAACAAACCCGGGTTTTGGTGCTGCAAGGCAGAAACTCTACCGCCGTGCCACCTATTCAAAGTAATGGATTGCGATAACATTCTGCAAGAACATCCAAGAAACAAGTTAATTGAAACAAAATGTGTTCAACAAGTAGACAAGCAGAAAGATGTCTAATCATGACTAATCTTGCCGAGAAAAATATACTTTATGGGTGCACTCTTCCAACAAAGTATAAAACAGGATACATATAAATAAAACATTTAAATGCATAATTTTCAGCGATATTATTGAATACATTTTGATATTGGTTTGGAACTAAAATGCAATAAAGACAGTAAAATAATGTCAATTAAATAACTAATTAGTGAAATTTAACCAAATCTATTAAAAATGTAAACAAATAAAATGGTGATTTCAATAATTGGAAAGGAATAATCAGATTAATATATCTTCATTATGTATACCACATACACTGATATACTATCACCAGCAGAATCAGGGAGCTTATCTGAAGCTGGTAACTCGGCAAGCCTGGAGCATTGTTAAGAGTTGGTGCAGACCAGGCAAGCTGAAGACTGGTCAGAGAGGCAGATGAGAGCCTTGGAGGCAACACACCATCTGGAGCTGTCGAAAAGCATGGAAGAATTAGAGCAGAGAAAACTGCAGAGAACATATGCTGAATGGATGCAAAACATTCCACAAACCAAAGATAAATCCTAGGGATCACCTGCAATGCTATTCTGTCAGAAATCTTCCAAGATATCATGTTAAATTGCTTGTATATACATTTTCAAACAGCATTACTAAACTAATCATATTTGAAAAATGGAAATGCTGTTTTATTTGTAATCAATATAGCACTTCAGCTTTTAAGGTTTATTTGACTATATTGAATATATTTTATGCCCTGCCCTAAACCTATTTCATAATCACAATACAATACACATTCTGATATAAAAAAGTTTTACTTTTGCATGTGAAATATATGCATTGAGGGTTTAAATTACCCATAAACATTGTTACATCAATGTGTGAAAAAGACACAATATCTGCTATATTGTAACATGCTATCATTGTAAGCATATGATTTACCAAGTTAATGTTTTGCCCGTTTGAAAATGCAACTGCGGTACAGGGAAGTAAAGATGATCGCTGTTTTTACTGCTAGATATATGATGAGCACTTTTAGCTAGTACACTAGCTTCAGATGCTAAGACTGGCATGAAACTTGTGATTTTATTTTACTGCACGTTTCAGTTTTATATCATCTAAGTAACTAAGTATCTTAAATTCTTGTTAAGACAGATATTGCATATTTGTTTTGTTTCTCAGTGTCCATGAATATGATGCATTATATAAGAATGCACTCATATTGAAAATCTATAACATATTGCTCATAGTATGTCACTTGCCTTCAAAACATGTGTATCATACTTCATGAGGAGCCAAATTAGGATGATACTTGCAGCCAAAGCTTATGAAGACAGTGTAAAAACCACACAATGCGCTGGAGTAACTCAGTGGGTCAGGCAGCATCCCTGGAGAATATGGAGAGGAGATGTTTTGGGCCGAGACCCTACTTCAGACATTATTATGGAGACAGTACATTGTCTAAATTATATTTGTACAACAGAGGATTTTGGTTAAATACATTAGCTGGCTTTGTAAGATTACTCGCTTTGCAAATGAGGCTGGTTCAGCGTGATACGAGAAAGGTGGGAGATCAGATCACAACGTTTGACAAGAAAACAGATATCAAACAAAAGTACAACTTATTCTAATATAACATAACATAGTTTTCTACACACTGGTATTGTATTGTGTAATGGCCTGATTGTATTCACATATGGTATGATTTGACTTGATTGCATGCAAACAACGTATTTCATTGTATCTTGGTACATGTGACAATAATAAGCCAACACCAATACCAAAGTGATGCTCTGGTACCTGCAGCTTGGAGTGGAATTTTACAGCTGCAGCAGGAAACAGGCCCTTTGGCCCAGAGTCCATGCAGACCATTGATCACTCATTCATACTAGTTCCATGTTATCGCATCTCTGTATCCTCTTCCTACACAGTAAAGGCTTTTTTTTTACAGAGACTGATAAACCTATAAAGCAGCACATCTTTTGGATGTGGGAGGTAATTGGAACACCCAGAGGAAACCCACGTCATGACAGGAGAATGTACAAATTCCACATTAACGGCACCCTAGGTCTGGATTTAGTCCAGGATTATTATACTTAATTACACAACAGTGTGTGAACTTTCATTTAATTTCAAGCTTATATGCAAAAATCGAGCAGTAAAAAGTAAATAAGAATGGGAAGGACCAGAAGGGGTCCACATCAATTTGAAAAGGTTGCCAATCACTGGCATCAAAAGGCTTGAGAAACATTGATCTATAATATTCATGCACTGAGCCATCCGTTTTACACAGCTGATAAAGAGGAAAACCATTCATTCCCGTAACTGCAGATTAAAGAAAGAGGTAAAGAAAGGTAAGTTATGGGTGTTGTACGCAGTTCGTGGGATGAAGAATGGCGATGGATGAAGAGGAAAAAACACAATGAGAGCGGTGTAGGAAATGGAGCATTGTGCCGGTCGTTGTGTTGGGGGCTGGAGAAAACTCAGACTTTGAGGGTATAGTCATCCAATTTGTGGAGGATATGGGAGTATCATGCCGCATTCTTCTAAATTTAAGACAATATGGGTGCAGCCTGATTAGTATCTCCCCATAGTGGAAAACCTTAATCTTAGATATCTTTACCGGACTCCCTCAAATTGGCGAGGATAACAGACCTGTACATAATACTCCACATGTGGTCTCTCCAAGACCTTATGTCGTTGCACTCTTATACTCTGATTACAATTATGGCCAGCATACCATTTGTCTTAGACACAAAATGCTGGAGTAACTTAGACGATTTGGGTCAAGACCTCGTATTTTAGCAACTCATATTTCACTTGGGCACCTTACACCCCAGCAGTATGAATATTGACTTCTCTAACTTCAAGTAACCCTTTCTTGCCCTCTCTCTCCACCCACCATCTTCCTAGTTTTCTGACCAGTCTGACTGTCAATTTTATCTTTGTATGCTTCGTTGTCATCTTCTCCTGGTTAACAATGATCTATTCTACATTTTTCTGACCCTCGTCTCCTTTGATGTCTTGTTTTCACACCTTACACTTCCTTATCTCTGCATCTCCCTCTCCCCTGACTCCGAGTCTGAAGAAGGGTCTCGTCCCGAAATGTCACCCATTCCTTCTATCCAGAGATGCTGCCTGTCCCGCTGAGTTACTCCAGTATTTTGTGTCTATCTCCAGTATAAATCAACATCTGCAGTTCCTTCCTACACATACCATTTGTCTTCCTAATTGCTTGCTGTATCGATATGTTAACATTCAATGATTCTTGTATCAGGACATTCAAGTGCATCAAAATCTTTCAATGTCACTACTTAAGGAAAAACATCACTTTCCTGATTTTTAAAATATAATTATGACTCCACAAAAATAGAGTGGTTAATGCAGAACATTATGGCCAAATCAATCTGCCTTGATTGTGAGAATAATTCATAACAGGTAATTAGGGAAGACTTAGTAAGGGACAGGCTGTTCATATCAGTAAGAAGTCTGTAACGAACAAGTCTGAATAATTGAAAATATTATTTGAAGCAGATGACAAAGACTCCGAAAGAGATGGAAAGGAATGCTGAGTATATGGATTTTCAGATGATATTTGATACAAAAATACAATATATAATACCATGCTGCAAAAAAATAATGCACCTGCATCAAAAGGAATGCAAGACTTTGAATGATTAACAAAAAGGCTAAATGTATGTTTTCACAATGGTGGGATGCATGTGCAGCCAACAATTAGGATACTGGGACTTCAATTGGTTTCCATACAGATTTAAAACAATTGATATAGAAGCCTGCAAGGAAACCAAAGCTATAGAACTAGCAAATTTATTATCAGGATGCAAATAACTCTAATAAGTGAAAAATAGGATGGTGAAGTGAGCAGGTGCGAAATGCAAAAGGAAACACGTTAAAATAACTGCTATTTATGAGTGTATAGCGAAAAACAGCATGGAGATCATGTTACCAAGGTAAGTTTGCAGCTCTGTCAAGGCAAAGAAGCTACAGCTTCTGGATTACACGTGATAAAGGTCTGCTTCTATGTAGAATTGTTAAATTACTGCAAGAGTATGCAATACTCGAGGATGCAAAATATGCTTTCTTTGAATTCCCCAGTTCTTGTCTCCACCACAATAATCCCATACGTTTGCTAAATACCTTTAGAGCTATCCAGAATCTTGATGTGACATAAAGTGACTTAAATTTGCCTGTGTTCCAGATGTGTTTATACCTCCACCCTGATTCTGTAACGCACTCATTCCACTTCCAAATCCTGTCACCGAACAATGCGTTAAGTATTACCTCAGCCATATCTCCGCTGTGGGAGAATCGATAAGTCTTTTCTGTGTGGGATCTTTAATACTGAAGTCACGCATATTTTACCCTCAACAATAAATCTGGAGGAGTTCCTATATCAAGAAAACCAACGTTTTAATCATCTACTTTTCAGTCAGAGGTCCTTTTTATGCAACTGCAAGACCGTTGGAAAGAAGTTGCTATCAACCAAATCAATATATAGTGCTATCTTTGTGATGTATTACAATCAGTGACACTGCTGATTGATGGACTAATGTCAGGGCAAAGATCAGTATGCTGGGTCACAGCAGAATGTAGCTAGGATAATGATCAGAGAGCTGTGAGAAAACTAAGACAGAAATCAAAGAACAAGGAAACATATATTTTAAAAGAATCACAGCTGCAAGAAGGAGATCAGAGAGCTGGATAGAATGAGATATAGTCGAGGCAATAATTGGGCAGTCACTTCAGATTGAAAAAACAAACAGTGGTAGCAAAATAAAAAGTGCAATACTACTAAATTTATATTTAAAAGCATTCACAGAATGGATGTTATGTCATGGTGGGAGTATTAGGAGTTGCCACACAAACATTGATTGAAATTTCAAATTTTAACCATGTTTCTAGAAGCCGAGAAAAGAGTGAAGTGGCATAAGGTTTTGCCAGAAGAACTGAACATTGTGCAAAACCACCCGAGCCTCTTCTGCCAGTGTTACACAAACGAAGGTGGAGATGCAAAGAGGTATTGAGGTCGCTAGGGAGGATTGCAGGCACAAGAAAGCTTCTTGGAGAATTGCAACCACTCCAGGTTATACTTAATTTGCTGTTGTTTTTGCTGTTTCCGCTGTGAAACAGCGCAGAAACAGGCCCTTCGGCCCACCGAGTCCATGCCGTCCACTGGTCCGCACACTCTAGCACTTTCCTGCACATGCTTGGGACAAGTTTACAATTTTACCAAGCCGATTAACCTACAAACCGGTGTGTCTTTGGAGTGTGGGAGGAAACCAGAGTTCCCAGAGAATACCCATAAAGATCATGGGGAGAATGTACAAACTCCATACAGACAGCTGTCAAGATTGAACCCGATCTCTGGCACCGTAAGGCAGAAGATCTACTGCTGCGCCACCATGCTGTTCCATTTGAATTTATTGCAATAGTATGAGGTCCAAAAATGTCAAAAATAACATATACTCCACTGAATTTACCAGTGCTATGGAGATCCAAGGGAGATGGATCTCAGTAAATGTTCAGAAATGTACGGCAGATATATCTTTGATTTACACTCAGAAAGTCAAGAACAGTCTGCATGAATGTATTTATTTCTAAATTTAATTCTCTGATCAAAGCTTTTGACAAGTAAGATTCCACGCAAGTATTGGCAATTGGCTCCCTTATCTGACGAGGGAGTTCTGCATTGAATCCTGTGGGAAATGTTTACAAACCTGCCAATGTTACATACTTTTGCAAAAGGAGAAACAATAATCTGAACTAAAACTCCTCTGGATCTAGAGAAACAAAAGACAACTGATAGGATCCATTGCTTATAAACAAGTAAAACTATTTCCATGGGGAAGAGTTCTAACCTAAAACTTTGCCTATTCATTTCCTTCCACAGATGCTGCCTGACCCATTGAGTTCCTCCAGCACTTTGTGTTTTGCTCATGATTTTAGCACCTACAGTTTATTTTGTCTCCAAAACTAATTCCGTTATGCATGCATTGTATGCATTTTATAGATCTTTCAGTGTTTCCAGGACATATTGCCACTCTAACACAATCAAATTTAGAACAGTTTCTAGCTTGTGGGGGAAGAAAAGAACAGTGAGTAAAAAATCCCTCGTAGCTGCAAATTGACCTTTTGTTGGGAGGTGGGATTATGAAATAACATCCCTATTATATCACCATGTGTCATTTGTACAATGTAGTGGTAAAATTCAACTAAAATTTACTCTGGAAATATTTAGACCAATTTGTTTGATGTTTGCAACATCCTTGACTGGGCGTTTCTTTAGTGCGTTTTTGGCAGATAAATGTTTACATCATACTTTTTTGCACAATTGTCCATACAAGACTAGTTGTGGAATGTATGAGCACGATCTTGCTTGATCCAGCCTGGTGCCCACACCATGTGGTTCTGTTTATTTGTTTGGTCCTGTGCTTCAAAGTGAGTAGGGGCATCCCCAAGCGACATCTAGGTTACAAGAGACTGAGGTTCAGACCCTGCTCATTCCCACAGCCGAATGACAATGTCAGCTCACTGCTGCGAGAAGCCACTTTGTTGCTTCGAATGATCACACATTTAAAAAAAAAATACAGTGTGGAAACAGGCCCTTTTGCCCACCGAGTCCGCACTGACCATCGATCCCTGCATATTAACACAATCCTACAGTAGGGACAATTTTTACATGTAGACAAAGCCAAATAATCTAAAAAACCTGTACATCTTTGGAGTGTGGGAGGAAACCGAAGTTCTCTGAGAAAACCCACGTAGGTCATAGGGAGAACGTACAAACTCTGTACCGACAGCACCGTAATGATTGATTATTAATCAGTGATGATTAGAGACACTTTATAGAAGTTCAAAAGTTAGTAAGTAAAATGATAATTTTACTTTAAAATATGTTTGGGTGGTAAAAAATAAATTAAACCATTTAAAGGGCAAAAGGACATTTATTGTCACATACACCAATTGGTGCAGTGAAATTTGAGTTACAATGGAGCACACAAATAAGATAAACACAACATTATAGATTTTAACATAAAGCATAAAAACATCCCCCCACAGCGGAATCAACGTTTCCCATTGTGAGGGAAGGCAACAAAGTTCAGTCATCTTCCTCTTGTTCACCCGTGGTCGGGGCCTATTGAGGCCTCCGTAGTCGCCGCAACGGCGGCCCGATGATTCAGGCCCTCTCGCCGGGATGATCGAATGATCGGAGCTCCGTCGTCGGAATGGAAGAACACTCTCAGCGGCTTGGAGTTTCCGAAGCGGCCGCTTGCTACCGGAGACCGCGGCTTCCGAAGACCACAGGCTGAGCTGGACGGAGCTCCAACACTGGCGATCCTCGGCAAAAGATCCCAGGCCTCCGCGATGTTAAAGTCAGTGCCGCCCGCTGATGGAAGCTCCGCAGATCACAGCTCTACGGTGTTAAAGTTGGCAGGCCCAGCACTCCAGAGCTCAAACATGGCGATCCCGGTAAGGCATTGCTCGCTCTGCGATGGAACCCAGTGCTACACCGCTGCTGAAGCTCTGGCTGGTCACCGGTAGGAAAGGCCGTGCCAATCCAGATGGTAGGCCGCGAGGGGGGGGCGAAGATGTGGCTCGTAGAAAAGATGCATCCTTGACCAGGTCGTGACTGAAAAGACGGTTCCCCCCCACCCCCGACATAAAAAAGACTAAAATACTAAAAGACTTAAGTATAATAACAAAAAATAAAGTATTTAGAGTCGTACAGCATGAAAACAGGCTCTTTGGACCAAATTACCCACGCTACCCAACATGTCCAATCTACATCAATCCCATCTGTTTGCATTTGGCCCATGTCCCTCCAAACCTATCCTTTCCATGTACCAGTCCAAATATTTATTGAACATTGTGGTGGTACCTGTCTCAGCTACCTCCTCTGGCAGCTTATTCCATTTATCTACCACCCTTTTTATAAAAACGGTTGCACCTCGGATTCCTATTAAATCTTTCCCCCCATACCTTCAACCCATGTCCTCTGATTCTTGATTCTCCTACTCTGAGCAAAAGACTCTTGTGTATTTACCCCATGTAGTCATCTCATGATCGTAAACACTTCTACAAGAACACCCCTTATCCTCCTGCAATCTGGTGCCTTTTCAACAAAGTTCACAACTCATTCATATGAAATGCCATCCCAGAGTAAAGCTGGGGGCTAGTTGTGAAGTGCATCCAGTTCAACATATTGTTCCCCTGCCGAGTCCAGCAGCGGAGCAGGGAAGCTGAAGCTATGGCATCTGACGATCAACTTAGTTCTGCTTTGAGTCAAAATTAGGAATGAAGAACCCACACATGGTGGCCAGCTGACAGGTCTCTTTGGAATCATCAGCTGAAGAACACAATGTGACTCCATTGATTATTTTGTGTGACTAAATTCAACACCTTCCAATGAGAGCTTTGTCTGAAGAGCGGTCTCAACCCAAAACGTCACCCATTGCTTCTAACCAGAGATGCTGCCTGACCCGCTGAGTTACTCCAGCATTTTGTGTCTATCTTTCTTTACTGGTTAGTTGCCCTGATCTATTTCCCTCATTCTTTAAATGGTTCAGCATGTCACAAAAGAATCATCAGTAAAGCAGGCTTTCCTCCACCCCACTCCTACTATTATCCATTCATTGGGGGGGGGGGGGGGGGGGGGTGGGGGAGGGGTAACCTTGTCTGCGCTGTATGTGGCCGCTATTTGTATACAATGGACATGCAAGCAAACAAGTTAACTGTGCCTTAAAGTATTCCATTCCATACCTTCTTTTCCAAATGTCAGCTGTACTGATGTACTGAATGTTATTTATTGCAATTATTTATCATATGGAAACTAATGGGTAGTTTCCCATTAATTATACCATAAATATAATGGGTATATTATCACCATAATATGTTTTGTTTCCCTCTGGCAGTATTGTCATAAATGTCGAACTTCCTAATTTCTTTTCTTCACCTGGAAAAACCTGAATATCAGCACACATGTTAACAAAAGGACAATCACTGCACATTTTCCAAACTCTTTTAAATCAGTGGTGAGAATGTGCAGAAGACATGTGTATGCTTTTCTGCTAATATATTCCACTGGGTAAAGCACCACAAGCAGGAGCACAAAATTAGAACAAAACACTCGTTATCGATAAATGTGCTTCTGAAAATGTACAGGAAACTTGAGCTGCCACCCATGAAGTCAAGCAATATACAAACTATAACAAAATGCATTCATTGCACAGAGATAGGGGAGAGAGGTCTCTTAATCAGTGATTTGATCAGTAAATTAAAAGAGCACCAAAATCATCAATCATTATTGGATTCACCTCAGTTATATTTTAGATGGTGTTAAAGAAGGAACTGCAGATGCTGGAGAATCGAGGTTTCACAAAAGGCTGGAGAAACTCAGCGGGTGCAGCAGCATCTAAGGCGCGAAGGAGATAGGCGACGTTTCGGGTCGAGACCCTTCTTCAGATTGGTCAGGGATCAGGGAAATGAGAGATATAGACGGTGATGTGGAGAGATAAAGAACAATGAATGAAGATATGCAAAAAAGTATCGATGATAAAGGGAACAAGCCATTGTAAGCTGTTTGTAGTGTGAAAATGAGAAGCTAGTGCGATTAGGGTGGGGGAGAGAGATAGAGAGAGAGGGAATGCCAGGGCCCGAGGGCTGAGGGAGAGGTGGGAAGGGGAGGAGACAGCAAGGGTTAACAGAATTGAGAAAATTCAATGTTCAAGCCCAGAGGATGCAGACTCCCCAAGCGGAATATGAGGTGTTGTTCTCCAACTTGTTCTCCAAGTTGCTCACTCTGGCCGTGGAGGAGGCCCAGGACCGAGAGGTCGGATACGGAATGGGAGGGGGAGTTGAAGTGCTGAGCCACAGGGAGGTTGTGTTGGTTATTGCGGACCGAGCGGAGGTGTTCGGCGAAACGATCACCAAGCCTCTGCTTGGTCTCACCGATATAGGTCATCTGGCATCTGGAGCAGCGGATGCAGTAGATGAAGTTGGAGGAGGTGCAGGTGAACCTCTGTCGGACCTGGAAGGACTGCTTGGGTCCCTGAAAGGAGTGGAGGGGGGAGCACTTCAACTCTGAAGAAGAACTCTGACCAGTCTGAAGAAGGGTCTTGACCCGAAACGTCGCCTATCTCCTTCGCTCCTTAGATGCTGCTGCACCCGCTGAGTTTCTCCAGCCTTTTGTGTACTCTATATTTTAAATGGCTCGTCTTGTGAAGGAGCAAAATAAATTGCCCTCGAAATGAAACAATAACAATAGCTTAAAATATGAATTACAGTTTTGAACAATATGATAGCTGAATTTTATTTTATATAGTTCATAAATGCATTAACATATGAGTGCTTGACAGCACTGGGCCTGCACCCGCTGGAGTTTAGAATAATGAGGGGGACTTCATTGAAACATACAGAAAGTGAAAATGAAAGGCTGGGATAGAGTGGATGTGGAGAGGATGTTTCCATTGGTGGGAGAGTCTAGGGCTAGAGTTCATAGCCTCAGAATTAAAGGACGTTCATTTAGGAAGGAGATGAGGAGGCATTTCTTTAGACAGAGGGCGGTGAATCTGTGGAATTCATTTCCAGGGAAGGCTATGAGCAATTAGATTTAATTTGCGATTCCTAATCATTGTGTAAATAAGAAACAATAAATAACAGGCAAAGCTGGTTTCTTGAGTGAAATGCCAATAAAAAATGCTGGAAATACACTACAAATTATGCAGCATTTGTGATGAGAAAGATAAAGAAACAGTTTCTCCCTCCTCAGATGTTTCATTTTCCATACGCAAATGTCAGTTAAATAATTCAGGCTGGTTTTGCTGTCTCCTCTACTTTGCCCATGAACAGGGCTTTCTCAAAGGAGTGGAGCAGAGCCTCCACCGACAATAGCACAGGTTCAATATACTAATCTTAGTGAAGCTGCATCGTATTTCAGTTTCCCAGCATTAAATGCAGATAGCAATCAATGAAATTGTCAATATATTCACAGCAGGATCACTCTGTAACTCAACAATGAATAGACTGACAGTAAGCTGATGCAAAACCTTAGAGGACAAAACCAATTTCCCAACAGAGCTTTTGTATCCCCCTAGAGTCAGAGACATAGAGTGATACAATGTGGAAACAGGCCTTTCAGCCCAAAGTGCCCACACCAACCAATATGTCCCAGCGACACTAGTCCCACTTCCCTGCAGTTGGCCCATATCCCTCTAAACCCATCTTATTCATGCACCTGTCTAAATGCTTCTTAAATGTTGCGATAGTCCCTGCCTCAACTACCTCCTCCGGCAGCTCATTCCATACACCCACTACCCTTTGCGCAATCAATGTATCCGGCAGATTCCTATTAAATGTTTCTCTCTTCACATTAAACCTATGCCACCTGGTTGTCCATTTCCCTACACTGGGCAAGAGGCTTTGTGCATCTACCCGATCTAGTCCTCTCGTGATTTTATACACCTTGAGATCACTCCTTATCGTCTTGTGCTCCAGGGAATAGCGTCTCAGCCTGCTCAAACTCTCCCTTTAGCTCACACCCTTGAGTCCTGACGACATCATTATAAATCTCCTCATCCTTTCCAACTTACCATCTTTTCCAATAACATGCTGCACAAAACTGAACACCATACCTTAAATGCGGTCTCACCAACATCTTATATAACTGCATCAAGACCTCCCAATTTCCACACTCAATACTCTGACACTACCTTCAAGGAACTACAGTATGTACCTGCACTCCTAGACCCCTCTGCTCTACAATACCTCCCAGAGGCCTACCATTCACTGTGTAGGTCCTGCCCATCATAGAATTTCCAAAATGCAACACCTCACATTGCTCTGTATTAAATTTCATCAACACCTGGACGACCGATAAAGTTCCTGCTGAAATTTTTGACAACTATTTTCACTATCTGCAACACCCCCCACTTTTATATCATCTGCAAACTTGCTAATCTTATCATGTACATTCTCATCCAAATAATTGATATAGATGACAAACAGTAACAGGCCCAGCACCAATCACAGGTCTCCAGTCCGAGAAGCAACCTTCCACCATCACCCTCTGCTTCCTTCCATGAAGCCACATTTCTATCCATTCAGTAATCTCTCCTTGGATCCCATGCAATCTAACCTTCCAAGGCAGCCTACCATGTGGAAGCTTGTCGAATGCTTTGCTGAAATCCAACATCTTCAACATCTACAGCTCTGCCCTCATCAACCTTTTTGGTCACATCTTCAAAAAACTCAAATCAGATTTGTGAGACAAGACCTCCCACGTACAAACCAATGCTGACTATCCCTAATCAGCCCTTGTCCATCTAAATGCCTGTATATCCTATTCCTCAGAATACTCTCTAATAAATTTCCAACTACAAATGTTAAGCACACTGGCCTCTAGTTCCAAGCCCTTTCCCTCCAGCCCTTTTTTAATAGAGGTACAACATTTGCCCCCATCCTCTAAATTCTGTAATATTTTAAATTCTAACTAAATGAAAATCGTTACTCTGGAGCAATTAAAATAGTTCTGAAATCTTTACAGTTTTTGAAGTTCGCATAAAAGAACAACATGGCGGAAAAAATGAAATATTTGCCAATTGAATGAAGATTTACCAGTGTTTCCAGCGACAGCAGATTACTGCAAAAGGAGTACTGCAAAAAGATTATTGCAAAAGGCTCTCAAATGTCACAGTCTCAGAATAAATGTCTCAGAATAAGAAGCCAAAAGTCCCCGTCTCAGAATACGGAAGGTTGTTTTGGATGGAGGTGAAGACTTTCTTCATTCTTTGAACCCCAGGTGGCTGCTCTTCTTCTTATCGAGTCCACACATAGATTAGAAGTTGTTCAGCCAGAGCAGAACACATTTCTAGGCATCTGCATACAATGGTGTCCGTCTTGTCGCTTCTTGTGCGTGGTGGTGGAAAGATTGGTGGAAACAGGGCCGCGACGTGAACGCTCTTTCCTTGACCTTGGTGGCTGCTAAGGCTCAGTCATTGGATTAATTGAAAACACAGATGGATTCAGTATTAAGGGTTTTGAGTGGAATGGGAGGAGTCATTGGGTGGTGTTGAATGATTATTTCTGTATTTACCATGGAGCAGTCATGGAAGTTGAGGAATTGAGGGAAATGAGTTGTGATGTATTAGAGTAGATCCACATTACAAGAGGAGTATCTGAATCTTAAATATATTAAGGTGAATTAATCCTTAGAATCCCAAGTGTATCCTAAGACATTGTGGGAAGGTAATTAACCCCAATGCCACAACCCAACCCTTCATCTTTTGGTCTTCCAATGACTGACAATCCTAACACCATTCCCCACTCCAGTCCACCCTGCAGCATGAACGTTGTTTGTCAGACCAATGCTGACAAACAACGTCCGTTAAGAGATCCTCGACAAATATTTATCCCATGTGGCAGCAATGAGAGACCTTCCATGTAAGAGAATTTCATAGCAACAGGCCCATGGAAAAATAATCTGAAGAGCCTGAAGAAAGATCCCTACCTGAAATGTCGTTAGTCCACTCCCTCCCCAAATGCTGCTTGACCCCGTTAATTTCTTTCAGCACTTTGTGTTTTGTACACCGGATAATTGTTGGGTCATTTGGCAATCCTTATATATGGCTCTCTAGGTTCCAAATAATTTCTAGTTCAACATTTCTTTTCTGGCGACAAATCATTACACAATATCCATGAAAGAAATGCATAGATTTATGTTTTGTCAATTCGTCATATCCTGGAAACCACTTGTTAGGCTTAGTTGAGACCTTATTTTGTCAAATTCGTCTTGAACTGAGGTGAACTGCACTTCACCAGAGATTTCAAAAGCCACTTAATCTTTATGGAAAATCTAATATCTTCACAAAAACATCTGGGGTTCTACTTGTTATACAGTGAATACACGATTTTCTTTTTTTATTATGTGAATCTGTGCCAGCCATATGGAGAATGAGCGTGAAAAATTGAAAGCCTTGCTGTTTTCCAAAGAGATTGCAATTACAAGCGGAAACAATATTGCTTATTAATACTCAGCAAATCTCAATTAATTATCAAATTATTGTTTTCTGCAGAAAAGCTGACTTTATGTCCAACTCAGGATATACATAAAACATAGAAAAGTACAGCACTGGAGCAGGCCCTTCATTTGACACATTTGTATCAAACATGATGCCTTGGAAAATTTATCTTATCTGCCCGCACATACTCCATATCTCTTCATTCCCTGCATGGGCAGATGCCGCTTTGGGTCAAAACCCTTCCTCAGGCTAAAGAAGGGTCTAAACCTAAATGTGATGTGTTTAATCCCCCTGCAGATGGTGCCTGATAGATAGTTCCTCCAGCAGTTTGTTTTTTTGTTTGAGCATTCCAGCATCTACAGTACAGTCTCTTGTGTCTTCAAGTTATAGCAGGATCGAAAAAAAAAACAAAAACCATAAAACAATGCTCTTTACATCAGAAAAATGAATACGATAGTAATTATTTACTTGGGAGAAGTTGATCTCAAGGCAACATGGCCTGGAAATTAATTTGCTTAAAGATTGTGGGAAAGATCCTGAGTGATCTGAGACATTGGGAGAGACAACCTGGGAACAATCATTGCAAGGAGAAGGACCCTGATTTTGAAGCTCAGAGATGTCTAGCCCCTACCAGCAGAGTGAATGTTGTCAATTCATTCTCATGGGTAGTGTCTGAGACCAAGCCAAGTGTCCTGTGAGAGGAAGTGATAAGCTGGAACAGTAAACCTAGTGTGAATTCATTAGAAGTCAGAGGTTTGCATGCATGCTTAAGTAACTTGAGCGCTAATAAAGATTAAGTTGTGCTAAACTTTGCTTTACCATCCTTTGTTTGAAACATCAGTTAATACCCTATAGAAGTAATCGGGTCAAAAATTCCCTGGTTTCTTCAGCCACCATATGCTTTCAGGCAACGCCCTTGTCTGTGACCTAATTTTAGCTTTCCCAGTCTGCAGCCAAACTTGGTGGCATTCAGCAGTCCTTTGACACTCTTTGCAAGCTAAAAGCTCAGTGTAACTATCTGGCATGGGAATCTACTTTCAGCAAAAACAGAAAGAAAGAAAGTGTTCCAAAAGCCACTGACTGTAAAGGGAGGAGATTTGTATACTTATGATGCAAATGTGGAAAGGAACGAAAAAGCTCCTGGATTTATAAAAACAGATCATAAATAGAGCAGCAAGTTCCATTTAACATTGTCCTCAAAGAAAGGTCTTTTTTATATTCGGATTTAAGTAACACTCATTTCGTTTTCTGCGGAATAAAACATTTCCATTAAAATTTTAATTTCCATACCAAATGAGGAAATTGTGCAGAATATTTCCCAGTGGAGATGAATCAATGCATTGAATAGTATGTTCTTATTGGAGTCAGAAGTCAGACATTCACAATCTGGAGATAAATTATATGTTAAACTCAGGTTGTGAAGTAATTTGACTTAATCTTAATAAAAGGGAAAGTTTTGATCAGAGCATTTTGGTTGTTCTGTGCTCATTGATGGGACAGGCATAGTGTCTTCCATCGTACAATAGTGCAGAAGGTCAAATGCAAGCTTTTATACATAGGCCTTAGCTTTGGATGATGCACAAATTTCCATTAGGTACTGATGCGGAGTTTGGACAATACAAACTCAATGGTTGGATATGTTACAGCATCTTTGGGCATCATTATTGTAGAAGTAAAAGTTATCTAAAGCTTAACCCTGATATTGAGAGTCCATGCCAAGTCCTGTTGACTTGGATCTACTCATCAGATCTACCCATTGAGACAATAAGGCATTGACCCAATACATAAAACACAGAACTGTACAGCACAGGAAATGTGGCCCGCAATGTCAAAATGAAACATTATGCCAAGACAATCACTTATCTACCAATTGATGCAATTCTGTCCTTTGAGCCTTCACCTTAGAATGCGCCTGTGGTCAGGCATTTAGATGTCACAACCAGCAGTGTCTCCACACTCGAGGGACCATTTTTAAATGTGTCCTTGATGAGCACATGATTTAACTCTGCAATTAGTTTACCTTTCTTCTGTGGTTGCCTCTCAAGCACATGCATGCAATGCTGGAGAGCCAATGATATAACGCTAGGTGGCAGTGTGGTCTGTGTGGACAATGCAGAGGAGCTCCATGGGTACATAGACCAGTAGAAAAGGTTTTGATAGAAGCATTTTGGTTGTTCTGGGCTCATAGATGGGACATTCATGACTGTCTCCCGTTGCACAATAGTGCAGGTCAAATTTAAGCTTTTATACATATGCTTTACCTTTGGATGATACACAAATTTCCATTAAGTACTGTTGTGGAGAAGAGAAAAAAAAGGAAAAGGGACATTTTTTTTTTAAATGGTGGAAACTGAACAGTGTTTGTGTCCAAATATACTTGGATGCTCTTGTATATGAATGACTGAAAGTTAACATGCAGGAACAACAAGCAATAAGGAGGGCAAATAGTAGGAAGAAATGAGGAACTGCAGATGTTGATTAACAAAAAAAGACACAAAGTGCCGGAATTACTCAGCGGGTCAGGCAGCATCTCTGGTGAACATGGACAGATGACATTTTGGGTTGGGACCCTTCTTCAGACCACAGGTGACATTTGTGTCGGGGCCCTTCTTCAGATCCTATCCATGCTCTCCAGAGATGCTCCCTCACCCGCTGAGATACTCCAGCATTTTGTGTCTTTTTTTAAAGGTAAGTAGTATACTGGCCTTCATTACAAGAGGATATCATTACAAGTGTAGAGGTGCTTTCCTATAATTATAAGAATCCCTAGAGGGATCATATCTGGTATATTCCCCGTGTCTTTTTATTTCAAATCTAAGGTAGGATTATAATTGCAATAGTGGGGTTGTGGGAAAGGGCACAGTGGCGCAGCGGTAGAGTAGCTGTCTTACAGCACCAGATACCTGGGTTTGTTTTTGACTATGGCTGCTTTCTGTCCAGTGTTTGTACATTCTCTCTGAGACAGTGTGCGTTTTCTCTGGGTGCTCCTGTTTCTTCCCAAATTCCAAAGACGTGCAGGTTTGTAAGTTAATTGGCTTCTGTGAATTGTCCCTTGTGTGTAGGATGAAGCTAGTGGATGGGTGATCGCTGGTCGGCGAGGACTTGATGTGCCGAAGGACCTGTTTCCATTCTGTATCTCTAACTAAACTGAACTAAACTTACCAGATCGGTTCCTAGGATGAGGGTAATTCTCGTATGAATAGATGTTTAGCAGGCTGAATAATTTAGAAGAATACTGCATGTGGTGATCTCATTGAATAATATAAAATGATCACCAGGCTTATCATGTCGATGCAGTTTTCATGAAGCATTGGAAAACTTGAACTAGGGATTATGGTTTCAAAATAATAGGTTGTCCACTCAGGCCAGACATGTGATGAAACTTCTTCACCCAAAGACTGGCGAATCTTTGGAATTACCTATTCAAGAGGGTTGTGGAAGACCAGTTGTTATATTTATTCTAAATCTAAACAAGGAGTGGTAAATGTTAAGATATTAAAGGAATCAAGTGGTTTAGGTTTTGGTAGGAAAGTAACAATGAAGTAAAATATCAGTCATGCTTTTGTTTAAGGACAAAGCAGGCATGAGGGGCTGAATGGCCAAATAACTCTTGTTCTCATGTATAAATCATAATTCTGAAAAGGAATACAATATTTCAAAATGTCTCAGTACCTTGCCCCTACATTTAAACTTTTCTATGCTGTAGTTGAGGTTTTTTTATTCTACAACTGAATATTAATATTAGCCTTTGCCCAATATTCTTCAGCTTGGCATTCAATCGTGAAGAGATCTGAAAATACTAATAGGTTGGAAATTATTAGCTGCCACTCTCCCTGTGAAAAATTGCAGAGTACAAAGATGCATTAGTGCAGGAAACACATCACCACACATGCAATTCACACTGGGAAGTATCTGGTTGTATTTTCAGATGATGCAAGATGATCCAGGAGTGGCTATAATTACAGTATGTTACACTCAGGTAAAAATCCATTTTGTAATCACATAATTTTGAATGAAACAGCAACAGTGAATTTTTGGACCCAAACGTAATAAATATGAAGGTCACTTACGGAGTGACAGATGTTATGAGGAGCTAAACATTTCTGAAGGTCAGGGATAGCTCCTTATCTTAAATAAAACCCTGCACATACTGCATATGTATATGAACAACATGGATCAAGCGAAAGCTTTGTAACAAGCCACTGAAATGAATAAAACCAAGCTTTGCTTACTTAAACTGCATTTTCAATCACTTGATACGTGGAGAAATAACTAAAATTATGGGTTGGGTCCTGTTGTGTTTTGTCAGAAACTCCACAGTGAGCTGATGTTACCTTGCAAAGTATATGTCAGGAAGTTCAAAACCAAATCCTGGCACCATCAAGCCTTGCTAATCAGATAGAGGAGACTTCATCTATCTCATGTGAATTCATGTCAAAGGATCCCATGCAGCAAGTCCAGGCAGTGCACATCTTCTCACCTCATCAAATTCTTCAATGTTTTCTGCAAACTATCAACAATATGCTTCAATTAAAAGTAAAACCAAACTAAGATTCAATTTTCCGATTTATCCATAATTGGTGTGCACCATCCATCTGCAACATATTTAACTCGACACTTGACTATCTGCTGGTTTAAACGGCAATACTAAAATGACAAATATAAATATAGTATTTTGACAATAAGATGGGCTTCTTGAAAGAAACATATTTTTTTCTGTGTCCCCCTTGGCTGATGGCGAACAATCAGCTAATCGTGAAACAAGCTGTCCACAGTGTCAAATGTTCAGACTGCATGCCTCTGCGGATGTATGTTTTTTAATGCACAAGAGGACCTTTCTATCAGCATTTATGACTCATCTATTTTCCACTGTATTTCATCCAACTACATTCAACTGACATTTCTGCAAAGTGCCTAGAGGAAATTGAGCAATTATTCCAACAACTGAGGTTCAATCTTCTATTTATTCATAAAACACTATAAGATAAAAACAATAACATTTTACAGGTATTGTGGCAGCTATATGTGCTTGATTTTGACATGGGAAATCCTAGGGGATTGCATCATATACAGGTAGAGGAAGCGTTTCTACATTAATACTGCATTGCCTGCTTCCTCAGCTAACCTAAGCTTTGCAATCTGTATTGTGTCCCATTTCTAAGCTAAGGAGAAAAGCCTTTCAACTTATCCGTGAGGCCCGTGGGGTGGATCTCGGATGGAATGGAACTTTCTTGAAACAATTGCTGACATTATTGATCCAATCTGTAATACTCTCTTTGGGGTGATTTAATTGCTAAAAATTGAGCTCTTGTCCATGTCTGGCACACCTGGGATCTGAGAGTCTAGGATGAAAGGAGGTCTGAGGTAATGCTTGATAATGTGTTGATATTCACAAGGGTTCTCTGATAAAGAGCAAAAGGAATGGGAAAAAAGATGAAAGATATTTGATACAAAATTAAACCATTTTTCTTTCCACAGTTGCTGTCTTACCGGTGACTTTCCACCATTTTTCATTTTCATAATTCAAAAAAGGTTTTGAGCTGCTTTTTTTTAATAATCTGACTAGTAAAGCCATTCAGCAATTTTTTTTGGGGGGATATTATTCCATGCATTAAAGCTTTGGATGTAAATACGTAAAGTACAGATTATCCTATTAATGCTGGATTTTATGATTACATCTCAGTGGATTTCTGACAAATAGCAAAGGTGAACCAAAGTTTTCCAATCGTGCATGGGATCTATTACTGCTGGGGTTTGAAAGGGAATAAAGTCTCTGGGCCCCAAGAACAAAAGTAACAACCATTTGATTAGATGGCATTATGTATTGGAGTGATGAGGCAACAAGCATTTAGTGATTGCAGCTGCACTTCTGTGACTAGCACACAAAGAGTTGCCTGGTTTGGGCATCATCTTAGTGTTGCTTGATGTAGACTAAATGAAGATACTTCAACTTAAGAAATACCAAACTTGTATGTCATTTAACATTTTCACGAATATTTTGGGTGGGTACTCAACATCCGAGCGAAGATCGAATAGCAGTCGACAGCAAGAGATATGGAGGTCAAGGTGATCAGTGGGATTAAAGAGTAATGGTAGTGGAAATCAGCCATAGACAATAGAGGTCAAAATTGATTAAAAGATACAGCTTGGAAACAGGTCCTTCAGCCCACTGAGTCCACACTGATCAATAACCTGTTCCCACCAATTCTATGCCATCCCACTTTTGCATCCACCCCTACATATTATGTGCAAGGATTTCCACCATCCGATTCATGCCCTCTTCTCACTACTATCATCAGGCAGGAGGTACAGAAGCCGGAGGTCTCATACCACTAGGTTCCTGGACAGACCTGCACAATCCTTAGATAGACAGGATAGACTGGAGTAACTCAGCAGGACAGGCAGCATCTCTGGAGAGAAGGAATGGGTGACGTTTCAGACCTTATTGGCACAATCCTTATCCTACCTTGGCAGCAGAACATTATGGACCACTTCTCATGCTACCATAAATTTGTATTTCCCATTGTGCATTTTTGCACCAATGTAATGTTCTTTGCACAATCTGTCTGTTTTCACCATCTTGCAGCATTTAAGTGAAATTTCTGGAAGAATTTATGTTTTTGGTGTGATGTCAAAGTAATTGTATGTTTTCTGATGTCGCAGACAAGAGTTACTTGTATCTGTACCTCACATATTGTGTGGGAGTCTATGAAACCCATTCTGTGTATCCATGACCTGTTATTTATTGCCCAGCTCGCAGTGCTACAATGAACTTTTTTGTGAAGGTGTTTAAAGATGTAACTTTGCCAGGCTTGTTGCAAGTTACAACTTGAAGGTGTGCCCTGGTAAAGTATGGTTATGCATAATAAGCAATGAAAGTGCTCCAAAGCTCTATGAGAATTTGGCATGGTCTAGCAGTAAATGGATACCAGGCTGAGAGTTCACAAATCCTGCAATACATATTATGTCCATCTGCTTGGGAACATGTTCTTCCCCTCTATCCTCCCCCTCTCACCTCCCCATTCTCTCCACCTCTCCCCCATCTCTCTTCCTCCCTCTCTCCCCCCTCACCCCCTCTCCCCTCTCCCTTCCTCCTTTCTCCTTCCATTTCCCCATTCCCTCCACCCCTCTCTTCCTTTCCCCCATCCCCTCCCTTCCCACTTCCCTCTCCTTCCTCTCCAAAGTCCAGCCCCATCAATTTACCATTGGTTTGCTGCCAGCAGCGCCGCCATCTTTGAGGAAGGCGGCCCTGGCCCTCCCCCAGGGTTTAAACCGTGGGGACGGATGCGGCGCCTGCGGACCGGATGCAGCGCCCGCGGACCCGATGCCAGAGCGGGCTGCAGCTGTCCCGGATCGGGCCGCGGATTTTGAATTTCGGAAAAAAAGTCTCCGCTATAAAATGTCTCTGAGGGCATTTATAGCGGAAATTTTTTTATAGCCGAGACTTCTTTTCCCGAATTTCAAAATCCTTTGTGTGCACATAAATTTTCTTTGTGCGCTGGTTTCAAAACTTGTGTGTGCTCGCACACGCGCACAGCTTAGAGGAAACATTGATCCAGATATTTATTGTACCTCCACTTAACCGTACTTGCACAAATGACATTAGATTTTATTTTATTTTACTTGATTCCGATTGACTTGACCTTGCACTTAGTTTTAGTTTTAGAAATGCAGCGTGGAAACAAGCACTTCAACCCACCAAGTCGACGTTGACCAGTACGCTAGTTCTATCCTACACACTTGTGTCAATTTACAAACGCCAATTAACCTACATGCACATCTTTGGTAATGTGGGGGGAAATCGGAGCACCCGGAGAAAACCTATGTGGTCAAAGGGAGAACATACAAACTCCTTACAGACAACACCCATAGTCAGGATGTAACCCAGGCTTCTGGCGCTGTAGGGCAGCTACTCTACCACTGCGCCACTGTGGCATTCCACTTGTCAGGATTAAGTTCCACCTGCCAGTACTCTGCCCAACTTTACATCTGATTTTATATCCTGCTGTAACCTTAGATAACCTTCCTTACTTTATACAATACCGCCAATGTACGTGTATTTTTTGTGGAGATTTTTGCCATTAGCCTTATGCTAATTTTCACATCTCAGGCTGTCATCTGTATTTAATGGCGGATTGGTTCCGCTTGTTAATTTAGATTCTAGCTCCTCATTTCCTCTGCAGAACCTCTTTCTTGGTTTTAACCATGTCATTGATTCATAAATGGAGCACAACCGCTAGATTCACCTTTTCCAATTCCACAGTTTCTCTACAGCTCCAAGGACTGGTATAAATTCTGTTGAAAATTTATAAACCTAGAATATTAAAATTGTCTTCCTTTCATCACAGATGCTGCTTGACTTGATGAGCATTTTCTATTTTAATATCAGACTTTGTGGCACCCACAGATTTTTTGGCTTTCGCTTAAACTGAGTCATCAGGTTAATTCCCAATACATTCAAAGGGTCTTTAATTTAAGGATGAAAGAAGAAAAAAACGGCAGATGCTGTTCAAATTTGCAATATAAATTGTCATCTAGAGGATTAATAGCAGCTAATCACCCCTTAAATCATCTTCAAGTGTTGACAAGGAAACTTCATGGCATTTTGATGGTTAAAACGAGTACTCTGGACAAATGAATCTTTCTTATCAGCAATCACCTAACATTGTTCACTTACCACATATATATCGCTTCTACTTGCTTTGAGGATGAAGACTTCTTTAAATCACATTGGAAGATCTTCTTGATTTCGATCAATACCAACATATTGGGAGACTGTGAGATAGGTTTCATCCACAAAACCTTTCTTTCACCAAGACCAACATTACCTCTTCAAATAACTATTTCCCTCTACTCGCTCTTGCTAGGTCCCTAAAACAGTCTCTACTTCCGCATCTTTCCAGCATATTGTTCAACAAAAGCAGCTTCTAGCCAGAGCTTGACAGTTCAAAGTAGTTGCAAATTTCAGAACCTGCAGTCATGTATAAATCATCGCGTTTAATTAAGCACAATACTGCTCGTTAAATCCACAGTTTCAAACAGAGTTTTTTCCTGGTTACCTTCTTTCAACCATTTAGCTAAGAAAATATTCTTAAGGTTTTGATTTTCTTGTTATAAAGTATGTGACATATTTTGTCTTCTATGGAAGGGCATTAATGAAGTGGTAGACTTTAAAATACCATGGAATCCTTTGAATTAACATAGCAGATATTTTCTGGAGTAGTCAGGTTTTTTAAATCCTTCAGATACTGTAAATGTCCTAATGTTGGCCTCAACTCCTTTCCTAAGGTGGTAAAGATGATAACTTGATTTAAGCACATACTAACTAACACTGCAACTTAAAACCCCATCCCACTTACCTGAGGGGTTTTAAATTACCTAATGTATTTGGCAGAAATTGCTCAGTATCTTTCCACCAGATGCGGGGAAAAAAATAGAACCACCCAGAAAAGTTTATTTCAATAATTTAACAAGTAGTTTTATTTTCTCTTATTTCTGGTTATTTATACGTCATTTCGCCTATCTGATTTTTTAAGTTTGAAATACTTTTGTCATTCATTATGGAAGCACTTGTACATCACATCTCGTTCTAATTAAAGCCTGATAAAAATGCATATATTTTAATAATTTCTTGCTATGTTTATAGGCTCAATATAGTCCAAGTGAACTATTTGGCTTCCTGTCCACCTATTCTCAATTGTCAGCACATTAATAGAAGGAGTAGGCAAAAGTGTTATCCCTTTGAGTTTTTCCCGAGCAATTTTGCTCAAAACCTACTGCAGGCTTGATCCAAACACAGGCAAATAATCCAAATTTCAGAGATGATTAAACATGTGTCACCAAAGTCATTAGGGATCAGTAGGCAGATAATGGTGTTACAGCTAGCAAAGGAAAATGTTTCTAGTTGTTGAAACTAATCATTTCAAACCTACTTGATGACTGCAGTGAATGGTAATGGAGCACACTAAACAAGATCCCATCAGCATCTAGTCTTTTTACTCATAGGGTGGTGGGTATACGGAGCAAGCTGCCAGAGTGGGAAGTTCTGCAGGTACTATCATAACATTTAAGGGACATTTGGCCAAGTACATTGATAGGATAGGTTTAAAGGGTTATGAGCAAGAGCAGCGGGTGGACCTAACGTAGGATGTTGTTTGGCATGGGCACATTGGGCTGGAGGGCCTGTTTCCACATTGTATGACTATATGTCACATTCATTCACCATCTCTGGTCACATTCCCAGAATCCTTTTCTAACAACAGTTGCGAAAGATATGTAATCGAAGGAGTAGACCACACCTCACTTCGAGCCTGTTTGACTATTCTGTAAGATGAAGATCCACTTGATATTTAGACTCCATCATCCCACTTGAACCTTATGATCCTCAACTCCCTGATAGCCCACATATCTCAGTCCTAAATATACATAATACCTCAGAGATACAGCACTTCAAAATTTCACAACCTTTTGACATAAGAAATGTCTCCTCACATAAATCATAAATGGTTGAAGCTATGTTCTGATTCCATGCCTTGAGGTTCTCTTCTTTCCTAACAGAGGATATCTTCACTGAGCATCCATCCAGACAAGTCCTCTCAGACTCATATATGGTTCAGAGAGCAACTATCATTCTTCAACCCCCGACAGGATGACTTCTGGCTTCCTGGTGCGCTTGTATGGGTGTTGTGGGCCAAAGGGCCTGGTTTCCAGAGGGCTAGTATGGACACTGTGGGCTGAATGCATTATTGGGCTGGAAGCTCGGTCACTCAGGCCTGGTGGGTTGGCAGCTCAGTCACTCAGACCTGGTGGGTTGGCACCTCAGTCACTCAGGCCTGGGTGGGCTGGCAGCTCAGAAACTGCCAGAAATTCTGCCCAAACCAGGTAAGAGAGAAGAGGGAGAGGTTGGACAATCAATTTTAGCCATTTTTCATCTTTTTCTGCAGATCACAGCAATGAAGGAGGAAAGTCTATCCTGGCCTGGATCTCAGGGGGAGCCAATAAAGGGAGGGAGAAAAATACTGGGGTGAGGTTTAATACTTGCAGGGGGAATACTTGCTGATGGGCCGAAGGGACTACTGGGCTGGTACAGGCCTGATGGACCGAAGAGGCTCTTTTTATGGCGTTTTCCTGGCCTGGCACAGGCCTTTTGGGCCCAAATGCTCCTCCTGTGCTAATACGGGCATTTTGGGCAAAAGGGACTGGTTTCTCAGCTAATAGGGGCCTTGTAGGCTGAAATTAGTGGTTTCAGGCAGGTCAAACAATTGATTTATTTACATTTCCATTTCAATTTCAAGCACAGAGCAGGCCAACCAACTCATTACATTTTCATTTCATTTCATTTCCATTTCCATTACAGTTTCAAGCACAGGTCAGGCTAAACAGCTCATTGCATTTTCATTTCATTTCCATTGCAGTTTCAAGCACAGAGCAGGCCAAACAGCTCATAGTATTTTCATTTCATTTCCATTTCCATTGCAGTTTCAAGCACAGAGCAGGCCAAACAGCTCATAGTATTTTCATTTCATTTCCATTTCCATTGCAGTTTCATGCACAGGGCAGGCCAAACAGCTCATTGCATTTTCATTTAATTTCCATTTCCATTGCAGTTTCAAGCACAGGGCAGGCCAAACAGCTCGTTGCATTTTTTTTAATTTAATTTTCATTTCCATTGCAGTTTCAAGCACAGGGCAGGCCAAACAGCTCATTGCATTTTCATTTCATTTCCATTTCCATTGCAGTTTCAAGCACAGGGCAGGCCAAACAGCTCATTGCATTTTCATTTCATTTCCATTTCCATTGCAGGTTCAAACACAGGGCAGGCCAAACAGCTCATTGCATTTTCATTTCATTTCCATTTCCAAGCCCTCTAGGCCTCACTCTAACAGAGACACTCCAGAAGGTCACGCAGTCCTAAGTGTTCTCCCAGAACATCGACACAGAACCTCATGGCAGCGGACTTTTATAGGTCCCCAGACCTCGAGGGGCCAAACCACATGGGGGTGGTCTCTTTGCAATCCAATTGCAGATATCGATTAACCCATACATTACAGACATTTCCCTAACCCAATAATACAGTGGCTTATAGATTTTCAAACAGTGTTTCTCAGAAGAAACGAACAACGCAACATGTGCCTGATATGCAAGAAAACCAGACAAGGCTCAATACTTAATTCAATCAACATCCATCAAAGTAAAGCTTTGCAACATTATTTACAATGTGTATGTCTGGGTGGCATTCATCCAATCCATTCTGTGCATTTTGCACCTGATTGTCAGAGTCTGCAGATGTTCCCATTCTCTTCCTGTAGCTCTGATCTAAGCTCTAGACAAACTGGCACCATTATGCAGCTTATCCCATTTCTATTGACCAAGTGGCCTAGCAGCCCCAAAGCCTTTACTCAATTTTAGGGTCCTAGCGTCTCCAATTTGGCCAGCATTAACATTCCTTCGTTTTATCATATATGATAAACCATCATTTATGATAACTAATTAGTCAAATAATCAGATAACCAGATCTACATATGTGTGTCTATTACATTCTCCATTTATCATCAACCACAAGATGATGATGTTTCTTCCCAGAACCTTATCAAGCTTCCTGAGTTTTTGTAGGCGTAGCTTCACAATTTCCGTCTGATGAGTCTTCACCTCCCGGGTTTTCGTGGGTGCGAATTCCCTCCATCTGTGTTGTTGCCCATTCTTCCATTCTTTTCCATAGTTGAATCTTTAACCTATAATTCCTGAAAAACCCGGGACAAAGCTACATTACCTTTGCTGTCTTCTGCCCGTTCTAAAGGGGTCTATATATTCTTTACCTCACTCCCCAGATACTGCAATACTATCCCACACAATGACTAATCGTCTCTCAGATTCACACCCACTCGCATAATTGTTCCTTTCCAACCATTTAATTAAGTTTAATTTGGTGTCCAAATTAAGTTTAATTTGACTCCTAATTCACTTTCATATCTTCAGTATTAAAAACGTTATAGCCATTTTCATACTCGGAAATTAGCATCTTGTTCCCGATTGCGTTTCCATTGACTTAACTCAAAAGCTGTGATCAAGGACAGTCAAAAACCCATAACTTTCTTAAAAATTAAGAGAACAATGAAATGTTCAGTTATTATAGATTGAAGCATTCTGAAACAAATATGAAACAATCTTACCATAGTTGAGGCCAGTTCATTGGCTATATTTAAGAGGGGGTTAGATGTGGCCCTTGTGGCTAAGGGGATCAGGGGGTATGGTGAGAAGGCAGGTACGGGATACTGAGCTGGATGATCAGCCATGATCATATTGAATGGCGGTGCATGCTCGAAGGGCCGAATGGCCTACTCCTGCACCTATTTTCTATGTTTACTTGGATGACCTGAAATTAAAGCATATAATTAGTTAGTTACCTTATTGGAGCTAATTACAAAATTCAATTACTAGATCTAAACATCTATCCATTTCTTAAGAAAAGGTTAACATTTTTTTAATAGTCTAAGTGTCCAAATAACATTCACACAAGAATTTACAATAGAACATGATTTTAAATCTCATTGTCATGAATTTATAGGCCAAATGGAAGGAATTTAGTGTTTAATTCCAGTAAATTAATGGCCATTTACATCATCTTGCGAGTGGGATTTTGTGGAACGCAATAGGTTGGAACATTGCATTTGCGGTGAATTTAAACCCCATATCGGCAGGAAAAATACTACCGGTTCGTATGGGGCCTAACTCACCTTTTCGCAACATGAAATTTTGATTAAAGGCAAACTAAAAAGCACGTTTATATGTAAAAATAAACGGCGTACCTTGCTTTGTCCTGTACGTGAAATCTGTCCCGTTGTCGGCGTTGATGGCTTCAGAAGACGCTTTTTAATTTACTCCTGCTATTAAATTATCCAGTGTAGTTTAAAAAAAACTTCAGAGAACGTATGTCGGAGCAATTTTTCTTCAGCAACTAAACAGCCTGACAAAGGTCGATTTGAACAGGATGGAGAAAAAGGCATTTTAAACCCGCCCCCCTCTCAAAGGCGCCAAAGTCGCGCACACGGACAGTGACAGAACTGCAGCGCCGCTGAAGGTAAGTTTTGTAACATACCTATTTACATACACAAAATTTTTACACAATTCGGATCCGATAACAATATGTCACGGACAGAGTGCAGAAAATCCTCAAGGGCGAAGGTGAACAGCCGGAGTGGAAGTGCATGTCGGCACAAACGAAATGAAGAAGGGGATGAATATTCTGCAGCGTGACTTTCGAGAGCTCAGAAAAATGCTGAAATGCAGGGCCTCCAGGGCTGTTATCTCCAGTTTGCTTCCAGTTCCTCGTGCTGGCAAGAGCAGGAACAGGGTGATACGGGACCTGAATGTGTGGCGGAGTAACTGGTCCAGGGTGCAAGGATTTAGATTCTTAGATCACTGGGATCTGTTTTGGAGTAAGGGGGAACTGTACAAAAGAGATGGATTGCAACTTAACAGGTGGGGGACCAGCATTCTGGCAGGCTGGTCCCTGTCAGAAAAGATGTACAACACAGCAAAGAATAGCCGGAAGCCAAAGGATTGGGAAACTCTCGTAGGACAACGGAAGGAAACAAAACAGGCGATACAGGCTGAAAAGATGAAGTATGAAGGGAAGCTGGCCAGGAATATAAAGAAGGACAATAAAAGCTTCTTTAGATATGTTAAGGGAAAAAGAGTAGCAATGTCAAATGTGGGTCCCTTGAAGGCAGACACAGGTGAAATTATTATGGCATCAAAGAAATGGCAGAAGAGTTGAATAGGTACTTCGGATCTGTCTTCACTAAGGAAGACGCAAACAATCTCCCAGATGTACTGGAGGACAGAGGATCTAACGGGTTAGAAAAACTGAAATCAATTTTCATTAGGCGAGAAATAGTATTGGGTAGGCTAATGGGACTGATGGATGATTAATCCCCTGGACCTGATGGTCTGCATCCCAGGGTCCTCAGGGAGGTGGCTCTAGAAATAGTGGATGCATTGGTGATCATTTTCCAATGTTCAATAGATTCAGGATCAATTCCTGTGGATTGGAGGATAGCTTATGTTATCCCACTTTTCAAGAAAGGAGTGAGAGAGAAAACGAGGAATTACAGACCAGTTAGCCTGACTTGGTTGGTTTCTCAGAGGAAACAAACATCGTAACATGTTCCCTGATATGCAAGAAAACCAGACAAGGCTCAATCCAATCCACATCCATCAAAGTAAAGTTTTGCAACATTATTTACAATATGTATGTCCGGTTTGCATCCAATCTATTCTATGCATTTTGCACCTAATTGTCAGGGTCTGCAAATGTTCCCTTTTTTCTTCCTGCAGCTCTGATCTAGGTTCTAGACAAACTGGCACAATTCTGCAGCTTGTCCCATTTCGACAGAAAGCACTTTTAAATTGACCAAATGGCCAAGCAGCCCTGAAGCCTTCATTTAATATTAGGGTCCAAGCCTCTCCAATTTGGCCAGGATTAACAACTATTGGCACTGTCTGTACGTGGTTTGTAAGTTCTCCCCGTGACTGCATGGGTTTTCTTCAGGTGCTCGGTTTTCTTCAGGTGCTCGGTTTCTTTCAACACTTCAAAGATGTGTAGGTTTGTAGGTAAATTGGCTCGGTATAATTGTAAATTCTCCCCACTGTGTGTAGGATAGTGTAAGTGTGCGGGATTCACATTTGCATCCATATTTCGTTTTCTTGGTGCCTATTTGTTGTTATTCCTTAATTCACATGTAAATTATTTCAAAATGATTTGGAAAGAAAAAAAACGTTTAACTATACTTCTTTGTGCTGCTGACTTTTTAACATGAGTAAAGATAAGAGGAAAAGACAATGAAAGGTTTAAAGCGTCAGTGAGAAAAGAGGAAAAAGGACAGAGGAAAATGAGAACTAATTGGAATTAAACAAGGAGGTGTCATTGAGAGAAAAACCAGGAAGCAGAGAAAAATAAAACAGGAAGCAGAGAAAAATAAAATACAAAGGTAGGAAGATAACGGGAGAAGGTGAGAAAAATATAGAAGTGGGAGGGAGGTGACATCAGAAGGGGAAAAAAAGAAAGGGGAAGTGAATGGATCAATTTTCAATTGCTTGTTCAGATGCTAATGAGCCTCTGGTGGTCAAAATAGGATCTTTAGTTTTAACACCCTTTAGCCTGCATTTAGTGCAAAACATCTCTTTGGCTATGGTGACGCTTGTGGAAGGAACAGCTACCTGTAGAATTGTTAAGCACTGAATTTCACATAAATCACTTGCTAGAGCTCGTTACTGAGCCTGGACAGTATTTTGGTGAACAGCACTTGACCTAAGGCCCTCCCTTAACAGCAGGGAATAAACATGTTCTTGCCGAGGATTTCAAGTGCTGCTTGAGGATATATCTGCTTAGAAATAAACACGGGCGTCATTGCATTATATTATATTGTAGAATTCAGTCCCAAGGATGAATTTCTTCCAGGCAATCATCTTTCACTGTCCTCTTGCTGTTAGGGGTGGAAAGGACTTTGAAACACATGGAGAGACTTCCTGTGGCATTTTGTTAGGATTTCATCAAAGCTCAAGTACCTGATCTCCATGGGTAAAACAACCAAGGCCCACAAAATAACTTTCATTTGAGGTCATAGATGGTTACAGATTACCACGAGGATGAAGAATGTAATTGGTCTTGCTCCTTTAAATAGCAAACCAGGTTAATAAACTGTATGTTCTTCAAGTAGTTAATAACTTTTTTTTCTGTAATAGAAAACCCCACTGCAGGCAAATTTTGGGGGTTGCTCTACTGTCAATAACATCTGGGCAAATTTTAGACTGAAGAACACAAATTTTGCTGAAAAACTAGAAGATTAATTTCCTACCCGATACAAAAGCACCCAGTCATGTTTACTAAGGTTGTCTAACTCCAGATAGACCTGACTTTCTATAGCGCAACAGTGTTTTTGTGTGGAGTTGCATGAACACATTTCTAGCACCTTGTCGCAGAGTCTAAGAGGAGAGAAGGAAGATCTTTGAAAAACAAAGGTTGCATATTGCATATGGCTAACATCTGTCACCGAAGGAAATACTGGGGAATATTTCATTATTTAAATGTAAGAATGCATAAAATCTGTGAAAAATCACTAAAATAAAATCTGGACTGACTGTGAAATATTGCATCCTTATGCACAATGTGACAATAGTCACATGGAACAGAAATCGTTTGAAATGGTAACAGTTTAAAATACTGCAGCGTAGAAAGCTTCCTGTTAATATTAAAAGAAAGGATGCTGTGAAATGTTTTCTTTCTATCTTGTGTATATGAAATCTGTCACTAATCAGTTTAAACTATGCCCTTTTATGTTCTTTCATTCTCTTTTTGATTTTTATACCATTCTTTGATGTAACAAGGGCAGGTTTGACCAGACTTCACTAAAACTGCAAAATACTTTTAAGAACTGAAGCCAATTCTGTATATTTAAAATTTATATGCTTATGTATGCCTTTCTTCTGCATTTGAACATTTTACAATATCCCTTACTGCTGTCTACACCAACACACATCAAGACCATTTGTCGAAAGGTTCCTTGCTCATAAATATACAGACGTGCCTTAAGCTTGCCACTCCACAGTGCAGCCATATGCAGAGTTGTGGCATCACTTTTTGATCACTCTGCAATTTATAGAAGATTGACTGATAAAATAAATTTTACTATTCTACCACTGTATTCCAATTATTTTCCACAAACTACCATTGAACATTCCAAAGGTGCACCTACATTTAAGAGTCATGTTTATTTTCAAAAAACGATGTACAAGCAATGGCTTTACAAGTAAAGTCTTTATTGAACTGTCAAACATAAACCTCTCGTTTGGTAAAATAATTTGTTTAATTTTATTCAAAAAGAAAATATATCCCTCAAAATGATTAAAAGTCGCACCATTTGCAATGCTCAATAACTTTTCTGCAATTTATATTAGCCTACCGAAACCCGATTATGCTGACAATACTTTTAAAAGCAGTAAATGACACTATTATAGTTGAACGCACATTAACATAAAATGGACTGGGATGCAATTATTTAAAGCTCCCAGTTTGCTCACATTTATATCGGCTCATTTATTAATCATTTTGTTATGGATTGTGAAAAAGGTATGGTAAGTGATTTTCTTTATAGAGTATGTTACATCTCCCAGTGCTAATTTAACTCCCCCTAAACACACATATTCAGCCATATGGCATATGCCTTTTTCATACCATTTTACGTGTTAATCTGTATTACTATATTTTCAGTTCATTAACTGGAAGGATGCATGAACTAAAACCTATTTAGTCAATGAGTTGTTGCAGCTTAAACTACCAAATAGGTCACACAAAGGGTGCTTCAATGCTGAAAGATACACAATTACAGTGGGTACTAAAAGGAAAAAAACAGTATATTTTGACAGAACAATATCAGTTAAAGATCTCTATGATTTACATTAAGAACTTCACTAGTCGCTGCAAGTTATTTTTAAATGTTTAATTTCAGAATCATTTGTGCTTATAGATGGGAATTCCAAGAATGAAAATCAAACCTTCCTATAAATATATATATATAGGAAGGTTTGATTTATATATACATATATATTTCAATAACTAGGTGTGTGTGTATATATATATATATATATATATATATATATATATATATATATATATATATATATATATATATATATATATATATATATATATATACATGCCTAGTTATTGAAGTACAGCATTTTAAGGCATACAAATGATGAGGAGCCACTATAGCAATAGAATGCAGTCCTCAACAACTCATTAACTCAGTGCGTTACAAAAGGCAATATTTGTCCCTGCTATTTATATTGCACTCTATTGCTATAATGTGCCCCTGCATCTGGGAATGTAAAGTTTCTCATATTCAGTCGATGCCTATCAACACCAGTGGCAAGGTAAGCCAGCACACGAGGCGACAGGTTGGAGCGTTGGTGGGGACCAAATGCTGAGTGGAGGCTCAGGATGATGTCAATGGAATGTGAGGTGAGGAGTTCTCTGATGATTATGGGCTAATGATGTTGGACTGAGATGGTGGGAGAGAGGGTTGCTTGATTAGAGCCTCATGTTTGTGACCAAGGGTGAAGATGGGAATGGCTGATCACAGCGCTGCCAACGCTCATAAAATTTGATGCCGAAAGGGTCTCAGTTGTCGCCGACAGGGTGGTATCTTGTCGCGGGTGGACGTAAGTTGACCTCGGTTGTTGTAGGTTGTTGCCTGTGTGGTCGTAGGTTGTCGTAGGTGTGGTCTTAGGTGGACATCCCAATTCGCGAGGAATTGTGTCGCCAGTCGACGTAGCTTGTCTCAGCTTGACATCGACTAGATGGTAGCTTGTCGTAGACTTTGTCATAGGGTGGGTCCAGATTTCACACTCTCTACTCCCACCCAATGTTGGCAGAGCTGTGTTCAGGGGTTGATGTTATTGGGAGTCAAGGTTAGTGCTCTTGGGTTGGGTATCAGATCTGTGAGGGGTCATGGATGGAAATAGAATAGCGGGACATATCTTTGGTTTAGTTTAGTTTAGAGATACAGTGTGGAAACAGGCCAACCATCGATTATCCATAAACTAGTTCTTTGTCCTACACACTATGGGCAATTTACAGAAGCCAATTAACCTACAATCCTGCACGTCTTTAGTATGTGGGAGTACCCTGAGAAAACCCATGCTGTCACAGGAAAAATGCACAAACTCCATACGGACATCACCAGTAGTCAGGATTGAACCTGGTCTCTATGTTATGAGGCAGTAGCTCCACCGCTGTGCCACCCAATGGGCGTCCCTTCCAGTAAGACATTAATAAAACATTGTTTTATTGGGATTGATCACTGACCATTGATTAATAATTGTTCATGGAATAACATGACTAACTTTCCTGCTGATATGCCGAAAGCAATTGGATACATTAAGTTATGTCGTTGAAGTACGTGAATTATATGATGGACACAAGAGTCCACTTTCCAGGAAGGGATGGGCTGGGTGGAGAAGGTAATTTAAGGTATACATACCAGGTGACTACCACCAATATATAGGGCCAGTCCCACTTGCGTGACCTAATCCGTGAGTTCTGACGAGTTTGCCCTCGGCTCATACTCGCAGCATGGTCGACACGAGGTCGTAGCAGGGCTTCGTAACTCTCCTTTATGCTCGAGAGTGGTGTCCGTGTACTCGAGGCCTCGGTTAGGTTGCGGCATTTTTTTCAATATGTAAAGAAATGCCAGCGAGTAAAAAAAGGTTGCCATGGAAAAAATCAATACTTTTTTTACTCGTACATATAATCATAGTAGGTCGTAGTTGGTTGTAGTAGGTCGTCATGTTAGTCGTGGGTAATCGAGGGTAGTCGAAGGTAGTGGAAGGTAGTCGTAGATAGTCTTCATCATAGTCAAAGGGAGGTCGAAGGAGATCGAAGGAGGTCGTCTTCACACTCCACTATTCGCTGTCCAATTTTCCCAAAGTTAGTCGTAGCTAGTCGTAGCTAGACGAATCTAGTCTTCAATATAGTCGAAGGAGGTTGAAGGAGGTCTTGTACATAGTCGAAGATGGTCTTCAACATGTCATTTTTTAAAACTCTTCTAAACTCGCCAATTAGGTCGCCCAAGTGTGACAGCCCCTTTAGACTGACTAATGTTGTCACAGTATCATTCTCATCTTTATGAAGGTGAATATTTAAAGCAAAGAAGTTACCTGGGAATAACATGTGCAAAGAAAGTGATTTAAAATTGAACATAAAACATAGAACGGTACAGCACAGGAATGGCCTGTTGGCTATGAATGAAAAGAGATGAAAGCAGAGGTGGATTTTGAACAGGAGTCACAAGCACAGGCTTTCATCAGGCTCACAGGAAAATAATTTACATAATTCACATTTTCAGAACAATCTACAGCACTACCTTGACGTACTTTTGAAGTGTGGTCACTGTTGTAACCTAAGCAAATATTACAGCCTGTTAGCAAGAAAATAGGCCATAAGCTGATATAATTTAAGGTTGATGGTTAAAAGATTAATGGCTAAAATCACTTTCCTTTATCCAATGGTGAAAACTAATCTTTGGTGTCTATCTGAAAAGGCAGACTAATCGTCAATAAAACATTGCATCTGAAGAGCCAGCACTTTCAGTGTTGCAGCACTGACACACTACTGCATTGAAATGTCAGCTTCATTTACATTCTCAAAA
Source organism: Okamejei kenojei (assembly GCA_035221665.1). NCBI lineage: Eukaryota > Metazoa > Chordata > Chondrichthyes > Rajiformes > Rajidae > Okamejei > Okamejei kenojei. Next base: position 72,247,749 of record CM069138.1, on the reverse strand, counting down.
AAACTTGATGTTGTCTTGAACCCACAACTTCCTTGCACTCAGGCGAGAATGCTATTCTTGAGTCAAGACTGACATTCAGAAGCAAAGTACAGGAGGCTAGTTATGTGACATATTGTTTACATCCAACAAGGGGAGCAGTAATCAGCATTACTGATTAAATTCAATTGCTGGAACCTTAATTCTTTTGTTCCTGCATGATCACTTTATGTGAACTAAAATAGTTGACATTTATTTTTTATTTTTAGCTTGTTATCCAAGTCTGCCTTGCAAAGTTTGGGGATAATATTTAAAGCACCTTTTAAAACTTATAGTATGGCTGAAGTGCTAATAGTTGAACTTTGCGCATCACATCAGTATTCTTTTCATATACATCTCCCAAAGGTCATTGCATTTTTCTTAATTATATTTATTCTTTACACTATATTTAATTTCTAATTGATTGGCCATGTTACAGGAACAGGTACAATATGAGGCATCCAGAGATACAGCCCAGGAACAGGCCCTTCAACTCACTGAGTGCACACCGTTACCAACCACCCAATTACACTAATCCCATTTTATTTTCCACCACATTCTCACCAACACGTGTTGACCATGCTGTGAGTTTGAGTTGAGCGCAAACTCTTCTAAACTCGCAAATTAGGTCACCACAGTGGGACAGGCCCTTAATACAAATCCTTATATAAACACTTGCAAAGAATCCAAACCTCTCAAAGAGTAAGATCCCACTACATAACAAAATTAGCACAAATGGAATAATTATGCAATGTACATTCAGTTTAATTGCTTCTCAATACCTTTCGATATTGTTTTTCTTCATACTAATGTGAGGTATTTTACCTAGCTGTGTCTCATACATAGCTACCAGCATCTCTATTCAATTCCATCTGATTTGCAGTAATGAATGAAGCAGCTGGCTGCTCCAGTAGCAAAATTATTTCTTGGCCATCAGCTCACGTCTGCCAAATACTAAGACACGCCAGCATTTGGCTGCATTTCTCAAGTATAATACATCCTTTTGGCCACATGATTAGATATCAGAGGGGACAAGCTGAAACGTATGCAAGTAATTTTCTGAGCATATTAAATTATCAGGCACCGAGATTGGAAGGGATAAGGTGACTGATGTGAGTGGCTCTGAAGCCAGCACTTATATGATTCCCAGATCAACTGGGAATCATATAAGTTTCATGGTGCCAAATATTACAAAGAATAGTAGTGAGAAAAGCAGAATGCAATGATAACCGTACCTCATTTAGCATGTGCCCTATCCTACCATCTCCTGCACCATCTCAAAGGCAAATTTGACATGACCTGTTTTTCATACAAGGATTGGTTTTGGGATTATTAATATAGGCATGATGGAAGGCATTTTGTACATAGCAAGCTACCACAATCATTAGATAGACACAAAATGCTGGAGTAACTAAGTGGGTCAGGCAGCACCTCTGGAGAAAAGGAATAGGTGACGTTTCGGGTCGAGACTCTTCTTCAGAATGAGAGTAAGATGAAAGATAAACTACAGGTATGAAAAGGTAGAGAACAAATCAGAGCCAGCACCGATGGCCACAGAGCCCACAATGGTCCTTTGTTGGCTGTGGAGGAGGTGATAACGAAATGATACGAACAAAAACTAGCAGGATGATTAGGGTGGTGGAGGAACAGAGAGAGGGGGAATACAAGGGTTCTTGAAATTAGATAAATCAATATTCATACCACAGGGCTGTAAGCTGACCTGAGATGTTACTTCACAGATGCTGCCTGACCGTTTCCAATACTTTGTTATTCCACACTTCGAACATCTCGAACATTTTGCTATCAAAGACTGAGTTATTTTGCATGAGTGAATGTGCAACTTACTGGAAATGATGTGCAACGGTCTCGGAAAGAGGACAAAACCTTCAACTGCAAGACTCAGCGACAAGAATACTAATATTGGGCAACAGGCCACATTCAAACATAGCAGCATTTCATACAGCCATATTTTGTCAAAGGTTGGCCGAATACTGTTTAAAGGAGCAAGATGAGAGAGTGGAAAGGCTTAATGTATCGCCACAAACAAATAGCTCACAACATCTAAACATCCAGCCGCCATCGCAAGTAAATGCTGCACAGCTTCCAATCACAACATCCAATCGTGCAGCCTGAGGTGTGTGTGAGAGTTCAAGGACAGCATGTTAGTGAAGCATGAGGAAGTTAGGAAGAATAAATGGACCAGCGGGCTCCTGTAGCTGTTGAGCTCGGAGATTAGTCTTTGACAGTTGCTTACTAATTTCCTTCAAAGATCAACATCAGCATTCATGGAGTAATTGAAAATATGTTAAGTAGCCAGCCGGGGAGAAATCAATGGAAGTGTCCACAACCAGGCAATGTGCATTGCTGCAGGATCACCTAATCTATGCAATCATTTATGCAGAATGTGGCTACTCCTCGATTCCTGTGGCTACAGCCTTGAAGGAAGAGTACAAGGGCTGCAATGGTTCAGGAGACATCGCTGCCTTCCCATCTGAGTATAAATTCAGAATAGGTCGGCCACTGTCTCGAGCCTAATCTACCATTTAGTAAGATCACAAACGGTCACCCACTTCATCCACTTTCCAGTCTTACCCCCATATACGTTGATCCATTTGAACTAAAAAATATTGTCAGTATCAGTCTTGGATGTGTTTATTCACTCTGCATCCACTGTACTATGGGGTAGGTAATTTCAGGCATAATGCTCTTCCTAATTCTGATGGGGTGATCCCACAAACCTGCTGTGGGACCATTGTTACAGGTTACTAGACTCAAGTGCCAGTGATCTCAATGACTAAAAGTTATTATCTGTGCAGTCACTGACACAGTTACCTCTGCTCTGAAAGACAATCCAAAAATGCACTTACTTCGGGTAAAGTGCATCTTTCTCAGCAACTTCAGGATTTATGTTCTTTATGCTTCCTGCAGTAGCAGCGTCTTGATGCTAAGGAAAGTTTCTTGCGAAGATAATTTCTACTAATTTAATTCTATTGATGTCAATGGACAGAAAATGACAAGAGTATTCAAGACCTCTTTAAGTGAAGGGTGATCCTGGTAAATTTCATCCCTGAGCTCCACAATCAGTTGGTGAACCTGGCTCCGAGTAGATGGCTGGAGATGCCACCAATTTGCCTGGCATAACACTTTAATCTACTAATTCCTCTTTAAGAACATGCAAACAGAGCATCTTAGCCATCAGGGTGCCTTACTCATTCACAAATCTACACGTTATAAAATATCTGAGATACATAGCTACTTCAGAAGTATTTTGTCCAGCCTCAATAACATACCTTTGAAATAATGATCTGAACACAGAAACACCAAAATGGTGGTATATTAAACCATATACTTACACTGGGACCATGGCCCCTAATGACTGGAACAATGGTCCCTCAGCAGGTTTCTTGGATCACCTCATCAGAGGAGGAAGAGTAGGCACCTGATTCAACCATAAGCACATCTCTGCTGCAAATGTGCCTTGAGATGCCATCAAATATTACCAGATCAATAAGAGCTTAGGGGCAACAAATTACTTTAATCCCCTGAAATTTTCTCTGCTAAATTGTTTTTGCATATTGAGATCTTATCGATCCAAAACACTTCTGGGCTTTGCCCCTCAAAATCCTTCCACCCATAATGGAAAATCCTCTGCTCCGTTTATGCACTGGCTTTCGTAGAGGTACCCGTTTCATTCTGACCTGAGATAGTGGTAATGAATCAAGTATCAAGTATCCTTTATTCTCATTCAGACTTGTCAGTCTGAACAAAATGTTGTGCCTTGCAGTCATAACACAGAATAAAATAACAAAATACACAATAAACACAGATTTAACATCCACCACAATGAGTCCACCAGACACCTCCTCACTATGATGGAAGGCAAAAGTCTTAAAGTCCTCGTCTCTTCCCTCCTTGTTCTTCCTCTGTGCTGAGGTGATCCAGACTTCCGAGGTTGTGACCCCGCCGGGTGATGGTAAGCATGTCCCGTGGCTGAATCCGAGCTCTGCGAACGGGCCGGTTCAAACTCCGCGGCCCGGGGCGGACGAAGCTGCCACCCCCCAGTCCAGTGGATGAAGCTGTTGTTGCGGGAGCTCCGGAAAAACAGGTCACCAACCTGGGACCTGCGAGCTCCCGAAGTAGTTGTCCCCTGGGTGGAATGGAAACAGGCCCTTCGGCCCACCGGGTCTGCACCGACCAGCGATCTCCGCACATTCAACACCAGGTACTATTTTTACATTTCATCTGAAAATTTGATAATTCTTCCTTGTACGCCTGTCCAAGTAAGGGCAGTACAACTAGTCCTACACACATTAGTGACAATTTTTACATTTACCAAGCCAATTAACCTACAAACCTGTACGTTTTTCGAGTGTGGGAGGAAACCGAAGATCTCGGAGAAAACCCACTTTAACCCACTCGCGGGAAGAACAAAGAAACTCCATACAGACAGTACCCATAATCGGGATCGAACCTGTGTTCCCGGCACTGCATTCGCTGTAAGGCAGCAACTGTACAACCGTGCCACAGTGACTGCCCTACTTGGACTTAGGCGTACAGGGAAAAATTATAAATTTTCAGATGAAAAAAAACATGGAGGTATCGTGAATGTGAGGGAGATAGTTATGAACTGCATGGAAACTAGTCAATATGCTGAAATAGAGTCATGGTGTCATACAGCATGGAAACAAACCCTTCGCCAACTTTCCCACGTTGATCAATATGCCCCATCTACACTAGTCCCACCTGCCTGAGTTTGGCCCTTGTCTCTCTAAACTTTTCCTATCCATGTCTCTGTCTAAATGTCTTTTAAATGTTGTTACAGTACCTGCCTCATCTACCTCCTCTGGCAGCTCATTCCATACACACACCACCCTCAGGTTCCTATTAAATCTATCCTCTCCCCTATCTTTCAACACCTGTATAAGATCTTCCCTCATCCTCCTGTACCTCAAGGAATAAAGTCCTAGCCTCTTCAACCCATCCCTCTTGCTAAGACACTCAAGTTTTGGCAACATACACATACGGTGAGTCATTGTACCCTTTTCAGCATCCTTCCTATAGCAGGGTGACAATAACCGAGCACAAGACTCGAAATGCAGCCTCGCCAACGTTTTGTACAACTGTGACATAACATCCCATCTTCTACACTCATTATCCTGATTGAAGCCAAAGTACCAAAAGCCTTCTTGATCCCCATATGTATCTGCGATGTCAATTTTAAAGAACTACTAGACTAAGTGGGACCCATTGGGTCGCATGTTCACATGGGAGGGCTAGTCCCCCAACGCAATATTCCACCTCTCCACCAATTCCAATATTGATGGCCAGTAGTGGTGGGGGGGGGGGTGGGGCACTTTCTGGAGCATTAGTATGGGTGTTGTGGGCTGAATGGACTGTTTTACAGAGGGCTAGTATGGACACTGTGGGCCGAATGGATTTTTGGGGTGGCAGCTCAGTCACTCAGGCCTGGTGGCTGGCAGCTCAGTCACTCAGGCCTGGTGGGCTGGCAGCTCAGTCACTCAGGGCTGGTGGTCTGGCAGCTCAGTCACTCAGGGCTGGGGGCTGGCAGCTCAGAAACTGCCAGAAATTCTGCCCAAAACAGGTGAGAGACTCTGTGAGAGAGAAGGGGAAGATGGTGGGGAATCAATTTTAGACATTTTCATCTATTTCTGCAGATCACAGCAATGAAGGGGGGAAAGTCTACCCTGGCCTGTATCTCACAGGGAGCCAATGAAGGGAGGGAGAAAAATACTGGGGTGAGGTTTAATACATGCAGGGGGAACATAATACATTGTAATACATACAGGCCTGATACATACAGGCCTGATGGGCTGAAGGGCCTGATGGGCTGAAGGGACTCTTAAAAAATAATCTGACTGAAATCTCAGTGAAAGGCATTTTTTCTGGACTTTTCCTGGCCTGGCACAGGCCTTTAGGGCCAAAATACTCTTTCTGGGCTAATATGGGCATTTTGGGGAAAAGGGACTGGTTTCTTAGCTAATAGCGGCCTTGTGCGCCGAAATGAGTGGTTTCAGGCAGGCCAAACCAACTCATTTCATTTAATTTCCATTGCCATTTCAGTTTCAAGCACAGGGCAGGCCAAACAACTCATTGCATTTTTTAAATTTCATTTTCATTTCCATTGCAGTTTCAAGCACAGGGCATGCCAAACAACTCATCTCATTTTCATTACATTTTCATTCCATTGCCATTTCAGTTACAGGCACAGGGCAGGCAAAACAACTCATCGCATTTTCATTTCATTTTCATTTCATTTTCATTTCCATTGCCATTTCAGTTTCAAACACAGGGCAGGCCAAACAACTAATTTCATTTTCATTTCATTTCCATTGCCATTTCAGTTTCAAGCACAGGGCAAGCTAAAGAACTCATTTTGTTTTCATTAAGGGCTAACAAATCATTTATTGCAAGTACATTGCAGACTCACAGTTCAATAGACTCAAAGTTGAGTTGACTCACAGCAGAAGCACAGTTGTGGCCTCTCCCACGGGATCTTCCAGAGAGACTGACTCATGGCCAGGCATCTGGGGTGTTTCTTGTCCTGCCCCCCGGAAGAACTGTTACCTTCATGATGGTGATTGACAGGTGAGAGGACCAATCAGCTGATCGAGATTTTTTAAAAACATTCATAATTTTTTTATTTTTCATCGATTGGAAAAATCTTCAGGGCTGCCTCAGTGGAGGAGGACTGTGAGTAAGATGTCCAAAAATCATAGCGATACAGGGTAGCGTTTTGTTTTCTAAAATCAATACACAGCGCAGACAGGAAGTGGTCAAGATGAGACTTTTAGTTATATAGATGTACCTGCACTCGTAGATCCCTATGCTTCACAACACACCCCACGGCTTTGCCATTGAACTTGAAGGTTCAACTGGTTTGACCAAAATGCAACACCTCGCACTTGACAGCATTAACCATTCCTCGAGCCATTTGCCCAACTGATCAAGATCCTGCTGTAATTTTTGATAACCATATTGTTTGATAACCAACTGAACAACCCACTTTGGTGTTATTTACAAACATACTAATCATGCTTTTTATATTCTCATCCAATTCTTGATTAAAAGCCACATGCAGCAAAGGGCCCAGCACCAATCCCCAAGGCACACAACTAGTCACAGGCCTCCAGTACAAAAAAAACCTTCCACCATTACTCTCTGCGTCATTCAATTAAGCCAATACTCTATCCAGTTGGCTAGATCTTTCTGGGTCACATGCAATCTAATCTTCTGGAGCAACCTACCACATGGAGCCTTATCAAATGTCTTGCTGATGTCCATATAGACATCTATGGCTTTACCCTCATGAACATTTTTGGTTATTTCTTCAAATAACTCAAATAGATTTGTAAGACACAATCTGTCACATACAAAACCATGCTGTCTATCCCCAGTCAGCCCATATCTATCCAAATGCACTTATATCTTATCCCTCGGAATTGTCTCCTATTTTTCCTTGCAGCCCTTCTTAAGAGGCACAATATAAACCACCCTCCTGTCTTCTGGCCATCCTGGTTTAATGCATGGGTACATGGCAGGTGAAGTTAGAGCATAAAAGTATGATGTTCCATTGGGGTAGGGGAGGAGAAGTAACACAATATAAACTAAAGGGCCACAATTTTTACAAAAATGACAGGAGCATAGATTTCTGGAGGTATACATACATCATTTTTGAAAGTGGTAGAGTATGTTAAGATGGCAGTTATAAAGATGCATTGGATCCAACACTGACAAACAGAGGGATAGATCATAAGACAAAATAAATCTTGGTGAGCCTTTATAAAGTACTGGTTCAGCCACAACTGTAAATTTATTGATTCATAGATTTATAAAGCAAGAAGGCAAGCTCATCCCATTTGCCTGCATTTGGCCCATGTCCCTCTGAAACATATGTAGCTGGTCAAATGTTTTTAAAAAATGTAATTATATCCGCCTCTACCATTTCTTCTGGCAGTTCATTTCACATTTCCACCACCCTCTGTGTGATCCCCTTTAAATCTTTCTCCTCTCTTCTCAAACCTATGCCTTCCAGTTTTACATCCTCTTTCCCTGGGGAAGAAATACCGGTGATTTTCTACCTCATCTATGCCCCTCATAATGTTATAAACCTCTATAAGATCACCTCTCCGTCTCCCTCGCCCCATGGGAAGCCCCATTCTATCCAGCCTCTCCTTATAACTCAACCACTTCAGCCCAGGCAATATCCCTGTGAATCTTTTTGCACCCTCTCCAACTTAATCAAATCTTTCATATTGCATGGTGACCAAAACTGTGCACAATACTCCAACTGCAGTCTCACCAACATCTTGTACCATTGAGAGTATTGTGTCGTGTTCTGGGCACCAGGTTTCAGGGCATCCCTTCCTGATACTTCCGGATGTACAGTCAGCTGGGACAGTGGAGAAATTATCTTGCTAGTTAATTTAAAAGTTTAGATCCATTCATAGGGAAAGAATCTGCCCTGTTGCTTATGTTTAACCACACATTATTTACGCACATTAGGCCCTTTTTATTTGGATGGAAGCACGTGTGTCTCATGTGGCTCTGAAACAGCAGGTGCATGAGGATAACTGCATGCATCAGCTTCTCCCTTGCCTCAGATATCCATGAAGATGTGAACTAATGCCCTGTCCTTGTGACACTGAAGACAGCATTAATGGTACATTTGACCATAGTGTAGTTAAGATGGAGTATCACTTCTTGATTAACCCGTAGCAAATATTTTCTAGTAACTTAACAGGGATAGGAGGTGGAATTCTAATCCTAAATTAACATGTTAAACATGCCCAGCTGCTTTTTTGATTAAACTGAAATATTTGACATTGTTTAAATATCATTTGATTTTGTTTTGGAAATTATATCTTTAGAAGACTGAAAGCAACTCATGCATAGATAACGAGTTAATAAAACCATATGGGAATATCAACTAATTACTTGCTCATTTGTTGAAGTCAATTGATTGAATTGATGGATAAATACAGCACGCAAACAAGCCCTTTGGCTCACCAAGTCCATGCTGACCGTCGATCACCATTCAAACTGCTTCTATGTTATCCCACTTTCTCATCCACTCCCGACACATTAAGGGAAATTTACAGAGGGCAATTAATCTACAAACCTGCATGTCTTTGGGATGTGGGAGGAAATAAGCACCTAGAGGAAACCCACGCGATCATAGTCAAGTCAAGTCAAGTCAATTTTATTTCAATAGCACATTTAAAAACAACTCTCGTTGACCAATGTGCTTAACATCAGTGCAGGTACTAATGTGCTACATACAATGGTACATAGATCTAACAATACATACATAAATACATACATTGTGGCGGCACCTGATAGCAACCCAAGGTCACGACGAACCATCGGCTCTAGAGGGCGACGTCTTGGTGGGGGAGGCGTTAGTCACGGGGTCGGTATCTGAGTTGTTATTTAAGACCGGGCAACGCCCATGTCAGCTGAGGAGTAGGGAGCTTTATGCAGAAGAATAAACACGTCTAGAGCACACAACCTGTGTCCGACTCGTTTTTGGCTGGACTCCTGCCAGTCCCCACCACAACAGAGGACCACAAGAAACGCTTGTGAGTTGAAATAGGTTTTAAATCTAGACTTAAAGGAGTCGACGGAGGGGGCAGTTCTGATGAGAAGAGGGATGCTGTTCCACAATCTAGTTGCTGCAACCGCAAAAACGCGGTTGCCCATGAGCTTAAACCTGGACTGCGGACTATCATAGGGAGAATGTGCAAACTCCACACAGACATCACCTGATATCAAGATCAAACCTGGGTCCCTGGCCATGTGAGAAAGCAGTTCTACCAGCTGCCCCACTCTGCCACCTGGTCAATGAAAGTGAGAAAGATCATAACTCTCACTGCACTCGCACCCTACTGATTCACTCACACATAGACTTAAGCCTCTGCCAAATTGAAACCATGTCTGAAGTTTTCTAGTTAAGTGGACAATGGAAGTTTCTGAAATCTAATTTTGCCAAAAGAGTATGAAACGATTTTGAGGTAATCCCATGCCTAGATCTGGTGCAAAGCGAAGCTTAACGGGCCTCTGATAGTACAACTTTTAAAACTAATTTTAATCCTTTTAATGTTAGCAACGATTGAAGGGCCTAGAGCGGAACAGTGACAGATATGACAATAAATTTAAGACAGCAAGCAGGGCAAAATAAATTACACAATGGATCGTGCGATCTCAGAATATACTGGCACAATAAGTCAGTGGAGCAAAAATGTCAACTTTAAAAAAAGAATAAGGTAACTGAAGGAACAGTTACTGAGGCATACAGAAATAAAATATTTAATTGAATATGAAATGTGTGTTGGATGATAACATCTAGCATTGCATGTGGGGCCAAATGGCCTGATTCTAACCTGTAATTTGTACTTAATATTGGCAAATGATGGCAGTCAGATGGAATTTACAAGTGATTGTTGAGGAACTAATCAGAAAGGAAATAGTTGAAAGCTTCAGTGTGGAGCTGGTGCTTGAAACCATAGTAAAAAAAAACTAGACTGATTAGGTCACTTGCACTCTTATTGATTTCAACTTGGAAAAGCTGACCCAGGGAACAATCAAAGCATGTTATAAAGCTGATTTATATGAATGCAATAAATAGTTTTGTTCAATGTAATGAACTGGTATAGTTTAACCCCTGCATTAACAACACTATTGTTATTTTATTTGCTTTCATGAAATGCTGGAAGAGGCCAGAGGAATTCATGCAAAACAAAGTCCACGTTGTCAAACGTTATTGCACTGTAAAATACAATGTTTCAACACAAATGAATCTGTAAACCTACTGGAATAAGTTATTTGACATGTGAATATATTCCGGGGCTTTTATTGCTGGAGGTGTATGTGTTGTTTCAAATGATGGCAATGCAAAGTGTTGTGTGGAATCACTCAATATTAAACAGCCCAAATTCGTTAATGGCCATTCTCTGAGTGCATCAAGGCTCATGCAAAAATAAAAGGACTGAATCAGAAATAATTAATGACAATGTTTGTATGATGTATTCACGGTGTACTTTTAACGCACGCAGTATATATAAATAAAAAGAACAATCATCCGGTCATGGTGCAGAGAGTAAACTGTTAACAACAACATCAAGCCATTTGCAATCCCAATGTTTTAAATGAAAACAAAATGCTTTATTTGTTACCACTTTAAGATAAATGAATGGTTTTCCATGCTGAAGAATATATAATGGTTAAAAAGTCACTTTTTTCCTCAAGCTCTACATAAATCACAGAAGTAGTCAATATTTAATAATGCTTGCCTTGGTCTGGAGTCCCTTGATCACCCCTGTCATGTGTAATAGCTCCCTCTCCGATATCTTTGACATAAAAGCCCAGCTTTACTGCAATACTAACATGTAGAGGGTCATTACAGATCGACATTTACCTTAATCTGTGACTGCCAACCATGAACCGATAAATTCCAGCCGATTCCACTGGGAGAAATCAGTAAACTTCTCAGTGGAAAGAACTGAAAGAAAATTCTGTTGAGAACAGAATCCATTTTCGACACGCAGTGCTCTATAAATGGGTTCTGACTTCTGGAAGTTCTCTTGCAGCTCAGCTTATAACATTTAATACTATTTTGATGATGTGAGGGACATACTGACAACTGAAGATGACATGAATTACAGGCTAGCAAAATTTTGCTGTGCAAAAACAATGCAAGATTAAACACAAGGGTACATGGCTGTTGCATTATTCACTTTGCTACCCTAGCTACCCTAGCTGAATTTGCTCTTCTGTCATGGACTTGACCAAAATGTTGCTACTTTTTAAATTGATCATCACTCTCACACCTCATAATCATAGGAGTGCTTCAGAGCAGAATATTTCAAAGTGCATAGTGCTGGTAAAAAGGAAACTCTAGCCTTTGTAAGCAGTCAGTCCAGAAGCCGGATTGCTTACGTTACCTCAAAATAGGAACTGGGCATTTGAAGAAACATTTTGTAGATTAGTTTTTTTTTAAATCGTACAATTGTTGGCATAGAATTCCTGCAATAAAAAACCCCATCAGAAAATAAACTACTTAATATTTGTGAACACTATATACTAAAATTATTAATAATTACACTGCGAAATTCGGAATATTGAGCTTGATACTGCAGAATGGCAAGCATTACAGTGGTGTGCTAAAATACAAAGTGTTGGAGTAATTTGGCGGGTCAGGTAGCATCTGTGGAGGGACTAGAAAGCAGCCATTTCAGGCTGGGATCTTTCTTCAGATTGGTTGGGGCGTGCAGTACTATGTCTGTTTGGCATCCATGTTTTCTAGACTCTTTTCCTGAGTTTAATTTAGTTTAGTTTAGAGATACTACAAACAATGCATCTAGCAAAGGCAGCTTGGTCATTTGGTTATTAAACACAAATATTTCTCTTCAAAGCCAAATACAATGATCCAATTGTTTATGCTTTGAAATTATTTTACTAAATCTCCCCACTTGCTTGAAAGCTTCTTCTCTGAATAAAATAGATCACCCACCCCATAATATCTTCCTGTGCCTCAGTGTCAATATTGGAGGGAAATGGACAGACGATGTTTCAGGCTGAGATCCTTCATCTGGACTGAAGTGTCCCAAAACATTGACTGTCCATTTCCCTCCACAGATTCATAAGTCATAGGAGCAGAGGTAAGCCATTTGGCCCATCGAGTCTACTCCACCATTCGATCATGGCTGATCTATTTTTCGCACTCAACCCGACTCTCCCGCCTTTTCCCCATGACCCTTGACACCCGTACTAATCAAGTATCTGTCAATCTCCCCTTTAAAAATACTCAATGACTTGGTCACCACACGATGACTAACGAAATTTCACCTCATCTCCTTCCTAAAGCAGTGTCCTTTTATTCTACGGCTATGACCTCTCCCACCAGTGGTAACATCCTTTCTGCATCCTCTCTGTCCAGATTCCCTCCAATGAGTCCCCAGCAATTTCATTTTGCTCCATTTCTGGCTTCTTGAACCATCATTCTTTCGGTCACCAAAGCCTTCTACTCTGAAGAGACACTACAAACAATGCATCTAGCAAAGGCAGCTTGGTATCTCCAGTATTGACGTGGATCTCCAGAGTTGACGTGGATAAGCTTTTCCCATTGAGGGTAAGGAAGATTCAAACAAGAGGACATGACATGAGAATTCAGGGACAGAAGTTTATGGGTAACATGAGGGGGAACTTCTTTACTCAGAGGGTGGTGGCTGTGTGGAATGAGCTTCCAGCAGAGGTGGTGGAGGCAGGATTGATTTTAACATTTAAAAGTAAAGTGGATAGGTATATGGACGTGAAGGGAATGGAGGGGTATGGTCTGAGTGCAGGTAGATGGGACTAGGGGAAAACAAATGGTCGGCACGGACTGGAAGGGCCGAGAGGGCCTGTCTCCGTGCTGTAATTGTTATATGGTTATATGGTATCTGCAGTCTCTTATTTCTCAGATAGACAAAAGTGCTGGAGAAACTCAGCAGGTGCAGCAGCATCTATGGAGCGAAGGAAATAAGCAACGTTTCGGGCCGAAACCCTTCTTCAGACGGATGCGGGGGGGAGGAGAAGAAAGGAGAAAGGAAGAGGAGGAGCCCAAGGGCTGAGGGAGAGCTGAGAAGGGGAGGAGACTCAAGGGCAACCGGAAATTGGAGGTCAATGTTTATGCCGCTTGGGTGCAAACTGCCCAAGCTGGATTTGAGGTGCTGCTCCTCCAATTTCCGGTGGTGCTCACTCTGGCCATCTTATTCTCACTCTCTTATTTCTCCTTTAGTTTGTTGATACTCATTCGAGGTGACACGATGTTTTATTTCAAGATTCAAGACTCCAAACATACCGAGTTACTGTTTTTCTTGTTTAAACTTTCAAGATGTATAGGCAGGATAAATATGTGCATGATAACGTTATTTAAATACATAATATTTCATATTGATAGAAGACCTTTAAAATTGTCACAAAATGTTGAGCAATTAATAATGTTAAAAACATAAGATGTAAACAGAACTAGAATCAATTTTCCATGAAGTTGATTATCCCTTAGTATGATGCAGTGTGGTGCCTTTTATGTAACCTAAAAGGGAATGGTGCATCAGGTTAGAATACTATTGTTTGACTTCTAAGATCTGGAAAAATAGGAAGGAATTTCCTTTCTGAAGACTTTTAAATGTGCTAATTGAAATGAGTTTCAGGCACATCAATCTGGCTCCCAATGGACATAAATCCACAGCACAAAACTACCTATGATTTGGTGCTAATTAGACAATGTCATTCAGAGAGCTTATAAAGAGGATAGTGTGGGAAACTGAAATGTCACACTGGTACAGAAGAATACATCAAATTACCTACTACAATTAAAGAGATGCACCAGCTTTTTGTAAAGGTCAGTTCTTAGAAAGATTCTCCTCAATTACAGTCAAGGCACAATTTTACTCCTTTTTTTGCTGAAGCATTGTACTGGATATGGCCCATAAGGGCCACAAAAGTGTATACCATCAGTTCGACACCTTCGGTAGTGCCTTTACTGTTGAGTTGCAAGGTTATAGGTTCAATCTAAATTATGGCTTGTGTGCAAAGGCTGAAGGAATAATGTAATATTAGATCTGCTGTCCTTCATGAGAAATGTTAAGCCAAGGTCTGGATTGTCTCATTTAATTGTTCAGGCATTGTTAAGGACCTGATGGCACCATTTGCATTGGTTGTCAATAACCGTGCTTTTTTAGCTAGGGGGCTAAAGCTGGTCAGAAGAATAAAAGGAGGGAAGATAAAGAGACATAATCATCAGATGTTACACTCTGTCACCATTCAGGTGAAATCTGCAGGCGAGTCATTTGACACACCATGAAGAGACTGTGAGAGGACAGTATATTGTCACCTGGTGACTTGCATATATCCCAGGTACGCCAAAGAGGTGGTGTGTAGAACAGAAATGCAGATGTTGGTTTATACCAAAGACCGATGCAAAGTGCTGGAGTAACTCAGCGGGTCAGTCAGCATCTCTGGAGAAAAGGGATGGGTGACGTTTTGGGTCATGAGACTCTGAGTCTGAAGAAGTGTCCCGACCTGAAATGGCACTCATCCTTTTTCTCCAGAGATGTTACCTGACCCGCTGAGTTACACCAGCACTTTGTGTCTATCTGAGCCATAGAGGATCCTGAAACATAGATGCTAGGGCAATGGTTACCTTCACAGATGCTGGTACAGGATCCATTTGGTCAACAAGTAAGATTCTTTGTTCCAAAATAATACGTTCCCCGGAATGTACATCATATATCCATGAAACACAGCCTTTGGCTGTAAACCTTGCGAGCTTCTGTAACTTCCTGAAAGCTTGGTCTCTCATTTGATCTCCTTCCTCCTGTGCAGTTAGGTAAAGCGCAGCAGGTGCATTTTCTGAGTTAAAACAGAAATTGCTGGAAATATTCAGCAATTCAAGCAGTTTCTGTGGGAAGAAAAACAGAGTTAATCTAAATTAACAAGGAGGCACAGCGTTAGAGTTGCTGTTTTACAGCGCCGGAGACCAGGGTTTGGTGCTGTCTGTATGGAGTTTGTTCTTTCTCCCTGTGACCGTGTGAGTATTCTCCAGGTGCTCCGGTTTCCTACCCGCACTCCAAAGTCATACAGGTTTGTAGGTTATTTGGCTTCTGTAAATTGTAAATTATCCCTGGTGTGTAGGACAGTGCAAATGTAAGGGGTGATCACTGGACCAAGGGGCCTAAGGGCCTGCTTCCACACTGTATCTCTAAAATGCTAACGTAAAATAAATGCTGGAGGACCTCAGTATTTCAGGCAGCATCTTTGGAAGGAAACTGACCGATGACGCTTTAGGACGGGACTCTTCTTTTTTATTAATGAATTTAACATTTGCTGTCTCTTGCATCTCCAAATCTTTCAGATGTAAAACGTTTTAACAGAATGTCTCTGCTGGTTTTCCCCGAAAAGGGAACAAAAAGATACAAAGTGCTGGATTAGCTCAGCATGTCAGGCAGCATTTCTGGAGAACATGGTGACATCTTGTGTCTGAGGAATGGTCCCAACCCGAAACGTCACCTTTTCATGTTATAAGGTCAGAAAGTCATAAGGAATAGGCCATTCAGCCCTCAAGTCTACTCCACCATTCAATCGTGGCTGATCGATCTCTCCCTTTTAACCCCAGTTCTCCAGAGACACCGCCTGACCTGCTGAGTTACTCCAGCACTTTATTAATGGCTACATCACAGAAAGAAAAGTGACAGCAGGAGAAAGTGAGGGAGCTTTAGAGTGACACATAGGCCTGGATGGAAAGAGTAGAAAGAAAGATTGTTCTTGAAACCTATATGTCCAGACTGACAGAATTTGAAGACAATAAAGCAATAATGATGGACATTGTGCTTCTTACATTGAAGCACAATAATATTCTGTAGAGTGGCGCAGAAGAGATTTTAGACAATAGTTAATCTTACATTACCTGTGGCATTTAACACAGCCCTGAATTTCTAACCGTCAAACTCCATGTGGAGATGTATGTGACAACAACCAGTTTGCAGTGCTTTCTGCCTTATGGCATACCACAATGCATGCTTTGACAAGGTTTATTATTTCAATGCATCCACCAAAGATCGCACAAAATTGTACAAAGGGACTGCAGGATTTGCAACCATTGCAGAACACTCAGAGCACTGGCTATAAATATTTCTGCCAAGAGCCTTACAAGTTCATAAACCAAAAAGGATTACGCTCCCTAATGGTAAGAAAATATCTGATCATTGGCAATAATGGTTCATTCCAATTAGAAAGTAATGGGCTCTCCAAATCAGTTCCTAATAAATGTGCAAGGAATTGATGATCCCTTAAAACAAATACAAATAAAGAATTTGTCCCTGCTGTTAAGACATGCCATACATGAGGAATCTACCTCGGGTAAATTGGCAAGGGAGGTTCATTGCTTCATTTGTAAATGCTTCAAACACAGCGAATACAGCGCCGCAGACGCGGGTTCGATCCCGACTACGGGTGCTGGCTGTACAGAGTTTGTATGTTCTTCCCGTGACCTGCGTGGTTTTTCTCCGAGATCTTCGGTTTCCTCCCACACTCCAAAGATGTACATGTTTGTAGGTAAATTGGCTTGGTAAATGTAAAAATTGTCCCTAGTGTATGTAGGATAGTGTTAATGTGCGGAGATCGCTGGTCGGCACGGACCTGGTGGGCTGAAGGGCCTGTTTCCGCACTGTATCTCTAAACTAAATTAAAACTAAACATGGAATAATTGGATCAGGAGTCATTTTAGGTTCTATAAATGCCATAAGGTGATAATCACATTTAGCGATTGATTTTACACGAGAAATCAATCATTCAGCACATAATAAAAAGATATGAGAGCTTCACAGCCCATTTGTTCCGAACTTTTGCTTTTGATTATCGAGCATTTCGTCTATTAAACTTAATTTTTGTAGTTTAGCGCATTCATACATTTTATCAAACCGATTGCTTTATTTCAGAATCGGGTGTCCTTTTTTAAAATCTTGAAATGGTGCTCAAGCCTTCCAAACTTAATGGTACAATCTCAAAGCTTGTTTTCATGAAATGTCAATCCACGAGACTAGTGTAGCTGGGACATGTTGGGCAAGTTGGGTTGAAGGGCCTGTTTCCACACTGTATCACTCTATGACTCTATTGAAATCATAGCTTTCTATATCTGACTGACCTTTAAGTTACTCCAGCATTTTGTGTCTATCTTCAGTATAAATCAGCATCTGCGGTTCCTTCCTACACATCACGATTGTCAGTAGTCTCCATTCAGAACAAGTGGTTGCACAATCATATTTTTTCACCACCCCATCTGATTTGTTACCATAGTCTCTGTTTGTGTGCCACCTTGCCCTGAAGATGGGGTGGTGGTAACTACACAAGTGTAGTGGTGCATCTATGGACAGATGGGATATGATGCTATTTTGATTGACCTGGACCTAATGTATGAGGATCATCGGTTTTCTTCCAATGTGAGATTCAGATCATCTTGCAATTTTGTCTGGTTTTATTCTCCGTGGCAACAACTTCCCACTTGCACTGTTTTGCACAGTGGATTCCTGTTACCCTTAATGTACAGGAACTTCTTGTGTGTGAATCTATATTAACATCTTGAGGTCTTCAAATTATGGAACAGAACTACTTCTATGTCTGTGCGCTCCTCAATCAGTCTCTATGTCTTTGTTCCAGTGGTCAGTTCCCTTTAAAGAGGTGAGCACATGACATTGTCCAATTTGAGCAGATGCACAAGACTTTTGAAATTACCTGCACTCTATACTCAATAATTTGGGGCAAAGATTGTTAATAGCTCCTTCAAAATGCACAAGTGCTTGTACAAAGTAGTGCATTAAATTTTTTTTTTTTTAAAAAAAAAAAAAAAAATTAGCACGTGTTTTGATACAGTGGTGCATTTCTAGCTTATGCATTAGAGTAATGTTTTTTAAATGACCAAGAGTGAATTTGAACAATGTCCAGCAGTCTTAGATGCAATCAATATATAAACATGCATGATAAGGAAATACAGCAGAAATCAGAGTTAATTAAATACTGGACTTTTAGTTTAGTTTAGTTTAGATTAGAGATACAACCCACCGAGTCCATGTTGACCATCAATCACTCATTCACACTAGTTCTGTCATCCCACTTTTGCATCCTATACACAAGGGCCGATTTACAGAAGCCAATTAACCAACTAACCTGTATGTATTTGGGATGTGGGAGGAAACCAGAGCATCCGGAGGAAACCCTTGTGGTCACAGAGAAAATGTCCAAACGCCGCACAGCCACCACCTGGGATCAGGCTCGAACCGCTGCTGTCACTGTGCAGCTGGTCACTGTGTGTACAGTTTCTAATTTACCCACAGCCTGAACACTTGAGCCTCTACTGATAACTAAAGTTCAAAAGTGACATTCAAGTATTGGAGATAGACACAAAAAGCTGGAGTAACTCAGCGGGACAGGCAGCATCTCTGGAGAGAAGGAATGGGTGATGTTTTGGGTCGAGACCCTTCTTCAGACTGGTTAGGCATAAGGGAAATTAGAGATATAGATGGTGATGTGGAGAGATAAAGAAGAATGATTGAAAGATATGCAAAAAAGTAATCGATGATAAAGAAAACAAACCATTGTTAGCTGCTTGTAAGGTTAAAATGAGAAGCTAGTGTGACGTGGGTGGGGGAGGGATAGAGAGAGAGGGAATGCCGGGGCTACCTGAAAAATCAATATTCATACCACTGGGCTGTAAGCTCCCCAAGCGAAATATGAGATGCATAGAAACATAGAAAATAGGTGCAGGACGAGGCCATTTGGCCCTTCGAGCCAGCACCGCCATTCATTGTGATCATGGCTGATCGTCCGCTATCAATAACCCGTGCCTACCTTCTCCCAATATCTCTTGATTCCACTAGCCCCTAGAGCTCTATCCAACTCTCTCTTAAATCCATCCAGTGATTTGGCCTCCACTGCCCTCTGTGGCAGGGAATTCCATAAATTCACAACTCTCTGGGTGAAAACGTTTTTTCTCACCTCAGTCTTAAATGGCCTCCCCTTTATTCTAAGTAGTTCCTCCAATTTGCTTTTAGCCTCACTCTGACAACGGAGGAAAACCGAGGACAGAAAGGTCTGTGTAGGAATAAGATGGAGAATTAAAGTGTCCAGCAACCAGTAGATCAGGTAGGTTCACGCAGGCTGAATGAAGGTGTTCTGCGAAACAATCACCCAGTCTGCGTCTGGTCTCGCCGATGTACAAGAGTCCACATCTTGAACAACGGACACACTAGATGAGGTTGGAGGAGGTGCAAGTGAACCTCTGCCTAATCTGAAAGGACTGTTGGGGTCCCTGGTCAGAGTCGAGGGAGGAGGTACAGCGACAGGCGTTGCATCTTCTGCGGTTGCAGGGAAAGGTACCTGGGGAGGGGGTGATTTGGGTGGGATGGGATGTGTTTACCAGTTTTGAAGGAAACATTAATCTGCTCTCTTGTCTAAGAGTCTCGAGAAATAAAGAAAAACGGAAGAAACGTGGGTTATTCATCCTTTCATGGAGAAATGGGGGAAGTGTTAAACAAAATATTTCACATGGGAAATACTTTAACTTTAAAAATGACTTTAAGCTACATCAGTAAAAAAGATAATCAAAACATATAAAATATCTAAATTCACTAGACATCAGAATGTTCTTAAAATAGGGAGTGACCAACACATGGAATTAGCAGATGAAATAGAAGCAGGAATCTTGTAACATTAGAATAGATTTGTCGTTGCACTTTGGCCGAGTCTTGGCACTGAGGTGGATACACCAAGATGGACTAGATAACGTGCTTTCTTTTCTTTATAAGTGTCTTGAGATGTTATGTGACTGGCGAATATATATTTAAAATAGTCAATTATTTTTAGATAGATAGAAAGTTCAACTTTGTTCAAAGAGAATAAAATATGTTTGAAACAAACTGCCAGGTAGGAAATGGAAGTAAAAATCCGAGATAATTTAAAAGAAAGCCTGCATGCAGTACATAAAGGATTCAGGAACTGGTGACTGAAGCAAAAAGCCTTTTTATTTCATTTCTTTGGATTTTACTTCTTAATGTTTCAAGTCTGTAATTACAATTACGGAAACACCCTGTGGATTTCATTGTGACTAGAGTAAACGTATTATATAAAAATCCCTACTGTGTATCTTACTTGGGCTAAAAGATAAATCAAGCTACACAAAATTAAAATATAATATTCAGAAACTGTTGTTTTTGCATTGATGAAGAATTCAGTGAGAGCTGGGAGTTTGGATGAATACAAATGCAATGGTTTACATGATTTCAATAAATGTACAAAACAGGACTGGGATAGTCCAGGAAGAGTACATGGTATCCTCGAGTAACATGTGCAATTAAAAATCAAATTGGATTATCCCCTTTATCGACGGAGATATGGAAGTAAATTAAGAAGCCTTTGGTGGGGTTGGCAAAGGGAGGTATTAACCCTGCTTAACTTTTGGGATTATTCCCAGCTGTCAATTATGGATCATTTTCATTTCACCAGCTTGCAACTGTCTACAAGATTTTAATCTAACAGAAGACAAAAGGAAAAGCATTAAGGTTGTTAAGAACCCCCAACCCTCCTCATATTCTCTATCTGTGACAGAATCCTTGACCACTCTTATTGACTAGCGTACAGCAACAGCAAAATACCAACATTATTGCCTGCGTCTGTGTTTTCCAGTCAAATCACAAATAGATGTGTTGATACTTTAAATGTTGTATTGATTGTATTGTTCACCCAGGCGTAACTTCAAAAATAAAGGTTATCATCCAGCAAGCTAACCTACAGAATTCTCTGAAGCAATTTTGAGTTTATAACCATCACTTTTTACTTTGTGTCAGAACTGAAGATGATACTGCCGTCATTTTGATCTTTATCACTTTATGGCCTCAACTTCAAAAGAAAAGAAACCTCTTATCTTAAGAACTTGTCCATAAAGCTAGACAAAATATTTTTCCGCATTCTGGAATTAGGTACGCTGTATTTGTTTTTAACGTTCTAATTTAAAATAATGTGATCATTCTCAATTTTATCAGATAGAATCTGATCCTGACTTGGTCTGGAATTTCCAAAATAGTGCAACTGTGACTAATTCCACATTTACTAATTTGATATGTTGGTTATATTCTTACTCAATGCTGTCTAATAAAGTAACTTAAATATGCCAAATAGAGCATAATCAGAAACTAGGTGCATTGAGACAGCACCATCAGGACCATTTCCCAGCAATGAACGCAGCCCAGACCATCACATAAACCAACATCCCTTCTTTCCATTGACTCCTTTTACACCTCACGCTGCCTCGGCAAGACCACCAGCATAATGGAAGACAGGCGCACCCTGACCACTCCCTCTTCTCCCCTGTAAAAACCACACATCCAGATTCAGGGACAGTTTCTTCCCAGCTGTTA
This sequence comes from Okamejei kenojei, assembly GCA_035221665.1. Taxonomy (NCBI): domain Eukaryota; kingdom Metazoa; phylum Chordata; class Chondrichthyes; order Rajiformes; family Rajidae; genus Okamejei; species Okamejei kenojei. Next base: position 72,225,769 of record CM069138.1, on the reverse strand, counting down.
TCAGGCAACTGAACCATCCTACCAACAACTAGAGAGCAGTCCTGAGCTACGGTCTACCTCATTGAAGACCCTCGGACTATTTTTGATTGGACCTTCTGGACTTTAACTTGCATTAAACGTTACTCATGTTATTCCCTTTATCGTGCATTTGTACACTGTGGATCACTCAATTTTAATCATGTATTGTCTTTCCGCTGACTGGTTAGCATGCACCAAAAGCCTTTCACAGTACCCCGGTACATGTGACTATAAACTAAACTCAAATTCAAACTGAACTAGGCCGATCAACATTGACAAGACCAAATTTATAGTTCAAATTTTTATTTTTATCTTGAGTTTAATTATTTGCAAAAAATATTGCACATGGCTGCTATATTACATTTAAAGAACACTTTCAAGGAGTGTTTTGATTGTTTATTTAGAAAAAGGTATTGGCAATTTAAAAAATCTGAAAATCACAATTTGTGAAAATAGGGAACAACATTTGGCTGTTTTGTTGATATTGTGGGTTCAAAATAGGACCAAAAATTCCATATCACTGAACCATCCCGAACCTAAATATGTTCTCATCTAGCCAATGCCATATTAGCTCAGATAATATTCAGGCAACCCTGGCACCAATCCTTAACAAAGAAAGACATTTTTCTATGTGTAGGAAGGACCTGCAGATGCTAGTTTAAACCGAAGATAGACACAAAAGACCCTGCTTCGGGTCTTGACCTGAAACGTCACAAATTCCTTCTCTCCTGCCTGTCCCGCTGAGTTATTCCAGAATGTTGTGTCTATCTTCGCCATTTTTTTAACGTGTTGGGGAGAGCCTAATGTCAGGAGAAGTAGTCTTCTGAAACATAGAAACATAGAAAATAGGTGCAGGATTAGGCCATTTGGCCCTTCGAGCCTGCATCGCCATTCAATATGATTATGGCTGATCATCCAACTCAATATCCTGTACCTGCCTTCTCTCCATACCCCCTGATCCCTTTAGCCACATCTAACTCCCTCTTAAATATAGCCAATTAACTGGCCTCAACTACCTTCTGTGACAGAGAATTCCACAGATTCACCACTCTCTGTGTGGAAAATGTTTTTCTCATTTCGGTCCTAAAAGACTTCCCCCTTATCCTTAAACTGTGACCCCGTGTTCTGGACTTCCCCAACATCGGGAACAATCTTCCTGCATCTAGCCTGTCCAAACCCTTAAGAATTTTGTAAGTTTCTATAAGATCCCCGCTCAATCTTCTAAATTCTAGCGAGTACAAGCCAAGTCTATCCAGTCTTTCTTCATATGAAAGTCCTGCCATCCCAGGAATCAGTCTGGTGAACCTTCTATATGGCAAGAATGTCTTTCCTCAGATTAGGAGACCAAAACTGTACACAATACTCCAGGTGTGGTCTCACCAAGGCCCTGTACAATTGCAGTAGAACCTCCCTGCTCCTATACTCAAATCCTTTTGCTATGAATGCTAACATAGCATTAACTTTCTTCACTGCCTGCTGCACCTGCATGCCTACTTTCAATGACTGGGGTACCATGACACCCAGGTCTCCTGGCATCTCCCCTTTTCCTAATCAGCCACCATTCAGATAATAGTCTACTTTCCTGTTCTTGCCACCAAAGTGGATAACGTCACATTTATTCACATTATACTGCATCTGCCATGCATTTGCCCACTCACCCAACCTATCCAGGTCACCTTGCAGCCTCTTAGCATCCTCCTCACAGCTAACACTGCCCCCCAGCTTTGTGTCATCCGCAAACTTGGAGATGTTGCATTCAATTCCATCATCCAGATCATTAATATATATTGTAAATAGCTGGGGTCTCAGCACTGAGCCTTGCCCCACATGTCACTGCCTGCCATTTTGACAAGGACCCGTTTACTCCTACTCTTTGCTTCCTGTCTGCCAGCCAGTTCTCTATCCACATCAATACTGAACCCCCAATACCGTGTGCTTCAAGTTTGCAAACTGATCTCTTATGTGGGACCTTGTCGAAAGCCTTCTGATAGTCCAGATACAACACATCCACTGGTTCTCCCTTATCCACTCTACTAGTTACATACTCGAAAAATTCTATAAGATTCGTCAGACATGAATTACCTTTCATAAATCCATGCTGACTTTGTCCAATGATTTCACCACTTTCCAATTGTGCTGCTATCCTATCTTTAATAACTGACTCGGGCATTTTCCGCACTACCGATGTTTGACTAAGTGGTCTGTAATTCCACATTTTCTCTCTCCCTCCCTTTTTAAAAAGTGGGGTTACATTAGCTACCCTCTAATCCTCAGGAACTACTCCAGAATCTAAAGAGTTTTGAAAAATTATCACTAATGCATCCACTATATCTGGGGCTACTTCCTTAAGTACTCTAGGATGCAGCCTATCTGATCCTGGGGATTTATCGGCATTTAATCCATTCAATTTACCTAATACCATTTCCCAACTAACCTGGATTTCACTCAGTTCCTCCATCCCATTTGACCCCCGGTCCCCTGCTATTTCCGGCAGATTATTTATGTCTTCCTTAGTGAAGACAGAACCAAAATAGTTATTCAATTGGTCTGCCATGTCCTTGTTCCCCAAGATCAATTCACCTTTTTCTGACTGCAAGGGACCTACATTTGTTTTAACTAATCTTTTTCTCTTCACATATTTATAAAAAGGTTTGCAGTCAGTTTTTTATGTTTCCTGCCAGTTTCCTTTCATAATCTATTTTCCCTTTCTTAATTAAGCCCTTTGTCCTCCTCTGCTGGACTCTGATTTTCTCCCAGTCCTCTGGTAGGGTGATTTCTTTGGCTGTGAAAGGGATCAGAATCTAAATGCTGCAGGGATCCTCTGCTGATTCTTTTCACTTTCTTTTGAATCAGTAAGCGGATAGTAAAGGCAGCCAACATAAAGGTACGTTTTTGTTTTAAATATGCTTTTTTAACATGGACCCCAGCAGATTCTGACTACTTACGGGAGACAGCTGTTGATCTGTATTACTGCCGATCTCAATCCTAAGGCCTCCCCAGAATTGCTTGAAGGCCACTGTTGCATGCGCCAAAGTTATAGTTGTACTTCTCATTTATTTCCCACTGCTGTGAAGTCAGTGACCTCCCTCCCTAGCTCCTGTGGTGTATATGTTTGTGAAGGTGCATACAACTATAGGCAAGAATGTCATTGAAAGCTATGAGGTACTTAGTTGAAGCTGTGTATTGTGCTTCCTTTAACCATCCAGGGGATGAGGAGAATTTTTTTCTCTCTCCAAAATCCTTGATGAAAAACATCCTTAGAAACACACTGACAAATGGTATTTGATTGCAGTGTTATAAAATGCAATCTTTCTTCAGCAAGGAATTCATGAATAAAGAGAGACTTGTGGAAATCAGATGCATTGACACTCTTTACGTGAAACTGGATGAGATAACATTCACATTCCTTTTAGACACAAAAAGCTGGTGTAATTCAGGCAGCATCTCTGGAGAGAATGAATGGGTGACGTTTCGGGTTGAGATGCTGCTTCCGGCCTTACCTTCCACATTCCTTTTGTTGGAAATTAACTTAATGTTGGTCTGGAGGATGAACAACTGAATTAGCTAAAATTTGGTTTACAATTTCCAGATAAATTAATATAGTGTTTTATTCTTTTGAATACCATATAATCAAATCGTGCAGCTAGCAGTGCTCAGAACTCCAGTGCATTATTCCATTTCTATATGTAGGAAAATGAACAATAAAATCCAAAGCATTCTTCTTCTTCTTCTGTATTGGTGCACTAACTTTAGAATGGAATATAATTATAGTTAACATAATAAAATTAAAGCATATGGAACCACATTTGCTTTGTTTCCCATGTGTGACCAAGCAAATGTTGTCCTTGTTTGCTTCTGCCTCCAAGTCACAAGTGAAACAACACTCAGTCCCTTTATCACCTCCTTTATTCTCCATTAATGCACTGGAAACTTTGGACTGGCAGAATACATTGTGGGAGATAAATGATCTAGTTATATCTTTTTTACCTTTTCATCACTTAATATTATACACATTAACTATTCAATTACTGCATTTATATATTGGAAAAACGCCCTTCCTGAATGATACATTTAAGATAGAACAAATTGGTCTTCCCCAATGGCTGAGCAAGTTAAACTGGTAAGGGAATAAGCCTTGCAGTTCAAGAAAATTGAAAGTTTGATTGTTAATCTGTTTTAAATTATCTGATCTCAGCTAAGGTAGCTTTCGAGGCTATTAATTACCTTAGTTCCCTGGGATTGGGCATGAGGAGATTAGTAAAGATGCCTGGTCCTGCTTTTTATTCACCAAACCTTATTGAAAGGGCACACAGGTTGATTGGGCTTAGTCATTTATCTTCAAAATCCTCCAACGGAGCCTTCTCTTGCTCAATGAATGAACTCGTATGCTACTTCAGTTTATGCCCTTCGGCCCAACTTGCCACACTAGCCAACATATCCCATCCACACAAGCCCCACCTGCCTGCTTTTGGCCCATAGCCCTCTAAACCTGGCCTATTTATGTACCTTTCTAAATGTTTCTTAAATATTGTGATAGTACCTGCCTCAACTACCACCTCTGGCTGCTCATTCTATACACCCACCACTCTTTGTGAACAAACATGACGCATCAGGTTCCTACTCTTCCCCCACTCACCTTAAACCCATGTCCACTGGCTCTCAATTCCCCAACTCTGGGCAAGAGACTGTGCGTCTACCCGATCTATTCCTTTCACAATTTTGTACACCTTTATAAGATTCCCCCTCATCCTCCTTTGCACCAAGGAATAGACTCTTGGCCTGCTAACCTCTCTCTGTTGTTCAGGCCCTTGAGTCCTGGCAACATCCTCATAAATCTTCTCTGCACCTTTTCCAGCTTGACAACATGTCCTAAAACATGGTGCCCAGACTGAACATAATACTCTAAATGCAGCCTCGCCATGACTATGCAACATGACCTCCCAATTTCTATACTCTGACTACCAAAGGGCAATATGTCCTATCTACCTGTAATGCCACTTTCAATGAACCATGTACTTATACTCTCAGACCCCTCTGCTCTAGAATACTTCCCAGAGCCCTACCATTCACTTTGTGGGTTCTGCCCATGTTAGTGTTCCCAAAATGCAACACCTCACATTTCTCTGCATTAAATTCCATCAACCATTCCTCAGTCCACCTGCCCAACTGATCAAGATCCTGCTGCAATTTTTGCCAACCATCTTCGCTAATTACAATACCACCCACTTTTGTGTAATTTGCAAACTTGCTTATCTGTCATATACATTCTTATCTAAATCATCGATATAGATAACGAACAATAGACCCAGCACCGAATACCCAGTCACACCACTAGTCACAGCCTCCAATCCAAAAAATAAAAACCACCATCAGCCTCTGCTTCCTTCTATGAAGCCAATTCTTGAATCTCATGGGATCTAACCTTCCAGAACAGCCTACCATGCGGAATCTTGTCGAATGCCTTACTGAAATCCATGTATACAACATCTACAACTGCCTTCATTGACCTTTATGGTCACATCCTCAAAAACTCAATCCGATTTGTGAGACACCACCTCCCATGTACAAAACCTTGCGGACTATGCCTAATCAGCCCTTGTCCTTCTAAATGCATGTACCTGTATATCCTATCTCTCAGAATATTCTCCAGTAACTTTCCAACCACAGATGTTAAGCTCACTGGCCGGTAGTACCCAGCCTTTTCCCTGCAATCTTTCTTGAATAGATGGACAACATTTGCCACCCTTCAGTCTTCTAGTACCTCACCTGTATTTAATTATTATTGTCACATTTACCGAGGTAGAGTGAAAAGCTTGTTCTGCATGTTATCTAGTCAAATTAGTAGTAAAATGCATGAGTAGAATAGATCCTCTTCTGTAACAGCATGCAGAGTTGCTATGATCCTGCACCATCATACACCACAGTTCCTGTAATTAAGAGTAAAAGCTCACATAAGTAAAGAGAAGGGTGAATGGCGAAGGACAAATCAAATGTTAAACAGAAAAAGGTTTGTCGTACATGTATCATGAGGTCTCATCAGTTGCATAAATTAATCCAGTGCAATTTTGGGAATCCCTGGTAAATGAGATGCCATTGCTGTATAAGCAGTAGCCACCTAACCTCTCAGTGCTGCAGCAAAAGTACGAACTTCTGCCATTGAGACTCCATCTGTGTCACGGAATCTATGCTTGAGCCATGCAATCTCAGTCTGCTGCCCCAAGGCGTGGAATTCCATTGAGACTTGAGGTAGTGTGGTGGCACTCCTGCAATTCATTTTCCAAAAGATCGCAAAGGTCACCGCTACACTTCCTTGTAGCAACCAGGAACTGCTGAAATCTGCAAATGTGCACCAGAAGTAATTGGCAAACAACAATCCAAATGAATCAATCAGCAACAATTTTGCAAGGAATTGACAACGCCTTTAAAGAGTGTGAATGAAGAGAGCAGTTGAGTGGGAATTGGTTCTACCTTTTGCTGAGCAGGTAGTAGCTGTATGAACTGTTGGCCCCAAATCCTTGTGATGAACGTAATTACCTATTTGCTTTGCATACTTGTAACATATGAAAATATCGCACCTGGTTTTGATGTGTGTGCTTGTTTGAACTGCGAAAAAAAATTCACAACATATGGGTAACCTTAGAATCCAACCAAGTGCTGAAGAACAAAAATCCATAGCTTTTGTACCAAAGTCTGCCCTCATAAATCGTAGAAAGGGAGTGATATTTTACTATCTTAAAAATTAACTTCCTGTTAATAAAAGAACAACAAAAAAAATCACTTGACCATCCAAGATCACTCCTTCTTTTTATGTCATATTGTGGACTACATTTAGCATCCTCAGGCAAACATTTTGCAAACATTTTCCCCAATGCCCAAAGATAGTCAAGTGAAACTGGATCAATTTCCTTAATCTCAGCGATAAAATTATGATGTTACATTTTGATTATTGGTAACAAATGTTTTGAGGTTGCTGTGAGTAAACTACATTAATTACAGTGTTTCAAATGTTTCAACCAACAGGTATCATGCATCAGTGCCATATGAATAGCATGATCTCTTTCCTGATGCAGCCCTTTAGTCTTTTAGCTTATAACTACAACTTATTCATGGTCAGACAAGCAGATGACGCAAGTAGCTATACAGCTGGTTGAACTGTTTAGAAAACCTGACCTTAATTACATCAACGACATCTTCAATGTCCTCAAAGTTTATATCTCCCCAAAGGCAAGAGTGTTGTAGCTCAGTTATAGTCAGTCATGGTGAAATCCATATTGACATTCTGCACTCCTGGAATTTAAAACCATGATACAACGAATTTGTTGAGAAAAATGTATCCCGCAGTTGAGTAGAGCCTCGAAAACAACAGAAAGGTGTGATACAAAAATAATGCATGCAGGATTAATTTGTTGGAGGAAGGAACTCTATCATGCCCGTTTAAACCGAAGATAGACAGAAAATGCTGGAGTAACTCAGCGGGCATGCAGCATCTCTGGATAGAAGGAATGGGTGACGTTTCAGGTCGAGACCCTTTTTCAGACTAATTTGTGTTTGGTTCCTTCCTTTTATGTTCAAGTTAGGAACAGAAAAGATACTGCAAGTTCACTTAACGCAGCGGACCTATTCAAAAATTCTCTCACAGAATACAAATGAAGCAGCAACCAAATAGGTCTTTCCTATCCGTAGCACTGGGTCCTGTATGGGCAATATTGTGAGCAATTATCATTTAATTTCTCAAACAAAACAATAACGATCAAATTGTGAGGGGGACAAAATAATTTCCTGCACATAATAAATTAGATGAGCTTTAGTTTAGTTTAGTTTTTATTTTCGAGATACAGCGTGGAAACAGGCCCTACAGCCCACTGAGTCTACACTGACCAGCAATCCCCACACACTAATGCCACACACACGGGACAATTTATATTTATACCAAGCCAATTAACCAGCGTTAATTGAAAAACCTGTATGTCTTTGGAGTGTGGGAGGAAATCGAAGATCTCGGAGAAAACCCACACAGGCCATGGGGAGGATGTACAAACTCGGCACAGATAGCACCCGCAGTCAGGATCGAACCCGGGTCTCCGGTGCTGCAAACGCTGTAAGGCAGCAACTCTACCGCTTCACCACCATGCCACTCTGAGCTACTTGGGAGTGCATTGGGAAAAATAAGCAGAGAACCAAATAGATCATTTTCTGTCCTATCCCTCAGTTTGTTAATGGGATCACGGATATTTTATGTTCTAGGTTCTTTTAAATAGTTTGGATATTCTATCATGCTTCATTTCTGGGAAAATCATATCAAAACATAGTTTAATTTTAAATATATTTTCGTTTGGTTATTACTTAATAAACAAATTAGCAACTGCCAGGAATTTTAACTCTGGTGAGGTTAAGCCAAACATGTTTTTGGTCAGATTTTGCTGGGAAATTCAGACATCTCCATGTGAAGCTAACACTATTTATCTGCAGTGAAGCAAACTAATTGGGATTCCTGACCTAACATAGAACTCCCGTACTTGCTGCCATTCATTCTTGACTAGCAATTTCCCAACTGTAGTGATATTAGAATCCTAGGGGAGTTATAATCATCTGTTGGAGTTTGAAAAAATGTCATGTTGAAGACCTCCTTCGACCTCTTTCGACTATGTTGAAGACTAGCTTCGGGTAGTTACGAGTAACTTCGGGAAAATCGGACACCAAATAGTGGAGAGTGAAGACGACCTCTTTCGATCTCTTTCGACCTCCCTTTGACTACGATGAAGACTATCTACGACTACCTTCGATTACCTTCGACTACCCTCGATTACCTACGACTAACATGCCGACCTACTACGACCTACTACAACTAAACCCACAAGTAAAAAAAGTATAGATTTGTTCCATGGTGACCTTTTTTACTCGCGGGTATTTTTCAACATGTCGCCCAAGTGCGACAGCCCCTTTAATGTTTTATTGCTCTTGGAGGATCTGTTTTAATGCTTACATTATACACATAAGAAAATCCACTATAACTTAAATTAGATGGATACTTAGTAAATTACCACCCCCTTTCAGCCATCACTATCACTACTTTTGCTGTTCAATCAATCCTGGTCTCCATCCATTTATAGATCTTCCTCCTTCTTTCCTCCACTCCCTTCCCTGTAACATACAGTTTTTACCCATTTTTAACTTCTCCTATTGTAATAAAATTAATTGTCTGCTTGAAACACTATTGCCCCTGTTCCATTTAAGGGCCTGTCCCACTTGGGCGTCATTTGCACATCTCACAACATGCCATGCACGTGTAATGCATGCCATGCATGCGTGACGCATAAATGATGATGCGTCTTGCATCGTGATGCGTAAATGATGTCGCGTAAATGACACGCAGATAACGCCCAAGTGGGACAGGCCCTTTTTTAGGCAACTACAGGCGAATAGGCTGTCGCCACATGGTCGCTAGGGTGTCGTCTGTATGGTCGTGAGTAGTCTCCTCAGTCGCCCAAAAAATCGTAGCGTTTTTCTGGTTGCCGCTGGATTTTGACATTTTCAAAACTGTTCGGCGACAGTCGGCTTGACGCCAATGAGCATAGCTTGACTTCTCTTGTCATGGACACTGTCGTAGGTTGTCGCCAGGATGACGTATGTTGTCGCCGGTGCTGACTTTGGTGAATTCCATTGGCAACTACCTATATCAACCTACGTTAAGCGGCGACAGATACCGGCGACTGAATTGCCTTACCTTGTCATAGCTTGTCGCAGGTGGACGTAGGTTTTCGTAGGTGTGGCCGTAAGTGGACGTCCTAATGGGTCGCTGGTTGTCGATAGCTTGCTGTAGCTTGACGTCGACTAGGAGATAGATTGTTGTAGACATTGTCGTAGTGGGGTCGAGTCGCCGGTTTTTCGGCGACTTGCTATGACTATGACAGTCGCCGATAAAATCGCCTAAGTGGGACAGGCCCATTACTCTGCCTTTTCTCCATAGGTTCTACCCGACCCGTGTACTTACAGCATTTGCTGTTTATGTTTTATGTTACACACAGGCGCTTTAGAAGCTATGCCTGTAGAGTGTAGGAATTTAGCAGGACCACCTTACAACCATCCCAGCATAGGATTACCATGGTTATTGAAGCTTCTCATGGAAGAAATGTGTCCAGGTTTCTGATATAAGAGAGTAGGAAATGTTTACCTTTCTAAAACGGGGATGCGAACAGCTAACTGAAATAAGATATTTTTCTTCCTCCTGAACCATTACCTTTAAAGTTTACCTGAACATCACACATTTTGAGGAGTGGAGAGCTTTGAAAAGTGGCTATATTTCAGAAGAGCAACAGGTATCTTTGGAGAGAAGGAATGGCGACCTTTTGGGTCGAGACCCTTCTTCAGACTGAAGAAGGATCTCGACCCGAAACGTCACCCATTCCTTCTCTCCAGAGATGCTGACTGCTCCACTGAGTTACTCCAGCACTTTGTGTTTATCTTTGGTTTCAACCAGCATCTGCAGTTCCTTCCTACACAAACAAATATACTTTATTTATTCCCTCCTCTTCCACTTATTGAATTCATACAATGTCCACAAGAGACAGTTTGACCCAATAAGCTCGGCTGCTCATGGAATCTCCTCTCATATGATAAAGCTTGACTTTTACCTGTGTTCCTGGGTTTGCAAAGGAGATACCAGGAGGGTTTATTGCTTCCTGGGTGCCAGAACAAGGATCATTCCAAATGGTTGCAGAACATTCTCAAGGGGAATGGTGAGCAGCCCTATGTCATTCAACATATGGGTTGCAACCACATAGGTAGGAAACGCAGGACCTCAATGGTGCACATGAGAGTAGGAGGTTCGCGCAGATGATTCTGTGGCTGAGGAACTAGGAGCTCAGGTTTTCGGATCATTGGGATCTTGTTTGGCACAAAATGACTTGTACAAAATGCATAAATTGCACCTGAAGTGGAGACAGGGCATATTTTCTGGCGGGGAAATCTGCTAAAGCTAATAGGGTGAGTTTAAACTTCTATTCCAGGGCGTAGGGGGTGCATTGGGATCCAAAGCAGTGTTGAGGCAGATGAAGAAGTTGTTAACAAAGCACCTACAAAACTATATACAAGACCCAAAAACTAAACAGCGTTCTTATAAATATACATATGTATGTCGGTGAGGAGCTGTTTATTTCCTTATGTTTCAGGGAAAGAAAAGGTAAGCAGTTTGTCAAGTCTGTTGAGCTTTACTCACACTATATGAAATTACTTAATATGTCAGAGGTCCTGGTGGTGTGATATAGTATGGAAAGAGGCCCTTCGGCCCAACTTGCCAACACTAGTCAACATGTCCCAGCTACACTAGTCCCAGTTGCCTGCGCTTGGTCCATATCCCTCCAAACCTGTCCTATCCATAGTGCACTTGAAACTATCCATTTAAAGTGGATTGAATCAGGACCTTTACAATCATAGCAAGTGAAGCACTCTCATGGGTATAGATTCCAAGCTTCACCTAAGCAAAATTACCACGATCTAGTTAAATTAACAGATACAATCATTTTATAACAAATGATGAAAAATCGGCGGTCAATTGCAGAAAAAATGTTCCATGGTTAACCTGCGTACTTATTTATGGTATAGTAAATAGGAGATAAAAGAGACTGCAGATACTGGAAGTTTTTGCAGAGAACAAAATGCTGGAAGATCTCAATGGGTCAAGTAGCATCTGCGGAAGTAAATGATGCAAGTTGATGTTTTGGATTTAGGCCCTGTGTCGGGACAGAAAGGGGAAGGGGAAAATAGCCAGTACATATTAGTGTGAGATTTATATCTGTGTGTGACTCAGGGTAGTGGTTGGTTGATTATAGATGGATCCAGATGCTGAGGGAATGATGGGGAGATGGAACCAGGTGGCACGAAGGGATGGGGAAGGTGATCAAAGAGACAAGATGGATGGATGGATGTGAAAGTGTTTGGAAGGACACAGGGGATTCTGAAAATAGAAAATTCAATGTTAATGCCATCTGTTGTATGGTACCCAAGCACAATATGAGATATTGTTCTTCTAATTTCTGTTTAGCCTCTTCATAGCAAGGGAGACGGCAGAGGGCAGACAGGTAGATGTGGGAGTGGAAGGTGGGTTAAAATGACATTCAACCAGAAACTCAAGATGGTTTTGTGGTCAGAGAGCAGCTGCTCCATAACATGCTCTCTGTGTCTACATTTGGTTTCACAAATGTACAGAAGCTCATATTGTGAGCACCAAATGCAATAGACAAGGTTGGAAGATGTTCTCCAGAGATGCTGCCTCACTCACTGAATTACTCTAGCACTAAGTGTTTTTTTAAGGTGTTACACCTCTAACGGTTACAGGGTGAAGTGCAAGGGGAAGGGGTAAGGTGGATGGGGAGTGATTAAAAGGGAGGATTAAGAGAATGTCAAAGGGAGTGGTCCCTGTGGAAAACAGAAAGATGGGAATAGGAACAGAATAGAGGGTGCCTATCATCCCCTCCATCTGCTTTTCACCGACTGGCCTCCACCTCACACCACCTTTCAATCAGCCATATGCTGGCAATCCTTGCTCTTTGCTCTCAGTACCAATGCAGGGTCTCAACCCAAAATGTTAATATACGGATATTACCTCCACAAATGCTGTTTGGCCTGCTGAGTTCTTCCAGTGTTTTGTTGTTTCTTATGTTAAATAGTTGGATGTAACTATTTTAATTCATCAGCAGTTGTAGAGAGGGTTATGGTGGCTGCATTAAACCTAATTTAAATGAAACATATATCACCTTTCAGTACCTCAAGACATCTTAAAGTACCACAACTAATGAATCACATTTTACATGCAGTCACTGACGGTAACCAAGATAATGCATGAGCCAGTTTATGCACAGGATGATCCCACATATACTAATTTTGCGGGGATCAATAACATGTTTTAATGATAGCGGTTCCGCAATAAATTTCAGCGAGAAGAAATTGCAGTCTTTTACACCAACCATAGGCAGGCAGGTTTTTAATTAATAGTCATAATGAAATAAGACACCTCCGACTTTGTAACTATCCCGTACGAGGACACTGGAACACAAGGCTACATTTTATGGAGGTCCCCCTCAGCAGGGGCCAATCACAATTTAGTGATTCAATGTGAGGGGTGTTACCATTCTGCAATGGCAGTTAGCAGCTGAGCTCATACATTCATATGTGATAGGAGCAGAATTAGGCCATTGGGCCCATCAAGTCTACTCCACCATTCAATCATGGCTGACCTATCTCTCCCTCCTAAACCCATTCTCTTGCCTTCTACCCATTACCTCTGACACCCGTCCTAGAGTTTGGACACGCTAGAGGCAGGAAACATGGTCCCAATGTTGGGGGAGTCCAGAACCAGGGGCCATAGTTTAAGAATAAGTGGTATGCCATTTAGAACGGAGATGAGGAAAAACATTTTCACACAGAGAGTTGTGAGTCTGTGGAATTCTCTGCCTTCAGTGGAGGCTGGTTTTCTGGATGCTTTCAAGAGAGAGTTAGATAGAGGTCTTAGGGATAGCGGAGTTAAGGGATGTGGAGAGAAGGCAGGAACGGGGTACTGATTGTGAATGATCAGCCATGAACACATTGAATGGCGGTGCTGGCTCGAAGGACCGAATGGCCTACTTGTGCACCTAGTGTCTATTGTCTAATCAAGAATGTATCTTCCTCTGCCTTAAAAATATCCATTGACTTGGCCGTCACAGCCTTCTGTGGCAATGAATTCCACAGATTCACCACCCTCTGACTAAAGAAATTCCTCCTCATCTCCTTCCCAAAGGAACGTCCTTTAATTCTGAGGCTATGACATCTGGTCCTATCCTCCCATGAGTGGAAACATCCTCTCCACATTCACTCTACCCAGGCCTTTCACTATTTGGTAAGTTTCAATGAGGTCCCCCTCATCCTTTTAAATTCCAGCAAGTACAGACCCAGTGCTGTGAAATGTTCATCATATGTCAACCCACTAATTCCTGGGATCATTCTGGTAAACCTCCTCTGGACCCTCCCCAGAGCCAGCACGTCCTTCCTCAGATATGGGGCCCAAAATTGCTCACAATACTCCAAATGCGGCCTGCACAGCACCTTACTGTGCCTCAGCATTACATCTCTTTGTATGGTGTGTTGTTATTATATGTCACCTATCTATGTTCTCCTGCCTGACCCGCCGAGTTACTCTAGCACTTTGTGGGGTTTCTTTGTAAGCCAGAATCTGCAGTTCCTTCTGTCTTTATTATACTCTGGGCTGTGAGGCTTCGAGACGGAGAGAAATATTATGTAACAATATGATTCTCATTCCAAATCCATTTATTACCTACTCCAGGACCTCGACCCTAAACGTCATCCATTCCTTCTCTCCAGAGATGCTGCCTGACCCGCTGAGTTACTCCAGCATTTTGTGTCTACCCTCTCTTTTTCTATGTAGGTTTGGAATGTATTACTACCATTAGCTGGTTCATTCCCAGCTCCTAACAGACTCCATCCCCTACACCACGAGAAAGAAGGGAAAATTCTGGTGCCATCGATAGTAAAAGGACTACATGAGCAAGTAATTAAATAAGCGAACAGAATGTTATCATTTATTGAGAGAGAGTTGAATACAAAAGTAGGGAGGTTATTAAATGGCACATTAGTTTGCTGCAACTATTTTAATTAATCTGCGTTTGTAGAGGGTTAGCGTGGCTACATTAAGCTTCATTTAAATTAGGTATATATCACTTTCCAGAACCTCAGGACATTCCAAATTAGTTCATAACCAATGGATCATTCTATAAATCCAGTCACTGATGTACTGTAGATAACAGTTTGACAAACCTATGCACGGGAAATTTCCACATACAGGCAGTCACCAGATTATGTTAGGCTTTTGTTCCTGAGAATTATCCATTAGGCGATTTCTCTGTACCGAGCCTGTCCCACTTAGGCTATTTTTAGGTGACTGCCAGCGACTGTCATAGCCGTAGCAGGTCGCTGAAAAACTGCTGACTGGACACCCCCTTCGACATAAAATTTGAAATAAAATCATTACTTTAACAACAACAAAATGAAGTCAGCACCAGCGACAACCTACGTCACCTGGCAACAACCTACGTTAACCTGGCGACAACTACGACAGCACCTACGTCAGGAAAGTCAAGCTACGCTCATTGGCGTCAAACCCACTGTTGCCGACTGTCTCTGAAAAATTTTGAACATGTTGAAAATCGAGCGGCGACTAGAAAAAGGCTACGACTCTTTGGGCGACTGAGGAGACTACTCACGGCCATACAGGCGACAACCCGGCGACCATGTGGCGACAGTCTAGTAGCCTGTAGTCACCTAAAAAAGCCTGTAGGACAGGCCCAAGTCAAAAAAGTCAGTTTTCTACAGTAACCCATATTGTATCGCACTGCAAAGCTTTCATTTTATTGAATAATCATCCTAATACTGTCCAATATTAAAGTTATGGAAGATACATCCGGTCATTAATGAATATCACAAAACATTTTATTATTGTTATTAATTAAAAATGGGAGAATATGCAGGAAGTCTGCTTTCTGCAAGACAGGTCATTCATAAGCTGAGGAGCCTCTGTCCGAGCAAAGTTGTGATCATTGCTGTGCAAAGTACTCCAGAGGTTGTTTCATTAACAGAGTTAGTATTAGTGAAACCACGTCTGGAGTGCAGTGTACAGTAGTTCTCTCCTTATTTCATTAAAAACTTTAATACATCGGAAGCAGTTCTAGGTGATACTTGGAGTAAGAGTAGGTAAGGTTTAGTCAGGCTAAACGTGTCCACTGAGGTTTAGCAGGGTTAAATGCATAAAATCCTTCTTCTTCTTTCGTGTGGCGTGCACAGCCTAAAGTTGTTGGACAACTTATTCTATTTGATCTTCCGTTTGTGCACGTCGAGTTGATTGCATTAGTCGAAACAGGGCGGACCACGTGAAGGTTGCAATCTTCCACCCCACATATAATCTTGAGGGGACTTGATGGTGACAGATGGTGGTAGCAGTTATTTCACGTCGGAGAATTAGGAACTAGAAATTACTGTTTGTAAGTAAGAGATTACCCTTTTAAGACAGAGGCAACGTGTTTTTTCTCCCAGAAGTTCATGAATCGTTGAAACTCTTTTCCTCTAATGGCAGTAGATCTTCAGAATGAAAGTATTGGGGAGAAGGATCTGGGATGTCTTAAGCCCCTGTCCCACTTACGTGTCCTTGGCACGCAAATTACGCATTGAGCCAAGATGGCCGAGCGAAGGTCGGGCGCGATTACGTGCGTACGCACAGCCGTCTGGAGATCATTTGAAGATGAACACAAAGCTGGAGTAACTCAACAGAACCGGCAGCATCTCTGGAGAGAAGGATTGGGTGATGTTTTGTGTCGAGACTTCTTCAGTCTGAAAAGAACGGTCTTCAACCGAAACGTCACCCATTGCTTCTCTCCAGAGATGCTGCCGGTCCCGCTGAGTTACTCCAGCAATTTGTGTCTATCTTCAATTTTCTTGGCCCCACTCTGGGAGTAGAAGTGGGGGCGGATCCGGACTGCATCATAGTTCCAGGCCGAGTTCGGCGATCATTTGCCTGCTTCTGCTGCTGTTGAAGGTGAGACGTTGCGTCGCGCCAGGGTCTTGGGCCTGTCCCACTTTGGCCGTCAGTTCCACGACAGGCCGTTGGCGCACAGAGATTTTGTTCACTGCAAGAATTTCGGAGCCCTGTGCGTTGTCGGGACCGGCCTCGCACAACTCCATACCCCTTCGCGCTTCTAAGTGGGACCGGCCCGTGTGGCCATACGGTGCCCGTACGCCTCAAGCGACCATGAGGTCGTGTAATTTGCGAGCCAAGGATGCGTAAGTGGGACAGGCCCTTCACTGCAATTGCACAGGGCCTTGGTGAAACCAGACCTCTAGAATTGTGTTCAGTTTTGTATTAATAGCAAAAGGATAACGAGGGATAAAATTGGACCATTAGAGAACCAGAATGGACAGCTATCTGCAGAGCCAAAAGAGATGGGGGAGATATTGAACAATTTCTTTTCTTCGGTATTCACCAAGGAGAAGGATATTGAACTCGGTGAGTTAAGGGGAAAGAGTAGAGTAACTATGGAAACTATGAGATTCAAAGAGGAGGAAGTACTGACACTTTTGAAAAATATAAAAGTGGATAAGTCTCCAGGTCCTGACAGGATATTCCCTGGGACATTGAGGGAAGCTAGTGTAGAAATAGCAGGAGCTATGACAGAAATATTTCAAATGTCATTAGAAACGGGAATAGTGCCGGAGGATTGGCGTACTGCGCATGTTGTTCCATTGTTTAAAAAGGATTCAAAGAATAAACCTAGCAATTATAGACCTATTAGTTTGACGTCAGTGGTGGGCAAATTAATGGAAAGGATACTTAGAGATAATATATATAAGCATCTGGATAAACAGGGTCTGATCAGGAACAGTCAACATGGATTTGTGCCTGGAAGGTCATGTTTGACAAACCTTCTTGAATTTTTTGAAGCGGTAACTAGGGAAATTGATGAGGGTAAAGCAGTGGATGTTGTCTATATGGATTTCAGTAAGGCCTTTGACAAGGTTCCCCATGGAAGGTTGGTTAAGAAGGTTCAATCTTTGGGTGTTAATGGCGGAGTAGCAAGATGGATTCAACAGTGGCTGAATGGGAGATGTCAGAGAATAATGGTGGATGGCTGTTGGTCAGGTTGGAAGCCGGTGACCAGTGGGGTGCCTCAGGGATCTGTGTTGGGTCCACTGTTGTTTGTCATGTACATCAATGATCTGGATGATGGGGTGGAAAATTGGATAAGTAAGTATGCAGATGATACTAAGATAGGTGGTGTTGTGGATAATGAAGTAGATTTTCAAAGTCTACAGAAAGATTTGGGCCATTTGGAAAAGTGGGCTGAAAGATGGCAGATGGAGTTTACTGCTGATAAGTGTGAAGTGCTACATCTTGGCAGGACAAATCAAAATAGGACGTACATGGTAAATGGTAGGGAATTGAGGAATGCTGTGGAACAGAGGTATCTAGGAATAACTGTGCATAGTTCCCTGAAGGTGGAATCGCATGTAGATAGGGTGGTAAAGAAAGCCTTTGGTGTGCTGGCCTTTATAAATCAGAGCATTGAATATAGGAGTAGGGAAGTAATGTTAAAATTGTACAAGGCATTGGTAAGACCAATTCTGGAGTATGGTGTACAATTTTGGTCGCCTAGTTATAGGAAGGATGTCAACAAAATAGAGAGAGTACAGAGGAGATTTACTAGAATGTTGCCAGGGTTCCAGCAACTATCTTACAGAGAAAGGTTGAACAAGTTAGGTCTTTATTCTTTGGAGCGCAGAAGGTTAAGGGGGACTTGATTGAGGTCTTTAAAATGATGAAAGGGATAGACAGAGTTGACGTGGATACGTTTTTCCCATTGAGGGTAGGGAAGTTTCAAACAAGGGGGCATGACATGTGAATTAAGGGACAGAGGTTTTGGGTAAACGTGAGGGGGAACTTCTTTACTCAGAGGGTGGTGGCTGTGTGGAATCAGCTTCCAGCAGAAGTGGTGGAGGCAGGATCAATTTTAACATTTAAAAGTAAAGTGGATAGGTATATGGACGTGAAGGGAATGGAGGGGTATGGTCTGAGTGCAGGTAGATGGGACTAGGGGAAAACAAATGGTCGGCACGGACTGGAAGGGCCGAGAGGGCCTGTTTCCATGCTGTAATTGTTATATGGTTATATGGTTATATGGTTATATAGTTTTGTTCCCCCGATCAGAAGAAGGATGTTCTTGCTATTGATGGAGTGTAGCAAAGACTGATTCCTGGCATGGCAGGAAAGATGAATTTAGAGAGATTGGGATGACTGGGATGAGATGTGCTCAAATTAAAGAGAATGGGAGGGGCTTAATTGAAATGTATAAAATCCTTCAGAGGCAAATTGAACCAAACGTATTAAAGATATCCCTAATGTTGGGGGATATCCAGAACCAGATGTCACAGCCTAAGGATATGGGATAAGCCAGGAGATTTTTTTTATCTTCAAAGAATAGCGAAGCTCTGTAGTTCTCTACCAAGAAAGACATTTAAAGCTAGATCATTACGGCGATTAGAGGAGATAGATGTAGTTCTCATGGATAATGTAGAACATGGAACAGTACACCAAGGGACCAGCCCTTTAGACCACATGATGCCAAGTTAAACTAATCTCCTCTGCCTGTGTATGATCCATATCCCTCCATTACCTGCATATCTATGTGCTATCCAAAAGTTTCTTAAATGCCACTGTTATATCTATCACCACCCCTGGCAGCGCCTTCCAGGCATCTACTATTCTTTGTATAGCACCAACCACTCTGCGTAGAAATGGATTGGTTGCTATCTCAACTTCATTTACCTACCCTTGTTCAATATCCCTTGACACCCTTTTGAAAAAAAAATCTATCAGTCTCAGTCTCGACCATTTCAACATCTCAGCATTTACAGCATTTTGAGAGGCCAAGTTACAGATTTCCTCTCTCCAATGTGTGAAAGTATGCATCATGATTTCACCACTAATGGCCAACTCTAATTTTAAAATGATGCCCTTTTTTTTATGGATTCTCCCAGAGGAAATAATTTCTCTAGCAAATTATTTTAAATACAAATATTTTAGCACCCTCAACTTTCTAAGCTCAAGGTGACACATGGAGCATTTATGCAATCTCTTTTTAACAATTTAACCCATTAACTCCTGATGCAATTTTGGAGAAACTATGATGCACTCCAAAAATCTGCAGCTTGGAAATATTTGTGCAGGAACATTAATCAGACATCGTGCTAGGTGTCAATGACCATTTTATTTCTGACCCTGTAATTTTGAAATTTAGTGGTTTTCAAGACCCATTGGATATTGATGAGGACAGGGCAATATATGTTTACATTACTTTTAGACTTTAGACTTAGATATAGCATGGAAACAGGCCCTTCAGCCCACCGAGTCTGCACTGACCAGCAATCACCCCATACACTAGCACTATCCTATGCACTAGGGATATATTTCCAAGTTTTTATACCAAAGTCAATTAACCTACATCTTTGAATGGTGTGAAGAAAACGGAGGACCCAGTGAAAAACCATGAGGTCACAGGGAGAATGTACATTGGACAGACAACACCCTTAGACAGGATCGAACCTGGGTCTCTGGTGCTATAAGGCAGCAACTCTACCACTGCGGCACTTTGCCACCCTAAAGTTCTCTACATGGAATTTAGTAAGGCCTTTTATGATTAGGTTTACAGGGAGATGGGCCAAACGCAGGCACAGTGTAGATGGTTCATGTTGGTCAGCATGGACAGGTTGGGCCAAAGATCCTGTTTCCATGTTGTACAACTATGACTGTAAAGGTCTTGACTGGTAAGCTGGTCTGGAAGGTTAGATCATTTGGGACCTAAGGTGAGATCGCCAATTGGCTTGATTGGAGTCAAAGTGTGGAGGGGGGGAGTTATCTTTAGATTAAAATTCTCAGTGTGCTACATGGATCGGTGCTGGGTTATCTGGTTTGCCTTCTATATTAACAATTTGGAGGAGAATGCAGTTGGAGTAGCTGGTATGTTTGCAGGTGACATCAAAATTGGTGATAGAGTGAACAGTGAAGAAAGGTCTCGATCTGAAACGTCATAACAGGTTCCTATTCAACTGGAAATGGCAGATGGAACTTGGACAAGTGCAAAATGTTGCATTTTCGTCAGTTAAATGAGGGAAAAATTCCCACAGTAAATGGCAGAGCCCTAAAGAGAGTTAGAGAAGAGAGCGGCTTAGAGGTATAAGTACACTGCTCTCTGGAAGTGGTGAAACAGGGCGGTGAAGACGACATTTGGCATACTTGGCTTCATCAATCAGGGAACTGAGCACAAATGGTGCACAACGGCCCAGCTGGTAGGGATGCTGCCTCACGGTGCCAGAGTCCTGGGTTTGATCCTAACCTTGGGTGCTGTCTATGTGGAGTTTGCACATTCTTCCTGTGACTGTGTGGGTTTAATCCTGGTACTCTAGTTACCTCCCACCTTGCACGTTCCAAAGATATGCAGGTTTGTAGATTAACTGATCGATGGTTGGCATAAATTCAGCAGGCCAATGGGCCTGTTTTATATTCTTTCAATCAATCAATCATTCAGTGTTGGGATGTCATATTCAACTAAAAGACATTGGTGAGAACACGTTTAGAGTTTAGTATACAATTCTGGTCACCTCGCCCTAGGATGGATGTCATTAAACTGGAAAGGAATCAGAAAAGATACACAAGCATGTTACTGAGACAGGAGGGCCTAAGAAACATGGAGGGGCTGAACAAGATATGTTTTACTTTGGGATGTAGGCGTCTGAGGGGTGTACATTTCAAAATAAAATAAAATCTATGAATGATCACAGACTTTTTACCTGGATAGAAGTCTAAAACTAGAAGGCATTGATTTAAGATGAGGAGAAATATTTGAAGGGGATGTGAGGGATAACTTTCACAGTGGTTGGTGGGTATGTGAAACGAGCTGCCAGAGATTGTGGCAGAGTAGGTTACAATTACAAGCTTTAAAAGACATTTGCAGAAGTACATGCATAGGGAGGTGTCAGAGGGATATGAGCCAAACATAGACATGGGATTAGTGCAGGGAGGCAACATGGTTGGCATGGCCAAGTTTGGTTGAAATGCTTGTATCCATGATGCATAATTCTATGACTCTTACAACTTTGTTATTTGGTGGAATTGAATCAATCTTACACACATGTAAGTCCTTTCTTTTGCACAACATGCTAGGAATGTACCTGGATCTGGAGCCAATTGGTCGCAGGATAAAGAGGACAAGGGAGGGGTGAGGATTAAGAATTGAAAGCAATGCTATGACCATGGATCAATCCACAGGCTCTGTGATGTGTGGATATGCAGTAGGTAGGAGGCTGAGCTGAGTGAACAGTTGGGGAGATGTGAGGCGTGAGTGGGGGTGTGAAAATGTAAGAATTGAGTTAGACATCTGCAAGGGTCAGTCAGGAACAAGACGTTGTGAGTCACAGAGGCAAACACTGAAATACAAATCTGCAATTAGTGGTCAGAGGGCATTTGGTGAACCAAAGAATTCTGATATGCAGGCCCAATATCTATTATTCTTTTCACCTATAATGCTGAACTCCCTTCTTTAATTTCTTTGTTACTTCCCTTCACACTCTATTCAAGCTTGACTGTACTCCTTCTAAGATGAGATTTGTTCTGTAAATAGTTATTGCTGACGATTTTCACCGCATTGCTGACTGTTTTTCCCTCATGAATCAGTCCATCGCCTCAGGACATCATTTGTTGCGTTCATGCCTCTGTTATCTTTGCACTTGATTATTCCATGGTATTCTTGGCTGGCTTCCCTTGTGCACTCTCTGAAAATTAGAGATCACTCAAAATTCAGCTGTCATTTTTGTTTCTTACACCAGGTTCCATTCACCCTCAACCCTTGTGTTTTCTTACTTACAATAGTTCCTGGTTTCATTTCAAGTTTTGGCACTGTTTTCAAAATATTTCAGTTCTCAAGGGTCTGTCCCACGTGGGCGTCATTTGCGCGTTATTTACGTGACATCATTTACGTGTCACGATGCCCAAGTGGGACAGGCCATTCACTCCTTCCTTTCTCTCTAATGTTCTCCAACTTTCAAGCCCTCTAAGGTATTTTGTTTAATAATCTCTGCTGTCGCCTCTTATCAAAAGAATTCCGAAAGTTCAAATCAACCATTTCACCTTTTCTATTTTGTTACTTAAACCTTAAAAAGCTCCAATAAATTTGTGATGTATAATTTCCCTTTCATAAATGCAATTTGTCTCTGTCCAATTCTATGTGACTTGCACTTCCATATTTTCCAAGTGCCTTGCTACCACTTCCCTATTAATAGATTCCAACATATTCCTTATTACCCATGTGAGACTATCTGGTCCACAGTTTGTTGTTATATCTTTCCTCCTTTCTTAAATAATTTTTCCTATTGTCAAATCTTAGGAATGATTTTAAATTCCATGGAATTTAATGTCCATAAACAGTGGATCTACTATTCTCAGAGCCAGCTTTCTCAAAACGCTAGTATGCAAGTCACCAGGAATTTGAAGATTTATCAACTTTTAACCAGCGCTAAATTCTATGAGCTCCTCATTTCCTTAAGATTTGTAATCTCTGCTATCTCTGGGAGGTTTTCTGTTTCTTCTTCCGTGAAGACAGAAATAATAATAATTTAATTTCTCTTCCATTTCCTTATTTCCCAATACAACTGCTGAATAGCCTATAATCAACTTGCAAAGACTGGGTGGTCACAAAACCAATGTGGCTATAAGAGCAGATCATTAGCCACGTTGAGTAGGAAGCAACTGCAGATGTTGGTTTAAACCAAAGATAGACACAAAGTGCTGGAGTAACTCAGCGGGACAGGCAGCATCTCTGGAGAGAAGGAATGGGTGTGGTTTTGGGTCAAAACCCTTCTTCATGTTCCTCTCCAAGAAATACATTACTGCCCTCTCATCATTGCTGTAACTTACCTCTTACATCTTACCTAACTGCAGGAGGCAAGCATCTCCATCTAAGCTCAGCAAATGATTCAGGCAAAGGGGCAAGCTAACATTTTCTCAAAATAAATCAGGATGGGCATGAAAGTCCGAACTGGCCAGCTTTGCCCATTTTTCATGCAAAGCTGCTGATCACAAGAGCCACTTTTTTTCTTCTTCGTTATTTTCACCTTCACATGGAGCACATACAGACTAATGACCTAGCTGGAATCTACACATTCATTATGTTTTTACTTCTGTCACGAAAATGTTTACTTAAAAGGGAAAAATCAGATGGTCAAAAGCATATCCTTCCATTCTGACATGCTGACAATATGCATCATGCAAGAAGCATAAAGGAGGGGGAACGGAATGTTTCTTTATATATTTCCATTGTTTTATAGCTATTATATGGTAACATTTTAGATTCAAAATACATATACATAGAAATAGAGGTTTAAAACTAGCAAGAGTAATTATATGTCAAATTACCTTTTTCCACCAGATTATATTCATAAAGGATCATAGCTTTCAGTGGAATTGCTGATAAAGTACTTTTGGAACGGTGGCCAAGTACTAAGTACGATCTAACCACTGTTTAACGAGCAGTGAATGGCATTTGATAAAATGTCATGCACTGCCAGATGGTTTGTATTGACCAATATGAATCATTATATTTCAGATATCCACCGCCATCTGACATTCTGTGTGCTTGGTGAATTTAAATTGAGGTACTCACCAGGGGATCTGATGCACAGCCTTTTGCAGTACAAGCTTGAACTCGAAAGTTATGGAGACTCCATGGTGTTAGCGTAAGAATTTAAACTAAATAAGATAGACGAGTCTTGCAGTAGCAATCCATTCACAGGTGATAAGTTTTGACAGTATATTTGGTCACTAAGCTCCAAAAAGAACTATTATAAACAGTAAACATAATATCATGTCGCATGTTGTAGAAATATTTTCTGGTAGGAAACTATATTTTATCCTTTTGTGAAAAATATAATGCATCAACTAAATGAAGCATATTCTCCAGTAATATGTAGAATGAAAATTAAGATGTAGGTAGATTAATAAAACTAAAGCATCATGTTAGTCATTAGAATAAAGTACCTGACTTTGGAGAGGGAGACAAGTGAGAGGGACATTTCATTTCCAATTGATAGAAACTTCTCTATTCGAAACCGGGTTTAATTACTGTTCCAACTGAACTTCTCGTTGTTATTGACTTGAAATCAATGTTGAGTACATGCACAGCTCAGAATTTCTAGCCAGCTGTAAGTCACCCATGACTTAATACCATCTTCCACAGTTAGACCAAAATTATCTTTCACATTCACTCGGTATGAACCTGCTGGAATGTCCTGGTAAGATCCTTAATGTTAAGTCAATGCGTAATTGCCAGTATTTGCTGGTCATGAGAAATTCTATCCACAAAATATCCAGAAAAAAATGCCTTGATCACACTCGGGCTTAAAATCAAACTATTAAAATGTTCATTGATAAAAAATAAATAAATCACATTTTGAACACATAGAAATAATAGAATTACAATAAACGCATTAATTTTAAAAAAGCACTATCGAATCCTTGTCTTTGCTCCTAAAATCCATTCAAGTGAAGATAGCTGCAGATCTTGTCCCAGACCGGAGTGTATTTATGTAGAAGCAAAGAACTGCAGATGCTGGTTTACTGAAAGATAGACATGAAGTGCTGGATTAACTCAGCGGGTCAGGCAGTCTCTCTGGAGGGAAAGGATAGCTGATGTTTCTGGACACGGACTTTGAAGCTGCTAACTCTGTCCATTGCTGACCCACTAATGAGCACTGATACATGGTCTCTCAACTTCTATTTTCTGAAGTCAACAATTAGTTCCTTGTTTTTGGTGACTTAGAGAATGATGTTGTTGTTCCAACACCGTTCAACCGGCTATTCCATATCTTCCCTGTACACAGGCTCGTCAACATCCATGATTTGGCCAACAGGATTGGTGCCGTGGGCAAATTTATAGATGACATTGGAACTGTGGTTAGCAGCTCAGTCATGGTGCAAAGAGAGTAGAGCAAGGGCCTAAGCATATTGCCTTGAGATGTACCTGTGCGGATGGTCAATGAGGAGACAATGTTGTTACCGAACCACAATGATTGTGGTTCGAGTAAACTCTTGTTCATCTCATATTTGTGCATCCGGAGTTCTCATGCAATTGGCAGAAATTTCTAAGGATATTAAGCAATTTCTCAATTTATTTTCAAAAACATAAATTTGAAATTGGCAAGCTTGGTTCCAAAGTAATTTTGTTTTATCCAGCAGTGCTAATGCATCTATATCTACTCAGCCTTCAACTTATTTTCCTTGGAAGCTGAGGGGAGTTGATTAAAGTGTATAAAAGTAAAACTGGCCTTGGTGCATAGAAAAGACCTGTATCATTCAGCAAAGTGTCAAAAACCAGAAACAATAGATTTGAGGTAACAGATAGAAAGGTTAGAGGAACAACGAGGAAAAATGTTTTCACAAACAGGATGATCCTGTAGAGGTAGCAACTTAAAAAAAAAAATCATATTTAAACAATTTTTGAATTCATACTCGAAGAGCTGTGACACACAGAGCTACTGATCTAATGTTAGAAGGTAGAAGTAGATTGAGTAGGCCTTTGGGTAACAAAGTGGGCTGTGTAACCTATTTCTGCACCACGTGTATGCTTTTATGATTCATGTAATCCTGGGTTCAGGGCTCAAAAATTAAGTCACATTGTGTATGATTTTTTTAAATGTAGCTTGCACTGAATTATATGTTATTATAAAATTATGATTAAATCCTGTCAACCATCACAGTATATAGCTTGCACAGTACAGAAAATCACTGCCATATTGTTCCAGATGAAATTAGTTCAGATGTACTCCACGTAGAATCATTTTAATACCTATAGCTGTATGCTGTCCCATTTCAAGGACCAATTATCATGCTGGCAAATATATTTGCACCCTTTTTCAAGCGAATAGATCCTTTTCCAAGGTGTGGCCCCAGAATTATTAATGTCAGTCATTATCTACCCAGGGCTTAGCTGAAGGATAACTTTTGTTTGCTCAAATTCTAGTCCTTGAGACAAAAGTTAATATGCAAATTTGATTATCTCTTGTATCTGTCCCTGATCTTATAATGTCTTCTACTCAGCCCGTTATGTCATTGGTTTTCCACTGTTTCTAACTCGTCTCCATTTACAAAAATATTCATTCATATTGCTTCTACACTCATCCCCGTGATATCTGGATAACATGGACACCTATGTTAGACTCCAGTTTATTGACTACAGCTCTGCCTTCAACATTATAATTCCAAAGAAACTCAGCTCCAAACTCTGGACTTAGGAGACAGCAACCCGCTCAGCAACTGGATCCTCAGCTTCCTGACCCATGGACCCCACTTGGTAAGGATAGGCGACAAAACATTGCTCTCAATAATTCTCAACATCAGTGCCCTGCAAGGCAGAGTTCATAGTCCCTTACCATACTCACAAAAGTGTGGCCAAATTCTGCTTTAACTTAATTTACAAGTTCTCAGATGACACCATTGGATCTCAAACAAAGAGGAGATGGAGTATCCTGAAGATAAGAGAGAGTTTAGCAGCTTCACCTCCCCCAGTCTATCACACAAACCAACCCTCTCCACCCCATCCCACCCCGGTCGACTCCATCAAAACTTCACACTGCCTCAGGAAAGCAGCCAGATTAATTAAGGACCACTTGCATCCCTGTCATTTTTGCTTCTCCCCTCCACTGTCGGGCAGAAGATACAAATATGTGAAAGCATGGACCACCAGATTCAGGAACTGCTTCTTTCCTGCTGTTTCTAGACTCTTACTGTAAATGAACCTTTCATAAGTTAGTAATGAATCCCCGATCTTCTAATTGCCACCCTTGTTCTTTTATTCATCTGCACTTTCTTTGTAGCTGTGACAATATATTCCGTGACAACATATAATCCTCCGACATTTTTGCCACTCCAACGGGATCCCACCACTGGCCACATCTTCCCATCTTCTCCCCTTTCTGCTTTCCACAAAGACTCCTCCGTAACTCCCTACTCAATTTGTCCTTTCCCACCCAAACCAACCCTTCCCCAGGTACTTACCCTTGCAACCGCAGGAAATGCTACACTTGTCCCTTTACCTCCCCCCTCGACCTCATCCAAGGACCCAAGCAGTCTTTCCAGGTGAGACTAGGTTCATCTGCACCTCCTCCAATCTCATCTACTGCATCCTCTGTTCCAGCTGTCTACTTCTCTATATTGGTGAGACCAAGTGCAGGCTTGGTGATCGCTTTGTTCGCACTAACCAACCTGATCTCCCGGTGGCTCAGCACTTCAACTTCCCCTCCCGTTCCCAATCTGACCTTTCTGTCCTGGGCCTCCTCCATTGCCAGAGTGAGGTCCAGCGCAAATTGGAGGAACAGCACCTCATATTTCTCTTGGGTAGTTTACACCCCAGCGGCATGAACATTGACTTCCCTAATTTCAGATAGTCCTTGCTTTCTCCCTCCTTCCCCTCCCCCTTTCCAGCTCTCCCACAAGCCTACTGTCTCCGCCTCTTCCTTTCTTTTTCCTGCCCCGACATCAGTCTGAAGAAGGGTCTCGACCCGAAATGTCACCTATTCCATCTCTCCATAGATGCTGCCTCACCCGCTGAGTTTCTCCAGCATTTTTGTCTACCTTCTACTTTTCCAGCATCTGCAGTTCTTTGTTAAACATATATTCTGCACAGTTTGATTTCATTCTTCCTTTGCGTAATGTACACATGTATGGAATGATTTGCCTGGATAGCACTCAAAACCAGGTTTTTCACTGTACCTTAGTCCACATGGCAAAATTAAACCAATACAAGTACCAAGCCAGTTGTGAACTATGAAATTAAATACGTTTTTTACTTTGCTGTTCTGCTTTTCATGTTTTGCAAAATAATATATAATGATTAAAGTGTATATAATTTTGATCTTGTAAGAAAATTAGAATCTAAAACCATTTATTGTTTAGGTTCAAATAAATTAATATATTCAAATGATATATTATATACAAATAATCTCACTTCTCTGGGAACTTTCTTTGACACAAACTTTAAAGTACATTTTAATGCAGTTGGAACTAACAATCATCCATTTCAAAATATATTGCATATTCCGTACAATTATTTTATATACTCCTGAGTTTTATTGATGTGAATATACTGTATGTGGCTGTAAGTATAATATGAAAGGCTGCTTCACCAGCAATCTTCTTTGCTTGCTTTGTGCATATATATGGTCCTCAATGTGTACAGTGTACACAATCTTTCCTTCAAGGTACAATTCAATGATCCAGTTAATTCATTTCACACCAGTGAAATTCAAATGATTTTTGGTGTTGAAAGTACTGTATGTTCCATTTTCACATTTGTACTGTTAATGCAGGCAGTTGAGGATAGGTCCATTATAAAGCTACTTACGATTTTCTCCAGAGATGTAAAATTTGGACTATTCTACAAGAGAATTTCATGATAGTGTTTGATATATATATATATGAGAAAGGGATTAGAGACACTGTATGTGTTAGTGAGTCCGTGAGCCAGTGGAGCAGTTTATGTGGAATGTAAATACAAACACAAAATACAGACCCAGCAAATTGGAATGACCCGTTTCAGTACTATTCATTCTACGGTTAAAAGGTAGGTCCTCAAGGTAGTAAACTCCAGAATACCTCCAATGCCACGTCCTTGTGGGGGTTGGAACAGGAAGATAGGACAGATGACTGTGTAACTGAGCAATTGGCACACGGGGATTCAAATCTTTGGACCATTGGAGTCTCCTATGGACAAGAGGTGATCTGTAACAGAGTTGCACCTGAACTGGATGGGGATAAATACCTTGGTGAGCAGGTTAGCTGGTTCAATTTAGGAGGGTTTAAATTAGTTTGGCAGGGGGCAGGATCCAATGTAATGGTGAGGGAGGTGGGAATTGGTATAGAAGTTCAATAAGTTGTACAGCTAGTTCAATAAACAGGATAGGCAGGAGCATGGCAAGGAGTGGGGAAAGATGATTGGATTAAATTGCATTTATTTCAATGCTAGCAGCCTGAAAGGTAAGGCAGATGACCTCGGGGCGTGGATAGGTATATGAAACTGGTACATTATAGACATTATGGAAACATAGCTAAGGGAGGAACAGGACCAGCAGCTTAATATTCCAGGCTACAGGTGAGTTAGAGGTGGGTTGCTTTATTCGATTAAGGAGAATATCTCTGCAGTCGTTTGAGATTACATTACTGAAGGTTTGGGATGAGACATTAAAGGGGGATGATCGTCTTGTTGGAATTGTACTCCAGGCCCCCAAATAGTCAACTGGAATTAGAGGACCGAATATGGCGGGAGATTGCAGGCAACTGCAAGACTAATGGTTTTGTGATAGTGGGGAGGTTTAACTTTACCAGTAGAGATTGGGGTTGCCATAGTGCCAAGGGCTCAGATGGGGCAGAATTTGTCAAGTGAGTCTGAAAAGTGGAATGTTTTTAAAAGTGTGATGACAAGAGTTCAGGGCATGCGTGTTCCTGTTAGGGTGAAGAGCAAGGCAGGTGGGAGCAAGAAACCCTGGATGACTAGAGAAATCCGGTTAAGATAAAGGAGACATGGCTCAGCCACAGGCAGCTGGGATCAACTGTAAGCCTGGAGGAGTTTAGGGAATTGAGAAGCATACTTGAGAAGGAAATCAGGAGGGCAAAAAGGGGTCATGAGATAGCTCTGGGATGTAAGATTAAGGAGAAATTGCATATGCCGAGAAAACGGTAAATGGAGAGATAGTAGGGCCCATAAGAAATAAAAGTGGTTGTCTACATGTGGAGCCATAGAGGTGGGTAATGTCCACAATTATTATTTCTACCTTGTTTTAACATTGAGAAAGACGTGAAAATGAAGGAATTTGGGAATGTTAATGGAGATGTCTTCTAGACTGCATAAGATGTAGATACATCTCCTGGGCCTGATCAGGACATGTATCCAAGGGTAGAAGGAGCTCGACCCGAAATATAGTCTGTATAGTCCACTAGGGGCGCCGCATTGATGGCAGCCTCTGCCTACAGTCTGTCTGTTTTTCTAATTTTTTTAAATTTTTAGTCTGTTTTAAAAGTGTGTTTTGGAGGTTTCTTTAATTTTTCCATGTGGTGGAGGGGGGTAGGGTAATGGGGAAACCGTTTCCCAGTCACTTCCTGGCGAGGATGCGACTACTCCAAGTCGCAACCTCGCCCCACCCCCCCTCGTGGCCTACCAACTGGATTGGCGCGGCCTTTTCTGCCGGGGACCGGACCAAAGCTTCAGCGGCGGCGGCGCAGCGCTGGATTCACCACGGAGCGGGCGATGCCTACCTGGATCGCCGTTTGAAGCTCTGGAGTGCTGGGCCTGCTGCTTCAACATCTCGGAGCTGGGGTTTGGAGAGCTCCCAGCGCGAGGGGCGCTGACCAACATCGAGGAGTCCTGGGACCCTTTGCCGAGGGCCGCCAGCGTGAATCTCTGACCAGCGCAGCCTGTGGACTTCGGGAGCCGTGGACCCCAGTAGGAAGTGGCCGATTCGGATGTCCAAGCCGTTGAGGTGATTCTCCCGTTCCGACGTAAGAGTTCCATCATCCTGGCGAGAGGGCCTGAACATCGGGCCGACCATGGCGGCGACTGCGAGGGGTTCGGAAGCGCCCCGACCACGGGTGAACAACGGAGGACAATGGAGGAGGATGACTGTATTTTACATCCTTCCCTCACAGTGGGAAATTTTGATTCCGCTGTGTGGGGATGTCTGTGTTAAAGTCTATCCTGTTCTGTGCTCTTTATTATTCATATGGCTGTATGATGACAACACGTTTCACTGTACCAATTGGTACATGTGACAAATAAATGTATCTTGTAGCTTGTATCTTGTAACATCACTCATTCCTTCTCTCCAGAGATGCTGCCTGTCCCACTGAGTTACTCCAGCTTTTTGTGTCTATCTTTGGTTCAAACCAGCATCTGCTGTTCCTTCTTACACATGTATCCAAGGGCATTGCTGGAAGCTAGAGCAGAAATTTCAGGAATCACACAATTTATGGAAGAAGTAACCTAAAAGGTTAACAAGGGGAGGGCCAGCGACTTAGTCTTTTTGGAAGATAGACACAAATTGCTGGAGTAACTCATCAGGACAGGCAACGTTTCTGGAGAGAAGGAATGGGTGACGTTTCGGGTCAAGACCCTTCATCAAACTGAGTCTATTTAGTCTATATAGACTTCAGCAAGGCCTTTGATAAGGTTCCTTGTGGTAGGTTGCTCTGGAACGTTTTATCGTGTGGGATCCAGGGAAACTT
Organism: Okamejei kenojei; assembly: GCA_035221665.1. Classification (NCBI taxonomy): domain Eukaryota; kingdom Metazoa; phylum Chordata; class Chondrichthyes; order Rajiformes; family Rajidae; genus Okamejei; species Okamejei kenojei. The sequence continues at coordinate 72,193,893 of CM069138.1, read as the reverse complement.
TAATAGGTAACTGGATAAAGACATAGCTTCATGGAAGGAAGCAAAGGATGGTGTTGGATGTCTGTGTTATGACTCAGGGCTTGATACTGGGCCCATTGCTATTTGTCATCCATATTAACAATTTGCATGAGCTAAGCATGATTAGTCAATTTTCAGATTTAAATAGGTGGTATTATTGACAGTAAAGTTATCACGAATTATGGCAGGATCTTGACCAGCTGGGAAAATGGACCGAGGAATGGCAAATTAAGTTTAATTTAGATAAGTGTGAGGTGTTACCTTTTGAAAAGTCAAATTAGGGCAGGACCTTCCCAGTGAACAGCAGGCGCCTGCACAGTGTTGAAGAGTAGAGGATCTAGGACAGTGATTCTTAACCTGGGGGGTCGTTTGGGTCTTAACCGGGGGTCATGAAGGGGACACAAATAACATATCAATTTGTTGAGCCCATGTTTAGGAACCTAACAAAGGTACATACCACATACAGTATTTTGTTCGCGTATTTGCGTACTGGTGCCAAAAAGGTTACGAACCACTGATCTAGGAGTACAAGTACGTATCTTGTTCCTTGACAGTAGCATTGCAAGTAGATAGAGTGATGAAGAAGGCTTTTGGCATTTTGACTTCATTATTCAGAAAATTGCGTAAAGAGGTTGCGATGTTGTGTTAAAATTGGAAAAGATGTAATAGGCTTGCAAAGAAATAAAGAGAAGGTTTGCAAGGATGTTGCCAACACTTAAGGGAGAGTACTGTAGGGAGAAGTTGGGCAGGTTAGGACTATATTCCTGGGAGTGCAAGAGGGATGATCTTATAGAGGTGAAATACCTGGGGAATGCTCAGAGTCATTTTTCTCAGGGTAATGTAATCAATAACTCAAAGGTATAAGTTTAGGGTGAGAGGGGAAACATTTAATACGTACCTGAAGGACAACATTTTTACACAGAAGATGGTGGGCATATGGAACAAGCTGCCAGAAGAAGTACTTGAAGCAGGAACAATTACAACATTTAAAGAACATTTGGACAAGTACTTGGATAGGAAAGATATGGTGGGATTTTGTTTAAATGTGGGTAATTGGGACTAGCTTAGATGGGATATCTTGGTTGGCATGGAGGAGTTGGGCTGAAGGGTCTTTATCCAAAATCTATGATTCTATAAATATTTGGATTCAACTCTAAATGTGTGTTAGTGCCAAGTAATCCATTTCAACAGTAGCGAGAGAATATTATTTTAACAGTAGCGAGAGATGTACCTTTTTACATTCTAAAGCAGTGGTTCTTAACCCGGGGGTCGTGACCCCCTATGGGGGTCGTTTGGGGCTTTGCTGGGGGTCATGAAGGGGCACAAATAACATATCAATTTATTGAGCCCATGTTTAGGAACCTAACAAAGGTACATATCACATGCAGTTTTTCGTTCGAATATGTGCGTACTGGTGGCAAAAAGGTTAAGAACCACTGTTCTAAAGGAACAGAGAACTGTCCAGAAAGTGAATTAAAAGAAAAAAACTTGCCAGATCGGATCGGAAGAAGCAGGATTGTTCTGAGCCATGAAAGGAAAGTTAAAGCTTTCTCGACATTCAGCTCTCTCTCTCAATGTACAGCTTATTTGAGGAATCAGAACCATTTCTGTTATCTGATAGTGTTTCTTTCCACTGCACAGCTGAGACTTCTTGGTAGTTTTAGATAGATGATAGATTTCTTGATAATTCAGGCTGGTGCTTACAGGTAAGGCATATGCATTATACACCTCATGGTATGCTGCCAAGATAACTGAAATATGCTCACAACCTCAACTGCACTCAACATGATTCAAAGCTTGAGATCAAATCTGTGCTCCTAGTTTTATTTAGCAAAAAGCTGCAAGAAATAAGTGCTGGACAACACAAAACATACCTTTAAAGGAATTCATCTATGGTAACCATTTACCTCTTGATGGACATAGATAGGGTGAATCCACAGTCTTTATCTAGGGTAGGGAAAATAAAAACATAGGTTTAAGGTGAGAGGGGGATATGAACATGCGGGTGATAGGTATATGGAATGAGCTGCAGTTGAGCACACCATAGCAGCATTTAAAAGAAATTCAGGCAGTTACATGGGCAAGGGAAGGTTTAGAGGGTTATGGGCTAAACACGGGAACATGGGTATAGCTCAGAAGGAGCAGTATGGATGGAGTTGGGCAGAAGGGCCTGTTTCCATGCTGTAACTATAACTCTCAGAGTCAGAAAATCCACACTAACCCACTAATGGCCTCGCTCCAATATCCAACATAGGTTGGCAGAGGTTCATAAGGTCATAAGAGATAGGAGCAGAATTGGGCTATTCAGCCCATCAAGTCAACTCTGCCATTCAATCATGGCTGATCTATCTCTCTCTCCTAACCCAATCTCCTGCCTTATCCCCACGACTCCTGATACATGTACTAATCAAGAATCTATCTATCTAAGCCTTAAAAATATCCATTGACGGCCTCCACAGACTTCTGTGGCAAAGAATTCCACAAATTCACCATCCTCTGATTAAAGAAATTCCTCCCTATCTCCTTCCTAAAGTAACGTCCTTTAATTCTGAGAGTATGACCTCTAGTCGTAGACTCTTCCACTAGCAGACACACCCTCTCCACATCCACTCTACCCAAGCCTTTCCTAGGTTGATACAGGTTAAATCTTTTAGCACACACGTTTTCAAGGGAAGTAAATGAGAAACTAAGTTTTGCATTCTGGGTCAGCAAAAAATCCCATGGAAGATCAGTAATGGTGGTGCAGAAGATTCATAAGGAACCGCCAATTAGCTTCCATTTTCTTTTCAGAACCAGCAGAATTCAGAGACAAGCTGGAAATCTGATCCACTGTGTCCTCACTAAAGAATCCTACAGTGGAATGCAAATATATAGAGCAGAGGGCCAGATGCACTTCACATCAGGTCCCTCAGTTCTACCCTCGGGATGGCTGGTGTGAGAAGCATGGCCTTTTCATTTGAATGGTTTTGCTGAAATTGAGTTATAAGTTAAGTGCATGTAGGTAAGTTACTTACTTTCATACCTTTAATTGATTTCTAGTACTAAGGTATTTAATTTTTTTTTTAATTTTTTTTTTAAATTGTTTGATCTGCTTGAATAGATTTTAAATATCTCATTTAAAAATAGTTCAAAGTTCTTTAATAGCAAAAGGCTGTCAAGGTTCTGTGAAGGCAGGCCTTAGATCACGTCACACAAGGCTTAGTTACCAGTTCTTGCCTGGTCTGCCTCGTCAGATGACCCACAGGCACGAAGATTTGGTGGCCTCCGCAAGCTGAAGAGGAACTGTGGACAGTCAGGTTGATTAGCAGGATGAACCTAGGATGGTCTGGCTCGTTAGATTTAAGAAAGCATGCATCAAGCCTGATGGACAGTGATAGCAACAACAGTGTCTGAAAAGATTACCTTTTCACTCAACATATTTTCACTCTGCTTCGTTCCAAACTGGCACATAGATCATCAGCAGTAACAATCAAAATGAAATCAAAGAGTTCTAGAGAAGAGGTTGATGCATAGGTCAACACAGCTGTATATTTAATCTCCTCTCCCTGTGACACTATGGTACCATTCCTCAAACATAAGAAGTTGTTTTTCTTAACGGTAGGAAAGTGACCAGCCTGCAACCCACTCTGCTTAACCATGAGCAACCGTTTATTGTCCGACCCAGACCGTGCTCCAATAAATGTGATTGTGAAGGTGCTAAAAGATGTACGTTTGCCAAGCTTGTTGCAAGTTGCAACTTGAATCTGTGCCTTTGTAAAGTATGGTTACGCATAATAAGCAATGAAAGTGCTGTAACGTTATGTAAAGATTTTGCATGATCTGGCAGTAAATGGATGACATGGTAAGAGGCCATGCACCATGCACTTCATATTTTGACCATCTACTTGTAAAACAAACTAATGGACAGTCTTTACTAGCCTATGGATTTCCATAGTACCTGTACATCACCATACTTGTGCATATGACAATGAATATGACCTGACTTGAATGTGTGTAATTCCTATTGGCATCTAAACCCTGGCAATGCAAATATTTTATGTTGCCCTTGACATTGCAGCCTGGTAGGCACACCCGTGGGTTGTGCTTTGATAGCTCAAATCGACTAAGCTTCATGAGACAGAAGATACACACAAAATGCTGGAGTAACTCAGCAGGACAGATAGCATCTCTGTAGAGATGTAATGGGTGATGTTTCTGGGTCGACACCCTTCTTCAGACTGATGTCAGGGGAGAGGGAGACACATTGATAGTTTCCATGAGACAGAGCTCACCTAACAACATCAGCTGATTTGGCCAAAACACCTGTTCCTGGCTTCATATTTTCTGCTCTTTCCCTTGGATTGGACCACCACTTCTTTTAACTCGCACTGCTTTTGAAGAGATTGAAATGATGAGTTAAATGTGGTTCACAGGGTAAATATGGTTTGAATTATTTTGGTAATCTGTGTACCTATCTGTTTCTCCATCCCTGCTTGAAATTGGGTGCCAAAAGTCACTAGGGAAATTGATGAGGGTAAAGTGGTGGATGTTGTTTATATGGACTTCAGAAATGCCTTTGACAAGGTTCCACATGGAAGGTTGGTTAAGAAGGTTCAATTGTTGGGTATTAATGGTGCAGTAGCAAGATGGATTCAACAGTGGCTGAATGGGAGATAGCAGAGAGTAATAGTGGATAACTGTTTGTCAGGTTGGAGGCCGGTGACTAGTGGAATACCTCAGGGATCTGTGTTGGGTCCACTGTTGTTTGTCATATACATCAATGATCTGGATGATGGTGTGGCAAATTGGATTAGTAAGTATGCAGATGATACTAAGATAGGTGGTGTTGTGGATAATGAAGTCGATTTTCAAAGTCTACAGAGAGATTTAGGCCATTTGGAAGAGTGGGCTGAAAGATGGCAGATGGAGTTTAATGCTGATAAGTGTGAAGTGCTACTTCTTGGCAGGACAAATCAAAATAGGACGTACATGGTAAATGGTAGAGAATTGAGGAATGCAGTTGAACAGAGGGATCTTGGAATAACTGTGCGTAGTTCCCTGAAGGTGGAATCTCATGTAGATAGGGTGGTAAAGAAAGCTTTTGGTGTGCTGGCCTTTATAAATCAGAGCATTGATTATAGAACTTGGAATGTAATGTTAAAATTGTACAAGGCATTGGTGAGGCCAATTCTGGAGTATGGTGTACAATTTTGGTCGCCAAATTATAGGAAATATGTCAACAAAATAGAGAGAGTATGGAGGAGATTTAGTAGAATGTTGCCTGGGTTTCAGCACCTAAGTTACAGAGAAAGGTTGAACAAGTTAGGTCTTTATTCTTTGGAGTGCAGAAGGTTAAGGGGGGTCTTGATAGAGGTCTTTAAAATGATGGGAGGGATAGAGTTGACGTGGATAAGCTTTTTCCATTGAGAGTAGGGAAGATTCAAACAAGAGGACATGATTTGAGAATTAAGGGACAGAAGTATAGGGGTAACATGAGGGGGAACTTCTTTGCTCAGAGAGTGGTAGCTGTGTGGAATGAGCTTCCAGTGGAAGTGGTGGAGGCAGGTTCGATTTTATAATTTAAAAATAATTTGGACAGGTATATGGACGGGAAAGGAATGGAGGGTTATGGTCTGAGTGCAGGTAGATGGGACTAGGTGAGAGTAAGTGTTCGGCACAGACTAGAAGGGCCATGATGGCCTGTTTCCCCAGCTGTAATTGTTATATGGTTATATGGTTAAAGTCCAATCCCATTAGAGTGAGTGCTCCTTTCTTATTTCTAAGCTTCACACATACCGCCTCAGCAGAGGAAGTCTCCAATAAGTTATCTCTGAGTGGTGCTATGACAGTCTCCCTGATGAGTAGCGTAATCTCTCTACCTCTTTTTCCTCCCTCTCGCTCACGTCTGAAACCTTGAAACCCCGGAACATTGAGCTGTCAGTCATATCCCTCCCAGAACCATGTTTCTGCAATGGCCACAACATCATGGTCTTAAGCACCAAGTCCATGCTCCAGGTTCATCTATTTACTCCACAATAATCCTTGCATTGAAATAAACATACTTCAGCCCATCTGCATCACAATATTCCTTCACCACTCCTTGCCTGTCCTTCCTCAGCCCTAAACTTTACCCTCTTTCACTTTCTGGCCTACTATTCTGGTCTCTACCCCCTTGCCTCTCAAGTTTAACCCCCCCCAAGTAACACTAGCAAACCTCCCTGCAAGGATAATGGTCTCCCTCCAGTTCAGAAGCAAATCGTTTCTCTTGTACAGGTCACATCTACCACAAAAGGGATAGGTAGCTTCTCGTGATTGAATACTTTGGGCTGATCTCATAAAATCCAATAAGGCCAGCCTAACAAGTTACTAGCAAGTACTAAGCTCATGCTTTTGCTTCTTTGCTGTTCTAACAACCATATTGAAAAAAAAATCATGACTGGCGAACAAGAAAACAAAGCCCTTTGAATTAAACCCACAGTTTGGATTTTATCACATAAGTGTCATTTTTAGTGCATAGAATAAACACCATGATCATTCATTGAGAGTTTTACAGTATTTTCATAAAGCAGAAGCATCCTGTCTGGGGTTCTACAGGCATGCAAAGTGAAGATCACTGCATTATTAAGTTGCTGATGCACACATCTTCTAAGTGCAGTACTTGACAATTGTCAGAAGGGAGCACTTTTGAGCCATTTAAATACTACATGTTAAATTACTGCAATATGTGAGCTATATAAAATGATGCTATCTCAGGAGTTTTTTAGGTGTTAAAATGGTCATTAAAAATTAAGTGCCACATGCAAGTTGTCATCTAGAATATTAATTTACCTTTGCTAATCATGTTTTCAACTTTGGGCAAAAACAAAATCACCTACCATTTGGTGAGTCTGGCTTTAACCATGAGGTGTTAAAGGAATCAGATGTCTAAGACTGGACAAGAGGAGAAGGAACATCTTCAGGGCGAGCAGTACTAGCCGGATTTATTGTGCATCCTCCACCAGTGCGCATCTGATAAGAAAAAGCATTAAAAAAAAGTTTTCTTCTTTCCTCTTACATAAAATAACAGTTCTCCTGGTTTGCTATCACACAATACTCATTGAATAATTACAAAGATTATTCAGAGTATTTATTTAATTTAATTAGGCACAAATTTAAAATAACCAAGCAGAAAGAGCAAAGTGTTGGAAATCTGAACAGAGTGAAGATTGATTTGATACTTGAATGGAAGGGGAATAAAATGAGACAAAGGAAATAAAACTAAGCTGACGACTTGAGCAGCCATGATTCAGATGGACGTTATGCAGCCGAACACAAACATTACAAGAAACATTAGAAATTCCAAATTAGACTGGTGAAAGGTTTCAAACATATTCTTTCTTTTTCAGACACTGACTGCCATTTGTTTTGTACATCAGTATTTTCTCTTTTATTTCCACTTAAAATGGTCTGACAAAATCATTTAATCACCAGAAAAATCAATTATAGTTAAATTTCTACAAATGGATGCATTGCAATGTACAACTCTGTAAAAAAAAAATAGTATTCTGCTTTGAAATGAAAGTTGCATTTCCATGGGCATCTCTTTAAAATTAAATAGACATATATTGTCTCCTGTCAAGGAATAATCTCATTTATGACTTCTAACTTCATTCCAACACACCATATACAACAACTTCCCTTACTCCATCTTTCACCCAAATACATCCCTTCAACTTGTCTGATGGGTCTTATTTATTCATTCCAATGTAATCATAGCAAAACTACTACATGAATGGTGTAGAGAGTCATATAAGGGTTCACAAAAAGCTGGAGAAACTCAGCGGGTGCAGCAGCATCTAAGGAGCGAAGGAGATAGGCGACATATAAGGGTTACCTGATTTGCCGCTTAACCCATGGTACAGAAATATTTGTGAAAATTTCTAACACAGGGAGTGCTAGATTGGTCTCTGACTGATCAGACACTTCAACTTTCTGAAGCACCTGACAACCAAAGATTGTTCCACCTTTCTGAAGTCAAATATATGCCACTGGGATTGGGGCTGGTGCTGACTTGTAAGGGCAGGGAGTTGTGGGGTAAAGGGTATCGTAGTCATGGGACAAAGACCAAGCATTCAGGGCTTGTTGGGAAGCAAGGTAAGTGGCGGGAGGGTGGTGCGATGGGTGATTAAGGCTGGAAAAGACTTGGGAGAGGATTTTGGACATTTGAAGAAATTGGCGTAATCAGGGGATTGGGAGGGCTTGAGCATCTGGGGATTGGAGGGACAGAGGATATCAGAAAATCAGTGTCAAGTCAAGTCAAGTTATTCGTCACATACACATACGAGATGTGCAGTGAAATGAAAAGTGGCAATGCTCGCGGACTTCGTGCAAAAAAAAAAACCAAAAAAAAACTAAAAACAAAAAAAACTACAAGCACAATGGAACAGAATCACATATTCTTTTACATATTAAATATTGTGGACGGAAGGAAAAAGGGAAAAAAAAACCCAGCAATTTTTTAAAAAGCAGTAGAGTGGTACAGTAAAGTTAGTCCCTGGTGAGATAGGAGTTTACAGTCCTAATGGCCTCTGGGAAGAAACTCCTTCTCAATCCTCTCCGTTCTCACAGCATGGCAACGGAGGCGTTTGCCTGACCGTAGCAGCTGGAACAGTCCATTGCAGGGGTGGAAGGGGTCTCCCATGATCTTATTGGCTCTGGAGTTGCACCTCCTGATGTATAGTTCCTGCAGAGGGGCGTGGGAAGTTCCCATAGTGCGTTCGGCCGAACGCACTACTCTCCGCAGAGCCTTCTTGTCCTGGGCAGAGCAATTCCCAAACCAGATTGTAATATTTCCGGACAAGATGCTTTCCACAGCCACTGAGTAGAAGCACTGGAGGATCCTCGGAGACACTCTGAATTTCCTCAATTGCCTGAGGTGGTAAAGGCGCTGCCTTGCCTTACTCACCAGTGCTGCAGCCTGTGATGTCCATGTCATATCCTCAAAGATGTGGACTCCCAGGTATTTAAAACAGCTCACCCTATCCACAGTATCCCCATTTATCCTCAATGGTGTGTACGTCCTCGGCTGATGTGCCCTCCTAAAGTCCACGATCAGCTCCTTAGGTTTTTTGATGTTCAAGAGGAGGCTGTTGTCCTGACACCAGAGTGCCAGATCAGCCACCTCCTCCCGGTAGGCCTTCTCATCGTTGGCTGAGATCAGGCCCACCACCACAGTGTCATCAGCAAACTTGATTATCGAGTTGGAGCGGAACCTAGCCACACTGTCATGTGTGTACAGGGAGTACAATAGGGGGCTTAGGACGCAACCCTGGGGGGATCCTGTGCTCAGGGTGAGGGACTTTGATGTATTCCCTCCCATCTTGACTACCTGGGGCCTGGCAGTGAGAAAGCCCAGGGCCCAGGCACACAGGGGGGTGTTAAGCCCCAATTCCAGTAGCTTCTCGGCCAGTCTGGTGGGGACTATCGTGTTGAAGGCTGAACTGAAGTCTATGAACAGCATCCTCATGTAGCCCCCCTTCTGGCTGTCATGATGAGAGAGAGCAGTGCGCAAAACCTGGGAGACCGCGTCGTCCGTGGATCCGTTCGGACGGTATGCGAATTGTAACGGGTCCAGGTTGCGAGGGAGTTTGGGGGTTTGGCTAAAACTTTGTGGGTATGGAAGGATCCTGATTTTGAAGGGTTATAAGAATATATACGAGCAGCAGGTGTTGATCATCAATGCGTGTTCTGCCTTTTTAATAACTTCATGACAGGCTATTTACCAGAACCACCCTCAAAGAGTCATTGAATCACAGATAAATACAATTTAAAAATGGGCCTTCGGCCCACCAACTCCACGCTGACCTTCAAACACCCAGTTTTATACTAATCCTATCAAAGCCCACTTAATCCATTCTAAATTCACATCAGTTTCCTCAGGTTCTACACTCATCCACACTTGGGTCAATTAGCAGCAGCCGATTACGTAACTACCAACATATTTTTGAGGTGTGGGAGGAAACAAGAGTCATTGGAGGAAATACCTGCCATCACAGGTAAACATAGAAACATAGAAAATAGGTGCAGGAGTAGGCCGTTCAGTTCTACAAGCCAGCACCGCCATTCAATATGATCATGGCTGATCATCTAAAATTCCTGCTATCTTCCCATATTCCTTGATCCCTTTAGCCCTAAGACCTATATCTAACTCTCTCTTGAATAGAATGTGCAGACTCTACACAGACAGCACCAGAGATCAGGATTGAACTTGAATCACTGGAGCTGTGCGGCACAACCCTCTTAAATGTGCCACTCTTTCCTCTTTCCTACATGAACACCATAGCCCTTGATCACCTTAATATCGAAGGTTGCTGGGGTCAGGACAAGCTAAGTAAGGGTTTCAGCATCTATACCTCAGTTGGCTAGGAGTAAGATCAGAGATGCCTGAGTAGAGTCAGCATCATGTGACATGCAGGATTACAGATAGATTAAAGGTATCATTGTGTTTAACTTGTAAAACTTAATTGTCTTGAGATTTCCCAACAATGGCCATGCTAGGAGATAACATGGTCTAATATGTATGGCATGCAGAATAACGGCGTCTGGTGCACGACTGGCTAGAGAGTCATCTCATACACACACTGAGATGAATCGCTGAAAGAAGTAGTGGTCAAATTTCCAGTGACCCAAAACAGCCCTGGAAAATGGATGTTATGGAAATTTTTTTTTTTTTTTTGTTCATGTATTTTTCAGCTTTTCTATGCACTGCTATGTTTGGTTCAACGTTAAAATATTTAGCAGCAAAGAATCTGTATAAGCTTTCCAAATCATTCAATGTTGTATTAATCAATCAAGGCTAAAAGTAGGCTGGATGAAAGAAGAGGAAAAGGTATACCATAACCACAGCACATCTATAAATAATGCAGAAAAATCCAATCATATAGATATCATTGACGGCTTTGGGAAAACCATGAGTGGTCAAAAATAAACATATAAGCTTTTATTAAAATTTATCTGCTTAATTAAATACTTTAAAACATTATTTGTAAAGATAAATAATACATTTAAAATTTCACTGATGCTTTCTATTCACTCATTATGCTCTTTCATCATCCAGTTTCTAAACCAAGCATAAATTATGCTTCTTCAATTAATGTGTATAAAATAGAGCTGCAATGTCATGGTTAGCGGAAATTGGATAATCAAATGTACCCACATTTTGGTACGGAGATTAAATGGGAAAGTAAAATTAGGTTTTTAGATGATATATGAATGTTTGCTCACTGTGGCAGTTAGAAATTTGCTCAGATAATTCCAAATCAAGGCATTTTCTTGGAAGAAACATTACATAGTGAAAGTCCTGTGAATGAATAATTGAGTCATTTTGTAGATATTTCCGCTTGTATTAGCATCCATTGGTAATATCATCATATTTCTTGGCAAGATTTTTCTATTTGCTTGCATTTTATTGTCCACAATGAATCTTCCTAGAGCACAGTCATACTGTAAAGAACCAGGAACTTTTTCCCAACTCGTCCATGCCAACCATAAAGCCCTATGACTATGTGTTTGCTCCATATTTGTTTGTGTTATGTGCCCTATGTGTTTGCTCCATATTTGTTTGTGTTATGTGCCCTATGTGTTTGCTCCATATTTGTTTGTGTTATGTGCCCTATGTGTTTGCTCCATATTTGTTTATGTGTTTGCTCCATATTTGGCTCATATCCCTCTAAACCTGTCCTATCCATGTAGTCGAATTAATGCAGTAGTACAATCACCTTGGCCTGAAAAATGATAGTTGTTCACTCATAGACCAACCTGTGTTTACCAAAGAAGGGTCCTGACCTGAAACCTATCCATGTTCTCCTGAGTTGCTGCTTAATCTGTTAAACTACACCAGCACTCTAAGCCTTCTTTTGTAAACTAGCATCTGCAGTTCCTTGCTTCTACAGAGTTTACGGATGTCAGTTGCTTAGAGACATTGTTGTTTAGATGGCTATTCACACTCAAGCATAGTGAGATGGTTGCACAGCACACTCCAGGCTGACAGCGTTTCCACAGGCTGAGCTTTTTTTTTTGTATCTTCAAACACTGTTCTCCAGGAATATCCAACAGAGTGGGAATGTGCCTCCATAGCAGCAGTCACTCCTGGAGATCAAATCACTGCAGGCGTGAAGGGTTCATCACTGAAAGATCTCTTCTGTCAGGGTTCAGAAGTACCTACCCTCCTGACTACATTATTCCGTGAAGCAATACCTGCACAAGCTACGAATCCATTGCCGAGAAGTGGAACCTCACAAACCTCTGCCTGGTTTGCTCTATTTTTATCTGTCGACCCCATTCTCCCTCTAAACTTTGATGCCCTCACTAATTAAGAAGTACTTACCACTGCATTAGGCAGTAAGACACCCTCTTTTTCCGAAAAGAAGACTTCATCTATGTCACATTCTGTTGACAGGAACAGGCAGACGATACATAAAATTAACAATAACTACACACTTCCCAAAGTGCAGGCCCTCATAAGCTGCACACATGTAGCCATTTGTGCAAGAAATGTGGATTGTACTTGGACTAAATATTGGTTCTTATTCTTGTTCTGTGGGATCCATTGAAGAGCAACTATAAATGAAAGGATTCTTAATTGAGATGCAAAGTGAAGTAATTCAATCTGAAACTTAGGTACTATTTCTAATCAAAGGAAACTATGAAAGTGTGAAGAGTGAAATAACTATGATAGATTGGTGAGCTTCATTAAACATGCATGATTGTAGCTGGCAATTCAAGAAATGAATACAGGAAATACAAAAAATAGCATACATTTGGTAGATAGTCAGAACCTTTATCCCAGGATGCAAATATCAAATTCTAGAGGGAATAACTTTAAGGTAAGAGATGCTAATTTTATAGAAGATGTGCAGGGGAATCTTTTTTACACAAATGGTGGTGAATGCCTGGAATGCACTGCTGGGGATTTTCAGAGATTTTTGAATGGCATAAGGAAATGCAACAAATGGAGGGATATAGATTATGTGTCGGCACATACGACTTGCTCTTGACATCATGTTTGGCAGAGATGTTGTGGTCCGAAGGACTGTTCCTGTGCTGTACTGTTCTATAGACTGGTGTTCCTGATACGGCATCCTGTAGATCAGCGAGACGAAACAAAACAAAAAGCTTTTCGCTGTACTTCAGTACACGTGACAATAAACTGAACTGAACTGAACTGGACCAAGCGTCGACTCGGAGACAGTTTTGCTGTACACTTGCACTCAGACTGCCATGGCCTACTGGATCTCCAGGTTGCTAGCATTTTTCACTCCCCTTCCCATTCCCATACTGACCTTTCTGTCCTGGGACTCCACCATTGCTAGAGCGAGGCCACATGCAAACTGGTCAATGGTTTCTTTATTTTCACGTGTGCCAGGTGCAATGAAATACATTTTTGCATACATCTCAGCAAGCCTATCCCCGTACACAAATACCATAACCCCAGTCAGTATAGAATGTACTGAACAAGCCACTGAGTCCGTATGCAAGAGGTGCCATTTTGGCGTAATTTTCCAGTCCCAGCTGGCCACAAAGGCTCGTTGCAGCCGTCACCTCTATTGTCCCGCAAACTGATGTCCCTCTCCACGTCTGGAGAAACATCTCATATTCCACTGGGGAAATGGTATGAATATTGAATTCTCCAATTTTAGGTAACCTCTAACCCCCCACCCCGCCATAACCCCCGCCCATATCTCACCCCCCCTTTCCCTCCCCTTAGCCTGACTTGATTCCCACCTACTTTAACCATCCCTCCGGCTACTTTCCTCCCTCTGGCTTCACAATTCACGACTCTTCAAAGTTGTGTCACACCTTCTGCTCTTATCTCTGGCCTTTGTTCCAACCATCTGCCTATCAAACACCTCTCTCGCCTATGTCCACCCATTACCTGCCATGATATGTCATGCCTCTCCCCGTTACAGCTCCTACAATCAGTCTCAGATTGACAATCAACCTGAAACGCTTATCCATGTTCTCCAGAAATGCTGCCCGACATCTGAGTTACACCAGCACTTTGTGTACTTTCCTGTACTGTTCTATGTTCTATGTTCTAAAAGTGAGACATTTATGTCAAAAGAAAACACAACCATGATTGGCAGAAGAATGTAAGTATTAGAAGAGTTATATAAGATTGCCAGACTGAGGAGCAAATTTCACAATTGGGAATAATTTTGATTTCAGCAGAGAAGGACAGAGAAATTAATCAAATACACAGGACAAGATGTTAAGAAGTCCCTTGTGCCAGTAGGTGGGGAGCATTTCACAACATTCATTGATTGCTGAGAGTGGTGGACGCTCAACATTGTGGGGGGGGGGGGTACGTATACGTATATCTTGGCCTGGGTAACCTTCAGGACAGTTGGGCACAGGACACATCATCAGTAGTTGCATCATCATAATATTGCATAAATAGAATAGGAGAGATAACTTACAGAGAACATAAAAGTCGACTGTAGTACCTTCTAGAGAAATTTAAGAATAGATTAATGAAGTCAAGCATTGATTCCCTGTAGTCAGAAACAAGATAATTCACATTAGCCCACAAATCAGAAGAACAGATCCTCATATTCCCCTTGGGTAGACTACAACCAATGTCCTGCAAAACAGCAATTTGCCTTCTCTGCGAATCAGCCTGGTACTAGTTCAGAGTTTACGTCTTGGTACCAATTAGTATTACTTAGTATTGGTATTCGTTTACTATTTTCATGTGTACTGAGATATAATGTAAATCGTTGGGCACGATCCAGTCAAAGTATACTATACTTATGTACAATAAAGCCACACACAAGTGCAATAGGTAGTGCATATAGAAAAGCGGAAATATAGAAAAATATAGAAAATATAGTGAAGTTACTGACAAAGAGCAATTTGCAATGACATGTAAAGACACACCCTACTTGCTTAGCATTCATAAATGACAGCAGCAGAGAAGAAACTGGCCCTGTCTTGACAGTTAGGGCGAATAATGACGATATCTATATAAAAAATTAGAAAATAGTATAGAAACAAATTATCTTAACCTCTTAAATTAGTATCAAGGAATATTTTGTATTTTCAATGAATATTTTGTGGATGAATTATATAAAGTTTTACTAGTATTTCATATTATTAATCACATAATATTTGGCATTATACTTAAAATTAGAGACAAAATAAATAGCAGTATGAGTATATTGCTAATATTATAAATGTATTATTAGTATCATGTATTCTTAGTTATATAAAATATATAACCTTGAAATTTATAATTAAGAACAATACAAATAATATTAATAGTATGAATTGATCATTAATATTATGTATTTTTACTATAGTAAAATAATGTACTCTGTTATTATTTTGTTTCTATAATAAATAAATATAAAAAAATAAAAAAAAATTAAAAAAAAGAAACTGGCCCTGAATCTGGTGGTACATGCTTTCATGCTTTTGATTCTTCTGCCTGAACGACGAGTGGAGAAGAGGGAATGGCTTGGGTGAAAGAGGTCCTCGATTACGATG
Organism: Okamejei kenojei; assembly: GCA_035221665.1. NCBI lineage: Eukaryota > Metazoa > Chordata > Chondrichthyes > Rajiformes > Rajidae > Okamejei > Okamejei kenojei. Next base: position 72,178,371 of record CM069138.1, on the reverse strand, counting down.
GCTGCGTTCCTCAGTCAATGTGGTGTTACAGAGTCGGTGGGTAGGAGGCTGGCCCAAATGGAGGACTGGGCCACAACACAACTCTATAATTTCTTGCAGTCTTGCAAAAGCCATTGCCAAAACAATCTGTGATACCTCACAACAGGATGCTTTCTACAGTATGTAGAAGTTGGTATGAGTTATTGAGAACTTCCCTTGATTTCTGAGGAAATATAATAAACAAATTATAATAAACAAATACCAATACCAATCAATACCAAAATCAAAACTCTGAGCTAGCAGCAGGCTGATTTCCATGGGAAGGTAAATAGCTCCTCTGCATGACATTGGTTCTGTTCTCAGGAAGTATTCAGCTATGTTCTAATGTATTTTTGCTGTATTTGGCAGGGTTTTGGAAGCTATGTTAGTATTCTAAGGAAGTAGAGGCATTGGTGTGCTTTCTTGGCTGTAGATTCAATGTGGTTGGTCCATGTTAAATTGTTGATGGTATTTACATTCAGGAACCTAAAGTTCTTGACATCTCTACTTTGGGCATGAACTCCATCTCACTTCCTGAAGTGAAAAACTAGATCCTTCATCTTGTCAATATTGAGGTAGAGGTTGTTGTCTTGATACTATATTATTACGCTTTCTATGTCCCCCCTGTCCTTGTCGACCAAATCCTCAGCGATTATCACCTCTTCACACTAGTTCTATGTTATAGTGCTTTCTCATCCACTCCACACACACTAGGGGCAACTTACAGAGGCAAATTAACTAACAAACCTGCACATCTTTGAAATGTGGGAGGCAACCGGAGCACCCAGAGAAAACCAACGCGATCACAGGGAACATAAGCAAACTCCATACAAACAGCACTTGAGGTTGGGATCAAACCCGGGTCTCTAATGCTGTGAGAGAGCAGCTCTACCAGCTGAGTCCCGATATATGCAACAAAACACATCTTACACCCCATATGTGCCATTCCCACTGTGAACGGGATAAAATAGTGAGATTAAATGAGAACTTACCATGAGGAGTTACGATGAGGGATTACGTGAAGACCTCGTCCAGCATGCATGCGCGACTTTTGTTCACAAACAGGTTATTGCTGATTGTGATAACATACTTCCTCCCTCTAAGGTCTTCAGACAGTGAGTGAAGCATGAGCTGGTACACGGTTCGGAATCACAGAGCTTTGAAGTCTTCACGTAGTCACTCACGTGACTCCGAAATAAAATAGTGAGATTAAATGAGAACTTACCAGTTCGAAGTTTGATCTGTATTTTATAAGGAGTTACGATGAGGGATTACGTGCCCTCCACTCCCTCTATTATACAGATCAACTGGTAATTAAGTTCTTATTTTTTCTTTACTATATTTATTCTTCAAAGCAGCGGTGTGGATTCACAGAAAAAACACAACAATTGAAGAATAAATATAGTAAAGAAAAAATAAGAACTTAATTACCAGTTGATCTGTATAATAGAGGGTGGGAGTGGAGGGCACCTGCTTGAGCCACCTTGAAATGGTTTGGCTCGTCACCTGTTGTGTCTATGTAATTTGTGAGATGGGTCTTGGCACACAGCAGTGGGTCAGATGAATATGCCCGGAACTCCATGACTGGAGGCGTGGTACCTGGTCTAGTTTGTTTGACCAGTCCCTGAATATGGAATGTGAAACAGTCCAATGAAGGTGGAGGGACTGTACCCTTTGAGCTGACACTAGTGCCATGAGCATGACTGATTTCAGAATAAGTTGTTCCAGCGTGAGTGACCTGGGTGGTGGCCATCCCCTAAGGTACGTCAGCACAATGCTGACATCCCAGATCTGAGTGTACATTGGTCTGGGGGAATTAGTGTTAAAAATGCCCCTCATGATTTTGACCACTAGTGGATGGGACCCCAAAGCCTGTTCTCCTGCTGCTGGAACAAAATAAGCTGACAACGCACTCCTGGCTGTATTGATGGCGCTGTAGCTGAGTCCTTCCCGATGTAATCCAACCAGGAACTCCACAACACTGGTGGCTGTAGCTGTTGAGTAGATAGTTCCTGTTTTGGAGCAATACCGTTCCCATTTTCTTATGTTGGTCAGGTATTGTCTCCTGGTGGACTCCCGGTGGGATGCGGTCATCATGTTGATGGCGTCCTCAGACAGTCCCAGGCCCAGTAGAGGTCTTTTTAGAATCTGCAAGCCAGGAGATTGACTCTGTCATGGCACGGGTGACTAATGCCTGACACTGGGTGGATTAATAATTCTGGACTGCTGGGGAATTCCAACGGTGTTTCGACAGCCATGTCGAGGGCCACTGGGAACCATGGCTGTGTAGGCCAGTCGGGTGTTATCAAGATTCCTGAAGCGGAATCCAATTGAATCTTGCGTAATACCCGACTGATGAGGCAGAAGGGAGGAAAAGCATAAAAGAACATTTTCCCCCAATGCAGCGTGAATGCATCAACTGCTGCTGCCTCAGGGTCTGGTTCCCAAGCGACATACGTTGGTACCTGGTGATTCAGCCTGGATGCAAATAGATCGATATCTGGTGTGCCATATTGCTTTGTAATTTCAGCAAATACTTTGGGATTTAACATCCATTCGATGTTATCGTTAAATTTGCGTGACCTGGTGTCTACCACTGTATTTTGCTTACCTGGTAGGTAAGTTGCTGATAACCAAATATGTCTTTCGACACACTATTGCCAGATTAGGTTGACCAAATTGTCACATGATATCGACTTTACACCACCCACGTGGGGTGATATAAGCCACCACCGTGGTATTGTCTAATTGCAACCGTATTAGATGCGTATTAGATGAATATGCTTTTAAACCATAAAACGCACCCAACATTTCTAAGTAGTTGATACCCCGTGTCTGTAGGCAAGATGATTCAGAATTAGCCCATCTGCCCCCTGTGCTGGATTGCATGTTAGTTGCTCCCCAGCCCAAAGCACTGGCATCTGTTTGAATGGTTAATACTGGGTTGGTGATTATCATGGGACTGGAACTGAGCCCAACGTTCCTTGTCCACCATTGTAACTCTGGAATGGATTCAACAGTTAAATTCATAACTCGGTCAAAGTGACCTGAGTTTTGCTTTAGTGCATGCCCTTTTGCTCTTTGCAAATTTTGATAGTGCAAAGGCCCAAATTGTACAGCTGGAAAAGCTGCTACCATTTTACCAGTAACTCTGGCTGCCTGCCGTATGGTTGACTGATGTTTATCCATTAGTTCACTGCAAGATAGTGCCAATTCTGATGCTTTCCCCTTCGGCAGAGTTACAATCATGCAAACAGTATCAATCGAAAATCCAAGATAGTCCATGGTAGTGGACGGTGTAAAATTGGATTTATCTGGATGTATGACAAACCCCAAAGTTTCAAACAAATGTTTGGTGGCTGCTACTGCCAAAATAGCTGTCTCCAAGGTTTTCCCTACTATTAAAATGTCGTCTAAGTATGCCATGACTATATGCTTTTGTTTCCTCAATAATGCCAAAGCGGGTTTTAAGATTTTAGTGAACAACCTTGGAGCGGAGGTTAGTCCATTTGGTAAGGCTTTAAATTGCCATAGCTGTTTCATCCAGATAAACTTATATATTTACGATGTTCCTTGTGTATGGGTACTGAGTAGTAGGCATCTTTTAAATCAATGCTTGCTAGAAAGTAACCTCTAGAAATCAATAGTCTGGCTGTTTCAAAAGTTTCCATATTGAAATGTATATACTTAACAGACTTGCTTAAAGTAGTTAAGTCAATGATGATGCGACATCCACCATCTTTTTTAGTTTTAGTAAAATATTAGACACAAATTCCAAAGGTTCATGTTTTGTTCTTTCAATGACACCTTTTGCTAGTAGCATCATCAGTTCAGCTTGACCCTCTTGTTTCTCTTTGACTGAGAGGGTGAATACCCTTTGGGGTATATGCTGAACTGGCGGAATGTTTTCATGAACAAAGTCAATTTTATAGCCATGAATGCTGTTGAGTATATACTTGTCATTAGTAATAGATTCCCATGCATCCAAAAACAAGTGCAATCTTCCCCCTGTTACTATAGAGCCCCTACTGCTCATATGCTGAGAGGAACCAGACCCACCTACCTCCATTCGCTGGATGATGAGGTGTCTGCTGGGCTGTAGAGGGCTGCTGTTGATGTTGATGTTGATGTTGATGTTGATGTTGTTGAAGGTGGGGCATTTTCCATGGGATCCGCTCTGGGCCCTGGCCTAAAAAAGGCTTATGGGGAATGGTTGCGGACCCCGAGCTTTCACCAGTCGCATATGGTGATCGACGACTGGTGGATGCCATGGGGTACTGCCGCCTGGGTTTGTTAGGTCTGCTCGGTCCCAAACCTGCCCTCACGAGACCAAAGGTCTTGGATTCTTCCTCTAGGTCTTTCACCTTTTTCGGAAGGTCCTTTCCAAAGAGCAGAATTGGAGGTTCTGAACCCGGTGTTTTGCAAAGTCCCGCAAATTTAGGGTTGAGGGCAGGCTTGATGATTTCCTTCTGTAAATTGTTTATCTCACATTGAGTGGCGCACAGCAGAGCTAATGTGTCTTGCTGATTTGTGGAGATGTCCACACCATCATTGGACCGAGCATATGATGTTATTCCTGCAGTCAGGGGTTTAAGGATTTTCTGGAGCTTCAACTCCAGGTTCCTGATGTTCTGCCCCAAATGTCCCCAAATTTGGCTGTTTACAGCTGGTACATTCAATGATGTACAATTTTCTGGGGCTGTATATTGTTCAAGAGCCTCATTGACCACCTGTTCTTGTAGGGGTTTTGAGGACAGGTGGTCAATGCTGGCTGCAAGTTTCAGCTCTAAAGGCCGACCCGCTCGTGGAATGACCACGTAGCGGTTGACCACACCCAGCAGCTCTTCCTGATCCTGTACACCCTGCGTACTCCGGACATCTTCAGCCAGCAACACCTCTTCTTGACCAGCCCAGACCTGGTTGCCAATGCTGCCTTCAAAAGAAGGTGAAGCAATGGTCAGTGCCGTAATGGGCACTGCGGGAGTGCCTGAGCTCCCTTGGCGAGTCTGCTGCTGCTCTCTCAGCAGATCTCGCTGGAGCAATTGCTCCATAAGCCATTCCATTCGGCTTAGGCGACTGCCTGTGCCGCTCTCGAGCGGTGAGGCATCTTCATCTGAATCGTCGGATACTACCGCCCGGTTCTGGCTGCAGGTACCTCCAGCCCGCTGCTCAGGCAGCACGAGCGGTGCTGGGCTCGGCTCGGTAGTCAATCCTGCCACCTCTTGCCCCCCCTCCAAAGAACATTCCTCAATGGAAGACGAATGGGGGCGAGCTGCAGATTTCTTCCCTCTGGTCTTGCTCATTCTCCTGGAACATAAAGCAGACCACAGAAAAAATATACACAGCCACGGTAAAACGTACCTGTCGGCCCGACTTTTCAATTTGTAGCGGGAGCGCCTTGAACTCCCGTTCGTCGCGGGTGCACTGCATGAACGCTAATGTTGCGCATGCGTGCTGGACGGTGTCTTCACGTAGTCACTCACGTGACTCCGAAATAAAATTGGTTTGCTAGATCTATTTGAAAAATCAATTTAGTTTTGACCCCTGCTTCCAAAGAGCAAAGATCACTCAAGTCCGTTTTTAAAATGTACCAGGGTCCTATTGATATAGATTGGCCCCAAATTACTTAAATTGCAAGGCTTTGGGTCTCATCTACCTACAGTACTCTGTTGACTAATATCACAAAAGGTCAGAATTTGAGTTGGTAAATAACATGCCTGTTTTTAATTTGGACCTACTCAGCTGGTATAATTAATATCAATCCCACAGTTGCTGAACCAACCAAGGGATTTCTGTTCCATGATTTGTTACTCTGACAACCAGAATTTCTAAATGCCCACTATGGCATTCTACACCAGGTAGAATGTTGTTTTCATGGCAACATTTAATCGCCTTTTCTTCATCTCCTGAAGTAACTGGCTCAGTTTCACAGGTGGTGGAAAAACTGGAATGACCGTTTTTTCATGTATCAATCTTGCTGGTGAAATAAAGCAAGTTTTTTCTCACGTAATGGAAACACACTTGTATGAATAGGTTTCCTTATGATAATCACTCGAACAGCTTAAAATGTGGCATTGTGCCTTGTTTTATATCCATTATATAGTAAATAAAGATAAAGTTCCATCCAGAAGGGAATGTCCCAACCAAATATGGAAGTAGGGTGGGGTGGGAATCTTCCTTCCATCATGTCAGATAATACATGGTTTGCTGATGATATGAAAGCATTCTATTTCATACATAATCCATGAGCAAATGAAGAAACATCTGCATTAGACCATAATCGGGCAAGACTTGATTAGTGGCAGTAACCTACATCATAAAACCACCAAGCAAAGACCATCTTCAAAGCAAGAAAAGGGATTACCCCTCCATTACCAAGTCCACCACACTCAATATCATGGGGGGATCACCATTGACTAAAACCTCAACGGGACAAGCCAGGTAAGCGATGTGGCTACAAGAACAGGTTAGATTCAGGGTACCTTGCAACCAATGACTCACCATTTAACACTCCAAATCCTTTCCAGGAACTGCAAGTCAGGATTATGATGGAATACTCCTTACTTGCCTGGTTGCATGCTGCTTCAAGAATACCATTCAACCATTTGGCAACCACCCAGGACAAAGCATCTTTCTTGATCGGCACTCCATCCACCACTTTAAACACTCATTCCCTACATCTCCAGCTGTGGTGTGTGCCATCCAGAAAAAGTACTGCAATGTACATTGGACTGCAACACCAGATCTCAAGCCCACATCTTCCACATTCCAGGACAAGGGAAACGGATGCATAAATACACGGATGCATAAATACAACATCTGCAGGTTTCTTACAAAGTCGTGCACTATCCTGACTTACAACCATGTAATAATATTCCTTCACCACAGTTTGAAGTAAATCCTAGAGCTCTCTACTGAACCTCACTGTGGGAGTTTGTTCACGAGAAAGACTGGAACAGTTCATAGGAAGTACATTTAGCGGGCAATCAACAATGGCCGTAAGCTAAAAAATGAATAAATAATTAATAAATCATTCCATCATTGCTTCTCATATTTTCACCTGGCCTGTTCCTATTCCAATTACTCCTGTAACCTTTCTACATTTCCATGTCTCTCTCTCCTCACACAAGATGTTTGTTATAACTTTCCTTCAGGTGCTTTATTATCACATTGTGCTGTGATGTGTCTATGGTTGTTATATTATGGTAAAAGCGCTATAAAATTGCACGCTTGTTGCTATTTATATTTTTTAATCCAGCAATAATGAGAGTTAATCATGGTTTACTAGATCAAGAAAATTGATCAACTTTAAATTTAAATAACACTGAACGGAGAATTAAGTAATTGGCCCCAATCATCCTTTACTTTTGCCAGTGATTTAGTATGCTCATGACTTTCAGACCTGTGCAGTGCAGTCAAGTCGTGAACATGCCGAAGATTAGTTAAGGTGCAAATGGCATCTCCCTCTGCTGCTAGATTCAACATTGAGTCCAGGGGCTGTTCTACATCAACAAGAATTGAGGGGTGGACAAAATGCATAACTGGTCCATTACACTTATCCCAAATATAATAGATGCATCTCACACGGCCCACACATTTGAATGGGAGGGTTCCCGACCTATATTAAAAAGTTATGCATAGTTGATTTCATCACAGATCAAGTCATAGAATGGCTAGAGAACAGCAGGCCATCTGCCCATGCCAGTTCTCTACCAGAAAAAAATCTCTAGTTCCTTCCACTTCCCCTCAAGCTATTGTTCTCTTCTTTGCAGCTTTTTCTTTACTGCAGACTTATCCAATTCTCACTTGAAGGCCAATGGACCTGCCTCCACCACTTCTGTAGCCTAGTGGGAAGATGGTAAGAGTGAAGATTGTCTAATTCGGTAAGGTGATAAGTGATCATCTGGATTTCAAAATGCTTATTCATGTGTAGGTGTTCTCGTGTTCTGACTGTTACTGCTATATTATTGTCCTAGGTTTCACTAAGTAAGGCATACAATCTGCACTCAGTGCTCAGATACTTAACTATTTTTGAGATAATTATTCAATTTTCAATCATTTTTATTGGCAGGATGCTGTGCTGCACTTGTGACATAGATTATTTCAGGTTAAATATTCAGCAAAGAGTTTAGCAAAGCATTAGTCAATGGTTAATGGAACTGTGACAAGATAAATAATGAACATAACGCAAGATAGATGAGGGGTACATGCATATTACAGTCATTGGTTCAATGTGAGAAAATGCTGTTTAAAATTAAAACTGTAATATTGCAAAAGGAAACAGGTGTTGTTTGTCTTCTAAAGTTGCAAATGGTGCTTGCTTGATAAAGATGGATAATCATCAATAATGGAGTATTTGCATGTTTTAGAGATTTTTCTAGCTGATGTGCCAATATCTGTCCTAACACACAGCTCCAGTGGTCAAACAATTGTTTCAGTGGATCAGGGTCTGCACTGGGGAACAAAACTGTACCTGTTATTTTGGCAGTTGTTTAAAGGAATTTATTTCATTGCTTAACTGATGTGTGAGTGTGCAACTGTGTGAAGGAGAGAAAAGAGTGAGAGTGAGAGAATGGGAGAGTGACAGTGTGTGTGTGTATGTGTGAGAGAGAGAGAGAGAGAGAGAAAGTGAGTGTGAGAGACTGTACGAGGGAATGTAGGAGAGTGTGAGAGAGAGTGTGGGAGAAAGTGCGAGGGAGAGTGCGAGAAAGCGTTCGAGAGAGAGTGCCTAAAGTTCAAAACACAATTGCCTTCTATCTTATGCAACCCTCGGATCATCATTCACAGCTAACTAAGAATTACTTCAAAATTAATGGAGAGTATTATAAAGAATTACATCACTAGATTGCAGTGCAAGTATTTTCTTGACATTTCAAATGCGACACTTGCCCTAATGCAGATTCAGGAATTGCCACAGATTTATACTTTATGCGCTTAAATTGAAATGAAAACTATTCAGAAAGCAAAACTATTGATGGGAGTTACACAACATTTGTGATTTTTCTTCGGGTCTCTTTCATACACGTTACACAGTGACAAGGAGTAAAATGGCAGACGCAGTGGCACACAACTACATGCGACACGCACCAGGCAATGACTTCTGGGATTCTGAATAAGGTACCCCTCCATTGTATAAATGCCCTGCACTCTCTTACAACCACCCCTCTCTTGATCAGTACAGGTGTCAGAGGTTATGGAGCGAAGGCAGGAGAATAGGGTAATGAGGGAGAGATAGATCAGCCATGATTGAATTGATGGGCTGAATGGCCGAACTCTACACCTTTGACATGACCTCTCCTCCTGGTCATGTTTTTCATCTGAAATTTCCATTTCAAATCTGACAACTCTACGATCAACAGTCAACACCAGGCCGTCTCGATCCGAAACATCACCCTTTCCTTCTCACCAGAGATGCTGTCTGACCCGCTGAGTTACTCCAGCATTTTGTGTCTACCATCCCAATCTCTTGACCACAGTTCTCTTGACTTCAATAACCAACCTACAACTCAGCAAACCCCTACTCTGCCCAACCAACCTCTACCTCAAAAACATTATCACCTTCCTGAGTTACCACCTAATCCTATCTAAACCACCAATGATTTACGACATGATCCCCTCATTTGAACACAAAACTAAAGGTTAATCTACCAGCTCTTCTACTGATAAGCTGCCCAAACCGATCTCCCACTCACACCAATCTCCCGCTCGTAATTCCACCTCCCAGTGACCTACTGGTGGCAAGCAGCAGCCAGACCAGCCTTCCTGCACCTCCATGAGCTCTGGCTGTTGATACTCACTGTACCTCATCCACTTCACTTTTGTTGTCTCACCTGGTCGCCGTTGTGTGTCCAACAATAGTGACACATGCAAATTATAGACATTTGAATGCTCTATGCCTCGTTAATCACTGAAATTTGCTGAAGAGAGTCCTCAGAACTTTCATTGACCTTTAGTACATTGCTCACCAACATTATATTTTCCAAGCCATTTTTATCCCCCATTTTATTTCCCCACAGGAGTGCTGCATTTTTGATGATCCGATACTTTATTTGTTTATGAAACAAATTCTGATAGAGAGCAATGTGCAGTCAGAAGTTATCATTTTTTGCCTACCTATTGAAATGTAAAACATACCTAGATTGTTGTATTAATCTTTGATACGCAAGTTGGAATGACAAATTTTTGTTAGGTTGGCTGCCAATTTAGTTACTGATTTAATTATTCTATCTCTTTCAAATTATTTTTCCACTTATGATACAATTCATATAATTTTAAATTGTGGCACATTAGAAGGCAATTGATACGACTCTCCATCATGTATATTCTGAAGCTAGGAATAAAAGCAAATCAGAAATGTCCAACATATTCTCTTTAGTATTTGGGTGTCAAAACATACAATTGAAATGTATCATGAGCCTACAAATGTGATCAACCATTAAATTAGCAAAGAACATGACTCATTTGGCAATTTAAAAAAAAATCCAAATATTAAAGATAAGTCATGAAAGAAAACGGTATTATAAAAGGATTGTCATTTTGTTAATTCCCTCATAGGATCCTTATTCACGGTACCTGAAGTTTGCTGAATGACAAAGAACACTGGATAATTTTATGGGGGTTGAATTGCAAAGCAATGTAAAACCTACTGAGATTATGATGTGCAATTAACTCATACCTTTCTGGCCAGATAGACACAAAATGCTGGAGTAACACCAGTTTCGGGTCGAGACCCTGCTTCAGACCTCTTCGGGTATCGACCCGAAACATCACCCATTTCTTCTCTCCAGAGATGCTGTCTGTCCCGCTGGGTTACTCCAGTATTTTGTGTCTCTCTTCGATTAAAACCAGCATCTGCAGTTCTTACCTACACCTTTCTGCCCAGATAGAGGCTGTGTGCAATATTCGTGGCAGGACCAATAAAATACCAGCACCTAGCCAATCATAAAAGAAGTGCTAAATATGGAAATTTGAGCCCAATTTTGTAAATAGCTAGCATCAGCTCAAACTAGTTGTTTTTTAATTGAGATTATGCATGGTCTTTGTAATGTGCTTGTCGGCAACAGAAGTCACCACAGTTTTTTACTTTGCATGAATACATGCCTGGGCACAAGGCAAGAGTCGGCAGAATGTTGTTTCAGGATTCTGGACGTTGGTAGACAAGGTGGTGACAGGCAGAGAGATCTGCTCCACATCAAGAATGTCCTCTTAGCAGACAGTCAATTGGCAGTAGAGGAAAGGGAAACAAACCACTAATCTCATAAAGGATTTCCAAATACAAGGCATAGCTATGGGCACGCGCATGGTTCCTAGCTCTGCCCGCCTCTTTGTAGGGTACATCGACGTACCATCCCCAAACTCTACCTCCGCTACATCGACGACTGCATTGGTGCTATCTCCTGCACCCGCACACAACTCACTGACTTCATCCATTTCGCCACTAACTTTCATCCAGCACTCAAATACACTTGGCCCATTTCCGACATTTCCCTATGAAATTACTGAAACCAGCTTTATATTTCTGATTTATTGAATTAACTGAATCTAAATGCCACAACTTGATTCCACATCAGTAGTATAAGCCGTTGGATAGTCTAGAAACATGACTGCTATGTTTCAATTACTATAACTAGATGTTACTATAACTTTAATATTACTAGATAATGTGGTTTAAAGAAAAATAAAATATGTGAAAGTGCTTTCTGAAAACATATTGTTTCACAAAGGACTTGCATATATAATTGTTCTTTTTTTTAAACCACATTTCCCTTCAGTTCGCCACATAAGAAAATATTAAGACATTCCTTTAACATCAAAGTCATCTACAGTTTAAGACATTAGCGAATGTGCAACGATATAATTGTCTTCTTCCCTCCTCCATCCACCTCTGAACATTACCAGCAAAGATAAAGGACTTACAACACACTAATAAATGACCAGTGAAAGCAAGGAATCAGATTATTTCTATCCCCTGATTACCAAGTGTTCTCTTTTAAAATGACTAGCTTTAGACAGCAGATACTTTCCCATTACTAGTGCCGACGGTGGGAGGATAATGGCCTAATTCATGAAACTAATGGCTGAATAAATCAATACACTGGCTGGAAAAACAGATTCAACAACTCCATCAGACATCTACCTTACTATATCATGACAAAATATGGAGTTTTTTTAAGAAAATAATATTATTAATGTGAAATCAAGGTGAAGGACAAAGATCTCTGTCCAGTAGATTTTAGTGCAGCATGTCAACCCACTGAGCAATTGAAGAATAGGTGAATTTTATGTGAAGCTTAATGACGACGAGCTTCAAATTTTAGAACATAGAATAGGAAGATAGGAACAGACACTTTAGACTATCATGTCTGTGCTGAACATGATACTAATCTAAAATAATCCCAAGTGCATGCATAGTGTTTGTATCCCTCTTTTCACTGCCTGTTCATATATCTCTCTAAATGGTCCTTAAACGTTGCTATCTGCGATCTCTCTAACAACAAATTCCAGACACCTACCTCTCTTTGTGTAGAAAACGTGCCTTGAAAATCTATTTTAAATGGTTCCACTCTTACCTTAAACCGATGCTCTGTGCATAGTCTGAAGAAGGGTTCCGATCCAAAACGGCACGCATCCTTTTTCTCCAGAGATGCTGCCTGAAACGCTGAGACCTTTGAGACCCTTCTTCAGACTGATTATATTATGACCATGTCATGTCCAAGTTTTCATCTGAGATGGGTATTATCCTGCAAACTTCCTGCACCCTCTCTAAAGCCTATACACCTTTCCTGTAATAATCCAACCAGAATTGCACACAATAGTCCAAAGACAATCTAATCAAATTTTGATACCATACCACATGACTTCCTAACTTTTTTACTCAATGCCCCAACTGATGGGGGAGGCATCGTGGCACAGCGGTAGAGCTGCTGCCTTACAGTGCCAGAGACCCGGGTTCAATCCTGACTATAGGTGCTGTCTGTACAGAGTCTGTACATTCTCCCTGTGACCATGTGGGTTTTCTCCTGGAATACCGGTTTCCTCCCACACTCCAAAGACATACAGGTTTGTAGGTTAATTGACTTTGGTAAGAATTGTAAATGGTCCCTGGCTAGGATAGTGCTAGTATACGGGAATCGCTGGTCGGCGCGGACATGGGGGCCGAAGGGCCTGTTTCCACGAGGTATCTTTAAACTAAACTAATCTGAAACTAAACTGATAAAGGCAAGTGTGTTGTATGCCTTCTTCATCACCATATCCAATTATGTCACCATTTTCAGGGAGCTCTGGACTTGCACCTCAAGATCTCTCTGTACATCAATGTTCCTAAGGGTCCTGCCATTTAATTTACCTCCATTTGACCTCCTAAAGAACAACAGGTCACATTTGTCAAGATTATACACCATCTGCCACTTTCTGCCTATGTTTCCTTTGACTGTCTTGCTACAACAAAAATGCATTATACAGTAGGAAGGCAGAATTAAGATAGATCAGCCATTCTACTGTTTAAGAAAGCAAACAAATAAAGAAATAATATAGATTATAGATAGGAAAAATAAGAATATGAATATTTGCAGAGTTTGGAGGGGAGAGGGGGAAATGCATGTACAGTTAGTTGCTATTAGCTTTGCTATTATCACATTTGGCCGTATTTTGTTCTAGCAAACTGATCAAACATTAGGAACCCTGGAAACACAGATGGAGCAATTCAGGCACCATGTATCAGAAGAGTGCATAGATATTGGCTTGAAATTATATGCATCTTATCATGCATTAAAACAGCATTGTGCAGAAGGGCCAGCAATAATTTTGTTTTTAGGATCTGGAAGTTCAAATATTGTTTCACACATGGGGCTCAAGGCCAGGGAGGTAACTACACAGACAAGAAGGCATACAGCCATAGAGTCATACAGCATAGACACAAGCCCCTCACACTCCTAGCAACATTTCTTCCCAAATCCCAAAGCAGGCCCCAATCTTCCACCATAGACCTTTATAGAATTCAAGGCTGATGCCATTCACAGACCATATCTGTGTAGTGTGATTTTTTTTGTAAGATGTACCAAAATGAAGATTATGTGTAAAGATATTTTTAAAAGAATACTAAACTAACGGGTCCCAGCCGCACACAGGAGGGCTGGTCCCCCAATGCAATATTCCACCTCTCCACCAATTCCAATATTGCTGGCCAGTGTGGGCTTTCTGGAGCGCTAGTATGTGTGTTGTGGGTCAAAGGGACTGGTTTCCAGAGGGCTAGTATGGACATTGTGGGCCGAATGGATTCTTAGGCTGGCAGCTCAGTCACTCAGGCCAGGCAGCTCAGTCACTCTGGCCAGGCAGCTCAGTCACTCTGGCCAGGCAGCATTTTAGAAACAATAGAGACACTTTTGGCAAGAATTTTAGAACCAATAGAGACACTTTTTGCAGCATTTTAGAACCAATAGAGACACTTTTTGCAAGCATTTTTGAACCAATAGAGACACTTTTTGCAAGCATTTTAGAACCAATAGAGACACTTTTTGCAAGCATTTTAGAACCAATAGAAACACTTTTTGCAAGCAACATCGTCCAAGTGGGATGTTTTTAAAAGTGTGCTGACGAAAGCTCAGGACATGTACGTCCCCGTACGAGTGAAGGGCAAAGCAGGCAAACGTAAGGAAGCTTGGCTGACGAGGGAAATTGAGACATTGGTCAAAGCAAGAAGGATGCATGGGACAGGTATAGGCACTGGGATCAAGTGCATCCCTGGAAGAGTTTCGGGAGCTAAGAAGAAAACTGAAAAAGGAGATCAGAAGGGCAAAAAGGGGCCAGGGGATACTGTAGCTCTGGAGGGCTAGAAATACATGAGGGAGAAAAAGGTAATTAGAGAGAGAGTGAGACCTCTCAGGAATCAAAGCGGTCACCTTTGTGCAGAGCCACAGGAGATGGGCAAGGTTCCCAATGAGTATTTCTCCTCTGTATTTACTGAGGCAAAAGACAGTACGACGGAGGAACTTGGGAAAGACAATGGAAGTGTTTTGAGAGCAGTCAGTTTTACCGTCGAAGTGCTGAAGGTATGTCGTGTTGAAGGTAGACAAATCTCCAGAGCCTGATCAGATATATCCAAGGATATTGCAGGAAACTAGAGAGGAAATTGTGGGAGCCCTGATTGAAATTTACGAGTCATCCTTCCATACTGGAGAGGTGCCAGAAGACTGGAGGGTGGCAAATGTTGTGCCTCTTTTCAAGAAGGGCTGCAGGGAAAACGCTGGGAACTATAGGCCAGTGAGTTTAAAATCTGTAGTTGAAAAGTTACCAGAGTGTATTCTAAGGGATAGGTTATTAAGGCATTTGGATGGGCAAGGGCTGATTAGGGATAGTCAGCATGGTTTTGTACATGAGAGGTCAAGTCTCACAAATCCGATTGATTTTTTGAAGATGTGACCAATAAGGTCAATGAGGGCAGAGATGTAGATGTTGTGTACATGGATTTCAGTAAGACATTCAACAAGGTTCCGCGTGGTAGGCTGCTCTGGAAGGTTAGATTGCATGGGATCCAAGGAGAGATAGCTGAATGAATAACAAATTAGCTCCATGGAAGGAAGCAGAGGGTGATGGTGGAAGGTTGCTTCTCGGCCTGGAGGCCTGTGACTAGTGGTGTGCCTCAGGGTTCGGTGCTGGGCCCATTACTGTTTGCCATCTACATCAATGATTTGGATGAGAACATACAGGGCAAGTTTAGCAAGTTTGCCAATGATACGAAAGTGAGTGGTTTTGCAGATAGTGAAGATGGTTGTGAAAGATTGCAGCAGGATCTGGATTGATTGGCCAGGTGGGCGGAGGAACAGTTGATGGAATATAATACAGAGACGTGTGAGGTGCTGCATTTTGGGACGTCGAACAAGGGCACAGTAAATGGTACACAGTAAATGGTAGGGTTCTGTGTAGTGTTGTAGAGCAGTGGGATCAAGAAGTACAGGTGCATGGTTCCTTGAAGGTCGAGTCGCAGGAGGATAAAGTGGTCAAAAAGGTGTTTGGCTCTTTGGCCTTCATCTGTCAGAGTATTAAGTATAGAAGTTGGAAGGACATGTTGCAGTTGTATAAGACACTGGTGAGATCACATTTAGAATATTATGTTTCATTCTGGGCACCATATTATAGGATAGATATTGTCAAGATATTGGGTCTCTATTGCATGGAGCACAGGAGGATGAGGGGAGATCTTATAGAGATGTACAAAATCAAGCGTTGGGTAGATTGGGTAGAGTCTCTTGCCCTGTATAGAAGAATTGAGGACCAGAGAACATAGGTTCAAGGTGAAGGGGAAAAGATTTAATAGGAATCCGAGGGGTAACTTTTTCACACAAAGGGCTGATTGGATCAAGCTTCCAGAGGAGGTAGTTGAGGCTAGGACTATTCCATTGTTTAAGAAACAGTTCGACAGGTATATGGATAGAACAGGTTTGAAGGGATATGGACCAAGCGTAGGCTATCCATTCCCTCCAAAATTGCTTCCTGACCAACTGAGTTACACCAGCACTTTGTGGTTTGCTCAGATTGATTTGGATGCCTTAAAGCACAAATGTGATGTGAAGGCAATTAAAAAATTCTAAAGATCATACACAAATATCGTACTAGAATGTAGTCATGTCAGCATAACCAAAGTACAATAATGAGGATGGAAACCATTAGGCTCATATACAAGCATTGCAGACAATCAAGAATAGAAAGGCCACAGGTGATGACTTTTTAACTTCAACAAGAAAACAAGGAAAGAGAAAAGGCTTAGTGTCTACAGTAAGTCGAGATGCAAGTTAGAATAAGCTGCAGAGGCATGACGATGAGGATCCTCAAGCAATCAAAATAGAAAATTATATGGCACAAAATGCTGGAGTAACTCAGCGGATCAGGCAGTATCTCTGGAGGAAAAGCATAGTGGCGTTTTAGGTCGAGACCATTCTTCAGACACTGACATTGAAGAAAGGTCTTGATCCAAACCTTCACCTATTCCTTTTCTCAAGAGATGCTGCCTGACCTACTGAGTTACTCCAGCATTTTGTGTCTATCTTCGATGTAAAATAGCATCTGCAGTTCCTTCCTACACATAGAAAATTATATGGTTGGGTTCACAGCATTTTGTAAAATGTGTAGAATTTGAACTGCTGTTATAAGTGTTTTAGTCTCCATTAAGTTTATGTTATAGTTGCTATTTAGAACATATTGTACCATGTATTCATGGTCATAATAGCTAGGGGACAATTGTAGTACAGATGATGAGATTAGTTATGCATAGTTATGAATTAAGCTTATTTTGGAAAACTGATCTTTGGGAACTATCAATAATGGGAATGAAGATGAGAGACAGAGTTGTTAAAGTTAACTACAAGTTAGAGATTATTGGCAAGATGACTGAAAAAATTAGTGAAACGATGCTGATTCAATTCTAGAAATTAATTTAAATCAATGTGTGTCTATCTTTAAGAACAGTGTATCATGTGGCCTGACATTTGATCTATCATTGTACATGCAGTTTTTATGAGTTATATATATTTCTTTTTTAAATATAATACTATTTTAAAGGAGTACCTTTTAAGGAGATGAAATATTTTATTTATAAATTTCAACACCTGAAGAAACACCCCATAAAAATCTGAGTAGCTAACTTGATAGCTTGAATCCAGAAATTACATTAAGTGACTCAGAACAGCAAATGATAATTGAAGGCTCACAGTATCACTAAACTAATCACTTTGATGTATTTAATCATGTTACATTAAATTTTCTGTCACAAGCTCCATCCTGATTGAATGCTCTGGAGAATTTGACATAACATAGGACACAGTGGGCTGCAGCAGAGATTATTTACTGGACATGTATGCTTCTTGAGTCCAAGAGAATCAGGCCCAGTGCATCAACAGAAACGGTGGCAGCTGTGCTATAAGCAAGGTGACCTGGAAACTATTTGCATAACCAATGAACATACGCAAATGTATCAACCACAACTTATTTAAGTATATGTTCTCTTTATACAAGGTTAGTAGTCTACACCAAAGATTGCTCTATGATCTTTGGTCTACACTTTATACAGGGTTAGCAGTCTATACTTTATACAGGGTTAGCAATCTATACTTAAATATTGTGTAGGAAGGAACTGCAGATGCTGGTTTAAACCGAAGATCAACACAAAACTCAGGAGAAACTCAGCGGGACAGGCAACATCTCTGGAGAGAAGGGATGTTCTCTACATCTCTGAAGAAGGGTCTTGACCCTAAACGTCACCCATTCCTTCTCCACAGAGATGTTGCCTGTCCCGCTGAATTACTCCAGATTTTTGTGTCGATCTTCAGTTTAAACCAGCATCTGCAGTTCCTTCCTACACAATATTTAAGTATAGATTGCTAACTCTGTATAAAGTATAGACTGCTAACCCTGTATAAAGTGTAGACCAAAGATCATAGAGTGATCTTTGGTGTAGACTACTAACCTTGTATAAAGCGAACAAAACAAGTTTGACTTACCATATGAGATTTAGAATGCTAATGATATTGCAGAAATTGTTACTCTATTACAATTATGTTTCATTATTGATTGTATGATGCATTATGTAATTCTGGTGACAATGTAAGATGCATTAAAGTAATTATACTTTGAACTTTACAGAACAAGGTTTTATTGCACACGAGAGTTTGGGTGTTATTGTTCAGAATCTTTCTGAAATCAAAAACGTCATTAAACACAATATCTGAGGATGGAGAATTTCCTTCCAGATCAATCTCATTATGTTAAATAACAATGTAGCAGGTTGATAGACATAAAAACACTTCCAGAAGCATTTTACATTACAAGTGCCAAATAAATTCCCTGCTGCGTTGTTACTATTTATGCAATTTATTTTTTATATTTTAGGGGCTTTCCTTCATGTTCACATCTGCATATCTTCAACTGCAGAACCAAAAAAAATGTCCATCCTATTCAAAACCAGTGAGGTATAATTTTCATTTCACTGACATAAATCTGGTTCTTAGCTGAGTAAACATAGTACCGTTACATACCAAATATAATAAAATGTGATATGGACTTAATATTTTTACAGCAGAATTGGAGATGAGATTGAATTTTAGAGGAAACCAATCACATTTACCTAAATTAATATATTTATGGTTAATACAGTATGGAAAATGACCAGCTCTAAGCTCTATTATTTCTTGGTTAGTGGGATGTAGCTAAGCCACAACGCAAAAGAAAATAATTAATATTACATTACGTTTTGGGTATTGTTTTTGTTGAATGCATTTTATTTAAACAGGGAATGCTGATTACTACATTTGGGAAAACTGCTTGCAGTAGTTCTTAGGATGGCAGGCTGAAGTGGTCTAATTATTGCACACATTGAGGATGACGGTATTGATGCTGAAATTAGACCATAATCCTACGGGACAATGACACCAAGCCATGTTCTTCACTGATAATTTACATAAAATAAAAGATTAAATAAAAACAGAATTAAAAAAATACTTCCATGTTTAAAAGAAGTGGGTAGGATGTTTAGGAAGGAATTGCAGATGCTGGTTTTAACCAAAGATGGACACTAAATGCTGGAGTAACTCAGCGGGACAGGCAGCGTCTCTGGAGAGAAGGAATGGGTAACGTTTTGGCTCGAGACCCTTCTTCAGACTGAGAGTTCAGGTCGAGACCCTTCTTCAAGAAGGGTCTCTACCCGAAACGCCACCCATTCCTTCTCTTTAAAAGAAGTGGATATGGGAAAAAGTCACGGTTTGACATGCATTTATGCACATATTGTTCTTCATACTTTGCTGCCATACTTCTCTAATTCAGAAACTCATGGAATCCATCTCCCACTTCAGAACCTCAGCATATAATCTAGGTTACCGTTCTAACATGGCACAAAGGGAATAGTGAATTATTGGCAATACAATTTTTCAAAAAGTACATTAGGACAAGGTCCGTCTGTTGTTTAAAAAGAAGAAAAAGAAGCAATAACATTATCAAAAGAGTAAATAAATTCACAGCGTTCTGGCTTATATATTTTCACGATAGATTAACTGGTCATTTATCTCACTGCAATTCTGAGGAACTTGTAGAGAAGTTGGCTGCTGTATCTGCATAAATTAATTGTGATGCAGAGGCAATTCATTGAATGTGTTTGGATTGAGGATAGATGAACTCTCTGCGACAC
The DNA here is from genome assembly GCA_035221665.1 of Okamejei kenojei. Classification (NCBI taxonomy): domain Eukaryota; kingdom Metazoa; phylum Chordata; class Chondrichthyes; order Rajiformes; family Rajidae; genus Okamejei; species Okamejei kenojei. The sequence goes on along the minus strand of CM069138.1, from coordinate 72,158,183 downwards.
CAAATAAACCATAAGATCCAGTCCTTGTTTCCCATTCAATGCCATTCCCATTTATTGCCTATCAGTGCAACAAAGTATGCAAAATCAAAATAGAATAATTCAAAACACTAGTTGGACCATTGTGACAACATATGAAGCAGAATAAAAGAAGACGGGAAATATCATACAATAGTAAAAAGGTGACAAATCTGGTAATATGTACATCAGTCAAGTTTCGAAAAACAACATGGTCAATAGCTAGTTAACTAATATTATTTTACACTTATACCAAACCAATTAACCAACAAACCTGTACGTCTTTGGAGGATGGGAGGAAACCGAAAATCTCTGAGAAAACCTACGGCAACCGTAATCGGGATCGAACCCGGGTCTCCGATGCTGCAAGCGCTGTAAGGCAGCAACTCTATCGCTGCACCACCATGCCACCCCTGTCCTCTACCTCTCGGGTATCATTACTCCACCTACACTTGTTTTCTCTTGTGGGAGAATCTAGAACTAGGTGCTATTTAAAAATAATGAATCGCCTATTTTTGACAGAGGCTTTTTTTTCTGAGGGCCATGAGTTTTTGGAAACTGTATTCATCAATATTTTTAAGATAGAGGATGAAGGAACTTTCACTATATCTCTCAGACACTGTGTGCTTCTCTTGTGTACAACAACATCTACAGTTCTCAATGAAAACCGTACACAGTGTTGAAATGCAGTGAACTATGAGGTCCATGCTAAAACAAATAACTCCATGGCTATGAAGTGACATGGAATGGGAACGGGATTTTTTTGTTGCTCTTTGACAATGCACATAGGTCTTTTAACAGGCTGGTCAATACACTACTGTTTCATTATGGATACCTATTAAATTGCTTAAATCCAGAAATTATATTAAGTTAGCCTCAGACAGTAAAATATAATTGAAAGCCCACAGTATCACTAAACTAATCACTCTGGAGCATTTAATCATGGATACCTATTAACCTCATCAAAGTCTTTATTAGCATGTCTTCAGGGAATCTTTTCCTCTGGGGTCAGAGCTACTTGGGTAACTTTTCCTCCCCTTCCGACTAGCCATCATCTCTGCAATGCCTTTGGATCAGTGGAATGACTTCCACAACCATTTGTAACCACAAGCCACTGCCCAGTTTATCTTCAATTAATCATAGCTGGTCCAGAAAAAGGGATATACCTCTTAGTACTAACACCAGCAAAATTTCATGTCAAACTGACACCAGTTTAATCAGACATGAACTAATAGCTAATTGAAATCTTGTAATAATTTATCTTCCTCATTTTGCAAAGTCATCATTCTTTAAACAAAGAAACATTCACAAATAATACTTTGTTTTATAAATTATAGATATAAAATAGTATGTAATCTTGAGTAACTGAACACAGGGAACTAACACGTGTAAGAAGGAACTGCAGATGCTGGTTTAAACTGAAGATAGACACAAAAAGTTGGAGTTAATCAGCAGGACAGGCAGCACCTCTGGAGCGAAGCAATGGGTGACGTTGGGTCCCTTCTTCTCAACCCAAAACATCCCCCATTCCTTCTCTCTAGAGATGCTGCCAGTCCTGCTGAGTTACTCCAGCTTTTTGTGTCTATCTACAAGGAACTACTGTAACACAATGGTCTGAAGAAGGATCCTGACCCAAATCATCATCTATCCATTCCTTCCACATGTATTGCCTGATCAACTGAGTTACACCAGCATTTTGGTGGCACTGACCATTTTTGTTTGGTACTAATCCAGAGATGCTTCAACAATTTGTTAAAAAATGTCTGTTACACTTAAAATGTATTAACGTAACAGCGATGCCCACTTTGATGTTAACAGCATAATTATTTTTTTCTCTCTGACACTATTCTTCATTTGTCTAAGCCTATTTTATTCGGCTTAGCTATGAGCTGAATCTCAATCCGTTGATTTTTCTTCTCTTGAGCAAAGGCACATTGTTTCATTCATGAGCATGTTTGAGGTGCTCATGACTATATGCTATATGGGATGAAAAGGTTCAATAATACATTTGCAATATGACAATGTTGCATTGTAATGCTGACATTGCCCTTAACAGGATCACATCATTCTAAAGAAACAAATGAAAGCAGTTTTCCCAATGTGGTACTCCTAAATTTTAATTCAATTTATTAGAATTAGAAAGACAAATTCTATTAGTTCAAAAGCTTTTTGGGATATTAAATAGAGCACAGTTGACTTCTATTATCCAATATTAAAAACAGAGGTGAGGGAAATTGCAAAGAAAATTGAATGCATTTAACATGATTTAGTAATTAGGCTTTGGAACTTATGCACTTTGTATGCACCTGAATCAGGCAATAATCAACAATTGACTATCGCAAGATTTTTTTTAATTGGAGAAAATAATTAAAAATCTTGTATTTTATCAAAATTGTAAAAAAATGGATCAAAATCTCTGGAGATAAGGAATGGGCGATGTTTTGGGTCGAGAAGAAGGGTCTCGACCCGAAAAGTCAGTTGTACAGGGCCCTAGTGAGACCACACCTAGAGTATTGTGTGCAGGTTTGGTCTCCAAATTTGAGGAAGGACATTCTTGCTATTGATGGCGTGCAGCGTCGGTTCACAAGGTTAATTCCTGGGATGACAGGACTGTCATATGTTAATAGAATGGAGTGGCTGGGCTTGTTTACTCTGGAATTTAGAAGGATGAGAGGGAATCTTATTGAAACATATAAGATTATTAAGGGTTTGGACACGCTAGAGGCAGGAAACATGTTCCCGATGTTGGGGAAGTCCAGAATCAGGGGCCACAGTTTAAGAATAAGCCATTTAGAACGGAGATGAGGAAAAGCTTTTTCACACAGAGGGTTGTGAATCTGTGGAATTCTCTGCCTCAGAAGGCAGTGGAGGCCAATTCTCTGGATGCTTTCAAGAGAGAGTTGGATAGAGCTCTTAAAGATAGCGGTCAGGGATCATGGCGAGAAGGCAGGAATGGGATACTGATTGTGGATGATCATCCATGATCATATTGAATGGCGGTGCTGGCTCGAAGGGCCGAATGGCCTACTCCTGCACCTATTGTCTATTATCAAAAGTCTTATTTGGAACATCTATGCTGGTCCCATATCCATCTGCATCTTTCCTATCCATGTATCTGTTCAAATGTCTTTTAAATGTTGTTATAGTATCTGCCTCAACTACCTCCTCTGGCAGCTTGTTCCATATACCCACTATCCTTTGGTGAAATAGTTACCCCTCAGGTTTCTATTATATATTTTATAAACCCATTTATATTGAATCTTTGTCCTCTGGTTCTTGATTCCTAGCCTGGACAAAAGTCCCTGTGAATTCACCCTATCAATTCTCCTCATGATTTTATGTGTCACAATAAGATGACCCTCAGCCTCTTGCGCTGTAAGGAATAAAGCCTGAGCATATTCAACCTCTCCCTATAGCTCAGGCCCTCAAGTCTTGGCAACATCCTCGTAAAACTTCTCTGCTCTCTTTCATGCCTACTATATTCTGTTGTGCTGAAGCAAGTAAGAATTTAATTGTCCTATCTGGGACACATGACAACAAACTCTCTTGACTTGACTCCTTCCAGTTTAACGACATCCTTCCTATAGCAGGGCAGCCAATACTGAATACAATACTCCAACGTCCTGTACAACTGTAGCATAACATTCCAACATCTACACTCAATACTCTGCACCAAATGTACCAAAATATTTCTTGACCACCCTATCTACCTGTGATGGCACTTTCAGGGAACTATGTACCTGTCTGTAGTCCTAGACCCCTCTACTCTACAACACACCCCATGGCACTGCCATCCACTGTGAGGGGCCCTGCACCAATCCCTGAGGCACACCACTAAACACAGGTCTCCAGATCAAAAAACAACCCTCCACCATCACATTCTGCTTCCTTCCATGAAGCCAATACTCTATCCAGTCCCTGGATCAGATGCGATCCAAATTTCTAGAGCAACCATACAGAACTTTATCAAATACCTTGCTGAAGTTCATATAGACAATGTCTATGGCTCTAGCTGTGTCAACCTTTGTGGTTACTTCTTTGATAAACGCAATCAATACATAAGATGTGATCTCCCACTTACAAAACCATGCCGACTATCCCTAATCAGCCCTAGTCTTTGCCTATGCATATCTTCTTCATCACAATCCTCTCCAGAAGATTGCCTACCACAGATGTTAGGTTCACTGGTTTATACTCTCCAGGCTTTTCCTTATAGCCTTCTTAAAAAGGGGCACCCTCAAGTCTTCTGGCACTCACCCACGTCTAACGATGATTCATATATCTCATGCAGGACCCCAGCTTCTTACAGTTTTGTGTGATATATTAGATCAGGCCTGGAATATTTATCTAACTTCATATGTCTTCAGATGCCCTATAGTGTAATACGAACTGTCCTCAAGACATCTCCATTTACAGTCCCAAGTTCCCCAGTATTCACGATTGAATTGGTTAGAACTTAGTTTAAACCGAAGAAACAACAACATAACTAGGACGATTATATTCAATTATGTGCATTTTCTAACTACCCGACTAACTCAAACAAATAAACAATTTTGGAATAAAATAATAGACCTTTGGATCTTTCAAGATATTTGATATTAGTCCGATGCCTTACTGTAATATAGTTTGTAACAAACTATTCCCATCCTATTAGTGATAACAAGACTATCCTGTGCATTACATTGTTTGCATAGAGCAAGAAAAGCACATCACAGTGGATGCATTAGAAATGGATCAACAAACATTATCTGTAGATGTGTTACAAGAAATTACATGTGCTGTGCGGGAGCCTACCTGATTACTGTCAAACAAGCTATAACTTACAATAAAGGCCATAAATGATGTGCTATTTTACAATTGATTTCCTGCTATTGTTGGAGAATTTCATTGATCTAGTTTACGAAATAAACAGGTGAACACTAAAAGATTAGAATGATAGATAATTTATTGCCAGTTCATGATATTTTTTCCAGTTGATTGGCTGTAGACTACTGTGCATTTTATGGGACACAAAATAATATTTAAAAAATTGCTGCAACTAATTTCTTATTATAATTACGGAAGTGTCATGCATAGGAGGAAATGGAAGGGTAAAATTGGGACCTAATCTGAGGCATAAATTTACATATGTGGATTGTGAAATATAAGTTATCAACTGTAATTGAATTAACTATATCATAATGATGCACTTTATGAAAGTAAAGATACATACGTAGTTCTAAAGATCAAGTCGTTGAAGTTCGGACTATCTGCCATATTTTTGACAGAAAATCCATGAAAACTCTGCAGGGTAGTGTAAAAGGTATTTATTTCATCTCTTCAGTGTTTCTCTGGATCTTGCACACGGTTCTAATGGACAATTGATAGATCCCCTGTGGAGTTTCAATTCAAAGTTCAATTTTAAATGGCTTTCAATAACCTTAATAAAGCACATTATGATAGCTTTATATAAATGAGTTACAGTATTTTAAAGTTGGTGAGAAATTTGCTTTTGAATGAAGCCTAAGGAAGGCAACTTTTTAAACAGTTTTTTCTCCTATAAACCATATGAGTTTGCATATCCTTGCAGTCTTCTTTCTCAGAAGATACCTTCAATACCTGACTACCATTTTGTCAACAAAATATTTCATTTCTATTGAATTACTATATGTAAATCCTTGCGACAAACCCAAGTATCCAGCTGGTGAGTTGAAGATAAACTGCTAAATAAGCAAATACAATATTTAATGTGCATGTGATTCATAAGGAAATATTAAAATTTTGTTACCATCACAATTATAACAGCAGCCTCTTTAACACAAAGACATAATATGCTTGGCATAAAAAGGTATTTGTTCCTGTTTCTTAATACTTCAGTGGGAAGGTGGGAAAGTGAATTAAAAAATCGAGGAAGAGTTATGTATTTACTGCTTTGGTATTATAGACAGATGGTGTGGACTATTGCTAGAAAATCCCGCAGAAGGTACTGGGCATCTCCAGCAGAATCCAGTTTATTTTTTCAATAATGTGAATTACAGGATCAGATGAGACATTTAACAAGCAAGACACACTCCTGCCCAGGTCAAGATATAATAAAGAAAATTAATGCCGGAAATGCTCAGCAGTTTTTGTGGACTGACAAACTGAGGTCTGAACTAACTTTCACATTTTCTTACGACAACAATTGTTTTTTCAGCCATTGAATCTATGCTAATTCACAGAGCAATACCATTGCCCCCACAATGTTTTCCTGTGATCTATTCTCCCTGGATTTCCATCAACTTCGACTAAATTCTAAAACTCTTCTACACTTTGCAGACAATTTACAATGGCCAATTAAGCTACCAGCCTGCACATCTTTAGGGTGTGTGAGAAAACCAGTGCACCAGAGGGTAACCCACGTGGTCATAGTGATAGAGTTATAGAGTCACAGAATGATAGTGTGATTTCAGCCCAACTTGCCCATACCAACCAACATGTCCCAGCTAAACCTGTCCCACCTGCCAGCATTTAGTCCATATCTCTTCAAACCTGTCCTACCTGTCTAACTGTTTCTTAAATGTTGGGATAGTCCCTGCTTCAACTACCTCCTCTGGCAGCTTGTTCCATACATCCACCACCCTTTCTGTGAAAAAGTTACCCCTCAGATTCCTATTAAATATTTTCCTCTTCACCTTAAACCTATGTCCTCTGGTCCTCGCTTCACTGTTGGGTCACAGAAAGACATTGCAAACTGGTGAACAGGATTGATCTGGGATACCTGGAGATATGAGGCAGCAGGTCCACTACTGTGTCATTGTGTCTGCTCTCATCTCTCTCTGCAGATTGTGGTTTTATTTCAAATTTCCAGAATCTGCTGATACTATACTTTTCCAGGGATGATTAATGCCCAAGAAAATCCACCCAATTGATTTATTGATTCTGTTTTAGATTGTATGGGTGATCTGTATAATTAATATGCTGTCATTATAATTTGATCAATGTCCTTTTAACTTCAGTATTAAAAGAATGATACTTGCAATTCTCAACCACCTTTCTTAACCTCAGAATGTCCCAAAACACTTTATAGCCTGTACCTCTGAAAGCAAGTCACTTCTAAACACCTCATATTGACACAGCATGCTCAATTAGAAAGGACCAAAAGCAAATTCTTATTCATATTGAATGATATTCTCCACATAATGTTTTGGAATTTTCTGCATCCTTCTGAATCTAATCGGGTTCCAATTTGAAAGACAGCACTTCCAAAAGTGCAGCATACTCTCAGCCTGATGTGAGGGTCCAGGCTAAATGTCTTTGCTCAGTTATCTGAGATGGATCTTGAAACCACAACCTTTTGACTCAAGAAACAGGACTAAGGCCAATAAACAATGGCTGACGCCGTAAACTCATGTTCACCTTTCGTATCTCCTTTCAAAAACAATAACTTGTTTACGACATGTCTGAAGAAGGGTCTTGACCCTAAATGTCGCCCATTCCTTCTCTCCAGAGATGCTGCCTGTCCGTTGAGTTACTCCAGCATTTTGTGTCTACCTTCGATTTATCGAAGATAGACAGCATCTGCAGTTCTTTCCTTCTTGTTCATGACGTGTCTATATAACAGTAAAATAGGCCAGCATTCTTCAGAAGAGCATTGTTAAACACAATCTGATGCTGGGAAAAACAAAAAGATATTGCAGGAAGGTGACTGATGTATTATTACAAAGTATGTTTTTAAAGCAACTTGAAGAAATAGAAAACTTAAAGGTAAAGAATTGGAGGGAGATGTAAGAATGCATGACCACCAACAATGGAACAATGGAAATTGCTGCTGTGTTAGAGTGCAGTTCATGGAGGACTGGAAGTTACAGATATGGCCAAGAGAGCTTAATATATTTAACTAGATCAAGGGGGGGGTGGTAGCCTGCGGCATCACACACACACACACTAACCAACCCTCACACACACAAACACTAACCACCCCCCATACACACATTAACCACCCCCCTTTATATTATCTATATTACTATTATCTATATTACTAAAAGTAAGATCTTGACCGCTTTTGACGCACTGTGATTTAATTTCTGAGAGAACGCCAAATTACGGCCGTCATATTTGGCCACCTCGCTCAGAGCCCCCCTCCTCCCGACTGTACCAGAGGACTTTTCCCAGCGATCAAAAATCAGAGAGATATGAATGTTTTTTTTTTTAATTGCCTTTCTCTCTGCTGCCCCTGCTGGTGGGAGGGGGGAGAGACTATAAAACCCGGAAGTGGTGTGCCTCACTCAGTCTCTGCAAGATGGAGGAAACCAGAGGGTCACGTCTCTTTGAGCTCTGAATAACACTGAACACACGTCCAGTCAGCTGTGAGTGCTCTTAATGTGGTTTGAAAATAAAAATATGGTTGGGTTGAAGTGAAAAGGCACTACTTGCAAATGGTTGTTTGTCTAAAGTTGACAACTTCCTGTTTGCACTATATTGATTTTAGATAAAACGCTACCACTTACGGCTGTGATTTTTGACCATCTTACTCAGTCCCCCTCCGCTCATCAGGTGCAGAGGATTCTTTCCATCATTGAAAAACAAAAGTGTTATTAGTGTTTATAAAATGTAGAGAATCTCTCCTGTCAATCACGCCATGAAGGCAACGCCTTTTCCGGTGGGAGGGGGAGGGATTATAAAACCCGGAAGTGTGGCTCTGGCTCAGTCTCTGCATGATGGGGGAGGGAGAGATCACAACTCTGTCTGAGCTGTGAATCAACTGAACACACCGAATGTCTACTGAACTGTGAGTGTGGTGTTTTGTGTGGTTTTATGGTGGTTTTCATGGTGGTTTCAATAGTATGAAATTGCATTTGAATGTGGTGGCCTTGCACCCTGCATGAAATGGTATTAAACTGCATTTGAATGTGTTGTCGTTGCACCCTGCATGAAATGGTATGAAACTGCACTTGCATTTGGTGGCTTTGCACCCTGCTTGAAGTGGTAGGAAACTGAACCTGAATTTGGTGGCCTTGCACCCTGCTTGGTGGTATGAAACTGCACTTGGATTTTGTGGCCTTGCACCCTGCTCGAAGAGGTAAGAAACTGCACTTGAATTTGGTGGCCTTGCACCCTGCTTGAAATGGAATTTCAAGGAATAGCCGTGAGTCAACTGCCAGCCCTCCAGCCGTGAGTGAGCTGCCAACACATCAGGCATGAGGGACTGAGCTTCCACCCCAAGAATCCATTTGGCCCGCAATGTCCATACTAGCACTCCAGAAAGCCCCCCCCCCCCCCCCCCCACTGGCCACCAATATTGGAATTGGTGGAGAGGTGGAATATTGCATTGGGGGACCAGCCCTCCCATGTGAACATGAGACCCAATGGGTCCCACTTAGTCTTGTATTAATATTATTAATTCGCTCCTTTTATCCCAGCCCTGCCCTATCCACTCTCTGCCACTCTCTGTCCCCCTCTCTCTCTGCCTCTGTCGGGGGGGGGGGGGGCAGAGAGAGAGAGAGAGCGGCAAAGAGAGAGGGGGCAGAGAGTTGCAGAGAGAGGGGGGGTGACAGAGTGGCAGAGAGAATGAGAGAGGAGCAGAGAGAGAGATGGACAGAGAGAAAGGAGCAGAGAGTGAGAGAGAGATATATAGGGGCAGAGAGAGAGAGGCAGAGAGGGGCAGAGAGAGAGAATGGAAAATAGAGAGAGAGAGAGGCAGAGAGAGAGGGGGGGAGAGAGAGCGAGAGAGAGGGCAAGAGAGGGGCAGAGAGAGAGGGGGCAGAGCGAGAGAGGCAGAGAGCGAGAGGCAGAGAGAGAGAGGAGGGGGCAGAGAGAGAGGAGAGAGAGAGAGAGAGAGAGGCAGAGAGAGAGAGAGAGAGGAGGGGGCAGAGAGAGAGAATGAGAGAGAGATAGAGGGGCAGAGAAAGAAAGGAAGAGAGGCAGATAGAGAGAGAGAGCATGGAAAAGAGAGAGAAAGGCAGAGAGAAAGAGAGGGTGGTAGAGAGAGGGAGAGAGGGGGGAGAGAGAGGGGAGGGAGAGGGGCATAGTAAGAGAGAGATGGAGGGCAGAGAGAGAGAGAGAGAGAGAGAGAGAGAGAGAGAGAGAGAGAGAGAGAGAGAGAGAGAGAGAGAGAGAGAGAGAGGGGGGGGAAGAGGGAGGAGGAAGAGGGGGGGGGAGGAAGAGGGGAGGAGGAAGAGGGGGGGAAGAGGGGGGGACATAGAAAATAGGTGCAGGAGTAGGCCATTCGGCCCTTCAAGCCTACACCGCCATTCAATATGATCATGGCTGATCATTCAACTCAGTATCCTGTGCCTGCCTTCTCTCCATACCCCCTGATCCCTTTAATCACAAGGGCGACATCTAACTCCCTCTTAAATATAGCTAATGGACTGGCCTAAACTACCTTCTGTGGCAGCGAATTCCAGAGACTCACAACTCTGTGTGAAAAATGTTTTCCTCATCTCGGTCCTAAAGGAATTCCCCCTTATCCTTAAACTGTGACCACTTGTCCTGGACCTCCCCAACATCGGGAACAATCTTCCTGCATCTTGCCTGTCCAACCCCTTAAGAATTTTGTAAGTTTCTATAAGATCCCCCCCTCAATCTTCTAAATTCTAGTGAGTACAAGTCTATTCATTCTTTCCTCATTTGTCCTGACATCCCAGGAATCAGTCTGGTGAACCTTCTCTGTACCCCCTCTATGGCAAGAATGTCTTTCCTCAGATTTGGATACCAAAACTGAATGCAATACTCCAGGTGTGGTCTCACCAAAACCCTGTACAACTGCAGTAGAACCTCCCTGCTCCTATACTCAAATTCTTTTGCTATGAATGCTAACATACCATTCACTTTCTTCACTGCCTGCTGCACCTGCATGCCTACTTTCAATGACAGGTGTACCATGACACCCAGGTCTTGTTGCATCTCCCCTTTTTCTAATCGGTCACCATTCAGATAATAGTCTACCCTCCTGTTTTTGCCACCAAAGTGGATAACATCACATTTATCCACATTATACTGCATCTGCCCACTTACTGCCCATGCATTTGCCCACTCATCCAGCCTATCCAAGTCACCTTGAAGCGTCCTAGCATCCTCATCAGACCTAACACTGCCCCCCAGCTTCGTGTCATGCACAAACTTGGGGATGTTGCATTCAATTCCCTCATCCAAATCATCAATATATATTGTAAATAGTTGGGGTCCCAACACTGAGCCTTGCGGTACCCCACTAGTCACTGCCTGCCATTCTGAAAAGGACCTGTTTACTCCTACCCTTTGCTTCCTGTCTGCCAGCCAGTTCTCTATCCACATCAATACTGAACCTCCAATACCATGTGCTTTATGTTTATATACTAATCTCTTATGTGGGGCCTTATCGAAAGCCTTCTGAAAGTCCAAATATAACACATCCACTGGTTCTCCCTTATCCACTCTACTAGTTACATCCTCGAAAAATTCTATAAGATTCGTCAGACATGGTTTACCTTTCGTAAATCCATGCTGACTTTGCCCAATGATTTCACCACTTTCCAAATGTGCTGCTATCCCAGAGGGGGGGGGGGGGAGAGGGGGGGGGGGAGAAGAGGGGAGGGAGAGAAGGGGGGGGGAGGAAGGGGAGAAGGGGAGGAAGAGGGGGGAAGGGGGAAAGAGGGGGGGAGGAAGAGGGGGGGGAGGGGGAAGAGGGAGGGGAGGGGGGGGAGGGAGGGGGGGGGGGGGAAGGAGGGGGGGAAAGGGGGGAAGAGGGGGAAGGGGGGAGAGGAGGGGGAAAGGGGGAAAGGGGGGAAAGGGGTAGGGGAAGGGGGGAAGGAGGGGGGAGGGGGAGAAGAAGTGGGAAGGATGGGGGGAAGGAGGGGGGAAAGAGGGGGGGGGGGAAAAAGGGCGCAAGAGGAGGGGGAAGAGGAGAGAGGGTAAGGAGGGGGTGAGGACGGGGGGGGAGGGGGAAAGAGGGGTGGAAGAGGGGGATTTGTAAAGAGGGGGGAGGGAAATAGGGGGGAGGGAAAGAGGGGGAGGGGCGGATATCTGCGTCTTTCCAAATCATCAGCAAATGTTTTTGGAAGCTGTCAAAATTCTGTCTAAATTCGCTGAGTAAGTAACTGCAAAGTTTTAAAATTGTAAAGAAATTAGTACCGGAAAAAAAACGGGGTGTAAGAATCCGGGAAAAGCAACGTTAGAAATATATTTTAAAATTTAAAAAACGCTGCCTTTGAAAATAAATTGTTATCTTAGAATTAGTACAGTTAATTGAGACCCTGGAAAGTCCTTAAAGAACAAAAAAATGCAACGTTTTCGATGTTAAACCAAAACAATGAAGTTCAATCGGAATCTTATCTTTAGAGATGTGGAAGTCAGCATTAAGCCTTGTTCATCAGTGATATAATGACCTTTGAGAAAATTCTGGAAAAGCAAGCCGCGAAGCTCGTGAGCGCTCGTGACTTCGGAAGCCCTCGGAAGCGCTCGGAAGTTGCAGTACAGAGCCCACTTGCTCGTCTTTTGATGAACGGGAGGGGGGCAGGTGGTGAGGGGGAAGGAGGGGGAGGGGGGTGACGTCACCCGCTGCTCATGGAACATAGGGCAGCAGGCCACGAGGAGCAGAGCCATTGTGACGTCATCAACGAGACCAACTCGTTTATTTTCCAATTTATTTGAAAATTTGAACATTTTCGTAAATAACTCGAGAAATAATGCATGCAATTTTCAGATAAGGTGATTTTTGACATCACGGCATAACTGTCTATCGGAATATGTAAACATTTCACCGTTAGCAAGTCATGTTTTCAAGGAGTTTTGAAACGCAGACGAACATCGCACAATACGCACACATCCAAGATCAGCGTTTTATATGTATAAAGATGTTCATGCACAATTATCAGATGAGCATATTGAGCAGACAGATGTTGGGCCTCAAGCTGAAAATGATAGAGATATTTGGCATCAGCAGACTATTGCCAGGATTTTGCTTTTACTTCAGAATTCCAGAATCTATAGCTTTTTTGGTTTACTTCAGAATTCCAGAATCTATAGCTGTTTTCCTGATCTGAGGTTTGAATTCATGCCTTGGTACAAATTTTAAGAGTTACAGGATCATGGAATAATAGAACATAGATGGTATTTATTTAGCATGTTGAACTGGTCCTTCGGTCAAGCTAATCATTCAGTCATTGAGTTGTACAGATAAATTCTCCTTCCACGGAGCACTGTGTTTCAATTTAACGCATTCATCTCCAATCTATAGCCTACTCCCACTCTATGAACAGCTGACTACGATATCTTCTCGTCAGCCCTCTATCTGTAATCACAATCCTTGCTCCCCTGATGAAATATGTCCCTGATATCCCAACTGACCATCTGCTAGTCTCCAACTTTCCTCCATTTACTGCTCTGAAGCCAATCTCAATGATGTCCTGTGACCAACTATTTCCATTGACTCCATAAACACTTCACGCTGCGTCGACAGGCCACCAGCATACTCAAGGATAGGTTGCACCCAGCCCACTCCCACACATCTCCTTTCCCATCAGGCAAGACATATAGAAGTGTGAAAACACACACCTCCAGATTCAGGGAACCTTCCCCTCAGCCAACAATGAATCATTCTACATTTCCTTGATCATTGTCTGCTTTGATCTGTCATTTCCACACCTTATATTCTCTTTGAACCTGTCCATATCTCTGGTTTTCCACTCCCCCGACCTCTCAGTCTGAAGAAGTGTCTCGACCTGAAACGTCATCCATTCCTTCTCTCCAGAGATGCTGCCTGAGTTCGTCCCGCATTTTTGTGTCTATCTTTGGTGCAAACCAGCATTTGAAGAACCGTCCTACTACATCATTCTGGCAAACTGCTCTGCACCCTTTCCAAAGCCTCCACATCCTTCCAGTAATGGGGTGACCAGACTGCATGCAATATGATACCAACGTTTAAGAAGAATTTAGACAGGCACATAAAGAGGCAAAACATTCATGATTGTAGACTATGTGCAGGCAGATGTGCAGTTTTAATTGGCATCATGGTCAGTACAGAGGGCCAAGGAGCCTGTTCTTGTTCTGTACCATATTCTGTTCCGTGTTCACTGTGGTATCTGGCAGTGGGAGATGTGGGTGGGGGTTTAACTTCTAAGGCAATGCTCTGGACCATTTGAGGGCAATGACATTTGTTTTAAAGTCCTGAGCAATATATCCCTGTTATTGCATGCAATTAATGCTTTTAACAAGCTAATTTGTAGTCATGTTAATTCCAAGCATTAACAGCCATGAATAACAACCTTGAAGTGAACAGGCAAGAAATATAAATCCTGAACTTGTGGGAATGCACAATTCCTGCAGTTCAGACTCATGCAAGAAGGCTGCATAGTTCCTCAGCAGAAAAATAAAATAAAGAATACACAGTGTAACTCAAAATGTATGGACAAATTGTTTGATAGTTAGTTACAAATTAGTCCAGACATCCGAAAAAAAGGTCGAAGATAGACATAAAATGAATTAGTCTGGAGAAGGGACTTGACCCGAAATGTCACCCATTCCTTCTCTCCAGAGATGCTGCCTGTCCCGAGGAGTTACTCCAGCATTTTGTGTCTATCTTCAATTTAAACCAGCATCTGCAGTTCTTTCCTACACATCTGAAGAAGGGTCCCATATCAACAACCCAACCATTCTGTTCATTCACTCCACAGTTGCTGTCGACCCACTGAGTTCCTCCAGCACTTTGTGTCATGCTTCAAATTAGTCCATTCAGGCAGAGATTGGGATGGAAACTGCATGCGTGCCCTTGCAGTCAAGTAAACTTGAAAGAGAATAGAAAATGACGAGAAGCCACAAATCAAGCAGCACATCTGCACTATTGTTGTGGTGTCACCATAACATTTGCGCTGATTAATAGATTATAAATTAGATTATGGGGATAAAGCCAGAATAAGGTGAATGACGCTATGGTTGATCAAATAAAAATCTGAAAAAAAGGACAAGGAAATGAAGCTGCATTAATAGAACTGAATGTTAAGAGTTGAAAATTGTAATGGACCAAGTCAAAAGGATGAAAGTTATTGATGACAGATCAAAGGAATTGAATGAGGAAACCACTGTCTAAGAGGTGGAAGCCTGCAGGGTTAAAGGAGCAAGGAATTAAAAAAGGAAGATATTTAATTTTTTAGGATTTCATAAGAATGCATGGAGCTGCAGTAGAAATCCGAATAAATAACTCACAAAAGAACATTGTAGAGAGATGCATGAAGCAAATATTAAAATCGAAAGTGAATGAGAGCTACTAAAACAAGGGCACAATAGTCCTTTGACAGCCAAGCCTCTTTTGTAATTCAACTGCCTTTTAAGTAAATAAAAATGAACAAAATGCATCTCACAAAGTCAGCTTATTTTAATGTGGGGTGTATGGGTGAACTCAAACCCCTTTGAACCGTGGATTAATTCTGGAAGCATACAAAATCAGAGACTTGAGAATAACTCAATATTTGATTGTATTATCTGTAATAATGCAACCTGACAATAATTCATGACAAACCAGTCATCCTAGTAAGTAATTTACATTTTGAATATGTGTTCAAAGACTGTTAATACAACTTTCTTCTGGTGTGCATATCTGTTGCATAAATTTTCATGTAGAGCAAAAGCCCACTGTATTTTTTTATTTAAGTTTTTAACTATTTTGTGCCTGATTATTAATGAACAGCTTACCGACATATTATACTGTAAGCTTGCTCCTTGCTTGGGTAGATTAGTTTGCATCTTTGAACAAAGCCTAATAGGTGATAATATCTTTCGACTGATTTGGGTGACGCTGGCTGTGAATTAGGAAAAAAAAGTGTTGTGGATGAAGGCTAACCAACCTCAGGAGCTACGAGTGAAATAAATAATCCTATTAGACCAAAAAAATATTTTAAGGAGTCTTCACCATAAATGCAAAACACAAAGTGCTGGAGAAGCTGAGTGAATCAAGCAGCAGCTATGGACGGTGTTTCGGATCGGGACCCTTCATCAGACTAATGGAGTAGGGGGAAAAGCTGGGAAGCATGGTGGAATTGGAGCAAAGCCTGGTGAGTGATAGGTGGACACTTGTGAGGGAAGTAGACAAAAATGCTGGAGTAACTAAGCGGGTGAGGCAGCATCTCTAAGAAGGAATGGTAGACGTTTCTGGTCGAGGCCTTCACATTAACCTATCTGATCTCCTGGTGGCTCAGCATTTCAACTGCCCCTCCCATTCCGAATCCAACCTTTCTGTCCTGGGCCTCCTCCATGGCCAGAGTGAGGCCCAGTGCAAATTGGAGGAGCAGCACCTCATATTTTGCTTAGGTAGTTTTCACCCCAGCGGTATGAACATTGACTTCTCCAATTTCAGGCAGTCCCTGCTTTCTCCCTCCTTCCCCTCCCCTCCCCAGCTCTCCCACAGCCCACTGACTCAGCCTCTTCCTTTCCCGCCCCCTACATCAGTCTGAAGAAGGGTCTCGACCCGAAACATCACCTATTCCTTCGCTCCATAGATCCTGCCTCACCCGCTGAGTTTCTCCAGCATTTTTGTCTACCTTCTTCAGAGTGATGTCAGGGGAAGTGGCGAGGCAAAGATAGAATGTAGGCAGAGACAGTAAGACCTAGTGGGAAAACTGGGAAAGGGAAGGGGATGGAGAAAGAAAGCAAGGGCTATCTGAAATAGTAGTGAGGGGGGGTTGATCGGCAAATGTGGACAAAGTGATAAAGGCTAGAGATGAAAAGGAGACAAAAGGGTGTTAGATAAGGAAAGATGAGGAGGAGTGAAATATAAAGCTGGAGGTCAGGTTATGGAAGGGTGGAACGGCTGGGAGGGGAAAGAGGGGGTTAAAATGGAAATGGAGGGGTGGCGAAGGGAAAGGTATGAGATGAGCAGCGTGGCTGGGAGCAGGTGTAATATGGCAATGTGGCATTGTGTAAAGTGTTTGCCAATAATTAGAGACTGGAGATGACAAAACATTTTGTCAGTGGCATAAAGTCGTCTTGATAAAAACTCACAGAACAAATGCACTTAAATTTAAGTGCAGTTCATCAGCTTCACTTTGTGATACTTGTAGCAGACTGATGTTATTAAGATATGCTTTTAGCTTTTACACGTTGCGGGAAATGATCTTCAGCTCAATGAGTAGGGCAGATTTTATCTTTCCATAAAGTCATAAATCAGGGAAATAGACCTTTCGGCCCGATACATTCATTCTGAGCACCGAGCATCCGTCCATACTTATCACATTTATCAGCACTCGGTCTGTAGTCTTCTCGGCCTTAGTGATTCAAGTGCTCATTTTAGTTTAGTTTAGTAATACAGAATGGAAACAGGCCCTTTGGCCCACCGAATCCATGTTGACCAACAATCACCTGTACACTAGTTCTATCCTACACCGTAGACACAATTTACAGAATCCAATTAACCTACGAACCTGCACGTATTTTGAGTGTGGGAGGAAATCGGAGCATCTGGGGAAAACCCATGCGCTCAGACGAAGAATGCACAAACTCTGTGCAGACAGCACCCATAGTCAGGATCGAACCCGGGTCGCTGGTGCTGGAAGGCAGCAACTCTACCACTGCACCACTGTGGTGCCCTGAAATTATCTAGATGCTTCTTAAATATTGACATCAGCACTCCCTCTTAGCCTCCTGCTTGTTACCTAAAACCTATGCCCTTTAGATGTTGTCATATCTTCTAACAGGAACAGTTTTTTACTGCATAGTACACAGCACCGATCAAGTCGGGAAAATGAAAAGGAATATATGTGGTAACAGGCAATCGCTGAGCTGGGAAGTACCATTCTCTTCAGATGCCAGCGCGAATTGAAGGGAGTTTTGCCAAACTGATGTCAAGGTTAAGGATCTCTCCCCTGGGATAGAGTGAAACTTGGAATGGAGGAAGCTACTAGGATCCAAATTAAAAACTAGAATCACTACCAGATTATTACATGAGTGATATGCAAATTGTCAAAGATCGGAGAATTCCATGGTTAGTGTAAAGACTGATGTGGTAGAAATGGCATTGAATTCATGGGGTAGTGGTGCAAGGCATTAAGGAACTGTTTGGTTATAATAGGCTTTATTTTAATCAGCCTGGGACCAGTGTCACAGCAACTTGAGCAGCTTGGCCTGTAGATAATGGCTTCAAACTAAATGGTTGGGATAGGGGAAGGGGAGAAAAATGGGGGGAAAGTTTTGCTGAAGAAAAGTTTTGAAAGTTTAAAAGGAAAAGCATAAGCAAGCATTAAAAAAAAAGTACATGGTTGCAAAACGGTAATGGAACCACACTCTGCCAGGAATTGACTGTACATGCAAACATGAAAGTATACCTCAAATTAGATTCAGAATGATGAAAGATACAAACTAAAATTAAAAGGTTCTGATCAGAATGCACGTATTATTAATCATTATTATTAATTATTATTAATAATAAGATTGGCTAATTCATTTCATAAATAAATAGAAATAAACAGCTATAATCTAATAGCTATTTTGGAGATTGAATGCAAAATGACCAAAGTTAGAAAGCAAATATTGCAGCAGACTCCTCGTCAGCAAGGGAAAGAGGGGAGGTAAAAGAGAAATGATGGACTGTTGGGAGATGAGTGTACAAAGGAGGGGAAAGGTGGAGGGTGACTGGAAGGGTGGGAGATAGTGGGAGAAATGGGTGCAGCACCATTGGGTGGGGGAGGAGTGGTTGTGCACAGGGAAGAGAGAGGTGGGTAGGGGGTATTAGTTGACATTGGAGAATTCTAACTTCACATTGTTGTTTCGTAAGCTACCTAAGCAGAAAATGAGGTACTGTTCCAGCAGTTTGCATGTGGCCTCACGATGCCAATGGAGCAACGCTTTCTTCACAAAATTCTTCATTTCCATAGTATGAAACCTACAGAAGATGCCAAGGATGGCCTTGACATCCTCCCTGCTTGTCCAGATACTTAAGAAGTTCTCTGTGCATTTCTTATGGGAATAAGCCAGTTATTGTCCCTGGAGAAAGGCGTTAGGCTATTCCCTGTTCAGCAGTGAGACCCAGTACCATAACAAGAATTTAATTCAATGCACAGCCTGAGAGAACTGCAGGACGCCACAGAATTCTCACAACATATCTTCAGGCCAAACACAAGAATAAATAATACCGCAACTGAGAGGTTGGGAAGTTTGCTTGAGCAGCCAAATGTACCTCTGTTTATCATTGTTTTTCAAATATTACACTTCACCTGATTAATACATTAAATACAATTCAGACATGTTAAAGGCCCCCACTCCCTCATCATTACTAGCTTTTCCCTTTCCCTCAACTCTCAGTCTGAAGAAGGGACTCGACCCGAAACATCATCCATTCCTTCTCTCCAGAGATGATGCCTGTCCCGCTGGGTTACTCCATCACTTTGTGTCTCTCTTTGGTTTAAACCAGCATCTGCAGTTCCTTCCTACACATGGGACATGTTAATGTGGGCCAAGCTATTTAATACTTTTACTTATAATATATCAACATACCAGATGTTTACATTTTAAATATTCCCTCAATGAAACTTCAGAGAAGCTGTTACACAAATCCAAGTCCAGCAATTCTTAGTGGTGGCAGGTCCCTAGATGATGGTTTTACCCCACAGGGCCTTTGTGGTAGCTTCAGTGCATCCCTCGGCATGCACTCCTGTGCCTGGGAATGTTGCAATCAGTAGCATAAACTGACACAGCTCCTTGCAGTGGAAGATCAACAGGTTTCAAGCACACCAAAGTGTATCTTTCACCTAGTTGACAATCCTCTCGCAACAGTCAGCGTTTCCTTCAGTTTGCATCCTTGGGGACAGCCAGCGGGACACTAAAATAGACACAAAATGCTGGAGTAACTCAGTGGTACAGGGCTGGTTTCAATCCAAGATAGACACAAAATGCTGGAGTAAGTCAGGACACAGATTGCTGCAGTAACTCAGCACTAAGTCTGGCACCACACAACTGCATGACATGCACCTCAACAGTGACCAGCATAATTTCTAAATGTTTCGCCAGTAACCAAAATCTACTATATAAATTTGAGACTGAAGGGTTTTTGTTGTTGTCATATGTACCAAAGCGGAACTATGAAATTCTTACTTGCAGCAGCGCAGTAGGATTGAAGTAATTTCATCGTAATTCCATAAAAACTAATATGACATTGCAAAAGGGACTCATGACAGCTTGTCCCATTTTAGTTTGTGTGAAGTGTTTCTACATGCATATAAACCAAACATTTTTAGTCTTTTCAATGATATCCCACTTAGCTTTTCTCATTAAGCCAAGTGAAGACCATCTGCTGAGACCATCATCACTAACTGAAGGACACAAAATGTGTTCCTCAGCATCTCAGGATGTTCTCCAGAGATGCTGGCTGAACGGCTGAGTTACTCCAGCACTTTGTGTCCTTCTGTGTATTAATCAGCATCTGCAGTCCCTTGTTTCAACATTAACTGAAGTCAAGCTACAGGTCTACTTACAAGGGGAGTTGATCAGCAAACACTATAGCGGCAAGTCAATGTGCAGTTTGAGGAGCACCATGGCGAAATAAGGCTGCACGGGCAAGGAACGGGCAACAACAGCTTTGTAGGCATCAACATTTGACTAAAGTGTTGTACAAGGTGTGTAACAGTATTAACAATGTGGCGATTTTCAGTGGAGATAAATTCCCATTTCCTATTCAAGCATTACTATTTCTAGCTTCATTATCAGAGCCACATGTGACGTCCTTCCCTCTCCCACAAACATAAATCTTTGGCTGGGAGAGGATCCAGCCTGCCCCCTGTGTGCAGTTCCAGCAAACCTCAAGCACATCCTGGTCGGTTGTAAGGCCAGCCTAACACAAGACAGATACACCTGGCGACACAACCAGGCGCTGAGGTGTTTGGCCGCTGAACTCGAGTGCAAGAGAGTTACCACCAACGCCATGCCTATCAATGCCCAGATAACATTCCCGCAAATACCATCCTTCATCCGGGAAGGGGAGAAACGGAGGACTAACCCCTCGCCTCTCGACTCATGCCCACTGAATGCAGCCAGGGACTGGGAAATGCGTGTTGACCTAGGCCAGAGGCTTTCGTTCCCAGTTGAAATCGCAGTTACCAACCTGCGACCAGATCTCGTTCTCTGGTCCAACTCCTGTCGGCGTGTTTTCATCATTGAGCTGACGGTCCCATGGGAGGAGGCTGTGGACGAGGCTAATGAAAGGAAAAAGCTTCGATATTCAAAGCTTGAGGCAGAGGAGAGAGGTTGGAAGGTAAGGTTGTGTCCAGTGGAGGTGGGGTGCAGGGGCTTTGTAGCCAGTTCCACCGCAAAGCTCCTGAGGGAACTAGGAGTCAAAGGGCAGGCACAAAGGAGGGCAATAAAAGAACTTGCCAATGCCGCCGAACGGAGCAGTCACTGGCTGTGGCTGAAGAGGAAAGATGCTGTCTGGGCTGCCACGTCACCACCTAGAGGCTAACTATAAGACACACACCCAGGTCTGATCAACCTGCGGTGGGCCTGCTTCGACTGAGGGTGTCTTGTGATAAAAGGCCGAAACACCCAGTGACGTTCAGGTACACAACTGAAGATGTGTCTGATTGTTAGCAAATTCACCTAGTGGTCATACTCAAGAATGTCAATTATAGTGAAATCTTAGGGATTGTAACACCCAGTCCTACCAATCAATCAAAAATGCAATACTCACACTTGATATACAGTTATGGCTGACTAACCATGACAGATAAATCCAACGTTGCAGACATATTGATTAAATACTCGATAGCAGCTCCTGAAGCCTGGCCTAACCATCCAGAAACCCAAGTTCGTGCACCACCATAGAAGCTGTAGAATATGAATCCCTGTAATAATCTGATTGTTCATTACATAGGCAACAATTATAAATAAGAACGACCATTCCTCAGTGTTTTTGAAACTTTGGTCAAATCAGGATCAAGGAATTAAGTCTTTCTTTTTTTTTAAATAATATTTATATTAGAAGTAATCCATCATAACAACGGTATAACAACTTTTCAAATACACAACCAACTTATTTCAATAAGTATACGGATATTACAAATAATTCTTATAACCTATTTTTTATAAAATAGAAAAAAGAAAAGAATAGATTTTAATCAATAAAAATATTGATTAAATAATAATTTTGATTATATATAGAGAGAGAGAAAGAGAAAAGAGAGAAAAAAAATTGTTATATATATTCAATTAAAACAAAGTATTATATATATATTAAAAAAAAGATTATAGTATACATCTTAATAGTGAATAACACAATTTCAAAGAACGATATCAATAGAGACATGTATACAAATTAAAAAAAAAGAATTATTTTCATCTAATCTTACCGGGTACCCATTGAGTTGTGATGCCAAGAACAGCTACCCCTTAAAATATTCTGTATATGGAGACCATATCTGTTCAAAGAGTTTGTATTTGTCCATTAGGACAAATCTGATTCTTTCCAAATGCAACGACTCCAACATTTCCACTGTCCACATTTTAATTGTGGGGGATAATGTTCCCTTCCAAAATTTCAATATTAATTTTTTCCCTATTATCAAACAGTAATCCAAGAAATTTCTTTGGTTTACTGTTAATATTAAATTTGAATCCGGAACTCCAAATATTATTAATTTTGGATCTGGGTCCAGTTTAATTTTAAGAACTTCAGAGATAACTCTAAAGATTTCTGTCCAATAATAATTGAGTTTCATACATGTTACAAAATATGCGTTAAATTAGCTTCCAAGTTCTGACATTTATCACAAATAGGAGAAATGTTAGGATAAATTCTATTTAATTTCGTTTTTGAATAATGTAATCTGTGTAATACCTTAAATTGTATCAATATATGTCTAGCATTTAATGAGCAGCGATGTATACTTTTGTAGGCTTACTTCCCAAGTTTCCTTCGTTATAGATAAACCTATTTCATTTTCCCATGTGTGTCGATATATTTCCGAAGTTGGGATTTCCCTATCCAAGATAGTATTGTATATATACGCTATTAATTTTTCTGTATTTGGGTGTTTATTAAACAATTCATCTAATAATCCTGGTTTTCTATTTTTATAGTCTTGCGTATTTGACTTAATATAGTTTCTAATTTGTAAATACCTAAATATGTTATTTGACTGCAATCCATAGATATCCTGTAACTCTTGAAATGAAAGAAATGTTCCTTTCTTATAAAGGTGTTCTATCCTTTTAATTCCTAAATCATTCCAGTGTCTAAACCCCTTGTCCAATACAGAGGGCTTAAACAAAGGATTGTTCATAATTGGCAAACAAAGTGACAAATTATCCATATGTTGGGTCTTAACTATTTGTTTCCAAATACGTCAATTGCTATGAATTATAGGGTTATCACCATACTTTTTTTTTGTACTTCCCTTGGTGCAAAAAGAATCGAACATACATCAAAAAGCAAACAGTCTTCCTTTTCCATCTTTAGCCAGCTTGGCTCATAATCTAAATTTACCAACCAAAAATTCATATTCTTAATCAGAACTGCCTAGAAATAATATAAGAAATTTGGTATTGCTAGTCCACCATTTATTTTAGATTTACATAGATGTTTTTTACTTATTCGATGATTTTTATAGTCCCAAATAAAACTATTAACCAAAGTATCTTTTTTTAAAAAAAAACATTTTAGGGAGATATAAAGGGATGGCTTGAAATAAATATAACAATTGTGGCAAAAAAATCATTTTTATAGCATTTATTCTACCGATCATTGAAATAGGTAGTGTTTTCCAATGTAAATTGTTTTTTTTAGTTTATTTAACAATTGAGGGTAATTATATTTAAATAGACAGTTATAGGATTTAGATACATTAATTCCTAGATATTTAAATTTGTCCGTGACTATTTTAAGTGGGAATTGTTCTAGTATATTTAATTTTATTCCAGTTATAGGCATAATTTCACTTTTATTCCAGTTAATTCTACACCCAGAAAATGTGCCAAACTTAGTTATAACATTAAGTAGATTGGGAATACTAATCTCCGGTTTTGTGATATAAATTAAGATGTCATCTGCGTATAGAGATATTTTATTCATTGTAGTTTTGGTATTATATCCATATATTTCTGGTTCTGATCTAATCATTTCGGCTAATGGTTCTATTACCAGAGCAAATTGTAATGGTGATAACCGGCATCCTCGTCTACAACCCCTAAAAAGATTAAATTTTGCTGATAACATTTGATTTGTTAATATTCTTGCAGTTGGATTCGAGTATATGATTTTTACCCATTTGGAAAATCTATCCCCCATTTGAAATTTCTGCATTATTTTAAATAAATTTGGCCAATTCAACCTGGTCAAATGCTTTTTCAGCATCTAAGGATATGACAGCTAGTTCAATATCCTTCATTCTTTTTAAGTATATGATATTGAATAGACGTCTCAGATTATAAGATGAATAGCGTTTTGGAATAAAACCTGTTTGGTCATGATGTATTAAGTTATTAATCACTAAACTTAGCCTCCGAGATAAAATTTTAGTTAGTATTTTTTGATCAGTGTTTAAAAGAGCTATTGCTCTGTATGACCCAGGGTCTTCCAAATCTTTATCAGCATTAGGGATAAGCGTAATTGTAGATTAATTTAATGATTCTGGTAACTTTCCTTGTTCATAAGCATATTTATATATTATATGTAAACGTGGAGAGATCAGATCATAAAACTTCTTATAAAATTCAACACTTAAACCATCAGGGCCTGCGGCTTTTCTGTTATTTAATGATCCAATTGATTCTTCAATATCTTTTACTGATATATCAGCATTTAACAAGTCTCTACCTTCCTGATCCAAACTATTCATATGACATTCTTGTACGAATGTTTCTATTCCATCTGATTGTCCTGCTAGTTTAGATGAGTAAAGATTTTGATAATATTGTAAAAATGTATCATTGATATCTTTTGGTAAAGTCAATATTTCTCCTTGTTCAGATCTAATTTTATGTATCATTTTCCCCTCATCTAATCTTCTAAGCTGGCGTGCCAGTAATTTTTGTGGTTTATCCCCAAATTCAAAGTGTACTTGTTTAGTCTGTTGAAAAAGTTTAATAGTCTGATTTGAATATATTTTATTTAGCTTATATTTTAATGATGCAATTTTATTACTTAGCCCCTTTGAAGGGGATATTGCATTTTCAATATCTAATTGTTTTATTTCATTTTCCAACTTTTGTTGAGTCTTTCGATTTTCCTTATTAAAGTATGCGTGTGCTGATATTATCGCACCACGCATAAATGTTTCCCAAAGCAGTGATGGTGAAATTCCAGGGTTGTCATTAGTTTCTAAAAACAATTTAATCTGTTTTACCAAGTAATCATAACAAGCCTTATCATTTAATATTTGGGGGTTGAGTCTCCAGTTAGAGGTTTTAATAGTTATGTCTTTTAATTTTATCTTAAATGTTAATGGAGCATGATCCAAAATAATAATATTATGATATTTTGAGTCATACGTAAATGGGATTAGTTTTGAATCTATTAAAAAATAGTCTATCCTTGAATAGGTTCCGAATACAGGGGAAAAAAATGAATATTCTCGACCAGATGGGTTATCTGTTCTCCAGATATCCTTAACATTTGCTGTGTTAATAAAATAATTTATAAGTGTACTTGACTTAGAAGTGGTTTTCCTTTTCATTGATGATCTATCTAAATAATTATCTAAGGTACAATTAAAATCACCTCCAATTATTAGATTATGTTGAGTGGATATAGGGATATTGTTAAATATTTTCTTGAAGAACAATGGGTTATCAAAATTAGGACCATATATATTCATAAGGATTACTTTTTTAGAATATAATTCACCTGTAATTATTATATATCTACCCTCAACATCTTCTATTATTGAGCTTTGTCTAAAAGGTATATTTACGAATAATTATTGCTACCCCCTAGACTTATGTGTAAATGAAGAGTGGTATAATTTGGAAATCCATTTTGCTGTTAATCTATACTGCACGTCTTTTTTAAGGTGTGTCTCTTGGAGAAAAATAATATCAGATTTCAATCTATTTAATTGAGCTAAAACCTTACCTCTTTTAATTGGTTTGTTAACTCCCTTAACATTCCAACTACAGAAGATCATTCCATCACCCCCAATCCTAGTATTTATGTCATACATGTTATTATTAAGGTGGTTTATAATGGAATAGATGTCTCAGCTCCTCTAACCCAATCCTATACCCAAACCTCAGATCGATGAAATTTAATATCTGTGTCATTGTCTTATACACATGTCTCTTTAAACTAACTATATAATGCCAATCATACTTAAATCTATATAATATATAACATGAAATAAAATACATAATATAAAAGTAATAATAAAAAATGTGAGTAAAGTAATTGATGTTAGTAAAGTGTAAGGGGAAAGAAAAAGTGACTACAACTATAATTAGCGCAGTTAGTATTAGTGTAAGCCACTAGCGTAGCTATTAATCTACGGACTTCCGTGAAAAAAAAAAGATGTTAATAGTTCCAGCTCCGTTTTTGCCTTAAGGGCTATATATGTCGGGGTGGGGTATTAAAATTATATACTTAATAATTAATAATACTACTAATATGAAATACAATTAGTGTCATAGCACTATATTAGGAGAGCTAACATACATTTTTAAGGGGTAGTTAATACAAAACTATATTCATTAATAATCCATCCATCTCTCCTTGACCCCAAGATAGAGTCCATGTCCATTGTTCCTCCTCCTTCCCTGCGGATCCTCCTTCAGTGTGAATCCTCCTCCTTTTCTGTGGATGGGCAGTATCATCAAGTAAGTGATCAATAATATTCAGTATTCTTCATCTTCATCTACTTCTTCCTCTACTTCTTCCTCTTCCAGTTTCTTCTGAATGTTTCGAGCGAATTCAAGAGCTTCTGTATGTTTGGTGAAGTGGTGCTCCTTGTTATCATAAGTTACTCTTAATGTTGCCGGGTACATCAGGCCATATCTCAGAGTCTTTATGTTCCTCAGGATACCTCTTGTTTCTGTAAATAAAGATCTTCTCTTGGCCACTTCCACAGGGTAATCTCTGAAGATACTGATGTTGTCTCCCTCATATTTCTTACGTATTATCTTCATCATATCTTCAAAAAAATGATCGTAAGCCACCTTTCACAATCATCTGTCTTGGGGGAGCATCCCTCCTAGGGGTACGTCTCAATGCCTTGTGTGCTCGGCCCAGCAGAGGTTCTTGGTCCAAGTTCAGAATATCTTTTAGGAGCTTTGCAGCAAATTTTCGAGGGTCTTGATTTCCCTCTCGGCCTTCACTCAATCCAACAATACGCAGATTCTGGCGCCTTTGACGTCCCTCCATGTCAATGCATTTCTCAGTTATTTTGTGTAACAATTCTGATAAACGCTTGTTCTCGGCAAGATGCTTCTCGGCTGATTCAGTCAATTCTTTTATTACGTCATTTTGTTGGTTAAGTGAGATTTTAATAGGTTCTAACTTGGTATCCAGCAGCAACTCCATCTCACGTTTTACGGTTTACGTCATCCAACTGTTGTTGCAAATCAGTACCCGCTTTATCTTTCCATTCGTCCATCATAGTCTTTACAGTGGTTATAACTTCTTTTTTGAACTCTTTCCATATAACATATAACCATATAACAATTACAGCACAGAAACAGGCCCTTCCAGTCCGTGCCAACCAATTGTTTTCCCCTAGTCCCATCTACCTGCACTCAGACCATACCCCTCCATTCCCTTCACGTCCATATACCTATCCACTTTACTCTTAAATGTTAAAATCGATCCTGCCTCCACCACTTCTGCTGGAAGCTCATTCCACACAGCCACCACCCTCTGAGTAAAGAAGTTCCCCCTCACGTTACCCCGAAACCTCTGTCCCTTAATTCTCATGTCGAATTTTCGAATTTCAAATTTTCATGATACACCAAAATATCAGCTCTTAAAGTCTTTATTTCCTCTTTATATTCTTTTTTCATATCCTTAAGCATTTGTTTTAGCTCACCCATAATAATTTTTTTGAGATCATCCATCTTTAAAATATCTTCCTGGGAGGCACTCAAACTCGAGCCCGCGGCTCCAGTGAGGCCTACTTCCCTTTTCACAGGCTTTTTCCCCTTGGTGGGGGGGGGGGAGTGATGCATCGACATTTTCTTAGTAAAGTCGCGCGCCTGATGACATCACGCACCTTTTTAACGCTACCGGAACCGTTCACACCCGTTCTCCTCTGGTGAGTAGTTTCAGTTAACCCCTTTTACCCCCGTTTTTTATACAATTTTTAGCGGAGCTGAATGGCGCGAGTTCCACTCACTCCATAGCGCCACCGGAAGTCCCGGAATTAAGTCTTTCACAGAGGTTTTTGCAAGTTCCACAACGATTAACTGCCTAGTTCAGGAATCTGAGGGGTAACTTTTTCATGCCACGGGTGGTGGGTGTATGGAACAAGCTGCTGGAGGAGGTAGTTGAGGCAAATACTAACACAACATTTAAGAAGTGTAGATGGTTTATATGCAACCAATAATATAGTTACCTCACTCCCATTAACCCCGCCAGTTAACATCAATCATAACGCCTTCCCTCAGTAGAAAATGTAGCCGGTGCTTGAAGGGTGTGTGTAATACCCAGTGCTATCATTAAAAGATGTTTGTACACTTAAGAGCTTGTAAAGTTTTCATTTACATGGTGTCTCAAAGCTGGAAGATACTTGCGTCTCCTGTTTATCGGTTTTTATTTCTTTTTTTTTGATTTGTGTTTTTTGTGCTTTGATCTCTTTGGCCATGGCGTCCTCTTGCAGAAAGCCCGAGCAGCTTGTCTTTGATGCTGACATCTCTGAGCGCTGGGCCACGTTTGAATTTGATTTCACACACTTTGTCAACGTCGCACACCGCGCTGATCCTGACTCCCTTAAAGCTTCCTCCTCCTCAACCTTGTCGGACCTGATGCCATGAAGAGAGCCAGAACTTTCACCTACGCTCCAGCGGTCTGGGCTGTCGTGGTGCGGTGATTACTCCTGCAGAGTCTGCTGACGACCCCGCTTGCCTGCTACGTAAGTTCAGGGAGATTTGTGACCTGCCCTC
Organism: Okamejei kenojei; assembly: GCA_035221665.1. NCBI lineage: Eukaryota > Metazoa > Chordata > Chondrichthyes > Rajiformes > Rajidae > Okamejei > Okamejei kenojei. The sequence continues at coordinate 72,129,170 of CM069138.1, read as the reverse complement.
GAACCGCATTCTAGAGAGGGCACGGTTCTTTACGAGGAGACAGTTGCCGGATGAACCTGTTGAATGTTTTATTGCTGATTTGCGTCATCTCGCCCAGCAGCGGTGCCGTTTTGGCGACATGACCGACCAGCTCACTAGAGACATTTTAGTAACTGGCATGCGTGACAGAAGCTGCGATGTGTGAGCTTTTGAGGGGATCCGGATCTAACGTTGGACAAAGCTATGCATGCCTGCAGATTGTCTGAGGTCGTTGTTTTGCAAGAGGACCACCGGGATTTGGGCAATAAATCTGTCAACCTGGCTGGGTTTAGGAGCCACAGCCTCGGGTGGGAAACAATGTTTTTCTGCCCGCGTGCCCGCCCCTGGACCTGGCGATGTGCCCCGAAAAAGGTGCCCAAACTGTAACTACTTGCACCATAGACTGTCGACGTGTCCCGCCTTTGGTAAAACCTGTAACTTTTGTAAAAAAGCTGAACCATTTCTCAGCCTCCTGTCGCTTACTCCGTTCCCGTGGGAGCCAGGCACAAGCTTCCAGTCCCAGTCTAAACATGCTGGCCCAATCTGATCTCTGTTTGACTCACAGCCCAATTTAGTTGAGTGCAAATGGTGGGAGCCAATTAATTCTGCCGAGGACATCTCATGTGTTTATCCTCCTACAGACACACCGCCCCACCGCAATGATCCCTCCGTACCTGTGACTGTCAATGGCGTAACCTTCTCTGCCAAATTAGATACTGGCGCGAAAGTCAATGTTTTGTCCATGAATCTTTTCAACAAGATAAGGAATAATGAGCCTCTGGTTGTTGACGATGCTACCTGCACGCCTATGGTGGAGAGATTCTAAGGCCTGCGGGGGAGGGCCACTTTAACTTGCGTGCTGCAAAAGGCCACAAGAAAACCTGGTTTTCTATGTTTTGAAACTCTGACTGTGTAACCCTGTTGGGCAACCCGTGCGTGCCAGGATCTTGGCCTGGTCTCCTTTGACGCACGGTCCACAAAGTGCAACTTTCGTTTGACCCGGTTGCTGAATTACCAGGACCTGTTCGACGATGACCTGGGGAAGTTACCAGTGTCATACCATATTTCCATTGACCCAAATATACAACCGTGGTCCGCGCACCTCACAGGGTTGTCTCACGCCATGAAGGACAAGGTCGAGGCGATGCTCAACGAGATGGTCGAAAAGGGGGGTGCTAGTAGCAGTTAGCGAGCCCACCGATTGGGTCTCCACCATGGTTGCCACGATTAAGAAAGACAAGAACGAGATACGCGGTGTGTATCAACCGAAGGACTTAAACCTTGCCATCAGGCGACCCACATTACCCCATGCTGGTCTGTTGAGGATTGTGGCGGCAAAGGTCGGGCAAGCCACCATCTTTTCGGTCCTAGACGCTAAAGAACTCGTTTTGGCAGGTCCCGTTGGACAAAGCGTCTTCTGACCTGACGGACCTTCGCCACACCGTTCGGCAGATTCAAGTTCCTGCGAATGCCATTCGGCATCAATTCTGCTAGCGAGGTGTTCCAGCAGACGATGGAGCAATTATTCGCGCACCTGCCATGTGCCATCATCGTGGATGTTATCCTGGTTTACGGGAAGGACCTTGCCGAGCACGACCTGAACCTCCGCCACGTCCTGGATCACGCGCGACAGGCGAAACCTGAAGCTGAATCCAAGAAGTGCCGGTTTGTGTCTCAGAGGTCAGTATGTTGGACATGTTTTCACCCCTAACGGACTAAAGCCCGACTCCTTGAAGGCCGCTGCCATCTCCGAAATGGCAGCCCCCACCGACGTGCCAGGTCTGCAACGATTCTTGGGCATGGTGAACTACCTTGGCAAGTTTATACCAAACCTCAGTGAGCTGAGTGCTCCCCTGCGGCAGCTGACAAAAAAGGATATCGCCTGGGCTGGCTCCCATATCACCAGCAGGCCTTTGACCGCTCAAGTCGAAAACTGATTAGCACTCCGACGTTGCGGTTTCTTCGACGTGGGGTCGCCCCATCACCGTCACCTGTGACGCTTCCAAGTTCGGTCTGGGTGCGGCCTGGCCTTCAGGTCTGTCGATGGATCGCTGCATCCCGTCTCCTATGCCTCCCGCACCATGACGGACACGAGCAGCGGTACGCTCAGATCGAGAAAGAGCTGCTCGCGGTGGTGTTCGCCTGCTCCAAGTTCAGAGATTCCTGTTCGGCAGCAGATTTTACGGTCGAAACCGACCACCAGCCACTGGTGGACAATCCTGAACAAGCCGATTCACGCTGCCCCTGCCAGGCTGCAGCGTATGATGCTGCAGCTCCAGCGCTTCGACTTTGACATAATCTACAAGAAGGGCACCGAAGATGCACATTGCGGACACCCTGTCGCGAGCCCCGCGTACCTCCTGCGCTCGCCACCCCTACGCAAAACAGAGGACTTGCTCGTACTGGGCGTTAACTTTATTCCTCCACCAAGCAGCTACAGGTTTTGGCCGAGCACACCGCTGCCGATCCGGCCTTGCAGCAGCTTGCATCGGTGATTAAAGCAGGGTGGCCAACAAAGCGCTCCGCCGCGCCATCTGAAGCACAGCCTTTCTTCCTGGTCCGCGACGAAACTGGTTGCTCCAGGATGGCGTTATCGTCAAGGGACATAAAGTTGTGGTCCGTCCTCCCTGTTTGACTTTTACTTTTGTGCAGCCCACAGCGGACACCCCTGGGGTCGATTGCAACACTCGCCACGCTCAGTGCCAATTTCTATTGGCCTGGAATGGCCAAATATATCCGAGGACCGAGTTTCTGCCTGCTCCAGTGCAACAGTCATTGCGCGCCGCACCTTAGCAGCGACAGCCCCTGCTGCAACAGCCCGCCCTGCTTTGGCCTGGTCCTCGTGGCTGCCGACATTATTCGAGTGGCGTGGTAACCATACGCTTGTCCTGGTCGACTCGTACTCCAACTGGTTCGAAGTGGATTTGCTGACATCCCTCACGTCGGAGATGGTGATCCGCAAGCTGCAGGAAAACACTTCTCCACTTTTGGGACCCGGTCAGGCTGCAGACTGACAACGGCAGGCAGTTTACAGCCGAGAATTCAAAAAGCTTTGCCGACAAGTGGAACTTCGTGCATTTCACCAGCAGCCCAGAGTACCACAGAGCAACGGTCTAGCAGAACGGGCCGTCCGCAGCGCCAAGCTTCTGATGGAACAGGCAGCGACTATCCAATTCTGATTTGTATTTGGATCTCCTGAACCTCAGGAACGTTTCCAGGGTCGGCCATGGGGTCCCCTGCTCAGAGTCTGATTGTCCAGAACTACCAGATCTACCATCCCGATTGCCAGCGCCAGCTGAAAACCTCGGGTGCTGGAGCCCGCATCGTGACAGAGGCGAATTCAAGAGAAACATGACAGCCAGCGGCGTTCCACGATCGGTCGTGCAGACCACTCGATCCTATGTTGCCCGGACAGGTTGTTCGTTTGCAGACCGCCAGTGGGCACTACCGTCTGGCCACCGTGGTTGGGGTGGCCGACTCACTCGTTCGTATCTGGTCGACTGTGAGGGTTCCATCTACGAAGAAGCCGACAACACCTGCTTGCGGTTAATGAGCCACAGCCGCTCAGCCCCCTGGGCCCTATGCCCCTCCACTCTCACTATCAGCAGCCGGCTGCCGCCCCGGCGGGTGTTCCCTGCATGCCTCGGTCCCCGTGCGGGGCGCCTGGTTCCCCTCTGCGCGGGTCCCCTGTTGCCGATCGCGGTTCTCCCTCTCCTGTTTCTCCCACCCAATGCCTTCCCTGGTTCCCCGGCTGCCTTGCGTCCTCCTGCTTCTTCTGCTCTTTGGGGGGGAGGGGGAGACCATCCGTACGCGCACTCGGGGCAGGATCAGTAAGCCGCCTGTTCGCTACGGCGATTTCGTTTAATTCTGCTGTTTTAATTCGGTTGTCGTGACAACAATCTGTTTTTTTTTGATTTCCATAAGGGGAAGGGGATGAAGATGGTTTATATGCACCAATAATTATAGTTACCTCACTCCATTAACCCCGCCCAGTTAACATCAATCATAACGCCTTTCCTCAGTAGAAATGTAGACGGTGCTTGAAGGTGTGTGTAATACCCAGTGCTATCATTAAAAGATGTTGTTACACTTAAGAGCTTGTAATGTTTTCATTTACAAGAAGCATTTAGGACTGGTGCATGGATAGGGACAGGTTGTAGAGGGATATGGACCAAACACAGGCAAATGGGACAGTGGGGGCAAGTAGGGCAGAAGGGTCTGTTTCCACATTGTATGACTATGACTATGACTCTATGACTAGTAACAATAACATCAGACACACGTGTGCCTTGAATAGGCAACGTTGGGGAATCTGATTAGGGTTGGGGGGGGGGGGAGAATAAAGGAGAAAGGAAGATGAGGAGCCCGGGGGCTGAGGGAGAGCTGAGATGGGGAGGAGACAGCAAGGGCTACCGGAAATTGGAGAAGTCAATGTTTATGCCGTTAGGGTGCAAACTGCCAAAGCGGAATATGAGGTTCTGCTCCTCCAATTTCCGGTGGTGCTCACTCTGGCCATGGAGGAGGCCCAGGACAGAAAGGTCGGATTCGGAATGGGAGGGGGAGTTGAAGTGCTGAGCCACAGGGAGATCAGGTTGGTTAATGCGAACCGAGCTGAGGTGTTCAGCGAAATGATCGTCAAGCCTATGCTTGGTCTCACCAATGTAGATCAGCTGACATCTAGAGCAGCGGATGCAATGGATGAGGTTGGAGGAGGTGCAGGTGAACCTCTGTCGCACCTGGAACGACTGCTTGGGTCCTTGAATGGAGTCGAGAGGGGAGGTAAAGCGACAAGTGTAGCATCTCTTGCGGTTGCAAGGGAAAGAGCCCGGGGAGGGGGTGGTGTGGGAGGGAAGGGAAGAATTGACCAGGGAGTTACGGAGGGAAAGCAGACAGGGGGGGGGGGGGGAGATGGGAAGTGGGGCGAGTGATGGGGTCACGTTGGAGGTGGCTAAAATGACAGAGGGCTAGTTGTTGTATGTGACGGCTAGTGGTGTGAAAGGTGAGGACTAGGGGGACTCTGCCCTTGTTACGAGTGGGGGGATGGGGAGAGAGAGCAGTGTAACGGGGTATTGAAGAGACCCTGGTGAGAGTCTCATCTGTAGTAGGGGAGGGGAACCCCCGTTCCCTGAAGAATGAGGACATTTCCGATGCCCTGGTGTGGAACACCTCATCCTGGGAGCAGATGCGGCGTAGACGGAAGAATTGGGAGTAGGGGAAGGAGTCCTTACAGGAAGCAGGGTGGGAAGACGTGTAGTCTAGATATCCATGGGAGTCAGTTGGTTTATAGTGGCTGTCGGTCAGAAGTCTATCACCTGCGATGGAGATAGTGATGTCAAGAAATGGTAGGGAAGTGTTGGAAATTGTCCAGGTGAAGCAAATGAAGTTGGTCTGTTGTGTGTGGGTGCAGGAGGTAGCACCAAAGCAATCATCGATGTAAGCGGAGGTAGAGGCAGAGGTCGGGGATGGTACACCTCAAACAAGGATTGTCCGACGTGCGCCTCGAACAAGGATTGTTCGACGTGATTAAAAAGGAAGTAGGAATGTAATTTACTAGGATTTCCAGAAGGCATTTGATAAGGTGCCTCAGCTAAACGAACTGCAGGAGGTAAAAGGATATGGTGTTGGAAATAATGAATCGGGGATTGCCTAAGTAGCAGGAAAGCCAAGGATAAATGGATCATTTTTAGATTGGCATTCAGTAAATTGTAGGATACCTCAAAGATTAGTGCAAGGGCCTCACGATATACAATCTATATTGATAAAATGGATTAATAAACTGTTTAAATCACTGGATTAAATCACTTTTTCTGACGATACAAAGATAGGTGATTATGAATTTGTGAGGACAAAATAGATGGAGAAATAGACAGATGGGGTGGGAAAATGGGGTTATCCATATTTTTTTAAATATATATTATTTAAATAGGCAGGATTACAAAATGTTGTACTATAATAGAATTTGATGATTCTTGCACCTGAAACACAAAGGGTTGGTGTTCAGGGACAGCATGTAATTAGAAAGTCTAATGGATTGTTGTTGCAAGAGATTGGAAGCATAGTAGAGACATGGAAGCATCTTTGCAGACTGCAGATGAAATACATCTGGACTTTTGTATATAATTTTAATTTTCACATTTAAACATGGCAGTGTCAAGAAGATTCACTAGATTGATTTCAGGGATAAAGGGGTTGAGATATGAAAGTAAGATCACCAGACCCTGAAGAATGGTCCCCATCCAACATGTCACCTATTCCCGCTCTCCAGAGATGCTGTTTGACCCGCTGAGTTACTCTCGCACTTTTTGTGCAAACCAACATCTGTAGTTCCTTGTTGCTACTATAAAATAAGCAGGTTTGGTGTAGCATGATAAACCCTTTGCATTTGTGCTCACACGCAAGAATGTGATTGATTGTAAATCACATTATGGTTGTCATGTGGCAATCGTAATATTGCAATTGTTTTTATACTCAATATCTGTCACAGAATACTTAAAAATAAATACTACATGTGTGAAGGGATATGGCCCTGCGATTTGGAGTTTAGAAGAATGAAAGATAATTTTATTGTGATGTAGAAACATCTGAAGGGAATGGTAGAATGCATGCTGACAAATGTTTCTCCAAGTGAAGGTATCTAGACCTGAAGAGCATAGTTCCAGAACAAGGGGAAGCCTATTTAGAACAGAGATTAGGAGGAATTTCTTCTTTCAGAGAATTTGCTTTTGCCTACAGAGCTGGTGAGATAGTCATTGAACATGTTCAAGGCAGAGACTGACAAACATTTGACAGACAAGGGATTTGGGGAAGAGGGGGAGGTAGGGTGGGGTTACAGAGAGGGAGAGAATGGGGTGAGGCCACATCTAGAAGTTCAAGATCATTATTTTAAATCATGGAACAAATTCAAGGGCTGATTGCCCCGACTTTACTGTGTTCTTCCATTGATAAACCCTTTGCATTTGTGCCTCACACGCAAGAATGTGATTGATTGTAAATCACATTATGTTGTAATGTGGCAATCGTATATTGCAATTGTTTTTATACTCAATATCTGTCACAGAATACTTAAAAATAAATACTACATGTGTGAATTTCAAAGATGATGCTTCTTACATCATTACATTTACTTAATTGTACATAAAGTTAACATAAATTTAAACAATTATTAATAATTTTTGTTTCAAATTGTTTAAATGTTAATGATTGAACATAATTGTTCTTAGCTGATCTGGTATTCTAAGATTTCAGAAAATATTTAAACTTAGGATATTCCTACTGCTTATACAGTATAAAATAATGCATCAAGGGTTTCCTTGGTTTTAATTTAATACAAAGAGTAAAAAATATTATATCGTAACCATTGCATGATTTTGGTAAATTAGTCAAAAATGCATTAAAAATGTCAACATCTTTTTCAGTCATGGCTGGTATAAAGGTATTTAGCTTTTGTCTTAAAATGACAGCATCTATATGAGTGAGTTCTATCAGTCCTAAGTACAAACATCAAGTGGTATCAGTTCATTTTTCAGAATGGACGTTTTGCCATGATGAATACTCTACATGCCCCAGGTCAAAATTTACTTACCCAAGGCAAGACCAAATGTCAATATCAGACTGTGCATATCACACTCTTCCAGCACTTCATGAAAAAAAATCAATAGACTTTGCTGTAGGTGAACAGTTAGCATGCCGTTTGTATTTTCCCCATGCTCCTATTAATGTCAATCTTACTTTAAGTTTTCATGGAAGTGTTGTACTTCATGCAAACCTTTTAGAGATATATAAAATTGAATATCAAAACAATTATATAAATTAGGAATGTAAAAAATGAATATAAGTACTTCTAGGATTTATCTTCATCTATCTGTCTTAACAAATATATCACCTTAACTTATAAATGATTATGTTTAAATTTTCTCAATGAAAACAATATTATAATCATGGAATGCAATTGTAATATGCATGTAGGTTGGATTTATTAGTACGTAAACCTTGCTACATTCAGAGAATGAATGCCTAGATAGAAGTGGAAGGACGAAAGGCTAAATTTTTATTTCTAGTATCTGGCCAATTAACAAACAGGGTGAAAGCAGAAACTTGCCGAGAAATTGTTGACCTACAAATCATCTTTGTTTCTTGAGTCGCCTTCTTAAATGCTGAATCTGAATAAAACCAGACAATGCTGAAAGAACTTCACAGATAGTGCAACATCTACAGAAAGAGGAACTGAGTTCACAGTTCAGGTGTGACATTTCATCAGAACCGGTTCAATGGGTCTGAGCAGCCATTCCTAAACTGAAGATTTAGTTTAAAGTATTAATATTACCATAATGTGATGAATCTTTAGCCACAAAATTACCTATTAATAAATATTATGTAACAAAATCGTCCTTTTATGACAATTTTATTTTGGAGTTCAATTTTTGATATTTACTATTTTTCTTGATAATATTTTCAGCTTTGCACTTAAAAAAAAAATGTATAGCTAGATTTGCTCTGAAGAGTGCCATTGCGGAGCAGAAAGCAATCCAACCGCGGGGCCTGTGGACTTTAACATGGCTAAGCCGTGGATCCCGGGAGGAAGAGGCAGACTCAGGTTCTCCATGCCAATCCATCCTAACGCCAGAGTTTCCATCAACTCGACACTTGGACATCGGAATGTCAGCAGCGGCCAACTGCGGAGGGTTCAAATGCCCCGACCGCCATGGGTGAACAAAGGAGGAAGATGACCGAACTTTATTGCCTTCCATCACAGTGAGGAATGTTGATTCCCCTGTGCTGGATGTTTAGGTTACATTTTATTTTATGTGGCTGCGTGTATTGTTGCTTCTCACTTAGTATGGCTGTTTGGTAGCTCAAATTTCATTGTACCTCAACTGGTTAAGTGACAATAAACGCAAACTTGAACTTGAACTACTGAAGAGCAGCGTTTAATGTTATGAAAAGGGTTCAACGTGTTTCCATTTTAAACTTTGAATATATTAAATAGAAATGCAATATGGGGTCAGTTCCATTCACACTAAATATCGATTATTGAAACTTGCAGAATGTTGAAGAAGAATCATTCCTTTAAGAATAAATTCCAATACAAATCTCTCAAAGTGTGCACATAATTTGAGCTAGAAATATGTATACTTTTATAACCTGTTAATAATGGAGAGAGTGAGTGATGTTACGACAACAACCTCTCCTTCAACGTAAGCAAGATGAAGTTGCTATTTATTGACTTCAGGAAGCATGGTGGAGAACATGCCCCAATCCGCATCAATGGTGCTGGAGTCGAAATGGTTGAGAGCTTCAAGTTCCTAATATCATCAATAAACTGTTGTGGACTAACCAGATTCATGCAACAGCCAAGAAAGCACAGCAATACCTCTACTTCGTTAGGAGACAGAGGAAATTCAGCATGCCTACAATCACAGGTTTTTGGATAACTCTTCAGACTGGAAAATTAAATCTGTTTAACTCTCTCAACAGATGATTCCTGATTAGCTGAGCATTTCCTGCATTTTCCCTTTTTATTTCAGATTTTTCAATGTCCTTCATTTCTATCGGCAATGTTGGTGTGCAAGTGCTTAACACATGCGATATGGCATTTAATAATCTGATATTTTATCATCATTAAAGACAGTGCTATCAGTAATTTCCAGGTCGTGGTAACTAGGTCCAGTCCTGAACTAAACACAAAGTGGTGTACGAATTCAGTGGACAGATGACATTACTGAAACTTCTCTAGTACTGAACTCCAGTTGTACCTCTTTAAGAGCATAATAATCTAAAGGAAACACACAAAACAGACTTTCTGCAAACACTTTGAGAGTGTATCTGTGAAGAGAGAAATGGGAACTTGACAACATTATTTCAAAACAACAAGCAAACTCTTCTAAATAGTACTGATTAGAGGAAATCTAATTTATAAAGAGCGATGAGTGTTGCATGAAGGAACACTGGTTGCAACACACAGATAGATGTATCTGCATATCAATTACTTATTGATTCCATCATTGTTGCTATTTCATGGCATGAGCTGTTTGATTAACATAGGAATAGAAAAAAAATGACTATAAATGATGGCAGACAGGATCAAAAGAAATCGACTAAAAAATCTGCTTACTCTCTACATTTGTGTTCAATAACAACAAAAGACTGCATTTCTGGATTAATATTTATTATATATATCAGATTATATATTTTTTATATATTTGTAACTTTAATAAGAACTAGAACTGAGCTAAATAAAACAATAATGCATTAAAATCAATGGTTTTAAATGTACAAAGTCTGTTTAAAAAAATCTATATCTATAGTAGGTTTAAAAATGTCTATATCTATAGTATATATCACACATGTATACACACATATATATACACACACACATTTATACACACACACACACACATACAAATGTATATAGATATAGTACATATATATTTATATGTGTGTGATTCTGTGTTCAGGTTCTTGTTAAAGTAATTCCGTGGTTTCGTTTAGGAACTCACAGTACAATAGCCAAATTAGATTAAAAAATGGTAATTACTCTTTCACAGCACTGCAAAGTAAATCCATTATATGTTTCTGTTGAAGAATCTGTTCCTCGGCACTAAAAGTTTAAGTCATTTGCAGTTTTGAATGAAATTTATATGGCAGGGGTTGTAGTCTGCACTGTCTACATGAATACGCTGCATATTCAAGCCTCTCCTTAGACATCATGGCTAAATCGAAACCTATCCCCATAAGCAGCAGAGGCAGTGCAAAGAATGAACTTGAAGGTTAAATAAAATGTGTTGAATAATGTGGTAAACTTGAATGTACTAAGAAGGCTTAGCAAAAAAAAATCTTTGTCAGTTTAAGCTCATGGAAATCAAGCATTTGATTTCCAATTTCATACTTTGCCATACAATCAATTCTTTTTAGTCAGACTGTCTTTAGATTTACTTCCCTGCTGTAGTAAAATGAAGAAGCTTTCATTAATCTTTCAGATGCCTCATATTAACGACGAGGCTCTTGCATGAACAATGTAACAGCAATTAAAAAGCCCATTAATCTGCATTACAGCTATTAAAGATGCATGTCATTAAACGGTATCGAGTTTGATTCATTTTCTCACCAAAAATGGAACAATTATGACCAGGCAATGTACTTTGTCATCAAATTAAATTGGAGTTTTCCAGCAAATGGCTTTGCAATTTTTTAGTTCCTTGCCTATTTCAGTTTTCATCATTTAAATGTGAGAGCTTTACCTTCTTCTGGAGTTATAATGTTCTATGTTTGTGCACTTTCTACACAGCCATGGAAAGTACACACAGCCAGTGTTATGCTATAATTTGCTAATTGTATGAAGCAAGTGAAGTTTCCTATGACGGGAACAAATAAGAATTGGCAAGTATAATTTACCTTATTATGTAGAAATAACAGTTTGAAATAATCAAATTAAAATATTAAGGACTCCTCGTGTATTAAATGTTCTACAAACACACTTCTCTATTTTATACAGCTATACAAGTCAATGCCTAGCCAGCGTTCACTGTAATCTATCCCTCTTCATTAGATTAATCTGTGGGCGGAAAGATTCTTGTCGTCTTCATGTAGTTATGTAGTCCCGAATAGCAACAGTAAACACCTTTTTCCTGTCTGTAATTGGACAGGTGTCCATATCTGTGTCATTCTGCCTTTAATTCAATTACAGTCGTCTGCAATGCATTCATTACACAATAATTTTCTTGGTCATTTCATCAGAACGTAGCTGCCAGAAATTGAGAGGCAGTAATGTAGGCTCTGATGAGAGGTGTGCTGGGACTGTCCCCATTGTATGCTTTGAAAATGTACTTCTCAATTACACCTTCCGACCTTAGTACATTCATCGCAACTCACCTCAACAGTGTAACCATTTATCCCGTGAATCCTTGAGGGAGTCGGCACACTTTGTGGATCTGGGAGGAAGGAAATAAGAGTTGGATAAAGACCAGAAGTTCATAAGAGGCAAAATATACCTGTCAGGATTGGAGGCAGCAATAAACTGAATGCAAAAATTAGCAGTTATTCCAATTTATGTTACAAATTCTCGAAGACAGAAGAATACAGATTTATTTTTGAGACTTCCACAAATAATTTTGCACATTGATTTTAATTTTTGAATTAATGTATTAGTACAAATTCACAAAGAGGACATAGATTTTCTGCAGTAATAACTACTATGATCCTTACTCAAAGCACTTTGAAATGTATAATGCACTGATACACTAGCTTACAACGGAGCATGACTGTCATGTGTTAATAATCCTGTATAAGACTGTGAAGATCTGAACAATCACTATCCACTCATTGCTGTATTTCAAAATCTATCTGGCAGAAGGCTTGGATAGAGTGGATGTCAAGAGATGGTTCCACTAGTGGAAGAGTCTAGGACCAGAGGCCATAGCCTCAGAACAAAAGGATGTACCTTTAGAAAGAAAATGTGGAAGAATGTCTTTAGTCAGAGGATAGTGAATCTGTGGAATTCACAGGCTGTGGAGGCCAAGTATATGGATATATTTAAAGTGGAGATTGATGATTCGTATGGGTGTTAGGGGTTATGAAGAGAAGCCAGGAGAATTGAGTTGAGAGGGAAATTTAGACTAACCATGATTCAATGGCATAGTAGACATAATGGTCCAATTCTGCTCCTATAACATGAACATGAACAAGTTGAGTATTGGTTAACATGGTCCTTTTAGACCACTGTGGCTACGGATTCAAATATCAATTGCTTTTATCCTATTATAATGCAAGATATTCTATGGAGTCATTTCGTGATTATAATCAGCTGCAAACCAGGCATCCAAGTGAATTGCCTTCCTAAAGTGGTTTCTTCCCTCAAGGAAACATTGTATGCAATTTGCATCAAGTATGTTGGTGTGGATCGCACTGAGTAGCACAAACACTGGAAGTCTTGGCATCATACTGTAAATATGACAGCATATAGAAGAGGAATAGAGAGATGACAAGGACTAGATGATAAAAATTAAGACTGCAAATAAGTGTGACAGAATGTTTACCTATGAAAAATCAATTAATAAAGTCTGCCCAAAATATGATTGGTTAGCGTTTCACTATTAAGCAAAGTATTGAACTGTGTCCACTAGTGTGGTAAAACATTTTATGACGTAGACAGAAAACAAACTAGAAATAACCTCCTTTATATAAACTACCAATAATACTAACAAGATAATCATATTCACAAGCTGCCCACTTTCTCTGTAAATGATGTTACATACAAGTCATAATTTTTCCCCAGTTTCAGCTTTGTAAATTCAAGCAAAATATTAACACCACAATTAAACATGTTCTTCGGTATTGGAGAGACAATGTGTGTTTCTTGTTTTTTTGTAGATTCCAGACAGCAACATTAAATTACTGAGCAGAGACAATTAGGAGTGTTTTATTGTTATGTGTACCAAAGCGGAAAAAATAAATTCTTACTTATCGCAATAGCACAACAGGTTTGTAAATACATTATTTAATAGATAATATAATAAACATAAAAACAAATAAGCTTCTCCTCAGTAAATACAGATAAGAAGTATTCATTTAATACTTGGGTCCATCTTCTGTGGCTGAACACATTAACAACTACCTTAAGGGGGCCTATTTTTTCCCTTGTCACCCTTTTGCTCTTATACTGTATATACACCTGTGAAATCTCTAAGGCTTTTCCCTTATCTTGTCTGCCAGAGCTATCTCATGTCCATGATTTGAACTCTTAATTTCCCTCATGAGTGTACTCTTTCACTCTCACATTCCGAAAGGGATTTGCTTGATCGCAACTGCCTATACCTGACATATGCCTCATTTTTTTTCTGACTAGGGTTTCATAAACCCTCATCCCTGCCAGCTTTGCCTTTCACCCTGGAAAATGTTGTCCTAGCCTTCTCAATCTCACCTTTAAAACATCCCACCCGAACAACCCTTTACCTTCAAACAGAAATCTCCGAAGACGGGACCCGACACGAAACATCACCCAATCCTTTTCTCCAGAGATGCTACCTGACCTGCTGAGATACTCCAGCACTTTATATTTGCCTCTTAATCAATCTCAACAAATTCCTGTCCAATCACTTCAAAATTGGTCTCGACTCAATTTAGGATTTTCACATATACGAACCCTATACTATTTTCCATCAGTATTTTATCACAGTTTATCCCCATTTACTTTCAATAACCATTGTACTTATCAACATCAGCTTTATCAGGGACTGTCTCAAGCACATGAGGTCGTGCCTGCCTCGGTAAAATCTGGGAGGGAGACTGTGATAAGGATTGTAATTTTTTTAAATCCATTGTAATTGTTGCAGCTCTTTAAAAAAGCTCTTTTAAGTTGCAATAATTGTCAGAAATAGGCCTGTATTTTACCCCAATATTATCAATGAACCGAAGTTTACATATGAGTTTTATACCACAATGTTAGCCAATGATAGACCTATATTATATGAACAGTAATACCATGCTCTTTAGTGACATACCTATATCCATTGAGATTTTACTAGCATTACAGTCACAGCACTGGCCATCATTACACCACTGTGTTTGGACCCATATTTGGACTTGGGGCATTCAAGGCCAGAAAAATTGCTTGAGCCCAACCTGCAACTTGGTACCAATTCTGACCAGGTCCCTGGCCCAGCATCGTCTGGATCCTCAGTGCTCTAACACTGAACCAACACATCATCAGTGCTTACATCCCAACCCTGGAATCTTTAATTTAAGTACATGGGTGGCGGGGAGGGAGAGTTTATTGAGCAGTTGATACTGAGCAATTTCGACTACCAGATAACTTTCTAACATTTGGGATCATTTTTTTGAAAACCTAGTTTTCATATTCATGAAGGTACACAAAAATGCTGGAGAAACTCAGCGGGTGCAGCAGCATCTATGGAACATGAATGAAATCGATATTGAAACAGACTGTTAAGACTTGGGAAAACACACTAAAGTTAAAAGATCTTGCCATTTACCCAGCATGTGAAAACAAATGCGATGAAATGTGCGTCATAATGCATCCATTGCCCAATCACCTCATCCAGAAGCCACAATCATTATTACAAAATTGTTTAACTCACTGCCACAGAATGCTTCAGTGCATATGTGTAAACAAGGGTCTAAAGAAGGGTCCAGACCTGAAATGTCACCCATCCTTTTTCTCCGGAGATGCTGCCTAACCCGTTGAGTTACTCCATCGTATTGTGTCTATCATAGGTATAAACCAGCACCCGCAGTTCCTTTCTACACAAGGTAAAATGGAATAGAGAACTGAAAAAAGTTGCATTGAGAAAGTGACAAGAACATCTGAATGGAAGACATATCCCAGTCCTGACCTGAAAAGATGAAATGTGCTGCACTAAAAAAAAGGCCCGTTTAGGAAAAGATTTTGGGAAGTTCCCATCTGATACCTTTAGACAAGAATGGACGAGCATATCAAATTCTGACCTTGGTCATGTGATACCAGTCTCTTTTAGGCCTGAATCTCTAAAACACAATCAGAACACACCTGAAGAAGTTCCTCAAAATGATTAGTAATTCAGTTTCCTAATCAACCTTTGCAATTTTGTTTACCTTTACTTTAGATGTCATACTTTTATTCATTGGGGGGGGGGGGGGGGGGGGGGGGGGGGGGGGTTGGGAGTAGAGTGAGTAGATATTAGATCTAATGCAATGAATGTTGGGGCAAAATCTTCAGAGTTCATCCATCACTCAAGATCTTTAATATCAGTGGCAGCAATATTGCTTTGTACAGTGTCCAAATACTTCATTTTGCAGTAATAATTGATTTGCAATTAAACCTAACCTTCCATGTATCTATTTGCAGATCATGTATTTTATGCGATTTCAAATCTTCTTTCAGGGATAGATGTTCTTTCTGCAGCCTTTCTCAATCTTCTGCTAAACTCCACTCAGGGTAATTCTCATTATTAATTCTTGTTCTCTGGTCTTAATATTTACATCACCTTGAAAACGATGTTCAGTTAGGCTCTTCCCTAATCTAATGCACTCAGCCCACTCGACCTTGCTGAGAACAGAGGTGAAATGGAAACCATCCTCCCCCTCTCTTTATTTTTGTCCATTTTGTGGTAAGCATGCCCTCTTATAAACTGATAATATGCCGAGGTTAATAATTTAGTTCATTTGATTTATAGATGCTTTTGCACTGTTCTCTGCTGGAAGGAATACACAGATACGGTGACTTCTCAAGAGCTCTAACAACTTGCAGCCATTCTCCAGTTCACCTCATTTGACTCCCAGGTGTCGAGATATTTTCCATTAGGCAAAATGATCTTATCATACTTCAGTTTGATATCAAATTTATTGCCTCGTGTGATAACATTTTGACCAGATTTACTTCTCCCTTCCCAATCCTGCAGTAAATCTGCCACGTTCAGTCGCTTAATGGTAGGATTGCCCACTGCATTGGATGGAAATTGTAAAAGCAGGTTTTCTTCTGTGTAATAGTTGTCAGCAAAGTTGGATCTTTTTGATATACATATGTTTTCCCTCTCTGTATCAATTGCAAAGCTAAATATTCATAGTAGTTTGAAGATTCCACATAGAAAGCAACAATAATTGGGGTCAAAACAGCCTATGAATTTACACACCTAATAACGTAATCTGGGATTTACTTCAGAGCGACAGTCAAGTCTGGAAAGGTGAAAAGCATCTCATATAGCATAAAAGAAAGTGCTGAAACACCTGCATGTTTGTGTAATTCTGTTATCAAGCAACTGAACCATCCTACCAACAAATAGCAAGCAGTCCATAACTATTATCTACCTCATTGGAGTCCCTTGGACTCTCTTTGATTGAACTTTACGTGGCTTTATCCTGCACTAAATAATTACATGATTACATTATTCATGTTATTCCCTTTATCATGTATCTGTACACTGTGGATGGCTTGATTGTAATCATGTATTGTCTTTACACTGACCAGCTAGCACCCAACAAAAGCTTTTCACTGTACCTTGGTACATGTGACTATAAACTTAACCCAACTAAAATCCTTAATGATTCTCAAGCACCACTGTTTCCAGTTGTTAATAACATTCGTTTTAAACAGAAATAACCTTAGAAACAATGGAACCGCAACCATTATCAATCGATTAAAAAAATCTTCATGGCTGTCTCATATGTTTAGTGAACATGGATCTGGACAAGGTTCAGAAATAGGCCATTTATTTTGTCTGATCAAGTCCATACCAGCTTTTAGATAAGTCCCGCTAATATATTTTCTCCACTTACTTTCCTATAATCTATTCCTTTTACACAACCATCCACTCCACTTTTATTAATCATCCTTACCAGTGACAAATTGTAGAACCTACCTAACCCACCAACCAGTCTTAAAGAAGGGTCCCGACCGAAACATCACCTATCCATGTTCTCCAGAGATGCTCCCTGACCCGCTGAGTTACTCCAGCACTTATGTCTATTTTTCCACCAACCAGCATGTCTTTGAAATGTGAAAGGTAACCGAAGCATCTTGAGAAAACCCAGGCAGTCACAGGGAAAACGTGCAAACTCCACACAAAAAAAAATTGGAAGTCAAAACAAAACTCAGGTGCCTGGAATCATGAGCAATAGTACTGCCTAATACATTACTGCACTGCTATGAAAATGAAAAATGGGACTAAAAATATTTGTCTGAGAGTGACACAAACTCAAAGGCTGAACGGCCTCCTTCAATTTGCCAAGAACGTCAGATGTGGAAAAAGGTGATAAAAATACCGGTCCTGGTCAGATTTTGGCAGAGTTCCATTACTGAGATCTGTTCCTTAACCCACATTCTCAGGTCAGAAAAGTGACCACGAACCAAGTTCCCATACAGCAACAGGTGTTGTCCCAAGGAATAGCGAGCCTGGAGAATCATTTTAAATCTTGTTTTGCCAATCTTAATAATAATGTTGATAATTTTTTTTAAATAGCCCTTCTCAGGCTGGTAATGAACTTTCCAATGATTTTTCTGCAGATTTGGTTTAAATGCTAGTAACGGTTTAAAGAAGGATCTGCTGCTGGCCCAGGTGGCATGTCCCTAGGTAGGATCCATGAAATGGACATCAATGTGTTAACTATAATGTATTTTTCCTGGGTTCAATGTGGCAAAGTTGCAGCTTGAGTCAAGAACAGTCGCCTGCAACCCCGAAACAATGCTCATAAGATCATAAGTTCTAGGAGCAGAATTAGGCCACTCGGCCCATCAAGTCTACTCCTGGCTGATCTATCTTTCCCTCTCAACCCCATTCTCCTGCCTTCGCCCCTTAGCCCATGACACCCTTACTTATCACGACTCTGTCAATCACTGCCTTAAAAATGTCCACTAACTGGCCTCCATAGCCGTCTGTGGCAAAGAATTCCACAGATTCACCACCCTCTAACTGAAGAAATTCCTTCACATGTTACAAAATTTTGAGATTTAATCAAGTTTGCAATTTATCCCATCAGATAAAGCATAAAAATAAGTTTAATTTGATACCAAATTCACTTTCATATCTTCAGTATTAAAAAATATTATGGCCATTTTCATACTAAGAAATTAGCATCTTGTACCCTATTACTTTTCCATTGGCTTAGCACAAAAGCTGTGATCAAGGACAGTCAAAAGCCCATAATTTTCTTAAAATTTAAGAGAACTGAATGACATTTTCAGTTATTATAGATTGAAGCATTCTGAAACAAATATGAAACAATCTTACTTGGATGATCTGAAATTAAAGCATATAAATCAGTTAGTTACCTAATTGTAGCTAATTACAAAATTCAATTACTAGATCTAAACATCTATCCATTTCTTAAGAAAAGGTTAACATTTTTAAAAAGCCTAAGTGTCCAAATAACATTCACACAAGAATTCACAATATAACATGATTTTTAAATCTCATTGTAATTAATTTATAGGCCAAATGGAAGCAACTTAGCCCCGTAAATTAATGGGCATTTTAATCATCTTGCGAGTGGGTTTTTGTGGAATGCGATCAATTGGAAAGTTGCGGTTGCGGTGAATTTAAATCCCATATCGGCAGGAAAAACACTGCCGGTTCGTATGGGTCCTAAGTCACCTTTTCGCAACGTGAAATTTTGATTAAAGGCATCCTAAGAAGCAAGTTTATATGAAAAAATAAACGGTGTACCTTGTCTGGTCCCCTACGTGAGATCCGTCCCGTTGTCGGCATTAGAAGATGATTTTTAATTTACTACTGCAACTAAATTATCCAGCGCTAATTTGAATAAACTTAATAAAACGGCAGTCAAAGCGATTTTTCTTCAGCAACTAAACAGTATGTTCAAATTCGATTTGAATAGGCTGGAGAAAAATCACCCCCCCTCTCAAAGGCGCCAAAGTCGCGCACACGGCCAGTGGCAGAACTGCAGCGCCGCTGAAGGTAAGTATTATAACATAAACATCTCGTTTCTAAAGGTATGTTCTTTTATTTTGAAACCATGGCCTTTGGTCCTAGACTCTCCCACTAGTGAAAACATTCCCTCCACATTCACTCTATCCAGGCCTTTCACTATTCGAGCAGTCAGTGAATCCATCCCGACTGACTGCCAACTGTTCCTTGGTATGTTTGGGCATCCAAAAGTGGGGCATTTGTGAACTAGGAACCACCTGCGTGCTTAAAAAGCTGGATGAGGAAATTTTGCTGTGACTGAATGCGATTTCTGTCATGCCATCGCTGACACCATGCAAATATGGGATGTGGGCGTGAGGCTTAATGAATGAGAGTAAAGTGAAGTTGAATGTTAGATCTGAATCTTAATTGCTGGAGGCTGTGGGTAGATGAGTGTTTTGAATGTGGAGAATCAAACTCTGTCTAGGGCTATGGGTGGAATCAGTTGGATATGACAATTCAGAATGCTTCCTTTGATCAGGTTCAGGTCAGGTCGGGGGGAGATCCCCCCGCCACGGGTACCATCTAATCCCGTGCTACATGCTCCATGGGCGGAAAGTCGGCAACTAAACCGTCTCCCCCACCTGGTTTGCCAGGTGAGGAGGGGGCTATGGATCCTCAGCAGGACCAAAAACAAGACCTGTCTAAGGGCGTATGAGCTTCTGGCGAGCCAACGGCCATCCACACTTCAGTAGAAGTTGTGATCACTGTCGTACATAGCATTGTAAGGAATAATTATAAAGCACACACACAAAAATCCTACAATTCCAGCGGCGGAGTCCACAGGAACTGGAGGACAGAGATGTGTGGTACGTCTGTCACCGTTCCCGTCGGAAACCAGCACCACTGCGTTGCTAATGTTTTCAACGATGATGAATGGTTTGACCTTGATCACCCATAAACGATACTTCCTTTTCCTTCTCAAGCCTTGCGGTTTGACTCTGCTGTTATCCACTCCCACCTCCTTAGAATAAATATCTGGATTGCCTGTTGAGCTTCTAGCTTCAGGCACGGCATGGACTTGCCATCCGGAGCAGGATCCCTAGCCGGGGACAGCCAGAGAAGAACTCCGACCGCCGGCCTGCGGCCTACAACATCCTGATGCCTTGGTCTCTGGTAAGAAAGCGCCTATTTGGACCTCCAAGCCGCTGAGTGTGTTTGACTGTCCCGACGAAAGGGCCTGTACATCCGGTTGCCCGTAGCGGTGACTGCGGAGCTTTATGGCCCCGACCACGGGTGAACAAGGAGGAGGACTGACTGAACTTTGTGCCTTCCACCACAGTGGAGAATGTAGTGGTGGATGTTTGTGTTAAATCCTATTGTGTATTGTGTGTTTTTTTTTTAATTGTACCGCTGCTGGCAAATTCATTTCACCGCATCTTCGGGTGTGCGTGACGAATAAAATTGACTATATTGACAAAGGAGACGGAGCCATTTTAAGAGATGATTCCCACGAGTCGGATGCAATCTTGACGAACAAAAATATATCTTCTTTCTGGGCACATTGTAGCCTTCTGCACTCAATATCAAGTTCTGCAAATGTTAATAAACAGTTGTTGTATTGAGTGGTCTAACAATTATCAAGTCTTTCTTTAATTGTATCAGAATTGGCCATTTCTACTGTAAGGGAGTTCTGCTCCAAACTGGAGGATGAGACAGAGGTTCGGCAGCTGTGGCAGGGACTGAATGCAATCACCTCCTACAAGGCAAAACCAGGAGGCAGCTCGGATGTCGGCGATACATCACTCCCTGATGAGCTCAATGCATTTTACGCACGCTTTGATAGGGAGAACACCGATGTGCCTTCCCGAGCCCCCATTCGCTGTGATGGTATTTCAGTCTCACTCACAGAGGCCGACGTCAGGAAATCCTTCAGAGGGGTGAACCCTCGAAAAGCGTCTGGACCTGATGGCATACCTGGTCGTGATTTAAAAACCTGTGCGGACCAACTGGTTGGAGTTTTTACGGACATTTTCAACCTCTCACTTCTGAGGTCTGGGGTTCCCACCTGCCTCAAAAGGGCATCAATAATATCGGTGCCCAACAAGAGCAAGGTGACGTGCCTCAATGATTATCGACCTGTGGCACTAACGCCTGTGGTGATGAAGTGCTTCGAGAGCTTGATCATGGCGCAAATCAACTCCTACCTCGACAAAAACCTGGACCCACTGCAGTTCGCTTACCGCCACAACAGATCAATGGTGGACGCGATCTCTCTGGCCCTCCACTCCGCTCTGGACCACTTGGACAACAAAAACTCATATGTCAGGCTGTTATTCATTGACTACAACTCGGCATTTAACACAATCATCCCCTCCAAGCTGGTTACCAAACTCACAGAACTGGGTCTCTGCGCATCCCTCTGCAATTGGATCGACTTCCTCATTCACAGACCACAGTCTGTTCGAATTGGTGGAAATGTGTCAGGCTCGATAACAATCAGCACGGGAGCACCTCAAGGCTGCGTGCTCAGCCCCCTGCTGTACTCACTCTATACTCATGACTGCGTAGCCGGTCACAGTGCGAACTCCATCATCAAGTTCGCTGACGACACCACTGTAGTGGGACGTATCACTGATGGGGATGTGTCGGAGTACAGAAGAGAGATCGAGCGACTGTCCATATGGTGCCAGCACAATAACCTGGCCCTCAACACCAGCAAAACCAAGGAACTAATTGTGGACTTTGGGAGGAGTAGGATGGAGACCCACAGTCCTGTTTATATCAACGGGTCGATGGTTGAAAGGGTCAAGAGCTTCAAATCCCTGGGCGTGCACATCTGTGAAGATCTTTCCTGGTCCGAGAACACAGATGCAATTATTAAGAAAGCTCATCAGCGCCTCTACTTCCTGAGAAGATTACGGAGAGTCGGTCTGTCAAGGAGGACTCTCTGTTACTTCTACAGGTGCACAGTAGAGAGCTTGCTCACTGGTTGCATCGTGGCTTGGTTCGGCAACTTGAGTGCCCTGGAGAGGAAAAGACTACAAAAAGTAGTAAACACTGCCCAGTCCATCATCGGCTCTGACCTTCCTTCCATCGAGGGGATCTACCACAGTCGCTGCCTCAAAAAGGCTGGCAGCATCATCAAGGACCCACACCACCCTGGCCACACACTCATCTCCCTGCTACCTTCGGGTAGAAGGTACAGGAGCCTGAAAACTGCAACGACCCGGTTCAGGAATAGCTACTTCCCCACAGCCATCAGGATTTTAAACCTGGCTCGGACAAAAATCTGAACATTAATACCCCTCCATCTGTTATTTGCACTTTATTAATTAATGTGTGTATTTAAGTATATAACTGTAGTCAATGCCTACTATGTTCTGTTGTGCTATGCAAAGAAAGAATTTCATTGTCCTGTCAGGGACACATGACAATAAACTCTTTTGACTTTGACTTGACTTTGAAGCCATCACTCTGTGATTTTGGGGTTATTCCTCTCCATGAGTGTAGCCTGACCTACTTGGCACTTCCCACAAACATGCTAGCAACACTTTTTTTTTTAGAGAATTCAGAGATGCAGCATGGAAACAGGTCCTTTGGCCAATCTAGTCCGCGCTGATCATCCCAAACACTAGCACTATCCTACACACCAGGGACAATTTACAATTGTTTTACCGATACCAATTAACCTATTAATCTGTACATCTTTGGAGTGTGAGAGGAAATCAGAGCACACAGAGAAAACCCATGTGGTCACAGGAAGAACGTAGAATCTCCATACAGACAGCCCATCAGTCAGGACCGAACCTGTACTGTACTACAAGGCAGCAACTGTACTACTGTGTCACTGTGCCACCCTTCACAAAGACAAAACAGCATAACTGTCAAATAGTTCGTCCCATTAAACCATTGATCTGCCCTAGCATCAATATTTCCTTTGTCCTATCCATCCCTCCCCTCTCCCCCACACACACCATCTTCTCTGCAAATTCAAATTATCATTCTCTTTTCCCTATTTTACTGAAGGGAGCTTCAACTAGAAATATAACTCATTTTCACTTCCCACATATATTTCCTGATCTGATGAGATTTTCCAGCATTTTGTTTAGTTTCCGAATTGCCTTTACTTAATTATTCATATACACACATTGTAACAATTAGGATGACGCTTAGCACATATATATTACCTGATAGATATAAATACAAATGTCCATTAACTTTATTTGTTGAAGGGATTTTAACTCATTCATTCTTACAAGACTATTATATTTTGTGGCAGAGATACTATGTTCTGAGGCACTAATAGCTACATGTGACATCTTGCTAATTTAGCCACCCATCATTTATTCCCACTCTCCACTTTCTGTCACCCAGCCAAGTTCCTACCCGGTCTGGTTTATTGCGTTCCAACAATGCTGATAATCAGCAGCAACTATCAAATGACTTCAAGAAAGTCACATAAATAAAAATCTTAGACAATCCATTGCTGTCTTTTTTTCTTTAATCATTCAACCAGGGTTCATCAGTGATGATTCCCTCTCTGAGCCACTGGAAGGTCAAGGCATTCATAGAACTCAGACATAGTACAGTAGAGAAGATAGACACAAAATGCTGGAGTAACTCAGTGGGTCAGACAGCAACTCTGGAGAAAAGAAATAGGTGATGCTTTGGGCCAAGACCCTTCTTCAGTTTAAACCAGCATCTGCAGTTCCTTCCGACATAGTACAGTACAGTTCAGGAACAGGCCCTTCGGCCCACAATGTCCATACTGTACATGATGCTCATCTTTGCCTGCATTTGATCCACATTCCTCGATTTCCTGTATTAATAATTGCATTTGTACTTTTAAATTCTAGTCGTTACCTGGTAAGTTCTCGTTTAATCTTACTATTTTACTTCGGAGTCACGTGAGTGACTACGTGAAGACTTCAAAGCACTGTGAATTCACGCCGCAGACTCAAATCCGACGTTCCACACTGCTGGATTGAAACAATCAATCATGCATCCAGTAATACATTTGTTTAAATGAAATAACAGTTTTATTTACAAACAAATCATAACAAACCCCTTCTAACTCAGGGGAAAATGTAACAGAACTGACACCAGAATCAGCAAACAGTGGTTTTGCACTGCCTAATTTTATGTTTTATTATTGGGCAGTTAATATAAAAAATATGAAAATTTTTTTTTTTGGCTGGGTGAATTAGATAAACAACCAAATTGGTTAAAGATGGAAAAAGAAGACTGTACCCCGTTTGAAATTGGTTCGATTTTATTTGCTAATACTCCAATACATAAGAAAATCTTATAAAGAAAATCCATTAATAGAAAGTGGAATACGTATTTGGAAACAATTAAAAAAAACATTAAAATTACAGAATATACCACTAGCTCTTCCAATAGTAAACAATATCTCTTTTAAACCTTCACTGATGGACAAAGGTTTCTTAAAATGGAAGAACTACGGAATAATTAAGATTGGTGATCTTTATAGGGAAAATTTATTTCTCTCATTTCAGGAATTACAACAAAATTATGGATTACATTTTAAAGAATATTTTCGATATCTTCAAATTAGAGACTATGTTAAATCAAATACACTGGATTTTAGGAATAGAAAGACAGAAATTTTAGATGAATGTTTAAATAAACATCCGAATGACTGAGAAATTAAATATCATATATTATATAATAATTTTATTGGAAAATGATTTACCAAATAGGATAAATATAGACAAGCATGGGAAAAAATGAACTAGGTCAAGTAATCAGTAGAGAAGTATGGAATGAAAGTTTACAATATATACATCATTGTTCATTAAATGCTAGACCACTCCTTGATACAATTTAAAGTTATACAAAGATTACATCTCTCAAAGTCCAAATTAAATAGAATTTTCTCAAATGTGTCTGCAATATGCGATAAGGTGTCAACAATTAGAAAGCTAATTTAACGCACTCATTTACAAAATGTATAAAAATCAGTAATTTTTGGATAGAGATTTTTAACATAATCTCAACTGTAGTTAATGCAAAGTTAACTCCAGACTCAAAACTAATTATATTGGGAATACTGGAAAACAAACCAGATATTAACAACACAACAAAGAATTTTTATCGGTTATAGTTTAATAATCGGTAAAAAATTAATACTAAGATTTTGGAAAGGTCCTACTTCCCCCACAACTAAAATGTGGATTACAGAAATGTCGGAGACATTGCACTTGGAACGATTAAGGCTTGCCCTGATGGACAGGCTGGACCAATTCAGAGGAATATGGTCTCCATTTATTGAATATTTAAAGGGTTAAGATGGTCCAGTTCGAAGCCATGACGGAAGCCTGAATACATGAATGGATGAAGAATTATAGACAATAGTTCATAAATATATCTCCATTGAAGAATACCTTGTTTAATATTCCCCTCAATCAGTTTATCTCTCTTTTTTTTTTCATTTCTTTTTCTCAACTGCTATAAAATAAAAAAGAAAAATTATAGAAGTACAAATAAGATTGACTGTTAATTTTAAAAATATTAAGAATGTATGTGACGTTAATATTTTCCTTTGTTTTAATTGAATTTTATATTTCTTCTTAATATGTAATTACTTCTAATAAAAATATCTTACAAAAAAAAAAAAAATCACCAAACACCCCGAGCCTTGAAATCGGCTTGTGACAAAACCTCTGAAAAGTTAGATCACTGGACCATCCTGCGGCCGCGAGGACCTTGAAATCGTTTGCACCGACACCTTACTGTGTGGTTTTTTGTGACTAATAAACAAAACCAACTCTGTTCCTCTCAGAGGTTTAGTAATCTCAATGTAACGAGATAAATGTGAGACTATACAGAAGCGATCATCTGCGGGGTATGCTGAAAACACAATCTTACATCCTGTCATGCTCTTTTGTTATGTTTAAGCAAATCATAGACATAAAATATAATGGCATCAGCCGACACATGCATTCTATCTAGCCGTAGCTTTGCAATGTTTGTACACGTTGGGCTGAAACCAACACCAGAAGCATGACCACCTTCATAGATAATTTGGCTATAGATAGGCTTGTAACCGGAGCCCACTGGCGAAGAAGCATAAAAACCTCACTCACATTCCAAATACCGGCATACCTGAGTTTAGGAGGATTAGAATTGAAACTCCCTTCATGAATCGTGAACTAACGGATGTGTCCCCTACTGTATGCAATTCTGCATTCATAGGTAAATAAGAAGACAGAGTACTTCTGGCTGAATTAATTGCACTGTAACTTAATTTTTTTTGGTCAAAATAAAGAGTTGACAAACTCCAATACATCCGTGATCCCTGCCGTGTGATATACAATATCCTGCTGTAGGCAGAATTGCTCCCACTTCCTTATATAGGTGATATATTTGCTGCTGTGTACTAATCCCTGCAGGCCGACGTGAGAACATCCACCGTCCGATGAGACAGTCCCTCTCCCCAGGTATGGCCTCCTTAAAATCTGCAAATTAACAGATCAATACGATCCTATAAAGGATGTTGATCCCCAGTGACTGGATTTACCAGTAGATTTTTATTCTTGGGCATAAGCATGTAAGGCTCCCTAGCCATCTGTAATACAACGGGAAACCATGCTCGTGTAGGCCAATCTGGCACTACCAATACCCCTGAAGCGGAGTCCTCCTTGATCTTTTGCAAACATCTGCTGATGAGACAGAATGAAGGAAATACATACACAAACATTCCTCCCCCAATGCAGCGAAAATGCATCCACTGCTACTGCCCCAGTATCTGGTTACCATGAAACATATCTAGGTAACTGATGATTTAATCGAGATGCAAACAAGTCAATATCTGGCAATGCATTACTGATCAATCATTTGGTTAAACACATCCTGATTTAACATCCATTCAATGTTGTCATTAAACTAACGTGACCTCTTCCTGGCAAATAAAGTGCTGAAAGTCATATATTTTGGTCAATACACCAGCTCCAAATCTGGTTAGCCAGTCTATCACAAGACTGTGACTTAACTCCACCCATGTGGTTTACATATGCCACTGCTGTGGTGTTGTGAATCTGAACTGCACATGCAGATCCCTCCTTGTAGAACAATAAGCTTTGAGCCCATACCAGGTGCCCAACAACTCTAAATAATCAATCCCTCTTAATTGAGGAAGCGATGTCTCATCCACATTCCATCTGCCTCCACAACTAGAAGACATATCTGTTGCACCCCAACCCAGTGCACTCACATCAGTCTGTAATATCAGTGACGGTGATTCCACGAAACCTTCCTTAAATTTTTTGAAACATGTACTATCCACCATTGTATGTCAGCAATCGCCCCAGCTGACAACTGCATAGGCCTATCAAAAATAGCCCCTTTGTATTCTCAGTGCCTGTTCCTTTGATGGTTGTAATTGTTGATAATGCAGAGGACAATACTGCACAGCTGGAAAGGCTGCAACAACTTCACAATAAAACTGGCTACTTGTCTAATCAAAGGCCGTTGTTCTCCAACGAGATTAACACAGTCCTCAATTAACTGATTCAATTTATCCCTGGGCAAAGTTACCAACATGTGATTGGAATTAATGGTAAATCCCAGATAATCAATAATTTGGACTGGTGAAAAATTTAGATTTATCTGGGTGAATAACAAATCCCATTTGTTCAAAAGTGATTTTTAACAACTGAAACTGATGATTGAGTTTCAGCATGAGTCTTTCCAACAATCAGAATATCATCTAAATAGGCCATTACCACATGCCCCTGAGCTCTAAGCAATGCTAACATAGGTTTTAACAATTTAGTAAATAATCTAGGAGCTGAAGTTAATCCATTCGGCAATGTCCTGAATTGCCACTGCTCAGTCATCCAAATAAATTTCAAATATCTTCTATCATCACCATGAATAGACACTGCGTAATACGCATTCTTTAAATCAATGGTTGCCATATAATACCCTTTGGACACTAGATGTTTGCCCGTGGTAAAGTTCTCCATTTTGAAATGCCTATAACAAACAAATTTGTTCAAATTCGATAAATCCAGAATAATTCTACATCCCCCAGTCTTTTTAGATCTGGGAAATATACTTGACAGAAATTGTTGACTTTGATAGACAGAAGGCTCAATTACCCCTTCTTATGTAACAACTGAATCTCTGCTTGAATAAGCACATTTTCCTCATCTGAAAAATAAGTTTACGACTAGGAAAATGTTGATTAGGTAGACTGTCATAGTAAAATCCAATATTTCACCCCTTCAATACACTAAGTATGAACAAATCTGATGTCAACTGCTGCCATTGTTTGAGAACAATTTTAACCTTCCCCAATTTGAACAGGAACATCAGTTAATTCATCGTCTGTCAAATGTTATATTCCTTACCAGCATCTTTCCTTGCGGCCTTGTTGCCTCGACTTCTTGTAGAGAGAACCTTTTTTGCCTTGCTTCCAGCTGGCTTAATGAGGGCCATGGTTATAACAACCTCATAACAGTCTTTGACCCTTTTTGCAAGGTTACCACCAAACAACAGATTTCGTGGTGGTACACTGGTCGGTTTGCACAACTCGCCAAATTCGGGTTAGCACTGGCCTAATAGCGGCCCTCCCGACATTATTAATTTCAAAATACATTACAAAGGAGTCCCAGTTCATCCTGGGTACACAAAAAGCTGGAGAAACTCAGCGGGTACAGCAGCATCTAAGGAGCGAAGGAGATAGGCGACGTTTCGGGTCGAGACCCTTCTTCAGACCAGTTCATCCTGGTGTGCTTCAACCATATCATTTGTATCAATAACTTTCACCACAGCTGTAATACCTGCTTACAACAGTTTAAGCACTTTTTAAAAACTTCATCTCCTGGGCCCTAGCAGGCAAACCCATCTATGCAAATTTGGTGATTAACCACCGGTACCTTCAGGAGATCACAATTAACAGGAGCTTTATAGTTTTTTTGCTACTTCATCCATAGCTAGCTCCTGTAACTGGTGGGAGAGCATATACTGAATGGCTTCGGCCAATTCTACATCAATCGCCTTTCCTGCCTCTCTACACTCAGCAAACTTCCCAGCAATGTTCGGAATTACCTCCAACCGAACACCTTGCTCCCCCCCAGCATAGAAACAGTGTCAGCAAACGGCCGTGATAGAACATCTTCCTCACAGGCAGGATAGTTCTGCAGCCCTGAAACAGGTGCTGCTAGCCCAAGCTCTCCATCAGCCTGGCTTGGGCACCACTCCTCCTCAAGGAGCTGGAACATCCTCCTCACAGGCAGGATAGTTCTGCAGCCCTGAAACAGGTGCTGCTAGCACAAGCTCTCCATCAGCCTGGCTTGGGCACCATTCCTCCTCACGGAGCTGGTCCTGTCGAGCATTCTTTTGTAATAGAATCTCGACGTGGGAGAGCCGTGAGCAAACAGACTCTCCTATGGAGGGTATAACCTCCAGGCCCGACTCATCTACGGGCCACAGAGACTTGCCAGTGGCCTTCCGCCCTACTGTGCAAGCCTCCACTGCCCCCCGGCAGTGGGTCCGCAACCACTGGCTGTGTAGCCAGCACCGGACCAGGTGTACCAGACGGGCCTCCATCCTCAACACTCTCCTGGTCACTCTCCTTTCTACCCCCGGAGCGCCTCGCCGACACCTTCTTCACTTTCTGCAACATATCTACTCCCAACCGTCGCAGAAAATGACCTGTGGTAAAGTATTTCAACAAACCTTACCTTCGTTTAAACTTGTTAACGAAACCTGCAGATGCTGGAGAATGGAGGGTGAAGTCTGAAGAAGGGTCTCGACCCGAAACGTCGCCCATCTCCTTCGCTCCTTAGATGCTGCTGCACCCGCTGAATTCTCCAGCTTTTTGTGTAACCTGTTTAAACTTACCGCTCGGAGGAGCGCTGCTGCTCCAACCGTTCCCGACTGCACCAGCGTCTGACGTCATGACGCACCAACGGCTGTACGGGCTTCTATTCACGTAGTCACTCACGTGACTCCGAAGTAAAACAGTTAAATCACTTACTTTTTATAAGAAGTGATCTCTACCCAATCTGAAAGTAGTCCATTTATTTCAAACACATCTAGAAAGTGTGCACATCCACAAAGGCCAACACTATATATTTCAATATTTCACAACACTGAGCATATTTTACCTTGCCGGAGATGCAATTGTTCTCCGGTCGCTCTGGAGCTGGAGGACTCGCTCGGGACCGAATCTGAGTCCCACTGCAGGCCGTGCACTTACCATCAGAGTCGATCCCTTGCCTGTGATCTGCGGACTTTACCATCGACAGCTCAGTCTCGGGTCGAGACCGTAGATGTCGGGAATTTCCAATGACGCAGAAGGTTTTGACATGCCCCGACCCAGGGTCCGATCGCTCGGCGCGGGGAACTGAGATTCCCCCCCGATGCAGGAGCTGTTTGCCCTAATGCGGAGGGCCTGCACGCCGGCAGCTACGGGAGTAAGATCGCCCTGTCAACAGAAGGCTTGAGGCCCCCGACCTCTGGAGGACAAAGAAGGAAAGAGATTGAACCTTTTTTCACCTTCCATCACAATGAGGAATGTGGAGAAGTCACTGTGGTGGATGTTTATGTTAAAATGTATTCTGTTCCAAGGTCTCATCATGGACCGGATGCAATGATTCTGTTAAAAAAATCCTTAAAATAAGAGAGACTATATTATAAATAGTAGCCATTAGAAACAAATTTACATCACTCTTCATATAAAATAATATTTTATTTGAAAAGAACTGGTTGTATACAATAGCTTAGCATACTACCTGTAAATGGTGGCCATCCGCCGTCATAAACACTGTTGTTTTTATTCACAACAATGGAATTATTGGCTTTGCAGTTACCATCTCTGTCAGATGATAAGCATCCATCCAGATTGACTCTAAAATAGTAGGCACTGCCACTAAATTTACGACAGCATGTTTTGCAAACACATCTTTTCAATGGATTTTTTTTTAAACAGAGATAGATAGATTCTTAATTAGTATGGGTGTCAGGGGTTATGGGGAGAAGGCAGGAGAATGGGGTTAGGAGGGAGAGATAGATCGGCCATGATTGAATGGTTGAGCAGACTTGATGGGCCGAATGGCCTTTGTGCATCTGTGGAGATCCAGCAAATAATGATAATGTTAAACAATGCAAACAAATCCACAACTTCCAGATTAATTGGAGCATTTCACCAACTATTTATATCACATAGCAAACAAAGCAAATGTTCAATAGAAAAGAAACCCATTATTAGTCAACTTGATTGAAATAAACAATCACCCTTGACAGTAGATGAGATATAGGAACTTTCGTGTTCAACTTCCAGGTCTGCACAAGTACTTGAGAGTCTTCAAGGTACAACAGAAAGCTTTATTACGTTACTTCAATGCTGGCAGCAAGACAACTCTAAATGGCTGCAACACACAGACAGTATAACTATATACAAGACATGTCCCTTTGTCCTGTGCAGCGCCACCTGCTGCACGGGAGGAGCAACGGGTCCTCCCACCCCACATAGTCCACCAAACATCACATTCCCCCTTTCCAGTTTGGACGTCTCCATTTGCCTGGACGTTGCCACTCTTTTTTGTGTTTCACAACTCTTGCTGAAAGCTCAGAATCTAAAGAGTTTTCCTCAGTGTTCGCTTTTGAAGAGATATCAATATTTGCTTTAACTGTATGCTGTTCTTTCTGCACTTGGCTGTAGTTTTTCGCGGCGGTCGTCAACGTTTTGGATGTGAACGCGATTGGTTCTTCCTTGCCGTTCCGTGCCGTTTGTTAGATTACAGCTCCAAGACCATATGGCGATGCATCGCTGGCCAGCGAGATCGGTTTCGATGGGTCATAGTGGACCAAATGCGTGTTCTGGGCGAGCATCTCCTTCAACCTGGTGAATGCATGGTCACACTCTTTGGACCAGTGCCATTCAACCTCCTATTTTCGCAGGTTATTCTTGCACTTGCTGACCATGTTGCAATCCATGGTAGATGATAATGCCATAGTTGATCCATCGCAGATCAAGGCGTTCATGTCAAGCTTGAAAGCATGGATCCAGTCAATGGCGCTCAGGGATGTACCTTCTTTACCAACCACGATCAGCGGCAACATCTGTGTTGTACCATTACAGGAAACGGTGACAATGCATTTGCCTTTCGTGGGAATGGGCTGTCGTCCGTAACCGAAAAGGTGGATGTTGGCCGGTTTCAGTTTCGGGAATCCGATCCTCTCCCAGACGTCCTGACCTACTAGTGATACAGCTGCACCAGTGTCCACCTGGAACTGTAGATCGACGTTCGAGACCCGCAGCAAAATCCTCGTCTTGTCGGTGATCGTAGACACCACGAGCACTTCAATAGGAATGGTCTCCGCGGTTTGGTCGACTGTGTTTTGCGCTTTCTCGTCCTTTCTCCGCTGTCCTATGGATTGACACACTGCCTGGAGATGACCTTTTCGGTAAACTCGGCTCGGACAAAACTCTGGACATTAATAGCCAATTATCTGTTTATTTGCGCTTTATCAGTTTATTTGTGCATGTGTGTATATATTTATATAATATATGGACACACTGATCTGTTCTGTAGCCATGCCTACTATGTTCTGTTGTGCTGAAGCAAAGCAAGAATTTCATTGTTCTATCATGAACTCATGACAATGAATTCTCTTGAATCTTGAAATGCAGCTGCAAAGCCATTGTGATTTCAGCATATGAGGCTTCAGTTCCTTCTTCTGTAAGTCAATTTTGAAGCAGTGCAAATGTTTCTGGAGACATGGATGAACACACGAGAGCCTTCTTTCTCTGGTCAGCCGTGATTGCCATACTTTCAAAATAAAACTCAGCAGACTTTGAAAATCAAATTAAATATGACGACCACCTTTCTCGCTCGGGAACAATACGATCGAATTGCCGAGACATGTTAGTTTGAGTTCACTACAGCACTCAAAAATATATATATTATTTTTTTTTTAAACAAAAAAAAAAAGGCTCTTACCTGGGTCTTTGGACGCAATCCGAAAAATCCCACTTCTGACACCACTTTTGTGTTTGTCTTCTAGGTTTGCACAAGTACTTGAGAGTCTTCAAGGTACAACAGAAAGCTTTATTACGTTACTTCAATGCTGGCAGCAAGACAACTCTAAATGGCTGCAACACACAGACAGGATAACTATAAACAAGACATGTCCCTTTGTCCTGTGCAGTGCCACCTCCCACCCCACACAGCCCACCAAACATCACAGGAACCCTATGCTGAGTCAATATGTGTCACATGTGGCATTGGTGGAGTGTAATGTGGGTCAAAGCATTAGTGGAATTAAAGTAAAACAGAGTCAGTAAGCTTCCTGAAAAAAAAGTCATGGAGAAAATGTGGCCCCATTCTGGGAATCATTAGCAGATCTATGGGAAAATGTTGACATTTACCCTCTGTAACTCATCATTGCCCCTTGTCGGGGTCGGGGGGTGGGGGTGAGGTTGGGGGATATATTGGGGGTGGTGGTTGGGGGCATATAGTCTGGGGTAGGTTGAGGGGATACAGTCTGGGGATGGTTGGGGGGATATAATCAGGTGTTTGGGGGATATAGTTGGAGAGGAAGGTTGGGGGAGATTTAATCGGGGTAGTAACATATCCTGCCCCCTAGTCACCCTACTGGTGAGCTTTCCAACTTGAAAATGATCCATGGATCTCGACCCGAAACATCACCTATTCCTACGCTCCTCACCCACTGAGTTTCTCCAGCATCTTTGTCTACCTTCGATTTTTCCAGAATCTGCAGTTCCTTCTTAAACATTTAACATGATTAGTTGTTTTCTGTCTGTTAACTGATCCTTCATCTGTGCTCAACTCCCTGAAGCCTTGTCATTCATGCGGCACCTTAATAAACAGTTTAAATTAAAATATACCATGCCACTGGCTCTGCTATTAACTATGCCTATTAACATATTTACTATGCCTATTAACTTCTCAATGTAATCTTATCAATTCATTTTGCTTAATTTCTATTTCATAAAACCATGTTGGCTCTGCCGAAATATGCCGTGTTTTCCCATGTAGCTAGGTTATTATTTTCCAAAAAATGTTTTCCAGACTTCTCCCGAAGATTGATGTCCAGCTCACTTTCAGCGAGTTGACCGTGACTTGCTTCTTCCTTTCTCGAGGAGTGGAGTTATATTTCTAATTTCCAATCTATTAAATTTAGGAAAGTTTGAATGATGACACCAATGCACCTTTTGTTTTGCACTCGTGTAATTTGGAACCCTTGGAAGTAAACCATCAGATTCAAGGCATATGTGTAGGAAGGAACTGCAGATGCTGGTTTAAACAAAGAGAGAGACAAAAAGCTGAAGCTCCAGCTTTTTGTGTATATCTTAGATTCAAGGGATACGTTAGTCTACATTCCCATTACATTGCTCAGTACTTTGTCTCCAGTGTGTTAATTCTTTTACATTTTTCAGTCTTTAAACCCCTTGCCTACTATTATTATTGGAACAGTTTTCATGCCTTCAGGTTTGAAAACAGATGCTAAATCTTTGTTTTATTATCAATACCAATCCCTCAGGTATCAACTATTTATTGGTTATTATTTTTTCACACCTCAGCTTCCAAGAAGCCAATTACTCATGCTGTACTCTTGCATTTCACAAACATATAGATGTTCTTAAAGTCTATTTTTATATATGATTTGCCAGCTTATTCATTCTATTTTATCCTTTTTTTAACCATTTGTTGCAGACTTACTTTGGGTTTCTAAAATCTTAATGACTGCTACTATGCTTTGCTTCTTTTAAGAATTTTCTTTCAATCTGATTTGATCACTCACTTCTTTCATTGATCATTTTTTCCAGAAGTGTTTATTTCTTTGTGGAATCCGAGGCAGCAGAGTGGCACTGCAGTAGAGCTGCTTGCCTCACAGCTCTAGCGACTCGGGTTCATTCCTGATTGTGGGTTCTGTCTGTGCAGAGTTTGTACATTCCCTCTGTGACTTTCCAAAGACATGCAGGTTTACAGGTTAATTGGCTTATGTAAATTAGCCGTAGTGTGTAGAGGATGCAAAAATGGGATAACATAGAAGTCGTAGATGGGTGATTGGTGGTCAGCATGGACACAGTGAGGCAAAGGATCTGCTTCCATGTTTTATCTTGAAATTAATTAGCATGCTGGGATTGTGATGGATGGGGACTTGAGCAACCGGGAGATGTTGGGGCAGATAGAGAGGATGGGAGCTGGAGGAGCTGGGGGCATGGCTAGGCAAGGAATGAATCCAAGTTGCAATGAGGCCAAGGATAAGCTAAGACCATGAGAAGACCTTGGATGAAGGGACGTGATAGTCAACTGAACATGAACCCATAACCTTATGAACCAGAGACCTCCAAGTCATGACTCATACAGTAACAAGAAATTAATCATTTGTGGCATATTTACGAGAATTTGCAAAGCTATTCCAAATTGAAGATGGGCTCTGTACAACATGCTGAAACATTGCTTCCATTCACATTGTTTGCAGGTACTCATTGCTTCAGGTGGGGTTCCACCAAGATAAATTGAAGAATTTAGATGCAACTCTTCATCAATGGCCAGCTCATTGTTAACGCCCATTCACATTTACTAATGCCACTGTACTTCGCTTATTTAGTATAATGGTCTTCCATTTCCTATTATCTGAAGTCCAAACCAGAGGTCAGCAAGGAATATACTTGAAGTCGTATTAAATGTGAATTTTAAAATTCCACCCAGCTATGCAGCCTACGTTACATTTCAAAATTAAAAGCAATTTGACGTGTTTACGCATATTTTTCCATTTCAATTAATACTGCACTTATGATCTTGTAAATCAGTAGAACACTTGAATTGCATGATGAAAGTTGTTCATGTATTTTAATGTGCACAGATTGGAAATGACTTGATATAGCAATTAGCAATAAAATCACAGACAATGATGCACTCTTGAATCTGCAATAAAACAGTAGAAACTGCTCCATACGTATTTTGGAGATGCACACCTTAATTCATGAAACCTCCCCACTTCTTCCAAATGAACACGGAAATACTAATTAATATTATCACTAAATATTTATAATTAATATTCTTTACAAAAAGCAGTTAACAGCAAATGTGGTTTGAAATTTATTAATCATTATTATTATCTTATTCGCTATGCATGTTTATTTTGATTTGACAAATAATGTATTACCAAATATTTTTAGAAATTAAAAAAATGCAATCTATGCATTCCATAACTTTTCACTCTGCACTTTAACCAGTAGCAATCCATAATACACAATCCTACTACAACCCGAGAGCACAACTGAACTATTATTTACCTCACTGGAGACCATCGGACTATCTTTGATTGCACTTTATTGGCTTTACCTTAGACTAAACTTTATTCACGTTCTTCCCTTTATCATGTATCTGTACACTGTGAATAGGTCGATTGTAATCATGTATTGTCTTTCCGCATATTGGTTAGCACGCAACCAAGGCTTTTCACTGTACCTTGGCACACGTGACAATACGCTGAACTTAAACAAATATAATGGCATGTTTGCCAAAGATCATAGCCCAATAGATACTGCATAAATTAATTTGAATATTTTAAGGTAAAATCATTGATGTCATGGAGAAAATTGAATAGACGTTGTACCAAAATAATGTAGTTTAGATTTTCTTTTACTTTTAGCTTCTTAAAACAATGATTCAACAATGGCATTATTTTTATCGCATGTTCAATTGTCTACACCAAAATGCTGCTTTCACGAAATAGGTCAAACAAATAAAGAGTATCGTAACAATCTTTTTGTATTGTTCATGAGAATACACCCTTTTTGTTACATTGCAGGTAGATGAGTTTAATGTAGGCAAGTACAATAGTTGGCATGGACAGGGTGGACCAAAAGGCCTATTTCTGCATTGTATGACTCTACGACCCTCTTTCTGTAACAATCATTTATTTGTACTGTTTGTTCCAGCCCACTACATTCTTAACCACTGTATGAGGAAACTCCAAGTCACCCGCCACAGGCAGGCGGAAAGGCCTTGAACGTAAACACATGAATACACTATAGATTGTAACAGTATAAACCCCATATCTTTAATCAAGCTTTGAATGAGTTTCATAAAAAGGGAACAAATGGTGGAAAGGTCAATAGGATTAGATTAGGATTTGTGTCTTGGAATTAGAAGAGAAGGTTGTCAAGCGGGATAAAGGGGAATAGAGGATGAACAAGAGGCAATTTATATTAAGATAATTTAAAAAAATAGTAGAGTTGGTCTGCAGCTGGACATAGCAGGTGTATTTCTAGATTTTGCACAAATTTTGGTCATCACAACCAGTAAGCTTCATCAGCTTATCCTTTGTACCGTCTCATTTAATCACCAGTCTCATTTAGATGGAGAAACATTGCGGTAAGAGTTGCTGCTTCACAGTGCTAGAGACCCAGGTATGATCCTGACTGTGCGTGCTCTCTATGTGGAGTTTGCACTTTACTTTTCAA
This sequence comes from Okamejei kenojei, assembly GCA_035221665.1. Taxonomy (NCBI): domain Eukaryota; kingdom Metazoa; phylum Chordata; class Chondrichthyes; order Rajiformes; family Rajidae; genus Okamejei; species Okamejei kenojei. The sequence continues at coordinate 72,091,322 of CM069138.1, read as the reverse complement.
CTCCACCCCACCACCCTGGGAAAAGGATTTTATTTCTCTCTCTCTACAGCCATCTGCTGACCTGCTGAGTATTTCCAGCATTTTGTTTCAATTGCAGTCTAAAATGATTGGGACTCATTTGCAGGAGGTCAGGCAGACTGCTAAATACACTATTTATTTTAAATTATCGTTTGGAGACAATAGAACAGCTCTCTTTGACCCAAGTATACGTATTGTTATCACATGAGGTCAAACCCATCTCGCTCACACCAGTTGTTGAGCACATCATGGGCACAGCCCTCTCGACCATCAAAAGTAACTACATGAAGTGCTGTCCCAAGAAGTGGGTATCTATCACCAAGCATCCTCCACCATCTCTGCCATGCCCTATTCTTCCTGCTACCATCATGCAGGAGATACTGAAGCCTGACATTACACACCACCAGGTTCAGGAACAGCTATTTCCTATTACTATCAGGTCCTTGAACCAACATAAAAAACCCTAATCCTACTTCAACAACAGAACACTATGGACCAACTGGTTTTGCCTCATATCTTGCTTGGTCAGCTTACACCCCAGTGGTATGAGTGTTGATTTCTCTTCAAGTAACCCTTGTTTTCCCTCTCTCTCCATCCCTCCCCCCCCCCCCAGTTCTCTGACTAGCTTCACTGTCCTGATTAATTTTACTGTGTGTATGCCGTGTTGTCATCTTCCCCTCCAACAATGAACCATTCCATTTCCTTGATCATCGTTGGCTTTGATCTGTTGTTTTCACACCCATGCTCTTTGCACCCTTCCATATCTCTGTCCCTCTCTCCCCTGACTCTCACTCTGAAGAAGCATCTTGACCCGAAATGTCACGTATTTCTTCTCTGCAGGGATGCTGCATGTTCCATTTAATTACTCTAGCATTTTGTGTCTATCTTTGGTATAAACCAGCACCTGCAGTTTCTTTCTACAAATATGAATTGTTATCAAGTTTTAAAAAAAGCACTCTTCAAAATTACAAACTGAAGAAGATAGCTGGCAGCACAGGGAGGCATGGTAGTGCTGGGGAGATTGTTGGCTTGCAGCGCCAGAGACCCAGGTTCGATCCAGACTACAGGTGCTGTTTGTACGGAGTTTGTATGTTCTCCCTGTGACTGCTTGGGCTTTCCCCACATGTTTGGTTTCCTCCCACACTCCAAAGACGTGTAGGTTTGTCGGTGTCGGTGATGTGTATGTTTGTAGGTTAATTGGCTTTGGTAAAAATTGGCAAATTGTCCCTGGTGTTTAGGATAGTGCTAGTGTACAGGAATCATTGGTCGGTATGATCTCGGTGGGCTGAAGAGCCCACTGCCACTCTGTACCTCTAGGCTAAAATAAAGAAATTATTGAAAATTTTTTTGTTAAAATTTCAAAGGAGAAAAACTAGTTAAAAATTTTGGATTGAGACTTAAAGGTTGTTTAGTCAATGTTTAGATTTGTCTCATTGTCAATTTTTGCCCCATTTTATACCTATGGAGCACTTTGGAATATTTATCAACATTGTAAATGCCATATAAACTCAAGTTGTTCATGCTGTTGAATAGAATAATATTTCTCTGAGACGCTTGGCTGAAATACTTTGTCGGACTAAAAACCTATATTCTGCAAGCAGAAGTATCAGATCTAATGTATCAATTAGGATACTTTTGGGATCATTTATCACATCTCGCAGGAGTTAATTAAACTTTAGTTACTAACTGTAGTCTGATAAAAGCCTAAGGGCAGCCCAGTAGCTCATGCAAATCTGGAGATATTGAAAATAAAAGGCAAAACAAATACTAGAAGCAATGCTAAACCCAGATACCGCATTCAAAAGAAAATTAAGCTTTAGCCACAGGCCATTTCGCCTGTGAAGCCAATGCTTACGTAAATCAACCTCGATTAATACCGACAGTTGATTGACCCTTTAGTGGACACAATAAACGTCAATAAAATAATTCAAGATAAAAGCTTTCAATTACAGATAGAAGTAGGCTTAAAAGGTGAATATATTAACCAAGGTTTTATTTAATGAGGAAGGACTTTAAAAGACAATTCAAAAGCCTGATGCAAACCCTGTAAAAAGTTTGAAATAAAAATGGGCCAAACTAAAAACATTGCAGAGCCACAAACTATTATTCAATGGGGGTGAATCCAAAATAATGACGTTGCTCTGGTCTCAGGCATCTCACCAGGTGTCCCTGATAATCAGAGATGTTAAATAATTTAGAATTCACTTGTGTCTTCAGTGTTCATGTTTTAGTTTAATTTAGTTCCTAATTTAGGGATACAGCGTGGAAACAGGCCCTTCGGCCCATCGAGTCCGCACCGATCAGCGATCCCTGCACACTAGTTTTATTCTCCACACTAGGGACAATTTACAAAAGTCAACTAACCTGCAAACCTGTACATCTTTGGAATGTGGGAGAAAACTGGGCACCGTAAGAAAATTCACATGATCACAGAGCACGTACAAACTCCAAAAAGACAGCACCTGTAGTCAGGATTGAAGCTGAGTATCTGGCACTGTAAGGCAGCAACTCTATTGGGGCAGCAACATTTAGGGTAGCACCACTTTGCTGCCCTAAATGAAGCTCAAATGAAGTTAAAACAGTATTTAACATTTTATTTATTTCTGTCAATAGGGAACAATAACTTTGATTACTGTCAGTTGGGTCCAACTGATGCACTTTCTTGTGGAAGGCAGCCACAGTTAAAACATCCACAAAAGTAACATGGTTTATTTATGTCAGTAGACAGTGATGAAGATCATGCCTGATTCCATAGGATAGAAAATCCAAAGAGAATTTAGCACCCATTTCAGTTTTCTTCCAGCTGCAGCCATTCTGAAATGGGACCACCCATGGTTTTATGTTGATGGCATGAATTGTATTTTCATCAATGGGCACAGAGCAGTACAAATTGCTGTCAAGCAGAGCTGCATCAGGGCTCAAACACTTCTCAACACTTGTTGCCACAATACACTTTATCGCTTACCATCCCGACTACCTCCCTTCTGTCTCTTTCCATCATTATCCCTCTGGCTTTACATTTCACTCCTCAAATCTCCTTGCTGTTGGTCCATGGCAGATCGGCATCCTATAAAGCTAGTTAAGCTGTTTAAGAAGCTGAAGGGTACTGACCTGCTCACCATCGAAGGGATTTACAGGAGTCACTGCCTCAATAGGTCAGCCAGAATCATCAGTGACCCACACCTCCCTGGCCACACTCTCATTTCACTTTTGCCATCAGGAAGAAGGCACAGGAGCCTGAAAACTGTAACATCCAGGTTCAGGAACACTTTCTTCACTACAGCCATCAGGCTATTAAGCACTACAACCGCCAAATAGGCTCTCAACTACATAGACTCAGGGGCATTGGTTTCGCCTTTTTGCACTATTATTGTTTGTATCATGTGTGTGCATATACTGTATGCATACCATCTCAAAAAAAGAACTGCAAATTATGCATGTGAATTCAAAGGTTTGGACACCAACCTTTGGAACATCATTGAGGTGTTAATAGACTGCTGAAGAAAATGAGCATCATTGAACATCTACAAAACAAAGGTCCTCTACAAACCACCATGCAAACTCCACCATCTGATAATATTGGTCCATGAGGAGACCATGGACATTTTTTGTTTGGTTTAGTTAAATATTGTCAGGTGCACCGAGATGCAATGAAAAGCTTGTTTTGCGTACTCACCAGACAAATCAGACTGTGCATGAGTATAAGCATACACAAATAAAAGAGTTAAATTAACTAAAGTGGTTCCTCTTCTGGAATACCACTCAAAGAGTCACCACATTCCTACACAATCTTACAACTTGCAAGTCTCCAGTCTGATTTGACCCAAAGAGAAATACAAATTCTTTTTTTTTTTTTCACTTTAAATCCTGGTATCATGAGGTTGGATCAATGATGTGGGGTTCAGCCTGACCCAACACCATGCTGTTAGTTCCTTTCACCATAGTGCAGCTGCTGCCGGATGCATTCGATCTGCTTGCTCATCTGGCTGCTGGAGGGCTGTCGAGTTGATGGGATGTGGCCCAGCCATTTATGGAAAGCTCGAGCATCGTGCCAAAGCTGAACTGTATCAGGCTTACTATTGTATCGGACTGCACAGTGGCGCAGCGGTAGAATTGCTGCCTTTTAGTTTAGTTCACCGGGTGGCACCGCACAATGGCAGCCTCGCTAACAGTCTGTCTTGTCCTTTTCTTCTTTTGTTGTTTTTAGTTTGTTGTTAAATGTATGTTTTAGTGTATCTTTAGTTTTTATTATGTGGGGGGGTGGGGGAAACTTTTTAAAATCACTTTCCTCAACAGAGATGCAACGTTTTCTGTATCATATAAATATTATATGTATCTTGTATCTTGTTTTGAGATACAGCGTGAATCAGGCCCTTTGGCCCACTGAGTCCAATATTACCACTACCCTACACACACACGGGACAATTTTTAAAAACATTTATACCAGGCCAATTAACCTACAAACCTGTACATCTTTGGAGAGTGGGAGGAAACCGAAGATCTCGGAGAAAACCCAAATCTCGGGAAGAACGTACAAACTCCGTACAGACAGCACCCATAGTCAGGATTGAACCCAAGTCTCTGGAGTTGTAAGCGCTGTAAGGCAGCAACTCTACCGCTGCACCATCGTGCCACCTAACAGTGCCAGAGACCCAGGTTCGATCCTGACATCAGGAGCTGTCTGTACATAGTCTGCACGTTCTCCCCGTGACCGCGTGGGTTTTCTCCAGGTGCTCCAGTTTCCTCCCACATTCCAAAGATGTGCTGGTTTGTAGTTTAATTGACTTCTGTAAATTGTCCCTATTGTGTAGGATAGAACTTGTGTACGGATGATTGTGGTCGGCACGGACTCAGTGGGCTGAAGGGGTTGTTTCCATACTGCATCTCTAAACTAACCTAATAAGAGTCCAGATTGATAATTCATCTCTAAACTAACCTAATAAGATGAGTCCAGATTGATAATTTAAGGTTATTGTTCTACATCAAAAAGTTCCAAACATAAATATGCTTTGGAAAATATAAACTTTTTTCTAATGATCATAGAATAGCAATTTACAAAATTTTAAGATTTTAAAAATCAAGTGTGCAATTTATCCCATCAGATAAAGCATAAAAATAAGTTTAATTTGACACCTAATTCACTTTCATATCTTCAGTATTAAAAAATGTTATGGCCATTTTCATACTCTGAAATTAGCATCTTGTTCCCCATTGCCTTTCCATTGACTTATCTCAAAAGCTGTGATCGAGGACAGTCAAAAGCCCATAATTTTCTTAAAAATTAAGAGAACTCAATGAAATGTTCAGTTATTACAGATTGAGGCATTCTGAAACAAATATGAAACAATCTTACTTGGATGACCTGAAATTAAAGCATATAATTAGTTAGTTACCTAATTGTAGCTAATTACAAAATTCAATTACTAGATCTAAACATCTATCCATTTCGTAAGAAAATACAAACATTTTTAAATTGCCTGAGTGTCCAAATAACATACACACAATAATTCACAATATAACATGATTTTTAAATCTCATTTTCATTAATTTATAGGCCAAATGGAAGGAATTTAGTGTTTAATTCCAGTAAATTAATGGCCATTTAAATCAACTTGCGAGTGGGTTTTAGTGGAACGCGGTGGATTGGAACATTGCGGTTTGTGGTGAATTTAACCCACAGTTGGCAGGAAAAATACTGCCGGTTCGTATATATTTTTTTATCCCCTTTTCGCAAAATGAAAATTTGATTAAAGGCATCCTAAGAACCACGTTTTTATGTAAAAATAAACTGTGTACCTTCTTTTATCCCCTACGTAAAATCCTTCCCGTGTCGGCATTCACGGCTTTAGAAGATGATGTTTAAATTACTCTTGCTAATAAATGATCTAGCGTAGTTTAAAAATACCTTCATAAAACAAATGTTGATCTAGAAGATCCGGGCTCGTATAGAGCTATATCACTTTTAAATACAGACCAAAAAATTTTAGCAAAGATTTTAGCAAGAAGATTGAGCAAATATATTAATAAATTGATAAACCAGGAACAAACGGGGTTTATACCCAAAAGACAATCATTTAACAATTTGAGACGACTTTATAATATAATATATTCACATAAAGGGGAAAAGGAAGACTTATCAGTTATATCTTTGGACGCAGAAAAAGCATTTGATCAGGTTGTGTGGCAGTATTTATACATAGTACTCCAAAAATTTAATATGGGAGATAATTTTATTAGATGGGTAAAATTATTATATGATAAACCAACAGCAAGAATATTAACTAATAATACGTTGTCTCAAAAATTCCAACTATCACGAGGCAATAGGCAGGGATGTGTTTTATCACCCCTGCTATTTGCCCTTATGATAGAGCCACTGGCTGAAAGGATAAGAACTCATCCGAATATTCAGGGATATAATTCTAAGGACTCTAATAATAAAATTTCATTATATGCGGATGATATACTTTTAATTTTTTTTTTAAATATATATTTTTATTAGAGTATGTAGACAGTGATTTAGCAAACATATGTTATGATAGCAATATTTCATGTTCAACGGACATACATTATTAATATTGTCAAGTGAATCATTTTGACCTAATTTTTTTTATAAAGAGAGGAACAGTAAGAAAAATAAAATAAAAATCAACATCAAAAAAGAAAATCATAAAGAATGGAATAATTTACTATTAATACATCATAGGAGATAAGATCAAGGAATATAAAGTATAACTTTTCATCTAATCCTGAGTCCAAGTTTCAGTTAGGGTTCCCTGCCGAACCATTCTACCCTTTTAAGTAATCAATGAAAGAAGACCATATTCTAACGAAAACTTCTTGTTTGTCCATTAAGGCAAATCTGATTCTTTCCAGGTGTAGGGTCTCCGACATTTCCGTAATCCACATTTTAGTTGTGGGGGATATAGGGCCTTTCCAAAATTTTAATATTAGTTTCTTCCCAATTATTATACTGTAATCTAGAAAAATTTCTTTGATTTGTTGTAAGAGTTAAACTTTGTTCTGATGTTCCAAGTATTATTAATTTTGGGTCCGGATCCAGTTTAGTATTAATAACTTCAGAAGTTATTCTAAAAATCTCAATCCAGAAATTCTTAATTTTTATTCAATTTGCAAAAGTATGTGTTATATTAGCCTCTGGATGTTGACATTTATCGCAGGTAGAGGATATCTGTGGAAAGATTCTATTTAATTTAACTTTGGAGTAATGTAATCTATGTAATACTTTAATTTGTATTAGAGCATGTCTGGAGTTTAGTGAGCATTGATGTATATATTGTAAACTTTTGTCCCATAATATCTTTCGTTATGGATTGATTTATTTCATTTTCCCATGTATGTCTATATGATTCCGTCGATGGTATCTCGCTCTCTAAAAGGGTATTGTAAATATAAGTTGTTAATTTTCTGTATTAGGATGCTTATTCAGACATTCATCAAGGATTTCTGGTTCCCTATTCCTATAATCTTGTGTATTTGACCTAACATAATCTCTGAGTTGTAGATATCGAAAAAAATTATTTGAGTGTAATCCATAAATCTGTTGCAGTTCCTGAAATGAAAGATAAGTGCCTTTCTTATAAAGGTGTTCCATCTTTTTGATTCCATAGTTTTTCCATTGTATAAAGCCTTTATCCAGCATGGAAGGTTTGAATAAGGGATTGTTTACAATAGGGAGACAGAGTGGTATATTATCCAGTTTTAAAGCCTTTTAAGTTGTTTCCAGATTCGTGTACCACTATATATTATAGGGTTTTCCCCATAGGTTTTTTTGTTACAATTTTGTCGGTGCAAATATAATCAAAACCGATTTCAAAAAGGTAGACAATCTTCCTTTTCCATCCTTAACCAATGGTTGTTGATCCATTTCTTCCAGCCAAAAATTCATGTTTTTAATATAAACTGCCCAAAAATAAAACAAAAAATTCGGTAGAGCTAAACCTCCATTAATCTTTGATTTACATAAATGTTTTTTATTTATTCTATGATTCTTGTAATCCCAGATGAAACTTGTAACAGTAGAGTCTACTTTTTTAAAAAAAGATTTTGGAATATATATCGGGATTGACTGAAATAGGTACAATAATTGCGGCAGAAAAATCATTTATATAGCATTAATTCTACTGAACATTGAAATAGGGAGTGTTTTCCAGTATTGAATATTCTTTTTTAGTTTATTCAGTAAAGGTGGGAAATTTGATTTAAATAAAGAACTATAACCCCTTAGTTACATAAATACCTAGATATTTAAATTTTTCTTCAACTATTTTAAAAGGTGATTGTTGTAGTATATGTAAATTGTGATCTGTTATTGACATGATTTCGCTTTTATTCTAATTAATTCTATATCCTGAGAACTGACCGAATTGAGTTATTAGATTTAATAAATTTGGAATACTAATTTCTGGCTTTGTAATATATATTAGTACATCATCTGCATATAGAGAAATTTTATTCATTGTATCTTTAGTATTGTACCCATGTATTTCTGGATTAGATCTGACATTTTCTGCGAGTGGTTCAATTGCTAAAGCGAATAATAATGGAGATAACGAACATCCTTGTCTACAACCTCTGGAAAGATTAAATTTAGTTGATAACATTTGATTTGTTAGTATTCTAGCTGTTGGGTTAGAATATAATAATTTAACCCATGCACAGTACTTCTCTCCCAATTGAAATTTTTCCATCACTGAATATAAATATGGCCATTCTACTTGATCAAAGGCTTTTTCAGCATCTAGCGATATAATTGCTAGGTCTGCATTAGCAATTCTGTAATAATATTTTTATTAGAAGTAATCCATCATAACAACGGTATAACAACTTTTCAAATACACAACCAACTTATATCAATAAGTATACGAATGTTACGAATAATTCTTATAAACTTCTATTTTTTTAGAAAGTAGGAAAATAAAAGAATTGATTTTAATCAATAAGAATAGTGATTAAATAATAATTTTGATTATATAGAAAGAGAAAGAGAAGAGAGAGAAAAATATATATATGTATATATTCTTGTTATAAGTATTTAATTAAAACCAAGTATTTTTTATATATATTATATATATATTAAAAAAGAGATTATAGTATACATCTTAATAGTGAATAACACAATTTCAAATAGCGATGTCAATAGAGACATGTATACAAATCAAAAAGAAAAACAGAGAGTTATTTTCATCTAATCCTGCCGGGTACCCATTGAGTTGTGATGCCTTCAAATATTCTGTATATGGAGACCATATCTGTTCAAAGAGTTCGTATTGTCCCATTAGGACAAATCTGATTCTTTCCAAATGCAACGTCTCCAACATTCCCACTGTCCATATTTTAATTGTGGGGGATAATGTTCCCTTCCAAAATTTCAGTATTAATTTTTTCCCTATTATCAAATAGTAATCCAAGACATTTCTTTGGTTTACTGTTAATATTAAATTTGAATCTGGAACTCCTAATATTATTAATTTTGGATCTGGGTCCAGTTTAATTTTAAGAACTTCAGAGATAACTCTAAAGATTTCTGTCCAATAATAATTGAGTTTTATACATGTTACAAAACTATGCGTTAAATTAGCTTCCAAGTTCTGCCATTTATCACAAATAGGAGAAATGTTAGGATAAATTCTATTTAATTTTGTTTTTGAATAATGTAATCTGTGTAATACCTTAAATTGGATCAATATATGTCTAGCATTTAATGAGCAGCGATGTATACGCTGTAGGCTTTCTTCCCAAATTTCCTTCGTTATAGATAAACCTATTTCATTTTCCCATGTTTGTCGATATATTTCCGAAGTTAATTTTTCTGTATTTGGGTGTTTATTAAACAATTCATCTAAAATCCTGGTTTTCTATTTTTATAGTCTTGCGTATTTGATTTAATATAGTTTCTAATTTGTAAACACCTAAATATGTTATTTGACTGCTATCCATAAATATCCTGTAACTGTTGAAATGAAAGAAATTTTCCTTTCTTATAAAGGTGTTCTATCCTTTTAATTCCTAAATCATTCCAGTGTCTAAACCCCTTGTCCAAAACAGAGGGCCTGAACAAGGGATTATTCATAATTGGCAAACAAAGTGACAAATTATCTTAACTATTTGTTTCCAAATACGTCTATTGCTATGAATTATAGGGTTGTCACCATACATTTTTTTTTGGTACTTCCCTTGGTGCAAAAGGAATCGAACCTACATCAAAAGGCAAACAGTCTTCCTTTTCCATCTTTAGCCAGCTTGGTTCATGATCTAAATTTACCAACCAAAAATTCATATTCTTAATCTGAACTGCCCAGAAATAATATAATAAATTTGGTAGTGCTAGTCCACCATTTATTTTAGATTTACATAGATGTTTTCTACTTATTCGATGTTTTTATAGTCCCAAATAAAACTATTAACCAAAGTATCTCTTTTTAAAAAAAAACATTTTAGGGAGATATAAAGGGATGGCTTGAAATAAATATAACTATTGTGGTAAAAAAAAATCATTTTTATAGCATTTATTTTACCGATCATTGATATAGGTAGTGTTTTCCAATATAATGTTTTTTTTAGATTATTTAATAATTGAGGGTAATTATATTAAAATAAACAGTTATAGGACTTAGATACATCAAGTCCTAGATATTTGAGTTTGTCCGTGACTATTTTAAGTGGGAATTGTTCTAATATATTTAATTTTATTCCAGTTATAGGCATAGTTTCACTTTTATTCCAATTCATTCTATACCCAGAAAATGTACTAAACAGTTATAACATTAAATAGATTGGGAATACTAATCTCCGGTTTTGTAATATAAATTAAGATGTCATCTGCGTATAGAGATATTTTATTTGTTGTAGTTTTGGTATTATATCCATATATTTCTGGTTCTGATCTAATCATTTCGGCTAACCAGAGCAAATAGTAATGGTGAAAAACAGGCATCCTTGTCTACAACCCCTAAAGAGATTAAATTTTGCTGATAGCATTTGATTTGTTAATATTCTTGCAGTTGGATTCGAGTATATGATTTTTATCCATTTGGAAAATCTACCCCCAGTTGAAATTTCTGCATTATTTTAAATAAATATGGCCATGCAACCTGGTCAAATGCTTTTTCAGCATCTAAGGATATGACAGCTAGTTCAATATCATTCACTCTTTTTGAGTACATGATATTGAATAGAAGTCTCAGATTATAGGATGAATAGCGTTTTGGAATAAAACCTGTTTGGTCATGATGTATTAATTTATTAATCACTAAACTTAGCCTCCGAGATAAAATTTTAGTTGGTATTTTTTGATCAGTATTTAAAAGAGCTATTGCTCTGTATGATCCAGGGTCTTCCAAATCGTTATCAGCTTTAGGGATAAGCGTAATTGTAGATTAATTTAATGATTCTGGTAACTTTCCTTGTTCATAAGCATATTTATATATTGTATGTAAGCGTGGAGAGATTAGATCATGAAACTTCTTATAAAATTCAACACTTAAGCCATCAGGGCCTGCGACTTTTCCATTATTTAATGATCCAATTGATTCTTCAATATCTTTTACTGATATATCAGCATTTAACAAGTCTCTACCTTCCTGATCTAAACTGTTAATATGACATTCTTGTAGGAATGTTTCCATTCCATCTGATTGCCCTGCTAGTTTAGATGAGTAAAGATTTTGATAATATTGTAAAAATGTATCATTGATATCTTTTGGTAAAGTCAATATTTCTCCTTGTTCAGATCTAATTTTATGTATCATTTTCTCCTCATCTAATTTTCTAAGCTGGCGTGCCAATAATTTTTGTGGTTTATCCCCAAATTCAAAGTGTACTTGTTTAGTCTGTTGAAAAAGTTTAATAATCTGATTTGAGTATATTTTATTTAGCTTATATTTTAATGATGCAATTTTATTACTTAGCCCCTTTGAAGGGGATATTGCATTTTCAATATCTAATTGTTTTATTTCATTTTCCAACTTTTGTTGAGTCTTTCGATTTTCCTTATTAAAGTATTTGTGTGCTGATATTATCGCACCACGCATAAATGCTTTAAATGTATCCCAGAGCAGGGTCTTCTAGATCCTTATCAGTTTTAGGTATAACTATTATTGTAGATTCATTTAAAGTTTCCGGGAGTTGCTGTTGAGTGTAAACTTGTTTATACAGTGTTTGTAAGCGTGGAGAAATCAGATCATAATTTTTTTTAATAGAATTCAGAACTTAGGCCATTAGGGCTGACGGCCTTTCCATTTTTTTAAAGATCTAATTGACTCTTCAATATCTTTGGTCGTTATTTCAGCTCCTAATAATTCTTGTTCTTGCAGATCTAAGCCTTTAAGGTTACATTTCTGTAAAAATGCTTCAATTCCTATTGATTGTGTGTCACTTTTGTTGAGTAAAGTTTTCGATAGTATTGTAAAAATCTGTCATTAATATCTTTGGGGAGTGTTAGTATTTTTCCCTTTTCTGATCTAATCTTATGAATCATTTTTTCCCCACCCAGTTTACGAAGCTGGTGTGCCAATAATTTATGTGGTTTATCACCAAATTCAAAATGTAATTGTTTTGTGCGTTGATAAAGTTTTATTATTTGGTCAGAGTATATTTTATGTAACTTATATTTCAGTGCAGCTATTTTATTATGTTTTGCCAATGAAGGTGCTCTTGCATTTTCTATGTCTAATTGCCTTATTTCCATTTCCAATGTCTGTTGTTTAGCTCTATTCTCTTTATTAAGAAATGCCTGAGAGGAGATTAATACCCTCGTGTAAAATGCTTTGAATGTTTCCCAGAGAAAGGAAGCAGAGATTTCAGGTTGGTCATTGACCTCGAAGAACATATTAATCTGTTTTACAAGATATTCACAACATACCTGTTCTTTTAAGATTTGAGGATTGAGTCTCCATTGTGTCTGTTTCTTGTCCATTCTGTTTAGTTTAATCATAAACGTTAATGGGGCATGATCCGAAATTATAATATTATGATATTGTGATTTATAAGTAAATGGAATTAGTATAGAGTATACTAAGAAATAATCTATCCTTGAATATGTTTTCTGCACAGATGAGTAAAATGAGTATTCTCTTCTGGATGGGTTTTCAATTCTCCAGATATCCTTAATATTGGTATTGTTTATATATGAGTTTAAAAATTCACTTGACAGAGATTTCGACTTTCTTTGAGTTGATGATCTATCTAAATATGAATCCAGTGTACAATTTAAATCTCCACCAATTATTGAATTATTTTGTGTGCATTCCGGAATAATATTCAGTATTCTCTTGAAAAACTGTGGACTATCAACATTTGGTCCATATATTTTTAGGAGAGTCATTTTTTTTTTAGTATAATTCGCCTACTACTATGATATATCTACCATCAGTATCTTCTGTAGTTGATATATGTTTAAAAGGTATACCTTTACGGATTAGAATTGCAACCCCTCTAGATTTATGTGTGAATGAGGAATGATACGTTTGGGCAATCCATTTTGTTTTCAATCTGTATTGCACTTCCTTTTTAAGGTGAGTGACTTGGAGGAAAATTATGTCTGTTTTGAGAGATTTTAGGTGAGTTAATACCTTGCCTCTCTTAGTGAGTTCATTAATTCCCTTAACATTCCAACTGCAAAATGTAATTCCTTCGCCCCCAGTGTTCACTTTTACGTCTTGCATCATGATTAGGGTGGTCTATAATGGAGTAGATGATTCAGCACGTTAAACCATACCTTACACCTGGATCTCAGATAGATGAATTTTAGATCTTGTAGGTTTTCTTCTCGGTCATATCTCCTTAAATAACAATTATAATTCCATTCTAAATAATGATTATTTAGAATGGAATTCTAAATAATCATTATTTAGAATGGAATTATAATTGATTATTTTGGTAAAAAAAAAAAAAATGTTACTAGCTCCGTTCTTTCCTTGAAGGAAAAATTTCAAATTCAATAAAGAAAAAACATTATGTGGGGGAGGGGGGGGGGGAATAATGGATATATTCCAATAATGGAATAATTATTAATCTCAAAGTAAATAAAATATTAGTTTCATATAACTAAAGTATTAGTCCATGATTAGTCAAAATAGTATCAAATATCTAGGATTGAACCTTCATCTTCTATTTTAATCATTTTATGGTTCATCCTTTTAACTAATTCTGAATTAATCCAATTAACTATAATTGATGATGATTAATTATTATGATTAATAATGGTTAGTAATAGTTAGTACTATAATATAAAATATTATATAACGATGATCAATTTCATTCTAAATTCATAACAATCCTTAACTATAGAAATTTAAAGTTCAGTTTCTTCTCTGTATAGTACCGAATCCAATATCATCGCGTATATTTAGTATTAAGTATTAATCCTCATTGTCCTCTTTTTCACTCTCGTCCTCGCTAATTTCAATCTTTTCAGTGGTCTCAATCTTCTTTGCAAATTTAAAAGCCTCTGTGTGGTTAGTAAAGAAGTATCCTTTGTGGTCGTAGGTGATTCTCAATGTTGCAGGGTACATCAGTCCATATCTCAGGTTATTTATGTTCTTAAGTATTCTTCTTGTGTCTGTAAACAACGCTCTTTTCTTGGCAACCTCCGCTGGGTAGTCTCGAAATATGCTGATCTTGTCTCCTTCAAAATCAAGATTTCTGCTGCGAACAATTTTCTTCATCATGTCATCCAAGACATGGTCATATTGCACCTTCACTATCAGTTGTCTTGGAGGGGCTTCCGCCCCTGGACGGCGTCTCAGTGCTCTGTGTGCCCGAGCAAGTAAAGGTGCTTGATTCAGATTTAAAACGTTCTTCAGTAGATCTGCAGCAAATTCACGGGGGTCACGGTTCCCCTCTCTTCCTTCCCGGACACCAATAATTCTTAGATTCTGGCGTCTCTGTCGTCCCTCCAAGTCAATGTATTTTTCGGTTATTTTATGCAATAAGTCCGATAAACGTTCTCGGAGAGAAGCTTGCTTGTAGTTTCAGAGCATGTTTCAGCGATTCCCTCTAGTTCGATTATGGATTGTTGTTGCTGTTCTAGTGCCTGAGAGATGGGGTCCAGCTTCGAATTAAATACTGATTCCATCAGATTTAGTTTAACATTTACCTCAATCTTTTTATTTAGATTTTCTTCCATGATCATCTTCCAGGAATCCAATTGTTTCTGTACGATAGCAACAAAATCTTTCTTAATTTCTTCTTTAATTTCTTTTTTTAAAGTTTAACTCATCTTTAAAGTCATTTTTGAGTTTTTTAAATATACTTTTATATATTAGAAATTCAGAAACGAGTATCCCGAACATATTAAATGTAATAGAGGAATTTGGTTCCTTTTCTGGATATAGAATAAATTGGAATAAAAGTGAAATTATGTCATTACATCCTCAGAAAGCGAATCATCTATTAAAATTTCCATTTAAAATTGCAACGGAAAAATTTAAGTATTTAGGTATTCAAGTTACCAGAAGATATAAATAATTATTTAATGCTAATTTTAGTCCTCTGTTAAATAAATTGAACACTTTGACTACATTTTGGAAAACGCTTCCACTATCAATAATTGGCAGAATAAATGCTATAAAAATGATAGTGCTACCACAAATATTATATTTATTTCAATCCATACCAATATATATATACCAAAATATTTAAAAAAAAGAGTCTAATATTACTAATTTTATATGGGACTACAAAGCACATAGAATTAAAATAAATCATTTGTGTAAACCTAAAGATGTAGGGGGACTTGCACTGCCTATTTTTTATATTATTGTTGCGCAGTGCATATTAAGAATATTATTTAGTGGTTGGATTGTCCTTCTCAACAGATGGAATGGATAAGAATGGAAAAAGAGGATTGTTTTCCTTATGATTTAGGAGCGATCCTCTTCTCCCCGATAAAATTGAATAATATATTATATAAGAAGAATCCAATTATACACAATATAATTTGATTTGGAAACAAATAAAATTAAATTTAAAATTAAGAAACTTATCTTCATTAACACCAATAGTGAATAACCCGGTATTTAAACCATCTATTATGGATAAAACATATAGGCAATGGGAAAGACTGGGAATTAAAAAGTTGGGTGACATGTATGAAATGGGAAATTTATTATCATTTCAACAATTAAAATCAAAATTTAATTTGAATAATAACCAATACTTTAAATATTTACAGATATGTGACTTTATAAAAAAATATATACCAAGATTACAGAATATAACGATACACCCACTGGAAGAAGCAATGAATATTAAGGCGGACTCACAAAAATGAGTATCATATCTATATAACAGTATTCTTAATAGAGAATTGCCTTCAACAGAGGCAATTAGAGAAGACTGGGAAAAAGATTTAATGATAAAAATTTCTAAAGAAACATGGGAGAGGTATTTGATATATATACATAAATGTTCAATTAACTCTAGACATAATTTAATTAAATTTAAAATATTACACAGACTATATTATTCAAAAGTTAGGTTGAATAAATTGTATTCAAATATCTCACCAATTTGTGATAAATGTCTTTCTCAAAATGCTAATCTTACACACTCTTTCGTTTCTTGCATAAAGCTTCAAAGTTTTTGGTGTGATATATTTGATATAGTCACTAGTTTATTTAAGATTAAAATGGAACCTAGCATGGAAATGATTATCTTTGGAGATGTAAATAAATTAAATATATCCCAAATCTCATTTTTTTAAATTATGGTTTAATAATAGCGAAAAAACTCATACTTAAATTTTGGAAAAAGGGACTTCCGGTGGCGCTATGGAGGAGTAGAAGGCAACGCCAGCCACCTCCGTGAAGAAACAGGAAAAAAACCGGGGAGAAAACGCTGAAAAAAACTACCTGCTGCTCCTGCTGTTTCTGCATCTGCTGCTTCTGCACCGGCTGCCGTGAGTGACGTCATCAGACCCGCGACCGTAATGTCAATGCACCGCAGCCCACCACCGGACAGACCCAGACTCCGATTTTAAAAAAAAATGGCTGAACAAGAACAAGGCCTAACTGAAGCCTCGGCCTCAGGTAGGACACAGTCCCTTGAAGATGTGTTCAAAAAATCGAAAAAAAAATCGGAACTGGAAGAACTTAAAAATTTTTTTGTGCAAGAAATGGCAGAATTAAAGAAAGAAATGAAGTCTGAATTAAAGGTGGAATTGGAAAAAATGAACTTTATGGAAGAAATGAAGAAAATCAAGATTGAGATGAAGGAGTTAAAATCTGAAATTAATCTCTCGGCCACGGATTTATCAGAAATGCTCCGAAAGGAAATTACTGAAGTTGTGACCGAAAAATTCGCAAGTATAATGGAAGAGCTGCATGAAAACATTGAAAAAAAGGTGGAAAAAGAAATGGAACCAGTGCTGGAAGAAATTGTGTTACAATCAACAACCATAAAAGACCTTGAGGAAACAGTCCAAACAAATACTCAGACTATGAAAACTATCGTCAAAGAAAGTCAACGACTATCTGACTTACTGGCCAAAGTTACTGATAAGCGTACTGAGCTGGAAGGACGCCAGAGAAGGCAGAATCTAAGGATCGTGGGTATTCGAGAAGGGAGAGAAAAGAATCAAGATACCCGAGAATTTACTGCAAACTTACTACAAAAGGTTCTATCTCTGGAAGAAAAGCCTTTGATAGCCCGAGAGTTATGAGACGTTATACAAAGCACGATGCTCCTCCAAGACAAATGATAGTCAAAGTCCAATATGATTATGTTTTGGAAGATATGATGAATAAAGTGGTAAAAAGCAGAAATCTTAAATATGAAGAAGACTCAATCAGTATCTACCGAGACTATCCAGCAGAGGTCTCTAAGAAACGGAATGCGTTTAATGAAACCAAAAGAATCCTGAGGCAAGTGAAGAATCTGAAGTATACTTTGAGATACCCAGCAACACTGAGAGTTACTTACAATCAGGAAGAGCATTACTTCAAAAACCCAGAAGACGCATTGAAATTTGCCCAAAGGATTAAGGACAGCGAAGAAGACTGAATGAAACCTTCATAGTTGAATTAAAGGAACAATTAAACTGTATTTTCAAGATTGGTTGAAGATTATAATAAACTATGGACTTGTTTCATCTAAACAAGACGGAGAAGGAGGCGGATGTGAGAATCGAGGAGATTTGGATTGAAGACTGTCCCATGAATACTAATATTTAGAATAGTAATACTACTAACCTAATAATTAACATATATTAACATACACAAACATATATTAAATTTAACACACTGGTATCGTTAATAATTAGAGCTAGTAATTGTTGATTATTGGTTATTGATTGTTGATTATTGATTAATAATTAATAATTAATTATAACCGACTAACCTAGAATTAAGTAAATAGTAAACATAAATATATATCTTATTTTAACTTTAGACTTTTTTTTTCTTTATTATATACTTATATTATTATAATTTTCTATTAAGTACTACGTATATATATCATTATACCTGACTATGAACTTTTTATATATCATAGTTTAATATCCCCGGTTTAAATAATAATCTCTTTTTTTTTGTAATATTAATTTTACTGAATCATGGAGATGGATAACATTTAACATTCAATACGGAAGTCCTTAGACTGCTAGCCATGTTAGTATGGCTAACACTAACTACACACACACTAGATGTAGTTTTTTCTTTCTTTGAGCACTTTACTAATCTCTTAATCTATCCCTTTTTTAATACTATCTCTGATTATTACTATTACTACTTTATATTTGAGTGGAATTATCAATTAATACAAAGGAGATATATATATTAGAGAAAATCAAGAGTCTTGAAATTCGTCTATTCAGGGTTCGGGTGTAAGGTCTGGTATGTCGAACTGTACCATCTGCTCTAGTTTACATCCCTTTAGATAAATGATGCAAGACCTACATACAAATATGGGGAATGGAGGAATAACATTTTGTAGTTGGAATGTTAAAGGTATTAACGAACTAATTAAGAGGGGTAAGGTATTAGCACATTTAAAAGCACTTAAAATAGATGTTGCGTTTATCCAAGAGACACACTTGAAAAAAAGAGGCAGAACATAGATTAAAAGCCAAGTGGATTGATAAAGTATATCACTCTTCTTTTACACACAAGTCTAGAGGTGTAGCAATATTAACTCGTAAAGGCACTGCATTTAAACATACTTCAATAATAACAGATAGTGACGGTAGATATATTATTGTAATAGGAGAATTATATACACAAAAAGTGATTTTTGTTAATGTATATGGCCCAAATTTTGATAGCCCGCGATTTTTTAAATAATTATTTAATACAATCCCTGAATTATCACAACATAATCTAATAATTGGAGGAGATTTAAATTGTACACTTGATCCTTATTTGGATAGATCATCAAAACAACGAAAACTTAAATCACACTCCAGTGAGTTAATAAATGCATATATAGACACTAGTAATATTAAAGATGTATGGAGATTGCAAAATCCAACAGGACGAGAATACTCATTTTACTCAGCCGTGCATAAAACTTATTCAAGAATATATTATTTTCTGGTAGATTTAAAACTTATTCCACTTGCGTATAATTCAAAATATCATAATATTATAATTTCAGATCACGCACCCTTAACTTTTAAGATGAAAATAACGGGTAAAATGGAAAAACAAAATCAATGGAGATTTAATCCACAAATTTTAAAGGACAAAATAACTCACGAATATATTACAAAACAGATCAAGATCTTCTTTGAAACAAATGATACACCAGAAATATCATCATCCCTCTTATGGGAAACTTTTAAGGCGTATGTTCGGGGAATTATGATATCTTCTCAAGCATTTTATAATAAAGAGAATCGGAAGCTACAACAGGCATTGGAAAGAGAGATTAAACAATTAGATACAGAGAATGCCATTAACCCAACTACGATAAAACATAATAAAATCTTTGCATTGAAATATAAACAAAATAAAATACAGTCAGACCAAGTTGTAAAACTATACCAATATACCAAACAAATACAATTTGAATTCGGTGACAAACCACATAAACTATTGGCTCGTCAGCTAAGAAAACTGGAAGGAGAAAAATTAATATATAGGATCAAATCAGATAAAGGAGAATTACTAATACAAACTAAAGATATAAACAAGAGATTTTTGCAATATTATAAAAATTTATACTCAGCTAAAACAAAAGAAAATCGAATAGGAGTAGAAACATTTTTTAAAAATTGTAATCTAATTGGACTAGATTTAGAAGATAGGGAATTATTAAATGTCGAAATAACTACTAAAGAAATTGAAGAAACTATTAGATCATTAAAAAATGGTAAAACTCCAGGACCAGATGGTATTGGAGCAGAATTTTATAAAATATTTTATGATATGATAGCCCCACGTTTGAAGACACTATATGAACACATTTATACACAACAGAAATTACCAGATACATTAAATGAATCTATTATAACCCTTATACCTAAATTAGATAAAAACCTCGATGACCCAGGGTCATATAGAGCTATATCTCTTTTAAATACTGATCAAAAAATATTAACAAAAATATTAGCACAAAGACTAAACAAAGTGATTAATAAACTAATTCACTCAGATCAAACTGGATTCATACCAAAACGATACTCTTCAAACAATCTGAGAAGATTATTTAATATTATATATTTGAAAAGAAATATTAATAAGGATTTATCAATTATCTCGTTGGATGCAGAGAAAGCTTTTGATCAGATTGAATGGTCTTACTTATTTTCGGTTATGGAATTTTTTCAATTGGGAGAGAAGTTTATAACATGGGTTAAATTACTATATACTAGACCAACAGCTAGAATATTAATTAACCAAGTGTTAACAACTAAATTTAACTTATTCCGAGGCTGTAGACAAGGTTGCCCTTTATCTCCACTACTGTTTGCACTTGCAATAGAACCATTAGCAAAATCTGTGAGATCAAACCCTGAAATATATGGGTATGAAACCAAGGAAACTGAAAATAAAATCACTTTGTACGCAGATGATGTATTAATTTATATCACAAAACCAGAAATTAGTCTTCCTAACTTGTTAGATTTAATAACTCAATTTGGATCGTTTTCAGGATATAGAATTAATTGGAATAAAAGTGAACTTATGCCAATAATGGGAAATAACTTACATATATTACAACAATATCCTTTTAAGATAGCAAATGAAAAAATTAAATATCTTGGAATTTATGTAACAAAAAGATATGATTCATTATTTAAATCTAATTTTTTACCCTTATTGAATAAACTATTTAAGAATATTCAATATTGGAAAACATTACCTATTTCAATGCTAGGTAAGATTAATGCGACAAAAATGATTTTTCTTCCACAATTACTATATTTGTTTCAAATGATCCCGATATATCTTCCTAAAAATTTCTTTAAGAAAGTGGACTCCATGGTTACCAATTTTATTTGGGATTATAAGAATCATAGAATAATTAAAAAGCATCTATGTAAATCAAAAATAAACGGTGGCTTTGCACTGCCTAATTTTATGTTTTATTATTGGGCAGTTAATATAAAAAAATATGAATTTCTGGTTGGGTGAACTAGATAAACAACCAAATTGGTTAAAAATGGAAAAAGAAGACTGTATCCCTTTTGAAATTAGTTCGATTTTATTTGCTAATACTCCAATACATAAGAAAACTTATAAAGGAAACCCAATAATAGAAAGTGGAATACGTATTTGGAAACAATTAAAAAACCCATTAAAATTACAGAATGTACCACTAGCTCTTCCAATAGTAAACAATATTTCTTTTAAACCTTCACTGATGGACAAAGGTTTCTTAAAATGGAAGAACTATGGAATAAATAAGATTGGTGATCTTTACAGGGAAAACTTATTTCTCTCATTTCAGGAATTACAACAAAATTATGGATTACATTTTAAAGAGTATTTTCGATATCTACAAATTAGAGATTATGTTAAATGGATTTTAGGAATAGAAAGACAGAAATTTTAGATGAATGTTTAAATAAACATCCGAATACAGAGAAATTAATATCATATATTTATAATATTTTATTGGAAAATGATTTACCAAATACGGATAAATATAGACAAGCATGGGAAAATGAACTAGGTCAAGTAATCAGTAGAGAAGTATGGAATGAAAGTTTACAATATATACATCATTGTTCATTAAATGCTAGACAATCCTTGATACAATTTAAAGTTATACATAGATTACATCTCTCAAAGTCCAAATTAAATAGAATTTTCTCAAATGTGTCCGCAATATGTGATAAGTGTCAACAATTAGAAGCTAATTTAACGCATTCATTTACAAAATGTATAAAAATCACTAATTTTTGGATAGAAATTTTTAAGATAATCTCAATTGTAGTTAATGCAAAGTTAACTCCAGACTCAAAACTAATTATACTGGGAATACTAGAAACAAATCAGATATTAACAACACAACAAATAATTTTTATCGGTTATAGTTTAATAATTGGTAAAAAATTAATACTAAGATTTTGGAAGGGTCCTACTTCCCCTACAACTAAAATGTGGATTACAGAAATGTCGGAGACACTGCATTTGGAACGATTAAGGCTTGCCCTGATGGACAGGCTGGATCAATTCAGAGGAATATGGTCTCCATTTATTGAATATTTAAAGGGTCAAGATGGTCCGGTTCGAAGCCATGACGGAAGCCTGAATGTATGAATAGATGAAGAATTATAGACAATAGATCATAAATATGTCTCCAATGAAGAATATCTTGTTTAATACTCCACTCAATTAGTTTATCTCTTTTTTTTCCTCTTTTTCTTTTTATATTTCCTACTGTTATGAAATAAAAAAGAAAATTATAGAAGTACAAATAAGATTGATTGTAAATTTTAAAAATATTAAGAATGTATGTGACGATAATATTTTCTTTTGTCTTAATTGGATTTTATATTTCTTCTTAATATGTAATTACTTCTAATAAAAATATTTTACAAAAACAAAAAAAACAAAAAAAATTTGGAAAAAGGCTACTATACCAACACTCAAAATGTGGATTGATAATATGTTGGAAACGGCACATTTGGAAGAAATGAGACTCCTCCTAATAGAAAAAAAAGACCAATTCTTAACAATTTGGTCTCCATTTATTGACCTTGTGGAATCATGCGGTGTAATATCATCATAAAATTAAAAATTCTGGGTTTGACTGAAAATTGATTAAGAATATTAAAAAAAACATCGACTGGTTGTATGGGAGAATCCACTTTCTGCTTTACTTTCTCACATTTCTTTCTTCACTCTACATTCACTAGTCTATTCTTCACTCTTCACTACTTCTTTCTTTCTCATTTCTTTCTAAAAAAAAAATGTTTTTTAAAAAAAAAGGAAGTTGTACAAATAATGTTTTAATAATTCTGGGAACCTGTAAAAAGGTACCATTAAAATGTAATGTACTCACTTCTAATAAATATAAATAAATAAATCATAGGCTCTTACTGAAAAAACCCCCAAAAAAACAAATGTCGGAGCGATTTCTCTTTAGCAACAAAATCCCCTGAGATGGATCGATTTGAACTGTCTGGAGAAAAATGGCATTTTAAACCCACCCCCCTCTGAAAGGCGCCAAAGTCACGCACACGGGGAGTGGCAGAACTGCAGCGCGGCTGAAGGTAAGTTTTGTAACATACCTACATATAATTCTGCAACAAAGGTAGCCTAGTATTGTTTTTATCTCGTAGTTTTACTCAAATCACTTAAATCCCATCACAGCTAAAAATCAATTGAATCACCTTTAATATAACTGTATGCTGTTACTTTCACAGTTTCTAATCACAGTAGCAGTAAAAATGGCATTAAAAGAGTCTGTAACACTCTTTCTGTAACACTCTGTATGGTCTGTCCCTCCATGCAGGTCACTACACTTATTAATGAAATGTTCAATAACTAATATATTAATTCTTGCAACCTAAACAAAGCTTTCCTCACATCAAAATATAAACTTTTAGTGCCTGTGTAAAATAGATAATAAAAGTTTTATGGAGAAGCTTTAAAAGGAAATAACTAATTCTCTCCTGAACAAAGTGAATTCAATTGCAAATATAATTGTCCAGCAAATATTGGGATTTGCTTACTCTTAACATACGTACTTTTATTTATATCTGTTAAATTAGAAGCTAAACTAATTAATTTTAAAAGTTAATAGGGATAAGAATAGACCATTCAAATGAAAGAATTGAGAATTGACAACTGTGGTGCTTAAGATACCAGCATTGATGGTGTAACAG
This sequence comes from Okamejei kenojei, assembly GCA_035221665.1. Lineage (NCBI taxonomy): Eukaryota > Metazoa > Chordata > Chondrichthyes > Rajiformes > Rajidae > Okamejei > Okamejei kenojei. Next base: position 72,067,006 of record CM069138.1, on the reverse strand, counting down.
CGTTGTGCCCAAAATTGATAATAATCTTTTACTAATCGAAACAGCCTACCAATTTTTAAGCCAATACCTGTTTTTTTGTTGGGCAGGATTTAGTTCTAATTTGTCCAACCGCTGGATTCAAAAGCAATAGGTTTTCCCCTAGCTGTCATCAATCACATGGTTGTTTAGACCCCAAGAACATAGCTTGAAAAATCACACATCAACATTAATTTGTGGAAGGTATAGTACTGGAAGAGTGATTTTACTTCGGAGTCACGTGAGTGACTACGTGAAGAAGCCCCGCCTGGCGCTGGAACGGCATTACGTCGACGCTGACGGCAGAAGCAGGAGTTGCAGAGCGCAGCTCCTCGCAGCGGTCGGAACGGACCCGCAGGTAAGTGTAAGGGAATGTGGGGGCGTTCTAAAAAAGACGTTACGCTGGTAAAACCAGCAAAAAAAAAAGTGAAAGTAAAAGTAAAAATCAGAGTCACGCTGGCGTACTGATTTAGTCAGATAAATGAAAAAGAAAATGGAGAAGTCACAAAGGAAAATTTCGCGGGTAAAAAGATCATCCCGGGGTGAAGCTAAAAATACGGGACAAGAGTTTAGTGCGGATCCGGTTCCGATACCGGTGGCCGCTGATTCACCCGTTAGTGAGACTATAATTTCTCCAGAAATACTAACCATGGAGGGAAATGTTCCTAAAAAATGTAAAAAGAAATCCATGAGGCCCGTGGTTTCTGATAATGACTCTGACAATGAAAGTCCTCCGGATAATAAAGCTATGTGGCTAAAAATGGAACATATGGAGAAAGTACTCCAAAATATAATGAGACAAGGGTCACAGTACCCAGACGTTTCCCAAAAAGACCCTCAGGGGCTTGAATATACTGAATATGGCTATGTGCCAAATTGGGAATTTGAAACTCCGGACCCAGGATTAAGGGCGGAGGAAGTCTCATTGGATATAATTCCAAGTGGATCAGGGCTGCAAAAGACAGACCCTGCAAGTGGTGATGTGGATTATGAATGCACACCAAGAATAAAAAAAAAAGAGAAGGCCAGATGTGCCTGAGATAGCAAAAGATTTTGCTATACCTGAAGGAAGTGGTGAGGCTATGGAAGAAAACCTAGCTGCCAGCATTAATTATATGGTATCTCACCAACTTCAAGATTCTGTGATGATTGAAACAGCAGAATTATATAAAACACCGGATAATTGCACCTCATTGAAGGTACCTACGGTTAATCCGTCTATATGGACACCTATGACCCCAGGCATGAGAGGACAAGAATCCTCAAATTAATTTCTGCTGCCATTACTGCTTTTGGAAGGCAAATGGAGGGGTTGGAGATGGATAAAATTCAAAAAGATACTTTGGGCTTATTATGCAATTCCTTCTATGAAATTAATTGTATGAGAAAGATTGCGATTCGGCCCATATTTCATCCAAGGTTTGCAAGTCTGTGTCGAGCAAGTGGTGTTCAAGCTCCTGGTTATCTATTTGGAGAAAACCTGCCTAAACAAATAAAAGAAATGGATGAAGAGGCTAAATCTATTAGCCACATGAGACCTTTTGTCTTTGGACAAAGAAGGTATTTTTCGCCAAGAAGGGGATATGATTTTGGAAACAGAGGCAGGAGTATGATAAGAAAATATTATCATCCGACACAGCCAAATGTTCACCCATACATGGGGAGAAGGAGACCACCACGTTCATATGGAGAGGTACAAAAGATTTATTCTATGTTTAAAGAAACTGTGGACAAATCTCCAGTTGGAGGGAGATTACAAATGTTTTATGATGAATGGCTTACCATCACATCTGATCGGTTTATTTTACAAACAGTTTCAGGAGCTACTATTACATTTGAAGAAGGTGTTAACTCTCCAGTACAAAATAAACCTGCTTATGGTTTCATGTTTTCTGCAAAGAAAAAGGCAGAAATAAATGGGGAAATTGACAAATTGTTTAAAAAAGGTGTTATTTAAAAAACTGTTGAACACAAGCATCAATTTGTGTCAAATATATTTCCAAGAGATAAAAAAGATGGTGGTTGCAGAATTATTCTGGACCTTACAAATCTTAATAAATTTGTCGAATACAAACATTTAAAAATGGAAACGTTTAATACTGCAAGACATTTGATATCAGCAGGTTGTTATATGGCTACAATTGATTTAAAGGACGCTTATTATTCTGTATCAATAAATCAGTTCTTTCGAAGGTATTTAAAATTTAATTGGCTGGGACAGCTGTGGCAATTCAGAGCTTTACCAAATGGGTTAAGTTCAGCTCCCAGGCTCTTTACAAAGCTGTTGAAACCAGTTTTAGCAGAATTAAAAGCACAAAAACACACCGTTATGGCTTATCTGGATGACATTTTAATCATCAATGACAATCAGGAATCAGCTGGAAAATCAGTTTCAGCAACTAAAGCTTTATTTGAGAAGTTAGGTTTCTTGATCCATCCAATTAAGTCCCAGCTGCAGCCAGCACAGTCAATTAACTATTTGGGGTTTGTAATTAACTCAGTTACTATGTTAGTAACTTTGCCAACAGATAAGATTGATGATATTTTGGTGACTTGTAGGGGTCTCATTCACAAACCTTATCCCTCCATCCGAGAAGTAGCAAAGGCTATTGGTAAGCTAGTAGCAGCATTTCCTGCAGTGGAATTTGGTCCATTACATTACCAAAACCTTCAAAGGGACAAAATAAGAGCTCTAAAAAAGAGAGCAGGCCATTTTGATAGGCCTATGCAATTAACAAAATAAGCTTTATTGGAATTACAATGGTGGGTTGAAAATGTCCCACAAGCTGCTAAAAACATTCTGATACAACAGCCTGAAGTGATTTTACAAACAGATGCTAGCGCTCTCGGATGGGGGGGGGGCAACAGATTCATTCTCCAGCTGTGGAGGTAGATGGACTGTTCAAGAGGAAATGTTTCTCCAAACATATGATATTAACTATTTAGAATTATTGGGTGCTTTTTATGGACTGAAGGCATATTGTTCTACAAAAAAGAATCTACATGTACTAATACAATTAGACAATAAAACAGCTGTTGCATATATTAATCACATGGGCGGAGTCAGATCGGTATCATGTGATTGTTTGGTCAATCAGATATGGCAATGGTGTATTAACCACCAAATTTGGATCTCGGCAAACTACATTCCAGGTAAAGACAATGTGGTGGCAGATAATAGATCAAGGATATTTAAAGATAACACAGAATGGATGCTGAACCCAGTAATTTCAGTAAAATTGTGACTCGATATGGGTTACCAGTCATTGATCTGTTCGCATCAAGACTAAATCATCAGTTGCCTAAATATGTGTCTTGGGAACCAGATCCAGACGCAGTAGCAGTAGATGCTTTTTCATTACACTGGGGGAATATGTTCTTTTATGCTTTTCCACCATTTGCTCTGGTTCAGCAATGTCTGAAGAAAATAGGACAAGATTCTGCCACAGGATTGTTGGTAATTCCAAATTGGCCGACACAACCTTGGTTCCCATTGATGTTAAACATGATTAAAGAAGCATATATGTCAATTCCTAACAGCAGTGATTTATTGATAAAACCAGTAACCAAAGAAATTCATCCATTACATGCTTATATGAATTTGTTAATCTGCAGGTTTTGACCAGACCACTACAGGAGCTTGGATTGTCGGATAGAACTATGGATGTTATAGCCGCATCATGGCGAGATAGCACACAGAGACAATATATGACACATATGAAGAAAGGGGAAAAATTTTGCAGACAGTCAAATATATCTTATCATACTGTGAACATTGCAAACGTATTGGAGTTCCTTGCCGAGTTGCATTTTGAACAACACTTAAATTACAGTGCCATTAATAGTGCACGTAGTGCCTTATCATCTTATTTAGGACAAATATCTGGACAGAAATCAATTGGATCACATCCATTAATATCCAGATTTATGAAAGGAATCTTTAACAAAAATCCGCCAAAACCAAGATATACAGAGATTTGGGATGTTAGCATTGTACTTACTTCACTTAGGCAATGGACTCCAATCGAAGGTTTGTCATTGGAAAGGTTAACATTCAAATTAGTAATGTTAATGGCATTGGTTTCAGCTCAAAGGGTGCAGACATTACAAATGTTGCGTTTAGACTGTATGCATGTGACTGCAGATAACATTGTGTTCTATGTTTACGATCTGATCAAACAAAGCAGACCAGGAAGAACTGGAGCAAAGGTAACCTTTCAAGCTTACCCTATTGATCCAACATTGTGTGTAGTTAGACATTTGAACCAATATATAAAAATTACCAAAACTCTTCGAGGTAATGAAAAAACATTAATGATTACGCATAAGAAACCACACACAAAAGCTTCAGTGCAAACAATCTCAAGGTGGTTAAAACAGGTGTTACTTTTAGCAGGAGTAGACACTGATGTGTTCAAATCTCACTCCACCAGGGCAGCAGCTACATCCGCGGCGAAGTTACAGGACGTACCGCTCGAACATATTTTAGAAACCGCAGGGTGGTGTAAAGAAGAAACTTTTTCAAAGTTCTACAATAAACCTGTTCACACAATGACAGGCTTTGGACACGCGGTGTTGGGTTCACTATAATCACCTGCTTTGTTTCACTATTGATTAATATGATCAATTATGTTATCACTTATATCTTTTATCACTTTGTAATGGTTCCCTCGGGTATAAAGAGGGTTATTATATGTTCTTTTATCATTAAAAGATTTATGAAAAGAACTAAAACTAGTCTGGTTTTCTCATCTATGTGTTGACCTAGCCGGACTGACGTGACTCCGTATGGAAGAATTCTACGACATGAAAAACACAGAAAGCTTCAAACTCTTCACGTAGTCACTCACGTGACTCCGAAGTAAAATAGTAAGATTAAACGAGAACTTACCAGTTCGAAGTTTGATCTTTATTTTATGAGGAGTAACGATGAGGGATTACGTGCCCTACACTCCACACCCTCATAAAATAAATAATCATCTGGTAGTTCTAAATCTATGATGAGCCTTATTATCTTACTCCGGCTATTGTGTTCTGTGTTTTTCATGCCGCTGCTTTGAAGTATGCCGTTCCAGCGCCAGGCGGGGCTTCTTCACGTAATCCCTCATCGTTACTCCTCATAAAATAAATATCAAACTTCGAACTGGTAAGTTCTCATTTAATCTTACTATTAAATGTTCCTTACACATATCATTGTTGTTCTCTGCCCCAGGCAAAAATAATGTTACCAAATTTGCTAGAAAACTTGTGCAATGTTCCGACAACTCTCAGATTTTGGAGCCTTTGTAACGGCTTTCACCTTTACTTTTCATCTTTGGGCTATAAACAATGTGATTTGACCTCAGCAAAACAAGCCAAATGTTGTATAAAAACACAAATTTACTCTGTAATTGATAGAATTTAAAAATGTTCTTCACTTTGTGCAATTTGTGCAACAATCATTGACCTAATTGTTATTTATTCCTGCTAACATTTTATCAGCGTTTAGGGATTTTTTAATATCTTATGGGAGTTTTGCATAAGAACAGATTGCACATATTGATTGGCAAGAGTAGTTGTCTATCCTAATTTACAGTTAGCTGCATATATGCATGAGGAAAATGCACTTTGGTAAATAAGTATGCTCCACCCAGGTCACCAAGAAGAATGCTTTGCATGATTGAGCATCACTTTATATCCACCACTGTTTTTCTATGTTCTTTAAGAACCACCATAATCAGCATGAGACAATAAATCATCTGTCTTTAAGAAAACCCATGTTTCACAATATTATGAAGTGGAATCATCATCAGCATGAAGAGAGGTTAGGCAAACATGTAAACAATTAGGAGGGTGCCTCTCTTTATCAGTGTCTGCTGATGAACAGAGCCTCATTTTTGCAACATAATTCAGGGAACTCAGTTTCTGCTGAAGGATATCAGTAGCAGTCTTCTGGAATCTCCTTGGTGCCATCTGGCACAATGGCTGGCAGAATAATTATGCTCACCGGAACCTCAAGGAGGCGTAATTGAGGAGTCAATGATACAGGGAACAAGCCAGCTTTTCATTCACTCAGCTAAACCATGGCAGACCTAAAGAACCCTGTATGTTTCCATGTGGTATATCATTGACAATTAGAATCTTCCAAAGTACTTATGTTCTATTTGTACATTCAGAAAGTGTGATGTTTCTGCTGATGAGAATTGTATGCATTAAATCTCTTAACTTTCTAAACTACTGGCAATGGAAATCTGGGTATATGTTTAGCCTGTTGCTCTCCACTCAAGGCAAAGCAGATACATTCCTCTCTCTTTTACTTTTTTTTTCTTTTCAAACTTTTAGATACAGCGCAAAAACAGGCCCTTTAGCCCACCAAGTCCTCGCTGACCAGCGTTCAGCCCATACACTAACACTATCCCACACACTAGGAATAATTTACACTTTATAAAAGCCAATTAACCTACAAACCTGTACGTCTTTGGAGTTTTGGAGGAAACCTGGAGAAAAACTCATGTGGTCAAAGGGAGGACATACAAACTCTGTACAGACAGCACCCATATTCAGGATTGAACCTGGGTCCCTGGCAAGGGCTGTAGAGCTTTACTGCTGCACCACTGTACCATTTGCTCCTTGAGTGGGGAATCTACACAATATTGCTTGCATCATCCTTTGTTCCCTGGAATGATACGGGAACTAGGTCCAAGGTCACTGTGACAGTCACTTTCAAAGGGGCAGCGGACAAGACATGTGCTGACAGCAGATGCAATGACCAGTGTTTTAGGCATTCATGGCCACTTCACATAGGAAGAGATAAGAAATTTGTTCCCTGTTATCTAAAAGAGGAAAATAAATTTCTTAACTTTAACACCCTTGAAGTTCAATTAAAAATTATGGTAATTGGTATTTGGCACCTTGGATTTTAACATCTAGTCCTGTGTATTTGCAAACACTCAAATGGTGTCCTGAACTACTGAGTTCCTCCAGCACTTGGTGTTTTGCTCATGATTCCAGCATCTGCGCTTTCTGATGTCTCCATGGTAAGTATTCTGTTTGATCAGGTACCTGTGAAGTGACTGAGAAATTTTCATGTTAAAGGAGTTATGTAATGTAACCTGAAGAGAAGGAGAATATTTCCATGAAGGAGAAAGACATGCTGTTAGAAAATGCCATAATGTCAAGCATCAAACACTTTGAAATTGTTGAATACTGGTTGGGTACCTGCAGACTGAGATTATACAACTGGACAGTTTAGTCATTGCTATTTACACCTGCTAGGTATTAAAAAAAATTGGATCAATATATGAATGCAATGTGTCTGCCTCCACCTTCAACCATGAGATGCGGAATACTACTAAATGGCTTACATGGAAATTCAATGCATTTAAGATTTTGTGAGGTCTGCATAGATATCAGGGCTTCCGATAAGTCTGAAGAAGGGTCTTGACCCGAAACGTCCGTCAACCTCTACCTGCCTGTCCTGCTGAGTTACTCCCAGCATTTTGTGTTTATCTTCAGATCTCAGTCATACTGATATGATATTCTGCTAAATGTTTCTGTGGGCTCTAAAGATCTGAGATTTTGTTCCCTGCAGTAGCAGTATATGGACACAAGATCTATTTTTGTAAATAGAAACATAGAAAATAGGTGCAGGAGTCGGCCATTTGGCACTTCGAGCCAGCACTGCCATTCAATGTGATCATGGCTGATCATCCAGAAGCAGTACACTGTTCCTGCTTTCTCCCCATATCCCTTGATTCCATTAGCCCTAAGAGCTATATCTAACTCTCTCTTGAACGCATCCAGTGAATTAGCCTCCATTGCTTTCTGTGGCAGAGAGTTCAACAGATTCACAACTCTCTGGCAGAAAAAGTGTTTCTTCATCTCAGTCCTAAATGGCATACCCCTTATTGTTAAACTGTGACCCCTGGTTCTGGACTCCCCCAACATGGGGAACATTTTTCACACATCTAGCCTGTCCAATCCCTTAAGAATTAAAAATGTTCCTGTATGATCGCAGTCTCTGGTTAGAGACCGACTTCGGGAGCTCCAAACCGCAGAAGCTTCGACCGCCCCGACACTGGGGCTATGATCGCCCTGATGCGGGAGCTTCGATTGCCCCAACGTGGGGGCTTCAATCGCCGGCTGCAGGAGGTTTGATCATACAGACTGCGGATGGTTTTGCGGAGAATAAAGAAGAAGAAATTTAGACATTATTGCCTTCCATCACAGTGAGGAATGTGGGATATCTGCTGTGGTGGATGTTTATGTTAACTTTTATGTAGTTATGTGTCTTGTTGCTTTTTTTTAGTATGGCAGCATGGGAATTCGAGTTTCACTGTACCTTAATTGGTACACGTGACAAAAAACAGACCTTCCCCTATCATCCTTTTAAATTCCAGTGAATATAAGCCCAGTCAATCCATTCTTTCATCACATGTCAGTCCAGCCATCCCGGGAATTAACCTGGTGAACCTACGCTGCACTTCCTCAATAGCAAAAATGGCCTTCCTCAAATTAGGAGACCAAAACTGCACACAATATTCAAGGTCTCACCGGGGCCATGTACAGCTCCTTGCTCCTATACTCAAATCCTCTCCATATTTGAAAGCTTAATCATCAGTGATTACATTTCAGTCAAACTTGTTTACATATCATAGGAAGCATACCTGGAATGCAAATTGTACACCCCAGAAATGAAGTTAAATGCTGAAACTCACTTCAGATAAAAGTGCATGAAATTGCTCTCAGCTGGATAACTGCCCCTAAAGGCAACCATGGAACAGAAGCGAGAAAGAAAATATTTGTTCCACTCTTTTTTTGTGTTGAAAAAGCATCTAAAGATTTGATACATGGGAAAGATTAAAGTCGTACAGAATTCCATGAACATTTAAAATTATTCAGAACTGGACATCGCCCTCCTGAGAATAGGCGGAGTCTGAGTGTGAATTTGATGTGGAAGAAATTATCTCATGGATTACAAAGTAAAGACATAACAACTTCCATGAATGATCACAAGAAATAACAGAATTACCATAAAAAGCTGTCAGAGGAGGTAGTTGAAGCAGGGACTATCTCAACGTTTAAGAAACAGTTAGACAGGTACATGGATGGGACAGGTTTAGAGGGATATAGGCCAAACACAGGCAGGTGGGACTAGTGTAGCTGGGACATGTTGGCCGGTGTGGGCAAGTTGGGCCGAAATTCGTATTTCCACACTGCATCACTCTGTGACTCGATGATCACACTTTTCAAAATATTCAGATGAGAGCAAATAAAAAGTAGATTACATTAGCGATTTATACTTTTTAAAAGTTTTATATTAACGTTTGTTAATCTTAAAATGAACGGTCAATCAGCTCAGATCATGTATTGTCTTTGCGCTGACCGGATAGCACTCAACAAAAGCTTTTCACTGCACCTCAGTGCACGTGACAATAAACTAAACTGTATTCAGCACATTTGTCCTCCAACTCTCATGTCCCAGTAACTGCATCACAATACCCCAGCTTATGATATGATGTGATAGAAATGTATTTATACCAGGAGGGAATTTGATCTGCCAACAGTCATATAACACAAGATACATGAAACATGAAATTAAAGTGACGAGTAGAAAGGATTGGGGATTTGCAAAGATTGGAGAGGGCAGTGGAAGTGGGTGCGGGGAGGGGGGTGGAAGTGGGTGGGGGAAGGGAGTCAGTCTACCCTACGACAGAATGGGAGGAGTTGAACAGTTTGATAGCCACAGTGAAAAAGGATCACCTGTGGCGTTCTGTACTGCATCTTCATGGAATCGTGTAAATTATTTGACAAGTGAACTTGGGGAATCTTGGTTTTATTCTAACTCTCATGGATTCACTACATAGGGGAGGCAGATCATGTGTCTAATCAGTTACCGTACAGCTACACCAGTTTGTTCCAACAAAGATTTCTGGTCAAGAATTTTCAGCACCAGGGAAATAGTTGGTGTGAGAATATGTGGTGGATATGCCTGTGAAGGCAAAGCCATATTGGTAACATGGAGCAGCCAGTTAAGAGGGATTTCGACAGGTGTATAAACAGACGGGTAATGGAGTGATATAGACCGTGAGGAGGCAAAAACACAGTTTATATTGACACCATGGTCAGCACAGCATTTGTGGGCCAAAGGGCATGTTCCCATTCTGCATGTTTTTACGTTTTATGTTTAATATTCCGTGGTCCATGTTCATTCCCATTTCACTATTAAGAAGTCAAAATGTTTACTATATCAGTGCCATTCACAGCTGCCAGTCTTTTACCAGCACTGCACAAAGTATTGACTGATCATTATTACCAGAGAACATTTTCCATCAATAACCTGTCATAGTTTCTTTGTTCATACTTCTACTTAAAACAAGAACATTTTCATACAATATATAGAAACACATCATTTGAGAGGAATGAGCTTACAGAAATCAATACTGAAATATATGGTGTGCCGATAGAACCACAAAACTATTGAGTAATGCAACCTCATTCAAATTAGCATTAGTCGCACCAATTTAATTATTTCACAATCAAAGTAAAAGTGGAAGCTGTTTTGTTTCCTTATTTACATGAATACACATGACATCCAGCATCCATTTGAGTACCAAATGCTTTGCAAATGCTTCATAAGATTAATTTATGCTTTTGGAGTACTTTTGATATTTTGATCAAATGGATTCTGAATATGGACTAGTAAAGATGAAGTCAACAAAGTGTACACTGGCGGAATGCAGGAAGAGGAGCAATAATTTAAACTGTGGAATAGCAATGTGATCAAACCACATTTAAGGGTCAAGGAGCTCCATTGAAGGCTCTGTGATAAAGATCATAAAAATCAAGGCTAAGGAAGCCAATCAAAAACCTTATGGGCCTGTCCCACTTAGATGACTTTTTGTGCGACTACAGGCGACTGCTGCAAAATTTTCAACATGTTGAAAATTTTTCGCCAACAGCGGCAACAAATTTTGCTGTCGTAGGCTGTCATAGGTGCTGTCGTAGGTTGTCACTAAAGAGTCGCCAAAGTGGGACAGGCCCATTACAATAAAAAGACTTCACTTTAGGCAGACAAAGTAACAATTTAAATGTACTTCTACAAGTCTGTCATCATCATCGGCGGTCACTCGAAACGAGTATGACTGTCCTCTTAGTGAAACGAGTATGACTGTCCTGGAGGACGCCTGTGCGTGACTTTGTTTAACGTGGGGAGACTGGTGCAAAGACAGCCACCACATGGCCCTTGACAGATCTGGGTCAGGATCCAGTGGCATGGAGTCCAAGACGACCGGGGACCCTTTTCTGCCGCAGCCTTCATCCGCCTTCCCAGCCGTTGTGACGCTCCACTAAAGTCAGCCATCATCCTCCGCCTGTTCCACTGTTGAGGTCTCGGTTGGATTGCTCTTTGTCAGAGACCTCCCCCGCGACCTTACTGCCATAGGTGACCCTACTAGGAGCACAGCGGGAGACAGATGCAAAAACAGCCACCACATGGCCCTTGAATGATCTGGGTCAGAATCCAGTGGCATGGAATCCAAGACGACCAGGGACCCTTTTCTGCTGCATCACTCTCAAAACATTAAAAGGATTGTAATCTGCAAATAAACTAAACTTATCAACTTATATTAGGTTTACTGACAACCAAAATTGTAAAAATAGGATTGGAAATCGCATTAAATATAACCATTTGAAAATAGCATTAATGGATTATTTTCTAATCTAATCTTTTGGATGCCCCATCCAACTGGCCCATATTCCTCTCATGGGGATGTGGATCACTTTTGATATCTTAGCAAAGGCAGACATCGATGATGAAATGTGTCATCACTTACAGCACCAGCACAGCACAAAGCTGATTGAAGATGTGTATCAGAAGAACAAGCCCTCAATCCCAACAAGTTTATTATCTACTGAGCAGCAGTTATCCCTGCCTTCCGGTCAACTTTCCAGACATAAGAAAACTACATTAAGTCTATCAACAATGTTGTCTTCACCAAATCTTCCAAACTCTTCAGCAGGGTGGATGAACCAATTTGCATCTTCTCTGGTGTCAATATCACAAGCACTAAGGATGTAGCTGGATATTAAATAATGACAAGAAGAAGTACAGGATGGAGAATGAGAACCTCATAACCTGGTGTCAAGACGACAACCTCTACTTCAATGTCAGCAAGACAAAGGAGATTGTGATTGACTTCAGAAAGCGAAGCAGTACACACATACATTGATGGTGCCTTAGAAATAGTTGAAAGCTTCATGTTCTTAGGAATAAACATCACCCACAATTTGTCCTGGTCGAAGCAATGACCAAGAACACACACCAACACATCGACTTTCTTAGAAGGCTTAGGAAGTTCAACATATCCCCAAAAACCCTTACCAACTTCTACAGATGAACCATAGAAAGCATTTTATTGGGATGGATCACAGCATCTTTTGGGAACAGCTAGATCCAAGGCCGCAAGAAATTGCAGAGAGTTTTGGGCATAACCCAGATCATCACCAAACCAACCTCCCTTCCATTGAATCCATTTACACTCGCTGCTTTGGTAAGGCCACCAGCATAATCAAGGACTAGCCTTACCCTGGTCACTCCTCCATCCCCCCCTCTGGAGGTACAGACGTTTGAAGCGCATACCTCCAGATTCGGGGACAATTTCATCCCAGCTGTTATCAGGCAACTGATCGTCCTCTCACCAGCTAGAATCCTGTCCTGACCTCTCATCAATCTCACTGGAGGCCTTGAACTATCTATAATTGGACTTTATTAGACTTTATCTTACACTAGATGTTATATCCTTTATCTGTATACGGTGGACAGTTTGATAGTAATCATGTATAGTATTTTCTTTGACTGGATAGCACGCTACAAAAAGCTTTTCCCTGTACCTCGGTACACGTGATAATTATAAACTAAACTAAGCTAAATTAAATACACACAACCAACTTAGTGGGTGGGCCAGGTATCTTCATACCTGACACCAAGGCTTGAAACAATTTAACTTAATGTGCTCAGTTAAGCAAGAGCTATCCTGAAAGATAGAAAAAGTGTTTCCATTACTTTCCTTTTCATAGAGAAATTAAGAAAAAGTTGTTACCTCCCAAACTACCAACCTATCAGTTTGAGCGCAACTTGTCCTACCTGTTGCCAAGTCAGCGTCTTCTCTTTAGTACTTCTCAGCCTACGCAGAACCCACATTCAGGGAGTGGAAGCAGGTTACCCTCATTTCTAGGAAATGTCTGAGTTTGTACGGACCATTATTACGACAATACAGTAAACATTTGGCTCAATGCAGAGCACACCATCTTTCTTGCCCACAGAGCAAACTGCTGGAGGAAGTCAGACTGAAGAAAGATTCCACCCTGAAACATTGTCCGTCCATTTCCTCCACAGATGCCTCCTAACCCGCTGACTTCCTTGAACAATGTGTACTTTGCTCAAGGTTCCAGCATCTGCAGTCTCTTGTGACACCAAATTTCTTGCCTTATTGCGTGTACTACATAATAGGTTTCACTAAAATTCTATTTATTTTTAACGATTCATTGGCACCTGATAGTGAGAATCGATTTGCAGATTAAAATATCTTGTTTTGGTATATGTGAATTGGAGAGTTCACCTTCATCATAATAGAACGTATTTTCATGATGTTGCACGTCTGTTGATCATTAACTCACAAACATGAATTGTTAATGTTGTGCATTTATCCTTTGTAATAATATAACATTTGACACAACATTACTTCTTTGTTCCAGCCCAGTGGGAACAGATGTTTAATTACCATTATCTTATCCTGGGAAATGTGCTCCACCCACAAGAACACTAGGACAGCCCACCCAGCTGTGATGATTCCAACTTTTCTTCAGGTCTATTCCAGTCCAAATGGCACCCAAATCTCTGTTGGAGTCTCACTCTCTCTATTTGCATATCACTGAGACATCTCACATTGCCTTTTGCAATGACTTTTGTGTCACCTTTATGGATTAAAATAATAAGCATAAACATTGAATGTGCAGTACTGCGCTCTCTGTATTTGATAACCAAACTTACAATGATAAAATATTATCATTTACTTCATTACATTTTCTTTTATTTTTCAGCTGTTTTGTCTTACAACTTAAAAGTGAGAAATACGATATGTGTGACAAAAATCCTCCCCCCCAGTCATCATACCAGTTTCACTTTTGTCCTGTTGAGTTTGTTTCTATAACTCGTTATCACCTATCCCACAACCAATAATGGACCATTATGGGCTTCACCTTTCCTTGATCATCATTGCTTTTTGCATATCTTTCATTCATTAATTCTACGTGCCGTCTATATCTCTTGTTTCCCTTTCATAACATAATAAGATCATAGGTGATAGGAGCAGAATTAGGCCATTCAGCCCGTCAAGTCTACTGCACCATTCAATCATGGCTGATTTATCTCTCCCTCCTAACCCCGTTCTCCTGCCTTCTCGCCATAACTGACACCCATTACTAATCAAGAATCTATCTATTTCTGCCTTAAATATATCCACTGCCTTGGCTTTCACAGGCTTCTGTGGCAAAGAATTCCAGAGATTCACCACCCTCCGACTAAATAAATTCCTCCTCATCTCCTTCCTAAAAGAACGTATTTTAATTCTGAGGCTATGACCTCTAGTCCTTGACTCCGCCACTAGTGGAAACATCCTCTCCACATCCACCGTAACCAAGCCTTTCACTGACTCTCAGTCTGAAGAAGGGTCTCAACCCAAAATGTGACCTAATTATTTTCTCCAAAGATGCTGCCTCATCCGTTGAATAACTCCAGTTTTTTTAAATCTTCAGTTTAAACCAGCATCTGCAGTTCTTTCCTACATAATCAAAATCTGATATAAAAATATCAAATCTTACAGGAATAAAATGGTTAAAAAGATTTGGAGTATTTTTATAGAAGTTTCAACGCAGTACATTAAACCTTCTACTAAAAGTAAAATATATTTGATTTTACCTTTGTAGAACATAATTAAAATGTTATAATTTGGTAATATTATAAATGTTATAAAAGGGTCTCAACCCAAAATGTGACCTAATTATTTTCTCCAAAGATGCTGCCTCATCCGTTGAATAACTCCAGTTTTTTTAAATCTTCAGTTTAAACCAGCATCTGCAGTTCTTTCCTACATAATCAAAATCTGATATAAAAATATCAAATCTTACAGGAATAAAATGGTTAAAAAGATTTGGAGTATTTTTATAGAAGTTTCAACGCAGTACATTAAACCTTCTACTAAAAGTAAAATATATTTGATTTTACCTTTGTAGAACATAATTAAAATGTTATAATTTGGTAAAATATAGACCTACATACATGAAATTTATTATTTGAATAGTTATGATCCTATTTTCCCCCAATTTCATGGACTTCTTTGTAAGTTTTAGGTTATATCTGAACCAATCTTTTCATAAGGTTGTCTTCAGCATAAGAAAATATTCTTGATCCATAATCTCACAATATTCCCTACTTTGGACGATAGCTAAAATAAAACAATTCCTCCAGTTTGATAACCTCGAAAAGATCATCCACACATTTATCTCCTCCCGCCTAGATTACTGCAACTCCCTTTACACCGGCATCAGCCAATCTTCCCTGTACCGCCTGCAACTGGTCCAAAACGCCGCAGCGAGACTCCTGACGGGCACCCGAAAAAGGGAACACATCACCCCGATCCTGGCCTCTCTCCACTGGCTCCCTGTGCGGTTCCGAATAAATGTCAAGATCCTCCTTTATGTCTGCAAAGCCCTCAATGGGCTTGCCCCCACCTACATTAGAAGTCTGCCCACCCACTACACCACCTCCAGGTCCCTCAGATCGGCCGACTTGGGGTTGCTGAACATCCCGCGGTCTAGGCATTAGTTCAGGGCGACCGCGCCTTTGCGGTTGCAGCTCCTAGACTGTGGAACAGCTTCCCTCTTCCCATCAGAACAGCCCCCTCCATCGACTCCTTTGTCGAGACTAAAAACTCATCTCTACTCCCAAGCCTTTCTTGACGTCCTCTGAGCAAGGGCTATATGTATGTAGTGATGATCCTTCTTCTTTCGTGTGGCGTGCACAGCCTAAAGTTGTAGGACAACTTGTTCTATTTGATCTTCCATTTGTGCACGTCGAGTTGATTGCATTAGTCGAAACAGGGCGGACCACGTGAAGGTTGCAATCTTCCACCCCGTAGTGATGTTTGTATTTAACCAATGAACCACTGTTGTTTGTTATACTATTCTTATACCAATGTAAAGCACTTTGGCCAACGAGAGTTGTTTTTTTAAATGTGATATATAAATAAAAGTAACTTGACTTGACTTGACTGCTCTCAATTTGGGTTTAAACAGGCACTGGCCTTAACCTTAGTACAGATTGTATAGAGGTGGCAAGATTATCCCTGTCAATTGCACCGTGATAGTGGTAAAGTGGCTTTGCATTCATGTTCCATTATCTGGTAGTTACTTTTGGTAATCTATAGGAAAGGCAATTCATACCTGCAAAACTATTTAATGTGAATTTATTTTTTAATTTGGACACAAAACAAATCATAGTAATACATATCCGCGCACAAAAAGAATGTAGTGATTATTTTACATCTTTTGGCTTCATTTTTATTTGACTCAGAATTATTGTATAATGATAGTTCTATTGTTGAATCGATTTGCTTTTACAGCTGTTTTGCACTAATTTGAGTGCAGTAGCATAATGACTGAGTTATATTAATTATTTCTTAATTGAGTACCGTCTTACTTACATCAGTTAATGATTATGAGAATCACCTGTCTTTCTTTTATACCTTGAGGTCATTTACCATCTGTGAGAACCTCTTTTAACTTTTTTTTATTTATTCATCTTTCGGAATCTGGGCGTTACTGGCAAAGCCAGCATCTATTTTAATCCCAGATTGTCCTTGAGAATGTGTCGGAAGGAACTACAGATGTTGGTTTAAACCGAAAATAGACACAAAAAGCTGGAGTAATTCAACGGGACAGGCAGCATCTCTGGAGAGAAGGAACGGGTGGCGTTTTGGGTCGAGACCCTTCTTCAGGCCCAAAATGTCACCCATTCCTTCTCTCCAGAGATGCTGCCTGTCCCGCTGAGTTGTCCTTCAGAATGTTGTGATAAGTTATTGTCTTGAAATGCTAAAGATCTAATAGTGAAGGTGCTCTCACAAAACTGTTGGGAGGCTGTTCTGAGGTTTGAATACAGTGGCCCATGGAGAATGATGATACATTCCTGAATAGCACATGTTCTTTCCATTCATACACCATCCTCAGACAATAATGTTATCATGGGCTGGTGGTAGAGCTCATGGATAAAAAAAGTACCATCAAAGTAGCTTAAATTAGTACCAGCAGTGCAGTGCATTTTGTAAATTGATATTTTTGGGGTGGGGGGGGGCGGGGTCATGGGTTGTGTGGGTATCAATCACATGTATCACTTTTTGACCTGCACCATGGTGGGTTTGCTACAGATTAAAGATTTTGGTTATCAGTGTTTGAAGGCATAAAAGAATAGTTGTTTCTAATTCAATCAACGACATTGAGAAGAACATCAATAAAACTTTGTGGAATTGAAGCTCACCAAAAATAGTACTCTGAGTCATGTTACCAACAAGATCTAGATCAATTGGGGAAGGGAGCAAGAAATGGCAGATGGAATATAACATGGATAAGTGTGAGGTATTGAATTTTGAGAGGACCAAAGTAGAATTCCTGCTGTATATGGTAAGGTCCTGGGAGTGTGTTCTTCCAGTTTGCATGGTTTTTCTATTTGCGCAAAAACGGTACAGGATAACTCTACGATTTTTCGCCACGTAGAACAGAAAGACCCAGGATTATAGGTACATAATTCATAGAAGGTGACAACACAGGTTAAGAGGGTGGTGAAAGTGGCATTTGACATGCTTGCCTTTATCATTTAGGGCATCGAGTACAACATACAGGATCTCTTATTGCAACTGTACATGTCACTGGTGAGACTGCACTTGGTGTAGTGTGCACAGTTCTGGTCGGCACACTATCGGAAGGATGTCAGTAAGCGAGAGAGAGTGCAGAAAAGAGTCACAAGGATGTTACTGGGACTAAACGGTTTGAGTTAAAGAGATTGAGATTTTGTTTTCCCTGGAGCAACGAAGGTTGAGGGGTTACCTTACAGAGGCATATAAAGTCATGAGATGTGTGGATAAGATGGATGCTCAGATTTTAATACTGGAGGGCATATATTTAAGGCGATAGGGGATAAATTTTAAAGGGATCTGAGGGATAACTTTTTTGCATAGTGGGTGATGAATATATGGAACTAGACCAAGTGGGACCCGTTGGGCCACGTTCCCCCAACGCAATATTCCACAAAACCGCGCAGTGCGGCTGATGGGTTCCCGTTGTGATGCCAGAGATCCCCATTGTGACCCGAGTCATGGCAACCCTCACCCAACTGCACAGGCACAGCCGACAAGTGGGAGGGCGACTGCAACATTTAAAAAGTTAAAAATGGCAATAACTTGTAAAATTTAAGACCAGTGTGAACGCATCTCACTCTCCCTCTTCAGTCCACTAATCCCCTCCTCCAATATCCTCCCTCTCCCCACCATCCACCAACCCTCCTCCTCTGCTCAACCCTTCCCTCCCCTCCTCTCTCTTCCCCGCCAATTACCTCGCATACTCCCTCCCCCTCCTCTTCACCCTCCCTCTTCTTTCCCCTCTCCTGTTCTCCTCCCCCACTCCCTCCCTATTCCCCTACCTTCAGTTATTCCCTCCCTCCTTTCGCAATCCCTCTCCCCTCCCTACCTCCCCCACTCCTAGCCTCTCCCCTATTCCACCACCCCACTCTCCCTCCTCACCTCCCCACTACACTCCCTCTATCCCCCACCCTACCTCCCCCTCTCTCACCCTCCTCCCCCACTCAACTCCCCCACTTTCCCCTCACACTCCCTCCCTACCCCCTCCTCTTCCCCAATCTGCCCACTCTCTCTCTTGACCTCCCCAGGATTTCGATGTAAACTACCGCCGGCCCTGTTTTCTCCATGACGTCGGCGATGAAATTGTACTTGAGGCAGGGACTGTCTGGGGCATGGACCGAGCGGCCTGGAGCCGGGGAGGGGGAGGGAAAGGCTGAACTGTGGCCTAGTACTTTCCACGGGCCCCGTTCCTCTCCCTCCCCATGGGCCCGGAGCAGTAGTGCCTAGCGCCAAGGTCATTTCAAATCCCGCACTTGAGGCGGGGGGCTGTTAGGGGGGACAGGCCGAGCGACCTAGTGCTGGGAGAGGGGGATGGAGAGGCCAAGGCTGTGGCCTAGTCTTTGCCCTGGGTCCCGCTCCTCTCCCTCCCCGCGGGCCCGGAGCAGCAGCGCCGCAGCCCCCAGACCTCACCCCAGCCTCAGCGCCGTGGTGATTTCAAAATCTGCACGTGCGGATACCCTCAGTCACTCTCCCCATCCATAAACCCTCACCCCTCCCTACGCCCTTCCCTCCCTGTATTCCACTGCTCTTCCACTCCTCACATCCTCCCATCCCACCTCCCCACAATGAAAATTGCGATTAAAAAATTTAAAAAAAAAAAAAAAAAAACCTATCTGCGATAAACGTCAATATTCCAAGGCTAACTTAACCCATACCTTTGTAAATTGATAAAAATTATAACATTTTGGGTGGATATTTTTAAAATTATTTCCGTAGTGTTTAATACTCAACTGGAGCCCAATCCTAAATTAATAAAATTGGGCATATCTGAACAATACCTAAAACTTACAATAAACCAAAGAAATTTCCTTGATTATAGTATAATAACTGGGAAAAAATGAATATAAAAATTTTTGAAAAGCCCTGCATCCCCCACAATTAAAATGTGGATTATCGAGATGTCGGAGACCTTAAATCTGGAAAAGAATTTAATTTGTCTTAATTGACAAACCAGAATTATTTATAAGAATATGGTCTCCGTTCATAGATTTTTTGAAAGGGTGGAATGGACCGGCGCTGATGCCTGTCGGAAGCTTGAACCCAGGACTAGATGAATAGTTATGTTTTCTTACCTATGAACCTATCTCCTAAGTTGTATTATGGATAGTTTATTCTATTTTTCTAATTTTCTTTTCTTTTTCTTTATTTTTTCTATCTATTAAAAAAATAATAATAATAATTAGAGTCAATGTTAATATGTAACCGATAAATGAAGACCCCAGCTACATTGGTAGCGGAGTCCCTGGAATCCTGGATATTTAATGTAACCATTTAACAAAGTTTGTAGTGGTTCGGACTAGGATATGTACATGCCTCTAATAAAATTTAACTTAAAAAAAATGTTTTTAAATGAAACATCCCCCCCGAATTTAATTAAAACCAAGTTATTTTGAAAATCACGATTTTGATGTAATTGAGATTTGAGATCCCATTGTGACGTCGTTGTGAATGAAAACTGAAGAATTTAATTAAAACTGATGGGTTTTTTTTAAATCACAATTTTGTATGTCTTAGGTTTGGGATCCCATTGTGAAATCGTACGCGGCTAACGGGCAGGGCGTGGAAAAGTGATTTTTTATAAAAGTGGTTTTGTAAAGTTTAAAATGTGAATAATTTGTAAAATATAACATCAATCTGAACGAAACTTGCCACAGCACACCCCAGGACAATGGTATGTAAGGTGGGCCAAACATTGTAGTGCTATCATGTACTGTTTTGGCATAGTTTCAGGATCGCACATGCATACGACCAAACACGACAAGTGTTTTAGTAATATACCAGACTAAGTGGGACCCGTTGGGTCCCAGCTTCACACGGGAGGGCTGGTCCCCCAATGCAATATTCCACCTCTCCACCAATTCCAATATTATTGCCAGTGGGGGGGGGGGGGGGGGGGGGGGGGGGCACTTTCTGGAGCGCTAGTATGTGTGTTGTGGGTCAAAGGAACTGGTTTCCAGAGGGCTAGTATGGACATGGTGGACCGAATGGATTCTTGAGCTGGCAGCTCAGTCACTCAGGCCAGGCAGCTCAGTCACTCTGGCCAGACAGCATTTTTGAACCAATAGAGACACTTTTTGCAAGCATTTTAGAACCAATTGAGACACTTCTTGCAAACATTTTAGAACCAATAGAGGCACTTTTTGCAAGCATTTTAGAACCAATAGAGACACTTTCTGCAAGCATTTTAGAACCAATAGAGACACTTTCTGCAAGCATTTTAGAACCAATAGAGACACTGTAAATGATCCCCTGACTCAGTACATGATTCAAATACATCTTTTTATGTCTTAGATTTGCAAGCATTTTAGAACCAGTAGATGCTTTTTGCAAGCATTTTAGAACCAATAGAGACACATTTTGCAAGCATTTTAGAACCAAGAAACACTTTTTGCAAGCATTTTAGAACCAATAGGGACACTTCCTGCAAGCATTGTAGAACCAATAGAGACACTTTTTGCAAGCATTTTAGAACCAATAGACACTTTCTGCAAGCATTTTAGAACCAATAGACACCTTTTGCAAGCATTTTAGAACCAATAGAGACACTTTTTGCAAGCATTTATAGAACCACATTAAGGGCACTCACAGTTGAGTAGACATGTGTTCAGTGCTATTCAAAGCTCAGAGAGACGTGGCCCTCTGGCTTCCTCCATCTTGCAGAGGCGGAGTGAGGCACACCACTTCCTGGTTTTATAGTCCCTCCCCCTCCCTCCAGCAGCGGCAGCAGAGAGAATGGTGATTTTTTAAAAAACATTTATATCTCTCTGATTTTTCATTAATGGGAAAAATTCTCTGGACCAGGAAGGTGGAGGGGGGCTCTGAGCGAGGTGGCCAAAAATGACGGCCGTAGATGGCGGCGTTCTCTCCGAAATCACACCACAGTGAGCCAAAAGCAGTCAAGATCAAACAGATAGATAGATACAGATGAGCTGCAGAGGCAGGTACAATTACAATGTTGAAAAGACACGTGTATAGGTATATGGATTGGAAAGGATTGGAAGGGTTTAATAGAACTACATTGGACAAACATTATGGACAAGTTGGGCCAAAGGGTCAGTTTCCATGTTATATAACTGACTCAATCCAAAGTGTTTCAATAAATCAAAATTAAAAAAGACTTATTTGTATCCTCTATCACAAAACTAAATTAATGTAAAAATCCGACCAAAAATACACCTGTAGTATCTTCAATAATAGTTTTACTACTTGGTATAAATGCTGAACCTAATGACTATATAGCATTTAGGTATAAGCTAGAAAATGTTGATAAAAATGCTAGAATCATAGAGTCCATAGAATCGTAGGTCCATACCCTTCTATGTCTTGTCTATTCAAGTGCTCATCTAAATGTCTCTTAAACGTAATGTTATGCATAACATTGTATCTAATTCTACCACTATTAGACTATTTAAATACCTTGAGTATGCAAGTAAAGAATTTCACTTTGATTCGTCACATGTGGCAATAAAGTAATCATTAATTCACAATCACATCCTTCTTATAGTCTGACGACCAGAACGGCAAGCAAGACTAGTAAGATTAAACGAGAACTTACCAGTTTGAAGTTTGATCTTTATTTTATGAGGAGTCGAGTTGAGGGACTACGTGAATAGAAGCCCGTACAGCCGTTGGTGCGTCAATCTTCAAAGCAGCGGAATGAATTCACAGCTAACAATGACTGAAGTACAATGGTAAGATGATAAAACTAGAACTACCAGATGAGATCTATGAGGGTGGGAGCGGAGGGCACGTAGTCCCTCAACTCGACTCCTCATAAAATAAAGATCAAACTTCAAACTGGTAAGTTCTCGTTTAATCTTACTATTTTACTTCGGAGTCACGTGAGTGACTACGTGAAGACATCAAAGCACTGTGAATTTACGCCGCAGACCCAAATCTGACGTTCACACTGCCTGGATTGACTCAAAGTCGTTAACAATCAATCATGCATCAGTAACAACATTTGTTAAATGAATAACAATTTATTTACAAACAAATCATAACAAACCCCTCTAACTCAGGGGGAAAGTGTAACAGTACTCAAAACAGAATCAGCAAACACCCCGAGTCTTGAAATCGGCTTGTGATAAAACCTCTGAAAAGTCAGCTCACTGGACCATCCTGCGGCCGCGAGGATATGGTCTACTGGCACGTCCATCGCCCTTGCAGCGGAAGTTGATGCCGCCCTGGTGGAATGAGATTTGAATTTATCAGTATCAATTCCTGCACTTGCCAGGACCTGCTTTAGCCACCTAGAAATCGTTTGCACCGACACCTTACTGTGTGGTTTTTTGTGACTAATAAACAAAGCCAACTCTGTTCCTCGCAGAGGTTTAGTAATCTCAATGTAACGAGATAAATGTGAGACTACACACGCGATCATCTGTGGAGTATGCTTAAAGCACAATCTTACATCCTGTCATGCCTCTTCTATTATGTTTAAGCAAATCATAGACATAAAATATAATGGCATCTGCCGACACATGCATTTTATCTAGCTGTAGCTTTTGCAACGTTTGTACACGTTGAGCTGAAACCAACGCCATAAGCATGACCACCTTAATAGTTAATTTGGCTATAGATAGGCTTGTAACCGGAGCCCACTGGCGAAGAACCATAAGAACCTCACTCACATTCCAAATCCCGGCATACCTGGGTTTAGGAGGATTAGAATTGAAAACTCCCTTCATGAATCGTGAAACTAACGGATATGTCCCTACTGTATGTAATTCTGCATTCATAGGTAAATAAGAAGACAGAGCACTTCTGGTTGAATTGATCGCACTGTAACTTAATTTTTGGTCGAAATAAAGAGTTGACAAAAACTCCAATACGTCCGTGATCCCTGCAGTGTGATATACAATATTCTGCTGTAGGCAGAATTTCTCCCACTTCCTTATATAGGTGAGATATTGCTGCTGTGTACTATCCTTGCAGGCCGACGTGAGAACATCCACAGTCCGATGAGACAGTCCTCTCCCCAGGTATGGCCTCCTTAAAATCTGCAAATTAACAGATCAATACAATCATGTAAAGGATGTTGATCCCCAGTGACTGGATTTACGAGTAGATTTTTATTCTTGGGCAGAAGCATGTAAGGCTCCCTAGCCATTTGTAATACAACGGGAAACCATGCTTGTGTAGGCCAATCTGGCACTACCAATACCCCTGAAGCGGAGTCCTCCTTGATTTTTTGCAAACATCTGCTGATGAGACAGAATGGAGGAAATACATACACAAACATTCCTCCCCAATGCAGCGAAAACGCATCCACTGCTACTGCCCCAGTATCTGGTTCCCATGAAACATATCTAGGTAACTGATGATTTAATCGAGATGCAAACAAGTCAATATCTGGCATTCCATACTGAACAATCATTTGGTTAAATACATCCTGATTTAACATCCATTCAATGTTGTCATTAAACTGACGTGACCTAGTGTCAGCTACAGTGTTGAATCTTCCTGGCAAACAAAGTGCTGAAAGCCAGATATTTTGGTCCATACACCAGCTCCAAATCTGGTTAGCCAGTCTATCACAAGACTGTGACTTAACTCCACCCATGTGGTTTACATATGCCACTGCTGTGGTGTTGTCAATCTGAACCTGCACATGCAAGTCCCTCCTTGTAGAACAATAAGCTTTGAGCCCATACCAGGTGCCCAACAACTCTAAATAATTAATCCCTCTTAGTTGTCGAAGCGATGTCTCATCCACATTCCATCTGCCTCCACAACTAGAAGACATATCTGCTGAACCCCAACGCAGTGCACTTGCATCAGTCAGTAAAATCAGTGACGGTGGTTCCACCAAAACCTTCCTAAAACTTGTTGAAACATTTGCTATCCACCATTGTATGTCAGCAATCGCCCCAGCTGACAACTGCATAGGCCTATCAAAATGGCCCCTTTGTATTCTCGGTGCCTGTTCCTTTGATCGTTGTAATTGTTGATAATGCAGAGGACCATACTGCACAGCTGGAAATGCTGCCACAAACTTCCCAATTAACCTGGCTACTTGTCTAATCGAAGGCCTTTGCTCTCCAACGAGATTAACACAGTCCTCAATTAACTGATTCAATTTCTGGGCAAAGTTACCAACATGTGATTGGAATTAATGGTAAATCCCAGATAATCAATAATTTGGACTGGTGATAATTTAGATTTATCTGGGTGAATAACAAATCCCATTTGTTCAAAAGTGATTTTAACAACTGAAACTGATGATTGAGTTTCAGCATGAGTCTTTCCAACAATCAGAATATCATCTAAGTAGGCCATTACCACATGCCCCTTAGCTCTAAGTAACGCTAACACAGGTTTCACCAATTTAGTAAATAATCTAGGAGCTGAAGTTAATCCATTGGGCAATGCCCTGAATTGCCACAGCTGAGTCATCCAAATAAATTTCAAATATCTTCTATCATCCTCATGAATAGACACTGAGTAATACGCATCCTTTAAATCAATAGTTGCCATATAACACCCTTTGGACACTAGATGTTTGGCCGTGGTAAAGGTTTCCATTTTGAAATGCCTATAACAAACAAACTTGTTCAAACTCGATAAATCCAAAATAATTCTACACCCCCCAGTCTTTTTAGATCTGGGAAATATATTTGACACAAATTGTTCGACTTTGATAGACAGAAGGCTCAATTACCCCTTTCTTATGTAACGACTGAATCTCTGCTTGAATAAGCACATTTTCCTCATCTGAAAAAAGTTTACGACTAGGAAAATGTTGATTAGGTAGACTGTCCTTAGAGTAAAATTCAATTTTCACCCCTTCAATACTACGAAGTATGAACAAATCTGATGTCAACTGCTGCCATTGTTTGAGAAACAATTTTAACCTTCCCCCAATTTGAACAGGAACATCAATTAATTCATCGTCTGTCGATGTTTTCCTTACCTGCATCTTTCCTTGCGGACCTTATTGTCCTCGACCTCTTGTGGAGAAAGGCACCTTCCCCTTCATGCTGGCAGCCTGCCAGTTCCGAAATTGAAGACCTGAACGACTCGTTCCTTCTCCTGCATCCACATTAGTTCCTTTCCAATACGGAGAAAACCTTTTGCCTTGCTTACCAGCCGG
This sequence comes from Okamejei kenojei, assembly GCA_035221665.1. Taxonomy (NCBI): domain Eukaryota; kingdom Metazoa; phylum Chordata; class Chondrichthyes; order Rajiformes; family Rajidae; genus Okamejei; species Okamejei kenojei. The sequence continues at coordinate 72,040,951 of CM069138.1, read as the reverse complement.
CTTAATGAGGGCCATAGTTTTAACATATTCATGACATTCTTTGACCCTTTTTGCAAGGTTACCTCCAAACAACAGATTTTGTGGTGGTACACTGGTCGGTTTGCACAAACTTGCCAAATTCGGATTAAGCACTGGCCTAATAGCGGCCCTCCTGATGTTATTGATTTCAAAAAATGCATTACAAAGGAATCCCAGTCCGTCCTGGTGTGCTTCAACCACATTGCTTGGATCAATCATTTTCACCACAGCTGTAATACCTGCTGACAATCGTTTTAGCACTTTTTGAAACTTCATCTCCTGGGCCCTAGCAGGCATACCTATCTGTGACCAAATTTGGTGATTAACCACCGGTACCTTCAGGAGATCACAATTAACAGGAGCTTTATAGTTTTTTGCTGCTTCATCCAAAGCTAGCTCCTGTAACTGGTGGGAGAGCATATACTGAATGGCTTCAGCCAATTCTCCATCAATCGCCTCTCCTGCCTCTCTAGGCTCAGCAAACTTTCCAGCAATGTTCGGAATTACCTCCAACCGAACTTCTTTACTGCTCTCCCCCAGCATAGAATCAGTGTCAGCAAACTGCACTGATGGAACATCCTCCTCACAGGCAGGATAGTTCTGCAGCCCTGGAACAGGTGCTGCTAGCACAAGCTCTCCATCAGCCTGGCTTGGGCACCACTCCTCCTCACGGAGCTGGTCCCTGTCGAGCATTCTTTGTAATAAAATCTCGACTTGGGAGAGCTGTGAGCAAACGGACTCTCCTATGGAGGGTATAACCTCCTGGCCCGACTCATCTACGGGCCACAGAGACTTGCCAGTGGCCTTCCGCCCTACTGGCAAGCCTTCACTGCCCCCAGGCAGTGGGTCCGCAACCACTGGCTGTGTAGCCAGCACCGGACCAGGTGTACCAGACGGGCCTCCTTCCACAACACTCTCCTGGTCGCTCTCCTTTCTACCTGCAGAGCGCCTTGCCGACACCTTCTTTACTTTCTGCAACATATCTCCAAGTACTTCAAACCGTCGCAGAAATGACCTGTGGTAAAAATTTCAACAACCTTACCTCCGTTTTTAAAACTTAAACCCCTGTCTCACGGTGAGAGTTGACCCACGAGTGACCCCGAGCTTTCACTCGCAGTAATCACGTACAATCAACGTAGCGGGAACGTCGGAACTCTTGCGAGCAACTTAGCGACTCGTGGCGCTAACGGCAGGTACTCGGGAAAGTTGTTAACTCGTGAAAAAAATCAAACATGTTTGATTTTTTCCACGAGTCACATTTACTGTTCAAGTTAAAAATTGAAACATTTTAACTCGTTGTAATAACGTAGTGGCCCGTGCGTTTACCTTAATGACTCGTGAGTCTACCGTGGGCACTCTTTAACTCAGCGGGCAGGCAGCATCTCTGTAGAGAAGGAATGGGTGACAGGATGACATTTCCAAATTTCTCCAGCCCCATGTGTTCACTTTTTGTCAACCAGCATCTGCCCTTTCTTGTGTAAGTCATTATTTGTGTCCGTGGCAGTTGATTGTCGCTCCCTTCAGTTTCCCAGGGGGTCAGGACGGGACTGGGGGTATTCACTAACTGACAACAACATGGTGGTATTGATATCATTTGGTTTATTGTTTCACGTGCAACGATGTACAATGAAAAACTTTGCCTGCGTGCTATCCATTCAAATCATACCGTATGCGAGTACAATCAAGTTGTATTAAGTCATACCAACGGCCGCACGGTTCAAGGGGAAATTCAAGTTCTTTTCAAGGGGAAGGCTTCGTTCTTTTTACGCATGATTCAAAATACAAGAGGCCAATCGTCCATCAAGTCTGAGGATCACGATTCCAAGCGTGAAATATCCATGTCCCGCCACAGATGCTGCCTGACCCGTTGAATCGTCCGGCAATTAGTTTTTTGTTCAAGATTCCAGTATCTCCTGGTTCTTGTGTCTCAACCCTGTGCCGCCACTCACGCACTGTATTCCCATCTGCCCCACTGCCTGCACTCATTTATCGTGCTCGTACCATCACCTCCCTTCACCCTACCCTATTCCCCCTTCCCTCCACCCCCACTAACCTACACTAGGGTTACATCAAGCAGCCAATACAACGAGAGCCCCTCGCACCTTCGGGAAGTGGCAGGAAACCGGAGCACAGGCGGGTAAAGCACGTGGGGACGGGTTGAATGAACAAAGTCCACACAGGCAGAACCCACGTCGTTGGATCTCGCTGTAAACACTGGAACACTTCGCTAGCCACAGCAGCGTTTGTGATGGGACAGTGCAGTGAATTTATCAACGAAATAAGATGCACGCCACCCAGATAAATTGTCATCGATTTATATTCCAGATATGTTACTTTCTTCACAGAATTTCCAAAAGTCTCTGCGCTGAGGCCACCATCAGTACTAGGCGGCCCTTCGGATCACGGACAACACGGGTACGAACACAAACACCGGAGGATGAGAAACCCCCCGCCCCCACAATACACCCCTCTCCCACCCCCGGCACTCACCCTCATCACCCACTCCCCACCTGCAGCAGTGTCTCCAGTCCCAAACGGTTTAGTTCTAGGTTTATTATCTTCACATATATAAAGGTTTTGTTTTGCATTCTGTCCAGTCAAAGTAAATAATAACAAAGATAACTAAAATCAAGCTGAAAAGGGACCGATATAATGTGCAGCATATAGTTCTCAGCATTGCATAGTCACAACACGCTAACATTTATACAATATCCTCGCATCTCTTTTCGGAGACCACAGTTCTTTACCTGCGTAAATCACATTGAAGTGCAGCCAGTAATGGCAACGGGAATCCAGAACCTCGTCAATGAAGGTCCAGTGTACAACATCCGGACATAGTCACAAAAAGCTGGAGTAACTCAGCGGGACAGGCAGCATCTCTGGAGAGAAGGAATGTCTGAAGTAGGGTCTCGACCCGAACCGTCACCCATTCCTCCTGATGCAGCCTGTCCCCGCTGAGTTACTCCAGCATTTTGTGCCTATGGAAAGGGAATAAGGCTTTTCAATTTAGTTTATTGTCACGTGTATCGAGGAACAGTGAAATTCGGTCAGCTGAAAGACAATACATTATTACAATCGAGCACATTACAGGTGTTTGTGTAAAATTGTCCCTATTGTATATTGGTCGCTGGTCGGTGCGGACTCGGTGGCCCTGAAGGGCCTGTTTTCGCGCTAATCTAACTAATCTAAGTGAACCTTTGCATACTGAAATAAATATTAAAGGGTCATAAAATATCCTTTAAATAATAAACAAGACTGCTGCATGAGAGACAGGTGCAGACTGTTGTGGATTAAAATAAGACTGGAGGGAGGTCTCCGTCCTGATCCCGGGCTGTGATCGGTGGGTTCCACTGCACAACAGGTGCAACGACTCGTCAGGTTACACCTGAGGCTTTTCCCAAACCCTTTTCTCAGCTTTCGTCTATATTCAGGTCAGTTTAATGTCCAAATAGAACATGTCCAAATAGACACACTGTGTCACTTTTCAGGAGACGTTGTCAGCTCAAGAGTAAACGGGAGACGAACTTGGTTAACTCAGGAGATGAACTTGGAACATCGCAGTGAACGGCAAAATACCATACTCGTGGGAACTCGGTTCAAACACTTGAACATCAACTTAGGATCTCGTGCACAACCACGAGTCTGTCACTCAGGGTCACTCGTGGGTCAACGAGCGCTGCTGTTCCAACCGCCCGACTGCACCAACGTCTGACGTCATGACGCACCAACGGCTGTACGGGCTTCTATTCACGTAGTCACTCACGTGACTCTGAAGTAAAATTCAAATGTGTTCTAAACTGTGCTTTGCAACAAGTTCCTTCTGAAAGAACGGAATGTGTTTTAGCACTTGTGTCATATAGCAAGCCAAATGGTTTTCCATTCAAACAGGGAAGAAAATTGGAACCTGCAGAAACAATGTTGAATGTCATAACTGGTAGAGTATTTCAAGGCAAATCTTTTAGCGATTAAATAATGTTTGGAAAATAGATACGAAGCATGGAAGGATGGACAATGTTTATTTTCCCACATCTGGGCTTTGAAAGCATAATACCCACATTTCCTTAGTAGATTTTCTGCTATACATTCTACATTGTGATTAAAAAAGCAAATAGCTACTTCATCCAAATACATTATAATTATGTTGACCTCAAAGACAGACTGCTACCTTGCAAACAATGGAACCACAAAGATACCATAATTCTTTCTGTTTGAAGATGTCACAAAGTATTAATTGTTGTAAAATCTCTATCAGTCATGTTCCTCTCTTGTCTATTAAAACTCAATGCGTTTTACGCACGCTTTGATAGGGAGAATCCCGAGCCCCCATTCGCTGTGACGGTATTTCAGTCTCAGTCACAGAGGCCGATGTCAGGAAATCCTTCAGAGGGGTGAACCCTCGAAAAGCACCTGGACCTGATGGTATTCCCGGTCGTGTTCTAAAAACCTGTGCGGACCAACTGGCTGGAATTTTTACGGACATTTTTAACCTCTCACTTCTGAGGTCTGAGGTCCCCACCTGCTTTAAAAGGGCATCAATTATACCAGTGCCCAAGAAGAGTAAGGTGATGTACCTCAATGACTATCAAGCAGTGGCACTAACGCCTGTGGTGATGAAGTGCTTTGAGAGGTTGATCATGGAGCAAATCAACTCCTACCTCGACAAAAACCTGGACCCACTGCAGTTCGCTTACCGTCACAACAGATCAACGGTGGGTGCGATCTCGCTGGCCCTCCACTCTGCCCTGGACAACAAAAATTCATATGTCAGGCTGTTATTTATCGATTACATCTCGGCATTTAACACAATCATCCATTCCAAGCTGGTTACCAAACCCTCAGAACTGGGTCTCTGCGCATCCCTCTGCAATTGGATCATCGACTTCCTCATTCACAGACCACAGTCCATTCGTATTGGTGGAAATGTGTCAGCCTCGATAACAATCAGCACGGGAGCACCTCAAGGCTGCGTGCTCAGCACCCTGCAGTACTCACTCTAAACTCATGACTCATGACTGCATAGCCGGTCACAGTGCGAACTCCATCATCAAGTTTGCTGATGACACCACTGTTGTGGGACAATACACTGATGGGGATGAGTCAGAGTATAGAAGAGAGATTGAGCAACTGTCCATATGATGCCAGTACAATAACCTGGCCCTCAACACCAGCAAAACCAAGGAACTGATTGTGGACTTTGGAAGAAGTAGGATGGGGGACCCACAGTCCGGTTTATATCAATGGGTCGATGGTTGAAAGGGTCAAGAGCTTCAAATTCCTGGGAGTGCACATCTCTGAAGATCTTTCCTAGTCCAAGAATACTAATGCAATTATCAAGAAAGCATACCAGCGCCTCTACTTCCTGAGAAGATTACGGAGAGTCGGTTTGTCAAGGAGGACTCTCTAACATCTACAGGTGCACAGCAGAGAGCTTGCTGACTGGTTGCATCGTGGCTTGGTTCAGCAACTTGAGTGCCTCAGGTAGAAGGTACAGGAGCCTGAAGACTGCAACGACCAGGTTCAGGAATAGCTACTTCCCCACAGCCATCAGGCTATTAAACCTGGCTCAGACAAAACTATGATCATTAATAACCCATTATCTGTTATCTGTTATTTGCACTTTATCAGTTTATTTATTCATGTGTGTATGCATTTATATAATGATATATGGACACACTGATCTGTTTTGTAGTAAATGCCTACTATGTTCTGTGTGCTGAAGCAAAGTAATAATTTCACTGTCCTATCAGGGACACATGACAATAAACTCACTTGAACTTGAAAAACATAAGAGTTCCAAACCGAAACCTTGCACAAAGGCCTTGCAAGACGAATGCCACCACATGATAATATAGTAGTTTGGTGACTTTTGACAGCTGTATCCAAGTTGAAAGCAGTGAAAGAACCCGAGTACACTCAGGTGTACTTTCTCTAAATAGTGCTATTTACTCTTGAATATTGTGTAGTTTTGTTAAGCCGTTCATTTGGTATATGCATGTGGTCAGCATATTATCTGAAAATGCAAACGATTACTCTGCTGGCCCAGAAGAAAGCCGCTGCCAATTAAGTTGAGGATCCTGAACCCCTTGACTGCCACTAACAGTGCGTTTCCTATGGTTCAGGTCAATTAGCAAGGTAGCTCCAGTAGTTAGAACGCATCTGCAAGTGCCTCCATTTTGACCTGGGGCATACAACACAATTTAGTAAAGATAACTACTTGGTAGGTGTACAAAAATCAATTAGTAAAATTTGTGTCATATTAGCTGCTGGATGTATGGATTCCACTATCAGCTAGTTGTACTTAAAGCACAAAATAAATATAATGATCGAAACAAAGCAGCATTAATTGATAGAATATTGGCACATCCAATTACTACCGTTGGGTTGTGCTATGAATTGGAATGAATATTGTTGCTATTATATAATATCATACAAATTTGTCTTTTTTCAGAATATTCTTTTGGAAATAATTTCTACAACATCAGTTTCATCAAAATACGAATAAAAATGAGGATGCTTTAGGCAATATGTAAAAATTTCCATCACAACTCAATCCACGAAATATGTGCAAAGAATAATAAATAAGTTAAAAAACAATTACATTAAAATGTTGTGTACAATTGCAATTAATAATTTAATGCACTTTAATTTAACTATAATGGATGATATTCTAAAAATAAACCTTTTCTTTTTCCTCAATCTGTAGTCGCTATCATTTAAGTTAGCTGGATGCCCACTAAATATTGGAAATATCAACAAGCTTGTCAAAGGGTATTGTATGCATCTGCAATGCAAAATTAATGAGGCATTCACTCAAAAATAGCAGGATTGAATTACACTAGCATACAGCCCAAACAGAAAGAAGCTTGGGTGCATTTTCTCAAGAAACAAGACAGAAATGCTTTCCTGCAACCTTCACCTAAATACTGCCAACAATTGTGAGTCGCCAAAAAGAAAATCTCAATTCCTGGCAGTTTTACATTTATTTAAGATACAAATTTCCATAGAAATGTTTTTAACTATAAGCTGTAATAAATATATTTTACCTGGAACTTTATCCTAATTGACTCCAGAGTAAGGAATGTCAGGGACAGACTATAAATTAGCAATATGGAAATATATTTCTAATTTAGCGCTAATGACTGGGGAATAAATTCTAGTCAAAGTTTTGAAACATGTTCTGATAGATGTGCTTTAATGTTGGAGATTTATATTGCAACTAGAATAAGTGGGACCGGTTTGGTCCCAGTCACATGGGAGGCCTGGTCCCCCAACACAGTCCATTCTCCAATGCAATATTCCTCCATGGTGTTGGAGTGGGGGTGTGTGGGTTGGGGGGTGGGGTGGTGCGGGAAAGAGTGGGTGGGGGGGAGGGGGATGTGTGGGGGAGGGGATAGTGTGGGGGAGGGGAGAGTGTTGGGAAGGGGATTTATGGGGAAGGGGGGGTGTGGGGAAGAGAGAGTGTGTGGGGAGGGGTAGTGTGTGGGGGAGGAAATGTGGTGGGTGGGAGTGGGTGGCGTGGGGGGAAGGGGGTGTGGGGAGAGGAGGTGCGGGGAAGATGGGCTGCAGGGGTATGGGGGGGTGTGTGTGGGGGGGAGCAGGGAGGGGTAAAGGGGGGTGTGGGTGTGTGGGGAGGAGGGAAGGGGAGAGGGGGTGTGGGTGGTGTGGGGTGTGTGAGTGGGGGGGAGGGACTCCACTCAGCAGCCACCATCTGCAGCACCACACAGCACCTCCCGGCTCCACTCAGCGGCTTCCCCGACTCCACTCTTGCGGACTCAATCAGCACGGCTTGTGGACTCAATCAGCGTGGCTCAAGGACTCAGCCCCGCCTCCGGGGATTTATTCTCTTCGCCCCGGTGATTGACAGCGGGTGCCAGAAGGGGCGTTACCTTCATGGTGAGTGACAGGGGAGAAGACCAATCTGCTGATCTCACGATTTTTTAAACCTTCATAACTTTTGTAATATTCCACCGATCGGAATAAAACTTCATGTGCTTGGAGCAGAGGAGAATTGTGAGTAAGGTGGCAAAAAATCCTAGCGATAAAGGTTACCGTTTTTGCGCAAATTAAACAAAATCACAAACCGGAAGAGGACAAGATGAGAGTTTTAGTATAGATATTACATATACACTGAGAGTGCATAAATACAGATGGAGCAAAGATAGAAGGACAGCACAGTTGCACCATGGTAGAGCTGCTACTTCACAGCCCCAGAGACCCACAGTCAAATGTGACCACAGGTGCTGTCTGTGTAATGTTTGCACATTCGCCCTGTGAATGCGTGGGTTTTCTCCGGGTTCTCCGGTATAATACCGCACTCCAAAGACGTGCACTTTGTAGGTTAATTGGCTTCTGTAAATTAACCCAAATGTGTGGGATGTGAAGGCAAGATAATATGGAACAGTGTCGGGGGGGATCGTTGGTCGGCATGGACTTGGTAGACCGAAGGGCCTGTTTCCACATTGTATCTCTACACTAAACTAAACTAAGGTAAACTAAACTAAACTAAAGATATAATATACCAAGAGGGAAAATGCAAAAAACTGTTTACACTATCAGGGGCATCAAGGACTAGGGAAACACAGAGACACAAGGAACTGCAGGTGGTGGAATCGTGAACAAAACACGAAGTGTTGGAGTAACTCAATGAGTCTGGCAGCATATCTGGAGGAAATTTGATAGGCGATGTTATGGGTTGAGATCCTCCTTCAGACCTGGGAACTAGAGAAGATTGGTTCAAATTAAGGGATCCCACTTTCAACAGTGAGATAAAGCTAAAGTGAGATAGAGTTATATAGCATAGAAAGAGGCCCTTTGGCCTGACTTGCCGATGCCGACCAATAAGTTACATCTACATTAGTCTCACCTGCCCATGTTTGGCCTATATCCATCGTAACCTTTCCTATCTATGTACCTGTCCAAATGTCTTTTACACGTTACTGTAGTACCTGCCTCAACCAGCTCATCGGGCAACATATACCCACACGCTCTATGTGAAAAGGTAGTTCCTTGGGTTCCTATTAAATCTTTCCCTCTCACCTTAAACCTATATCTCCTTGATTTCCCTACTCTAGGTAGGTGAAGCTGATCATTCACCTTATCTATTCCCTTCATGATCCAATGCACCTCTATAAAATCATTCCTCATCCTCCTGCCCTCCTGAGTCCTAGCCTGCCCAACCTATCCTTATAGATTTGGTTCTCTATTCCTGGCAACGTCTTGTAAATCTTCTCTGCACCCCTTCCAGCTTGGTAACCTTCCTATAAAAGGGTGACCTAAACTGAACACAATATTTTGGATGCATCCTCGCCAACGCTTAGTATAAAGACAAGATGAGAAATTTATTTACACAGGTTTGTACATCTTCAAGATTTCCTGCCTCCAAGGGCTGTGGGTGTTCAGCCAGAGCATATTGAGACTTGAGATCAATGAGTTATTGGACACAAATGGAATGATGGCACCTGGATGGAAAGTGGACCACAACCAGACTCAGTCTTGGTCTTATTGGACAAAGGACAAAGGACAAAGGACAAAGGACAAGACCAAAGGACTGCGAATTGAATTGCGAAAGCAGCATTTTGTCCACCTTTGGTTCCCTTTTTTATGTGCTTTGAATATAAAAGCATTAAAAGCATTTAAAAAGGCTTTTTAAAATAAATAACTACTTAGGAATTAGCAATCAATCATTTGCAAATGGATCCATAAACAACACCCTTATGGGCTTGTCCAACTGTTGAGTTGCCAGCAATCGTCTGTAAAACCGGCAGCTGGAACGATGACTGTCAGAGTGGAACACACACAAACATACATCGCTTCCTTCACCAGCTCGTTATGCAGCGGGAAACAAGGTAAGTGGGGGGAGCGCGGTCTGAGTGAAATTCACACGGTGCAAAGCCATTGTGATACAGACACACACCGCGATGAACAGGAAGGTTGTTATTAAGAAGCTAAAAAGCATAGTGTACGGTAAGGTAAATCCTTTAAAAAGGGAGGGGTGGGGGAGAGGGAGAGAGGGGGGAGAAGGAACATTTAAGAAGCCAGAGATACACCATTGTGAAGCTCGGCGGACATTAACATTACATGTCGGTTATCCATGGTTCTAAAAACTACTGCTTACGTTTTTTTTCCCAATGAGCCAATGAAATTCACTGGTTAGCACCGGCTACAACATACAAGAATCTAAGAGAACCTTCGACCTTTTGGCTACCCACTAGGACCTCCTTGCAACCCACCTACGGCACGAGAATTCTCTCTACTCTCAATGGCGTTTCGTTCTAACTTGTTGAAAAATTCATGGTGACCTTAATGAGGCCCCGACTAGTTCCCAGAATGCGGGAACCCCTCACGACCATGAAGGCGACTCCCCGGCAACCACCCGCGAACATGTGGCGACCATGTGGTGACTGCATAGTCTCCTGCAGTCGCCTAAAAAGTTGCCTAAGTGGGACAGGCCCATTAGTTGTTTCATGTGAACAATACATTTCATTGCATCTTGGCTTAAATGACAACTAAGTGATTCTCAATCTGGATCTGAATCCAAATTATTTCTTAAATAACAATGCTCTTTTTAACTAAAATTTGCATTTTCTTGTTTCCCATTCTGATCAATTCAGTCCATTATCATAGACCAATCAACAAATATGATACAGGGAAGCACAGATGCTGGTTTACCAAAAATAAAGACACAAACTGTTGAAGTAAGTCACAGGTCAGACAGCATCTTTGAAGAACAAGGATATGTGAGGTTTTGGTTTGGGACCCATCATCAGACTCTAGATGGGAAGAAGGGTCCCAACCCGAAACATCACCTATTTATGTTCTCCAGAGATGCTGCCTGACCTGCCGAGTTACAGTAATCAAACAAGATGGATTGCAATACATAACTGAAAAAAGTTTGGGCAAGAATAATTTATTAATACGATGGAGACCATCTATGACAGTGAAAACAATTGCAGCACCATATGCCTATTTTAAATCTTCCTAATACTGTATGGAAGAGAACATTGATTTTATGTCGTCTCTCTTAAACAAAATTCTACAAAAAAATCATTGAATGAGATTTAAAATACTGCATTATTGACAGATGGAGAGGAAAACATGACTTCATTCATAAAGTTATTAAAACACCTAATTTCTATTAACATGCTTCAAAACATTTCACTCAGTGAATCTGAAGAGTAGGAATCATTTTGTCTCAATGTCTAATAAACGCAATGAAGAAAATGAAACAAATGTCAATTTTATCTAGTGGTATTTGGTCAGGCAAGAAAATTGTTAGGACAACCTTATTCTGGAAATTGTTTCATATTTGATTGTGCAGCTGAACCAATAGAAGAAATATTGGGAACATAGCTTAATGCATTAACCAAAGAACAACACTTTTTCAAAGCAGCACTCTACCAGTTTTCAATGCAGATCTTAATTTGAGACTTAGTTATGGGCCTGTCCCACTTAGGCGATATTTTCGACGACTGCCAGCGACTGTCATAGTCGTAGCAGGTCGACAAAACAACAGCGACTGGACCCCCCTATTACAATGTCTACTACAACCTACCACCTAGTCGACCGCAAGCTACCGATAACCGACCCATTAGGACGTCAACATACAATCACACCTGCGACAACCTACTTCCACCCGCGACAAGCTACGACAAGGTACGGCCCTGTCGGCGAGAACTGAAGAGAACTTAATACAATTCAGTCGCCGGTGCCTGTCGCCGGTTGATGTTGTTTGACATAGGTAATCGCCAATGGAATTCACCGATGTCAGCACCGGCAACAACTTACCTCACCTGGTGACAACCTACGTCATCCTGGCGACAACCCACGACAACACCTACGTCAAGAGAAGTCAAGCTACACTTATTGGCGTCAAGCCGACTGTCGCCAAAAAGTTTTGAACATTTCAAAATCTAGCGGCGACCTGAAAAACGTTACGATTCTTTGGGCGACTGAGGAGACTACTCACGACCAGACAGGCGTCACCCCGGCGACCATGTGGCGAGAACCTAGTTGCCTGTAGTCGCCTAAAAAAATCACCTAAGTGGGACAGGGGCATTAAACTGAAATATCTCCAATTCTGATGTGATAGTGAATAGTAAGATTAAACGAGAATTTACCAGTTTGAAGTTTGATCTTTATTTTACGAGGAGTCGAGTTGAGGGACTACGTGAATAGAAGCCCGTACAGCCGTTGGTGCGTCAATCTTCAAAGCAGCGGAATGAATTCACAGCTAACAATGACTGAAGTATAATGGTAAGATGATAAAACTAGAACTACCAGATGAGATCTATGAGGGTGGGAGCGGAGGGCACGTAGTCCCTCAACTCGACTCCTCATAAAATAAAGATCAAACTTCAAACTGGTAAGTTCTCGTTTAATCTTACTATTTTACTTCGGAGTCACGTGAGTGACTACGTGAAGACTTCAAAGCACTGTGAATTCACGCCGCAGACCGAAATCCGATGTTCACACTGCCTGGATTGACTCAAAAGTCGTTAACAATCAATCATGCATCAGTAATACATTTGTTAAATGAATAACAGTTTATTTACAAACAAATCATAACAAACCCCTCTCAGGGGGAAAGTGTAACAGTACTCAAAACAGAATCAGCAAACACCCCGAGCCTTGAAATCGGCTTGTGATAAAACCTCTGAAAAGTTAGCTCACTGGACCATCCTGCGGCCGCGAGGATATGGTCTATTGGCAAGTCCATCGCCCTTGCCGTGGAAGTTGATGCCGCCCTGGTGGAATGAGATTTGAATTTATCAGTATCAATTCCTGCACTTGCCAGGATCTGCTTTAGCCACCTTGAAATCGTTTGCACCAACACCTTACTGTGTGGTTTTTTGTGACTAATAAACAAAGCCAATTCTGTTCCTCTTAGAGGTTTAGTAATCTCAATGTAACGAGATAAATGTGAGACTACACACAAGCGATCATCTGCGGGGTATGCTGAAAACACAATCTTACATCCTGTCATACTTCTTCTATTATGTTTAAGCAAATCATAGACATAAAATATAATGGCATCTGCCGACACATGCATTCTATCTAGCCGTAGCTTTTGCAACGTTTGTACACGTTGAGCTGAAACCAACGCCATAAGCATGACCACCTTCATAGTTAATTTGGCTATAGATAGGCTTGTAACCGGAGCCCACTGGCGAAGAACCATAAGAACCTCACTCACATTCCAAATACCGGCATACCTGGGTTTAGGAGAATTAGAATTGAAAACTCCCTTCATGAATCGTGAAACTAACGGATGTGTCCCTACTGTATGCAATTCTGCATTCATAGGTAAATAAGAAGACAGAGCACTTCTGGCTGAATTAATCGCACTGTAACTTAATTTTTGGTCGAAATAAAGAGTTGACAAACTCCAATACGTCCGTGATCCCTGCAGTGTGATATACAATATCCTGCTGTAGGCAGAATTGCTCCCACTTCCTTATATAGGTGATATATTGCTGCTGTGTACTATCCCTGCAGGCCAACGTGAGAACATCCACAGTCCGATGAGACAGTCCTCTCCCCAGGTATGGCCTCCTTAAAATCTGCAAATTAACAGATCAATACGATCATATAAAGGATGTTAATCCCCAGTGACTGGATTTACCAGTAGATTTTTATTCTTGGGAATAAGCATGTAAGGCTCCCTAGCCATTTGTAATACAACGGGAAACCATGCTTGTGTAGGCCAATCTGGCACTACCAATACCCCTGAAGCGGAGTCCTCCTTGATCTTTTGCAAACATCTGCTGATGAGACAGAATGGAGGAAATACATACACAAACATTCCTCCCCAATGCAGCGAAAACGCATCCATATAACCATATAACCATATAACAATTACAGCACGGAGACAGGCCCTCTCGGCCCTTCCAGTCCGTGCCGACCATTTGTTTTCCACTGCTACTGCCCCATGATCTGGTTCCCATGAAACATATCTAGGTAACTGATGATTTAATCGAGATGCAAACAAGTCAATATCTGGCATTCCATACTGAACAATCATTTGGTTAAATACATCCTGATTTAACATCCATTCAATGTTGTCATTAAACTGACGTGACCTAGTGTCAGCTACAGTGTTGAATCTTCCTGGCAAACAAAGTGCTGAAAGCCAGATATTTTGGTCCATACACCAGCTCCAAATCTGGTTAGCCAGTCTATCACAAGACTGTGACTTAACTCCACCCATGTGGTTTACATATGCCACTGCTGTGGTGTTGTCAATCTGAACCTGCACATGCATGTCCCTCCTTGTAGAACAATAAGCTTTGAGCCCATACCAGGTGCCCAACAACTCTAAATAATTAATCCCTCTTAGTTGACGAAGCGATGTCTCATCCAAATTCCATCTGCCTCCACAACTAGAAGACATATCTGCTGAACCCCAACCCAGTGCACTTACATCAGTCTGTAAAATCAGTGACGGTGGTTCCACCAAAACCTTCCTAAAACTTGTTGAAACATTTGCTATCCACCATTGTATGTCAGCAATCGCCCCAGCTGACAACTGCATAGGCCTATCAAAATGGCCCCTTTGTATTCTCGGTGCCTGTTCCTTTGATCGTTGTAATTGTTGATAATGCAGAGGACCATACTGCACAGCTGGAAATGCTGCCACAAACTTCCCAATTAACCTGGCTACTTGTCTAATCGAAGGCCTTTGTTCTCCAACGAGATTAACACAGTCCTCAATTAACTGATTCAATTCATCCCTGGGCAAAGTTACCAACATGTGATTGGAATTAATGGTAAATCCCAGATAATCAATAATTTGGACTGGTGATAATTTAGATTTATCTGGGTGAATAACAAATCCCATTTGTTCAAAAGTGATTTTAACAACTGAAACTGATGATTGAGTTTCAGCATGAGTCTTTCCAACAATCAGAATATCATCTAAATAGGCCATTACCACATGCCCCTTGAGCTCTAAGTAACGCTAACACAGGTTTACCAATTTAGTAAATAATCTAGGAGCTGAAGTTAATCCATTCGGCAATGCCCTGAATTGCCACAGCTGAGTCATCCAAATAAATTTCAAATATCTTTTATCATCACCATGAATAGACACAGAGTAATACGCATTCTTTAAATCAATGGTTGCCATATAATACCCTTTGGACACTAGATGTTTGCCCGTGGTAAAGGTCTCCATTTTGAAATGCCTATAACAAACAAATTTGTTCAAACTCGATAAATCCAGAATAATTCTACATCCCCCAGTCTTTTTAGATCTGGGAAATATACTTGACAGAAATTGTTGACTTTGATAGACAGAAGGCTCAATTACCCCTTTCTTATGTAACGACTGAATCTCTGCTTGAATAAGCACATTTTCCTCATCTGAAAAAATAAGTTTACGACTAGGAAAATGTTGATTAGGTAGACTGTCCTTAGAGTAAAATTCAATTTTTCACCCCTTCAATACTACTAAGTATGAACAAATCTGATGTCAACTGCTGCCATTGTTTGAGAAACAATTTTAACCTTCCCCAATTTGAACAGGAACATCAGTTAATTCATCATCTGTCAATGTTATATTTCTTACCTGCATCTTTCCTTGCGGACCTTGTTGTCCTCGACTTCTTGTAGAGAACCCTTTTTGCCTTGCTTGCCAGCTGGCTTAATGAGGGCCATGGTTTTAACAACCTCATGACAGTCTTTGACCCTTTTTGCAAGGTTACCACCAAACAACAGATTTTGTGGTGGTACACTGGTCGGTTTGCACAAACTCGCCAAATTCGGATTAGCACTGGCCTAATAGCGGCCCTCCCGATATTATTAATTTCAAAATGCATTACAAAGGAATCCCAGTTCGTCCTGGTGTGCTTCAACCATATTGCTTGTATCAATAACTTTCACCACAGCTGTAATACCTGCTGACAACAGTTTAAACACTTTTTTAAAACTTCATCTCCTGGGCCCTACCAGGCATACCCATCTATGACCAAATTTGGTGATTAACCACCGGTACCTTCAGGAGATCACAATTAACAGGAGCTTTATAATTTTTTGCCTCTTCATCCATAGCTAGCTCCTGTAACTGGTGGGAGAGCATATACTGAATTGCTTCGGCCAATTCTACATCAATCGCCTTTCCTGCCTCTCTACGCTCAGCAAACTTCCCAGCAATGTTCGGAATTACCTCCAACCGAACTCCTTTACTGCTCTCCCCCAGCATAGAATCAGTGTCAGCAAACTGCACTGAAAGAACATCCTCCTCACAGGCAGGATAGTTCTGCAGCCCTGAAACAGGTGCTGCTGGCACAAGCTCTCCATCAGCCTGGCTTGGGCACCACTCCTCCTCACGGAGCTGGTCCCTGTCGAGCATTCTTTTGTAATACAATCTCGATGTGGGAGAGCCGTGAGCAAACGGACTCTCCTATGGAGGGTATAACCTCCATGCCCGACTCATCTACGGGCCACAGAGACTTGCCAGTGGCCTTCCGCCCTACTGGCAAGCCTTCACTGCCCCCCGGCAGTGGGTCCGCAACCACTGGCTGTGTAGCCAGCACCGGACCAGGTGTACCAGACAGGCCTCCATCCTCAACATTCTCCTGGTCACTTTTCCTTTCTACCCCCGGAGCGCCTCGCCGACACCTTCTTCACTTTCTGCAACATATCTACAAGAACTCCAAACCGTCTCAGAAAATGACCTGTGGTAAATTTTTTTAAAAAACCTTACCTCCGTTTAAACTTACCGCTCGGAGGAGCGCTGCTGCTCCAACCGGCCGACTGCACCAACGTCTGATGTCATGACGCACCAACGGCTGTACGGGCTTCTATTCACGTAGTCACTCACGTGACTCCGAAGTAAAATCTGAATGTATCAGGTTGACATAACATAGAGCCAATTGAAAGCCATTTTTTGCATGCAAGCTCATTCCATGGAAAATATAGCCAACAAATTAATATAAAGTGACCATTGTTTTGAGCTCCTACCACCCTGAAAAAAATCTTTTCTTTCATGCATGGAGAAAGTGAGAGATGAGGTGCAAAATAATGCCTCGCAGTTTTCAATCAATAATAATTATGTAGCAACACAGCCAAATTACCCAAAATATTTAAAGTAAAACAAAAAAATATATATTTTAGAAGTTTGGAAAGTGTGGAATGTTAACTCAGCCTTTGTTTCCATAGGTGCTTCCTGAACTTTTGAGAACTTCCCACATATTCTATTTTTGGAGCAACATTACTAATAAATTTTTATGTAAGTTAACAGACCGCATTTATCAGCAATATATTTCTTCTCAATTAATAACCATATAACCATATAACAATTACAGCACGGAAACAGGCCCTCTCGGCCCTTCCAGTCCGTGCCGACCATTTGTTTTCCCCTAATCCCATCTACCTGCACTCAGACCATACCCCTCCATTCCCTTCACGTCCATATACCTATCCACTTTACTTTTAAATGTTAAAATCGATCCTGCCTCCACCACTTCTGCTGGAAGCTCATTCCACACAGCCACCACCCTCTGAGTAAAGAAGTTTCCCCTCACGTTACCCCTAAACTTCTGTCCCTTAATTCTCATGTCATGCCCTCTTGTTTGAATCTTCCCTACCCTCAATGGGAAAAGCTTATCCACGTCAACTCTGTCTATCCCTTTCATCATTTTAAAGACCTCAATCAAGTCCCCCCTTAACCTTCTGCGCTCCAAAGAATAAAGACCTAACTTGTTCAACCTTTCTGTGTAACATAGTTGCTGGAACCCTGGCAACATTCTAGTGAATCTCCTCTGCACTCTCTCTATTTTGTTGACATCCTTCCTATAATTAGGCGACCAAAATTGTACACCATACTCCAGAATTGGTCTTACCAATGCCTTGTACAATTTTAACATTACTTCCCTACTCCTGTATTCAATGCTCTGATTTATAAAGGCCAGCACACCAAAGGCTTTCTTTACCACCATATCTACATGCGATTCCACCTTCAGGGAACTATGCACAGTTATTCCTAGATCCCTCTGTTCCACAGCATTCCTCAATTCCCTACCATTTACCATGTACGTCCTATTTTGATTTGTCCTGCCAAGATGTAGCACTTCACACTTATCAGCATTAAACTCCATCTGCCATCTTTCAGCCCACTTTTCCAAATGGCCCAAATCTCTCTGTAGACTTTGAAAATCTACTTCATTATCCACAACACCACCTATCTTAGTATCATCTGCATACTTACTTATCCAATTTTCCACCCCATCATCCAGATCATTGATGTACATGACAAACAACAGTGGACCCAACACAGATCCCTGAGGCACCCCACTGGTCTCCGGCTTCCAACCTGACAAACAGCCATCAACCATAACTCTCTGACATCTCCCATGCAGCCACTGTTGAATCCATCTTGCTACTCCGCCATTAACACCCAAAGATTGAACCTTCTTAACCAACCTTCCATGGGGAACCTTGTCAAAGGCCTTACTGAAATCCATATAGACAACATCCACTGCTTTACCCTCATCAATTTCCCTAGTTACCGCTTCAAAAAATTCAAGGTTTGTCAAACATGACCTTCCAGGCACAAATCCATGTTGACTGTTCCTGATCAGACCCTGTTTATCCAGATGCTTATATATATTATCTCTAAGTATCCTTTCCATTAATTTGCCCACTACTGACGTCAAACTAATAGGTCTATAATTGCTAGGTTTATTCTTTGAACCCTTTTTAAACAATGGAACAACATGCGCAAGTACGCCAATCCTCCTGGCACTATTCCCGTTTCTAATGACATTTGAAACATTTCTGTCATAGCTCCTGCTATTTCTACACTAACTTCCCTCAATGTCCTAGGGAATATCCTGTCAGGACCTGGAGACTTATCCACTTTTATATTTTTTCAAAAGTGTCAGTACTTCCTCCTCTTTGAATCTCATAGTTTCCATAGCTACTCTACTTTTTTCCCCTTAACCTCACAGAGTTCAATATCCTTCTCCTTGGTGAATACCGAAGAAAAGAAATTGTTCAATATCTCCCCCCATCTCTTTTGGCTCTGCAGATAGCTGTCCATTCTGGTTCTCTAATGGTCCAATTTTATCCCTCGTTATCCTTTTGCTATTAATATAGCTGTAGAAACCCTTTGGATTTACTTTCACCTTTCTTGCCAAAGCAACCTCATATCTTCTTTTAGCCTTCCTAATTTCTTTCTTAAGATTTGTTTTACATTCTTTATACTCCTCTAGCACCTCATTTACTCCATGCCTCCTATAATTATTGTAGATATCTCTCTTTTTTCGAAACAAGTGTCCAATTTCCCTTGAAAACCATGGCTCTTCCAATTTTTACCATTTCCTTTCAACCTAACAGGGACATAAAGATTCTGTACTCTTACAATTTCCCCTTTACATGTCCTCCATTTCTCTTCTACATCCTTCCCATGAAACAAAGTGTCCCAATTCACTCCTTTAAAATCCTTACGCATTCCTTCAAAGTTAGCCTTTCTTCAATCAAAAATCTCCACCCTAGGTCCAGTTCTGACTCTCTCCTTAATGATATTGAAACTAATGGTATTGTGATCACTGGTCCCGAAGTGCTCACCAACGCATACCTCCGTCACCTGACCTGCCTCATTTCCTAACAGGAGGTCCAGCACTGCCCCTTCTCTGGTCGATACCTCTATGTACTGCTGCAAAAAACTATCCTGCACACATTTTACAAACTCCAAACCATCCAGCCCATTTACAGAATGTGTTTCCCAGTCTATTTTTGGAAAATTGAAATCTCCCACAATCACTACCTTGTGCTTACTACTAACATCTGCTATCTCCTTACATATTTGCTCTTCCAATTCTCGCTCCCCATTTGGCGGTCTATAGTACACCCCTAAAAGTGTTGCTACACCATTCCCACTTCTCAGTTCCACCCAAATAGCCTCCCTAGACGAGCCCTCTAATCTATCCTGCCAAAGCACTGCTGTAATATCTTCTCTGACAAGCAATGCTTGTCAGAGAAGATATTACAATGCCTCCCCCTCTGGTCCCTCCAATTCTATCACATCTGAAGCAATGAAATCCTGGAATATTTAGTTTCCAATCACAGCCCTCCTGCAACCATGTTTCACTGATTGCCACAACATCATATTTCCAGTTGTCAATCCAGGCTCTAAGTTCATCCACCTTACTTACAATGCTCCTAGCATTAAAATATACACATTTTAGAAACCCACCATCCCTTATTCTCTGTCTGTTATCTTTTTCATCTTTCTCGCCTACATTTTGGGTCCGAGTGCTTCCCTTCTCTGCCTCTTGCCCCACACCCTGACCCCTAGCCCCCTCTACCCGAGTCCCTCCCCCTAGCCTTTCTAGTTTAAAGTCTCCCCAGTAGCCTTTGCAAATCTCCCTGCCAGGATATTGGTCCCCCTCGGGTTCAAGTGAACCCGTCCTTTGTGTACAGATCATGCCTTCCCCAAAAGAAGTCCCAATGATCAAGAAACTTGAATCCCTGCCCACTGCACCAGTCCCTCAGCCACGCATTTATCCTCCACCTCATTTCATTCCTACTCTCACTGTCACGCGGCACAGGCAGTCCTGAAATCGTTACCCTTTTGGTCCTTCTCCTTAACTTTCCCCCCAACTCCCTAAATTCTCCCTTCAGGACCTCATCACTTTTTCTGCCTATGTCATTGGTACCTATGTGTACCACAACATCAGGCTCCTCTCCCTCCCTTATCAGAATCTTTTGGACACGTTCTGACACATGCGAGACCCTGGCACCAGGGAGGCAAACTACCATCCGGGTCTCCCGACTGCGTCCACAGAATCGCCTATCCGACCCCCTAACTATAGAGTCCCCTATTACAATTGCCCTCCTCTTTTTGCTACCCTTCTGAGCATCAGGGCCGGTCTCTGTGCCGGAGGCCCGGCCGCTGTTGCTGCCCCCAGCTAGGCTGTCCCCTCCAATCGTACTCAAACCTGAGTACCTATTTTCCAGGGGAACGGTCACAGGGGTACTCTCTAGCCCCTGCCTCTGCCCCTTGCCCTTCCTAACCATGACCCACTTGTCTGCCTCCTGTGGTCTGGGAGTGACTACCTCCCTGTAGCTCCTCTCTATGACCTCCTCACTCTCCCTCCTCTCCCTCCCTGATCGAGCTGCTGCTCCAGGTTCCTAACACAGTCCTTTAGGAGCCCCATCTCGACACACCTGGCGCAGATGTGGACGTCTGGAGGGCTATCAGATTCCCTGACCTCCCACATCTGACATCCAGAACAGTACACTGCTCTGGCCTTCATACTCCCCCCTTACACAGGATACAATATCAACACAATATACAATCACTACCAACTGCTGAAATCTGATTGTAAATCAGCTGTTTACCCTGGTCCACTTCCCTCCAATCAGCGGCTTCCTCAAAAAAACCCACTTCTCCAAATGGAACGTAATGGATTTAGGTAAAAACAAGCCCCACGCTTGATTTGAAACCTTACCGGTCGGGTGTCGCTCCTCCCCCTCCTTCTCTTCCAATGGCTCCTGTGGGCCTCTGAAAAAAAAAAACAAGCCCCGCGCTTGATTTTAAACCTTACCGGTCGGGTGTCGCTCCTCCCTGTCCTTCTCTTCCAACGGCTCCTGTGGGCCTCTGAAAAAAACAAGCCCCACGCTTGATTTTAAACCTTACCGGTCGGGTGTCGCTCCTCCCCCTCCTTCTCTTCCAACGGCTCCTGTGGGCCTCTGAAAAAAACAAGCCCCACGCTTGATTTTAAACCTTACCGGTCGGGTGTCGCTCCTCCCCCTCCTTCTCTTCCAACAGCTCCTGTGGACCTCTGAAAAAAACAAGCCCCGTGCTTGATTTTAAACTTTACAATTATGTAATTATGTAATTATGATATAAAATAAAGAAACAACATGATCATGAAACTGTGGCTAATTCAGAAATTCACAACATTTTGAGCAACAATGTGCCATTGCATGGATGGTCAAGAAAACAACCCAGTATTCATTACAGCCAACTACTGTATAATAGGTTTGGTAGATTCTCGGTAATTATTGGTGATCATTAATCAATCAATTAACTAATTAAGATTTTCCCATTAAGAATTAATTCCCCACAGGAAAAATAGGCGTTGGGCACTGAAGAAAGATTTGAAAATTGGTTTACTTAAACCCCATCTGCCATCAATGTAACCACTTATTAGAGGTGTTGAACAGAAGATAGGCCATTACACATGTATTTCAAAGACAAGAAGATAATTACAATATGGATTTACCAATGTAGAAACAAAGAATTGTAAATGCTGGTTTATATCACAAAGTTCCAGAGTAACTCAATGGGTTAGGCAGTTCCAGAGTAACTCAATGGGTTTTGCAGACTTGAAACGTCACTCATGCTTTTTCGCCAGAGATGCTGCCTGACACCCTTGGAGTTATTTCAGCACTTTGTGTCTATCTATGGATTTACCAATGATGTGCAGCAGGCAAACAGTTAAAATCAATCAATGCACTACAGAAGAACAGATGGATTTCAGTTAAAATACGCATTTGAAAGGTGTCACGTACAAGAACGGGTAATGATCCACAAAGATCTCTGAGAATGTGAAGAAATTACCAGCATGGAATTGGTAATGACTCAATCACAGGATAAACCAGTCTAGCTCAAGACCAAAGGACAACCAGAGGCTAAATAAGATGTAAACAAAGACACTGGCCATCTGCTGCAATGTGGCCAGCATTTCAACAAGATCCACAACGTCGACAACAGGAAGGAGAACTAACTTGGTTTGAGGTGTGAAGTTCTTGCTTGAGTTGTCAGAAGATATCCATCTTATGCTTTGGTTGACTTGATAAAACAATACCAATGATCAATTTTCTACCTGGGATCAATAAAGTTATATCGTATCGTATCATAAAGATATTCCATAATTGATGGAGAAAGGTGGACTTGGCAATGTAACATCCAATAGCCATCTACTAGCCCTAAACTCATACTCATAGCTATCTCCTGGCAGCCATTTCTTGTCATTCTCATTTCCGCTTGCCCCCAACTGATCCTTGCCTGATTATACACATTATTGAACACACATTAATGACCCCCACACCCCATACCTACTACCAAAGCAGCCAATTCCAGCCTCCATATGCCTTGCTGCAAGCCCTTAGACATAGGGTATCAGGGGTTATAGAAGATGGAAGAAGAATGGGGTTAGGTGGGAGAGATAGACATAGGCCATGATTGAATGGCAGAGTAGACTTAATGGGCCTGGCCTAATTCTGCTCCTATTACTTAAGACCTTACGACATTTATGACATTCCATGTCAGCCAACAACCACAGCCCTGATTATGTTTTTGCACCCCTCACCTGCAATGGGCAGGTGCTCTCAACCTGTATGGGAAGGTAGACGCTCCCGCCCCCACGAGTCTCGGGCAGATGGGGCTCGTCGGCCTGGGAAGGCAGTCCATTCAGGAGAGGGAAAACCTCCACTGCCTTGTAGCCATATCCAGTCATGGAAAAGGCTCCAGGAGTAAACCTCAAGAAAATCTGGAGTCGGAGTCCCTAAGGCAGTTTGTCGTTGTCTACAACCTTGCTCTGGCAGCTCCTGCGACAGCGCTGGTGCCAAACTGTAACGGCCCTGCTGTTCCTTTGCATTGATCAGCGATGTGGAGAGGGGGGACGTGCTGCATGGGCAACAGCCTGTCCTCACTTATATGACATCGCCCAGGCTTGCATCCGACCAGGATGCATCACCCATGGTCAGTCACTACTACGACTACCACTACTACTACTACCCCTCACTTCAAATAAAATGCTCTCACCTACCTCCTCAACTGGACCTGGTATTACCTGTTGTTCTTCATGACAGCTTCATGATGTTGAGCACAAAGGAAAGGGGTTTCTGTGTGCATGGCCTGTTATGGAGCAGATGTGCCCTGAATCCAATTATTCCTTAGTCTGTATTTTCCTTCCCATTGGAGTACATTTAAAAGCATCAATCGGATGCTAAGTTTGAGTATCTTATTTTAACCGAGTTTAAGAACTGTTTCGTCAGAAGCACAGGGATGCTGTGATGATTTAGCATGACACGGTAGTGTCATCATCTGGCTGGACCTGCATTATTGATGATGTATATGATGGCTCATTGCTATCCAAGTCTTATAACAATTGTGGAGACACCAGAAAGCACTTATGCCTCAGCGATGTATATCACACTCCTTTGGCCCACTAAACATGTAGCGTTTTTTATCACTAATGTCCAATTAACTTGCGAAATTGGGCAAAAATGTAAAAATAGACTTATGGCTATTTGTGCACAGAACCCTGTCATAAGAAAGGAATGTATGGTTCCAGTCGAGAGTCCTACACCCTTCTGCGCTTCCTCCAAAGTCTTTGAATCCTTCCTATAGTCATGATCATAGGATCATAAGCGATAGGAGCAGAATTAGGCCATTTGGACCATCAAGTCTACTCCGCCATTCAATCATGGCTGATCTATCTCTCCCTCCGAACCCCATTCTCCTGCCTTCTCCCCATAACCTCTGACACCTGTACTGATGAAGTATGGTGGTGGTGACGAGGAATGCACACAATACTATGAGTGCTAAACAAAGTTTCATATAGCTGCAACATATGTCAAACTTTTATACATAATGCCCTGACTACATTAAACTCCAGCTGCTATTTCTCCACCAAATTTTTTGCTCGAGAACTTTCTTCACTATCCGCAACTCTACCAATTTTCATTTTGGCTAATCAGACCACCTACATTTTAATCCAAATCATTTATTACAACAGACGTCCCAGCGCTGATCATCATAGTCTGCCCTGGTCACAAACCGTCAGACACAAAACACTCCTCCATCAGTCTAAAGAAGGGTTTCAACCCAAAACATCACTTATCCATGTTCTTCAGAGATGCTGTCTGACCTGCTGAGTTACTCCAGCACTTTGTGACCTTTTTGTGCATTAACCAGCACCTGCAGTTCTTTGTTTCTACCCCTCCACCACTATTCTCTGTCTTTCATGATGTATCCATTTTACCATTGTGCATGTGACTTAATCTTTAATCCCCACTAATAGGGTTCTTGTGAAATGCTTTACTAATGTCCACGTATAGAACATCCATAGCCTACCCTCATCAATCATCTTCATCCTTCCTTAAAAGACAATCAAATTTGTGAAACACAGCTACCCCTCCCCCCCACTTTGGCTATCCCCAGATGTCTTGGACCTCACCTGTGGCTGAAGAGCACACAAAGATCTCTGCCCTTGTTTCCACTAGAAATCTGGGATATATTCCATCAGGCCCTGATGGAACACTTTCTAATTTAGTTATATATCTTAATGTTTTCTTTGGGACACTCAACACTTCCTCCTTCTCAATATCAACATGCACTCAAACATCAACATGTTTTTCACTGACCCTCATGTCCTTTTCTTTGATGAATACCAATGCACAGTAGTCATGTCGGATCTTGCTCACTTCCTCTGGTTGCAAACATAAACAATTCTGGCCTCTTTCCATGCCTTTCCAGTTCTTCTTTCAAAAGCTTCTTGATAATACTCTACAGGGAAAGGTTCTTTTAAATTGTTAAATGATTCCATTCTATCCACCCTATTAAAGTGTCACTTCATCATCCTGGTGATGTATGCAGTGAATAACCTGATGAGCAAATGAGCCTCAGTTTTACCTTTGATGCTGTATACATGTTATAGACATTGTTTCAAGCTGATAGAATCTCTTGCCCAAAAGCCACCCTAAAAATGGCAAATGTAGTTCTAAAATAGTGAGATATTTAAAAAATAAAGGCTTTATTATAATTACCTAGAAACTGACCTATATAACAGGGTCTTAAATAAATGGACTATGAATCAATTATTTCCCATAAAGAAAACCGTTCAGTGTTGTCCAAACACCCAAGTCTTTATGATGGAAAAATGAACCTTTGAAGTACAAAACTGTCAAATAAATTTGGAATCATTTTGTAGACAATAAACTTTACCCATGCCTTCTCTCCAGAGATGCTACCTGTCCTGTTGAGTTACTCCAGGATTTTGTGCACATCTTTGATGTAAACCAGCATCTGCAGTTCTTTCCTATACATTTTTCTTCTTCTTCTTGAAATTGCTATGGAATACTTCCTGTCCATCTGATCAGCTAGAGAAGACTTTAAATGGTTATTTCAGCCGAAAGACAGTGCCTGCGACACTGCAACAGCTTCTTGCTAATGATCAACTAGTGTGACGGGATCTCTCTCATCCAATGAGAGGAAATATTAATGTCATATTTTAAAGTACAGAACACTACAGTTTTCAATAGTACTACATTCATTTTGTAAGGGACTGGACTGCCATCATAAATTATGTGATTAAGTCTCTTAAACGGGGTTTGAAGTTGAAACCTTCTCACTCAGAGGTAAGAGTACCATCATTGAGCTAAAGTTGACACCTTGGGTTACGGATCCTCCCCAGGGAAGCCTGAAGCAATTCTGTGGTATAACACTTCATAAGAGTTGTGACATTTACAGCCAATGGCATCAATAAATGCTATAAAGGCAAGGCTTGCTTGCCAGTGACACTAATGTCACATAAATGAATAAAAAACAAGTACATTGTTTGTGGAAGAGCCTAGTTGCAAATCAATCACAGCAACCTTTGTAAATGTGAGCGTCATCAAGCACTGTTCCTGTGACAAATGTAGATATGTTTCATTCTGTTTACAGATTCTGATGTGGCAATATGACTGCAGTGTGCACAATGCCTGTGGTGTAGACTGGGATTTTCAGAAGAAAACCAATGTTAGCATTTGCTTAGAAAAAGGAGCAGCACAAGAACAAAAAAATTACCACGAAACAAAAAACTATATTTAAATAATTAAATGATTGTAAAAAGAGAATTCCTCACTGGGTTAAAAAAAAAACCTGCTTTCTACATGCAAACAGATTATAATCTAAACGAGAATGCCCAATTTAAATGGCTGACAATGGAAGCAGTGTTAATCAGGTGGAAATTTCAGAAAATCATGTGCGCATTGTCAAGATGTCATTTACAATCATAAATGTACAAACGGGATTCTGGGGTGACATGGAGCTGGAAGGGTTGTGAAGCAGAAAATAAGCATTTTAGGTCCCTACCCAAATTTCTAATTGGGTTCATTTTCTGGATTTATATTCAAAAAAATGGACAACTCTGATTGTAGAAACTATGCTTGGAGCATCAAACCCAATCAATTTTTTCTATCTTATCTTGACAGAAATAATATGTTTGTAAAAGTCTCATTTGTTTTAAAAAATCGTAGGGAAATGTGTCTGAATATAAATTTGGAAGTTATAATCTGTTCCTACCACTTATGTTACAAATTTACTACTTTACTATTTGACAAACACCCATTACATTACATTAGTCTAGTCCAGTAATTAAAACCAGAACTAGTGTCATGGCCAATTAATGTCCCCAGGTAGCATGCCCATTAGTTTTCCCATTAGTGAATTCAACAATACTAATGGGATTTCCACCATGGGATGTTAATTGGGCATGACACAGGAATTGGTTTTGTTCTTTGCACACCCTTGCTAATGATGAAATTAATGAGCATTTTATTGAATGCTATCTCATCAAAGTGTATCTAGCTAATTCACAGAACTCACTGCTGTATTATGAACACCATTTTATATCTGTGATGTTGCTGCATGTGTGCATCATCGAATTCACTGCCATATCATTAAACTTCCACTTGCAGCAAAATGCCGGGCCGGTTCACTTTTTTCTTCTGAAGCATTTGTGCTTGTTAGGTAATACTAAGAAATAATTCTGAAGCTATTTGTTTAAATTGACTATTTGAAACTTAAACTATTGTCAAGTGAGCTCAAAGGCAATTGCATTTTTAAATTGCGCACTTTAAATTGACCACCGAATAAACATTTCTTCCTATAATCCAAAATGACAGCACTGTTAGGTCTTCTACCATTTCAATAAAATATTCTGCATCAATTACACCACATTTTCTACATGATTTCATACAACTAATAGACAAAAAGGCAGTGGGCAGGAAACTGTAGAATGTCATTATAGGAGCTCACAAATATGTCCTGTGACAGAGACTAGTCTGGCAGACACAGAATTAATGTGGGAGAGAGAGGTCTGATGGTTGGAGGCTCTACAGAGCCCCCCATTGGGAGTGCCGGAGTGGAAATCATGGAGCATCAGTGAATTTGGTCTATTAGCCCCATTGAAAGCTGGGTGACTATTGGGAAATTAGGCAAACTGGCTATCATGCCAGGGAAAGCAGTCAAGGGTGGGTTGTTACAAAGAAAGCCCTAAGGGATAGGAGTCCAGAACTTTCCTTGGAATGGTCCAAGTCTAACACTTTCATCAGAAAATCTACATGTCCTCGGAGAGAATGAAGATCATTCTTCCAGGACAATGTATTAATGTGTTTTCATTCATGCTCCAAAAAGGAACATGGTTATTAATTATGTGAGTAGATGCCTGACTAATGCTCAGTAGATGCACAAGAGCAACTGATAGAATCATAGAGTCATAGAGTGATACAGTGTGGAAAGAGGCCCTTCGGCCCAAGTTACCCACCTGCATTTGGTCCATATCACTCCAAACTTGTCCTATCCATGTACTTGTCTCACTGCTTCTTAAATTTTGGGTTAGTCCCAGCCTCAACGACCTCCTCTGGCAACTTGTTCCATATACCCACCACCCTATGTGTGAAAAGGTTACCCCTCAGATTCTTATTGAATCTTTTCCCCTTCACCTTAAACCCATGTCGTCTGGTCTGCGATTCACCTGTTCTGGGCAAGAGACTCTGTGCATCTACCCAATCTATTCCTCGCATGAATTTATACATCCCTATAAGATCAAGAATGATGTTGATGTAATTATGTAAGGTCAAGATTGTTTCCGATGTTGGGGAACTCCAGAACAAGGGGTCACAGTTTAAGGATAAGGGGGAAGTCTTTTAGGACCGAGATGAGAAAATCATTTTTCACACAGAGAGTGGTGAATCTGTGGAATTCTCTGCCACAGAAGGTAGTTGAGGCCAGTTCATTAGCTATATTTAAGAGGGAATTAGATGTGGCCTTTGTGGCTAAAGGGATCAGGGGGTATGGAGAGAGGGCAGGAACGGAGTACTGATTTTGGATGATCAGCCATGATCATCCAACATAGAAAACGTTTTCTACGTTTTCTATGTCAAGAAGTGGTTGTGCTCATTTTTGGAATAATGCAAAAAATATGTAAATGTTGTCCAAAGTGCATTTTCAATTCCACGACACAAAAAGGGGTTGGACAGGCTAGATGCAGGAAGATTGTTCCCGATGTTGGGGAAGTCCAGGACAAGGGGTC
This sequence comes from Okamejei kenojei, assembly GCA_035221665.1. NCBI lineage: Eukaryota > Metazoa > Chordata > Chondrichthyes > Rajiformes > Rajidae > Okamejei > Okamejei kenojei. Next base: position 72,011,624 of record CM069138.1, on the reverse strand, counting down.
ACAGCTTAAGGATAAGGGGGAAATCCTTTAAGACCGAGATGAGAAAGACTTTTTTCACACAGAGAGTGGTGAGTCTCTGGAACTCTCTGCCACAGAGGGTAGTTGAGGCCAGTTCATTGGCTATATTTAAGAGTGAGTTGGATGTGGCCCTTGTGGCTAAGGGGATCAGAGGGTATGGAGAGAAGGCAGGTACGGGATACTGAGTTGGATGATCAGCCATGATCATATTGAATGGCGGTGCAGGCTCGAAGGGCTGAATGGCCTACTCCTGCACCTAATTTCTATGTTTCTATGTTTCTAAAAAGAAAAAAGAAAACAGAACCAGGAGTAGACCATCAGGCCCTTTGAGCCTGCCACGCCATTCATCGTGACCATGGCAGATCAATGCTGGTCTCATCTCCTCTCTGTGACAGTTCCCCATCACCCTTCAATGGGAATATCAGAGTATCCATCAGAGAACTGGATCTTAAGGAGATGGCTGCAGTGGTCTCCACTACCATAGAAGCAGAAATTCCAGATATTCATTACCATCTGAGAGAAAATTGTCCACGTATCTAAGTTCTAAATGACCAACCCCTCACGTTGAAGTTAGTTTCCCTTATTAATGATACTCCCACTGGTGAAAAGAAAGCACCCAATATTGACCCTGTCAAGCCCCCTTAGGATCTTATATATTTGAATAAGGTCACAGTTCATTCTTCTAAACTCAAAGAAGAACAGACTCAAACTCATAGAAGAACAGACTCAAACTGTTTTGGCTATTGACAGGACAAAGCTCTCATCCCTGGAATTAGATTAGTGAATCTTCTTTGCACTGCTTCCAATGCCACTATATCCTTTTATTAGGTAAGGGGGCCAGAACAGTACACAATATTCTGGGCCTAATGAATGTACTACTGTAAACAAACCCCTTTTTAAACTCCAACCCTTTCACAATAAAGACCAAAACGTTATTTGCTTTCTTAATTACTTGTTTGACATGCCTGCAAACTACTTAGGGGTGGCATGGTGGCGCAAAGGTAAAGTTGCTGCCTTAGAGCGCCAGTGACTGGGGTTTGATCCTGACTGCGGATGCTGTCTGTATGGAGTTTTTATGTTCTCCCCGTGACCGCGTGGGATTTCCCCGGGTCCTCCAGTTTTATCAGTCGGTCAAAGCGCCTGCTCCCATGTGGTATCTCTAAACTAAACTAAAATGTTTCTAATTCATGCATGAGAACACCTAATGGGCCTGTCCCACGTCGGCAACATTTTAGGCGACTACAGGAGACTATGCGGTCGCCACATGGTGGCCAATGTTCGCCGGGGTGTTGCCTGTATGGTCGTGAGTAGTCTCCTCAGTCGCCCAAAGAGTCGTAGCGTCTTTCTGGTCGGCGAAAAATTTTCAAAATGTTGACAATTTTTCGCCGACAATGGCGATCTTCGGTTTGACGCCAAATGAGTCTAGCTTGGCGTAGGTGCTGTCGTAGGTTGTCAGCAGGTTAATGTAGGCAGTCGCCAGGATGTCGTCGGTTGTCGACAAGATGGCGTAGGTTGTCGACAGGTGACGTAGGTTGTCGCCGGTGCTGACTGGTGAATTTCAATGTCGTATTCACCAGCAATCGCCTAAAAAATCGCCTGTGGGACAGGCCCATTAATCCAGTCGCCAGTTTTTCATCGACCTGCAACGGCTATGACAGTCGCCAGCAGTCGCAAAAAAAACACCCAAGTGGGACAGGCCCATAAATCCTTCTGAACTTGACTCATTCATAATCTCTCCTAATCTAGATACTAATCTGCATTTTGACCTCGCATTAAACTCTATTTGCCAGATTTTCTCCCAATTAATCAATTTATCTATAAAGAAGGCATATGGAATGCCTGCCTTTATTGCTAGGAGCATTGAATATGTCAGGAAGTCATGATGCAGCTCCATATGAATTTGGCAGGGCTGCATTTGGACCATTCCCCAATCCCTCCCTCACCTCGGTCGCCCCATTACAGTAAAGATGTTGAACTCCCTCCCTCCAGAGAGGATCTCCGTTACTAGAATCTTATATCCCTGCTACAGGATCTCGAGATTGTTTGATCTTGAATGTGGGAGGTTGAGGCGAGATTTGATAGAGTATACAGAAACATCAGGCCTCGGATCGGCCCGGAAACACCAGCAGCTATGGCCGCATAGCAATTAGGTTGGGGGGCGTGGTGGGGAGAGCTAATGGAAAAAGACTAAGGGAAGACCATGGGGGAGAGGGTCCCTGTCATCACAGGAGGCTTGTCCCCCAAAGCAATAGCACCACTCACCCAGAGCCCCCAACTGCAGCTGACGGGACGTTCCCCTCATGGCGGTGCCTGGACACTCTCTCCCCCTCCGGGATCAGATTCACCCTCCGCTTTCTTTTTTCCCCCTCTCCTCCTCCAATCCCTCCCTCAGCTTTCTCTCCCTCTCCTTTCCCCTACCCTCAGTCACTCCCTCCCTCCCTTCATAAAGACGCGATGGTGCAGGGAGGGGCGGACCGTCCCACTAAGAGACTAATCCGCACCTGCTGACTATCACCTCCCCTGCCGGTTTTTAAGATTTTTACACCTCGCTTACTTTTACAATATACCACTGATCGGAACAAAACTTGTTGCACTCGTGGCACAGGAGAACGGTGAGCGAGCTGGCAAAAAATCGTAGCGCTATCACATACGGTCTTTGCACGAATAGAAAAACTGCGCAAACCGGAAGAGCACAAGATTGGGGATTTAGTCATGTATATAAGTACAGGGCAATTTTTTTTTTTACACACACGGTGGTGGGGGTCAGATACAACAGTGGTAATTTATGTATGTGCCAGGGATGTGGTGGAGCCAGATAGAACAGTGGCATTTATGAGGCTTTTAGCTAGGTACATAGAAGTGCAGGGAATAGAAGGTTATGGATGTGTAGGAAGGAACTGCAGATGCTGGTTTAAATTGAAGATACTGTAGACACAAAATGCTGGAGTAACTCAGCGGGACAGGCAGCATCTTTGGAGCGAAGGAATGGGTGACGTTTCAGGTCGGGTTGAAGAAGGGTCTCGAACCGAATCGTCACCCATACCTTCAATCCAGTGATGCTGCCTGTCCCACTGAGTTACTCCAGCATTCTGTGTCTCTAGAAGGTTATGGATCTTGTGCAGACAGATGAGATCAGTGCAGGCACAAACATTGTGGGCCAAAGAGTATGTTCCTGTGCTGTTCTGTTCTATGTCCCATTGCAGAATCACTGTGTCATCATCACAACATACCATTCTAAGTATTTGTTATATCATCAGCAAACTTGGAAACCTGATATTGCATTTTTCCCTTTAGGTCATTAATGCAAATAAAAAATAACTGAGGACCATGAAATGATCCCTGGAGTATTCCACTGGTCACACCCCCAAGGCCTGAAAAAGACCCATTTAATCCAGCTCTTTGCTTTCTGTTACAGACAGTTGTCAATCCATGCCAATACTATTATTTCAATACCTTTGATTCTTAATTTGTGTGCTAGGCTCTTATCTGGCACCTTGTTAAATATCTTTTGGAAATCTAAATATACAACATCTACAGGTTCCTCTCCATCAACTCTCCTTATCACATCCTCAAAGAATTTGATCAATTTTGTCACACATGACTTACGGTTCAGAAGGCAATGGTGAGTCTTTAGTTTAGTTATGTGATACAGCATGGAAACAGGCCCTTCAGCCCACCGAGACAGCGCCAACCAGCGATCACTCATGCAAGCTCGATCCTACACACTAGGGACAATTTTACAGAAGCCAATTAAGCTACAAACCTGCACCTCTGTGGAATGTAGAAAGTTTAAGTTGTTTCTTCTTTAACATAATTCAAGTCACTTTTGCATTCCCGTACAGTGATGCCAGAGTCTGTAAAAATATAACAAGTGCATTATTCATTCAGTAAAAAGCATTTTATGAAATTTTATTTCTAGTGAATCACTGAGCTATTCTCTTGTTTCAAATATTTTTTTAAAAAGGATATCTGCTGATTATATATCACAGTGAGATTTATAAAACGTGAAATTTAATGTAAAGACCCACACATGTGCACAGAATCCTACGCATGTTTTTTTTTTGTCCACAGCAAAATAATTCTTATGGGATAATAATACTAATAATTCACATTGGCCCAAAGGTATAAAGAGGATATTAGCATTATATACATATGAATTAGAATATCTTAAAGACCAATCTATTTTAAAATTCCTTGAGATGTTTCACTGGTTTTACTAAATGAACCACATTTTTGTTTGATGCTTTTTTTGAAAATAAAGCAAAGATAAATCAAAGCCAGTTTGGAAGTTAAATTTTTAACACTATGCTGAATGTGACAAAGGACTACAATTGGAAAATTCTCGATTCTTCTCTAATGCTAATCAAATTGTAACAATATTATCCCAGGCCAGCATTCTGCCACTACTCCATTATTGTTTTGCTGCTGCTAAATTATTAAATCATGCCTTCTCTGATAATTTAATGCAGGCAAAAAAGAAATCTCTCTAAACCCTCTGCTTAATTATTGACTGACAAGTACCTGTGGATCAAAAAGGTAGAAAGGACACCCATTCATATCTGTAACACATTATACTCATCCTGGTTTCTCACAGAAACAGCAGTGAGATTCAAACGATCATGCTGATTGATTTGAAGCTGATTTTACATATATTAGAAGGAAACAATTCAATTCAATCATTTGCATTATCTTTTCATTCTAAAAGCGAAGGCAATTAATAAACATTAGTAAAGTGGCCCAAATGCCCAACAGTTCTAAATTGTGCTCCTGAGCGTATTGGAAGTAAGATAATATCCTCATTAAAGTGTATTTCATGTTTCTATTATTTCAGTGATTTTCTACCCTTATTTTCATAATTATAGTTTCCAAATAAAAATTCAGGATATGTAGTTTTATGCTTTATTTATTTATTAAACTAATGCAATAGAAATTACAAAACATAAAACTACATGTTTTGCATTTTAATCTCTGATATATACTTTGCACAAACCATGCAGTTTCCATAACCTATATTCCTGTTGCTTTTTTGGATGTTTGTATTTAACATCTTTTTCACTTCCCAGCTACTTTTATTATTTGCCTTCTATTCATTCAATGAATATTGCTACAAAATATTGATTTTCCTACTCCGGGTAAAATACTCTGCATCTACCCCATCTATCCCCTCATGATCATACACACCCCTATAAGATTATTTCTCATCCTCCTACACTCCAAAGAACCCAGTCCCAGCCTGCTCAACTTCTCCCTGTAGCTTCACACCCTTGAGTCCTGGCAACATTCTGGTAAATCTTCTCAGCACTCTTTCCATCTAAACAACACATATCCTATAACAGTGTAACCAAAACTGAATGCAATACTCCAAATGTGGCCTCACTAATGCCTTGTACCCAGTAACATAACATCCCAAATTGTATACTCAAAACCCTGAGTAATGCAAGGTAATGTGCTAAAAGCCTTCTGGTCTACTTAACTGCCTGTGATGCCACTTCCTATGTACCTGCACTCCTAGATACCTCTGCTCAACAACACTCCCCAGACCCCTGCCATTTCCTCTGAAGGTCCTGACCTAGTTCCCAAAATGCAACACCTCACATATATCTGCATTATACTCCATTAAACATTCCTCTGCCTACTTGCCCATATTGATCAATAACCTGCCGTAACCTTTGATAACCATCTTCACTCTCTGCAATCCCACTTTTGTGTCATCTGCAAATTTACTAATTATGCATTGTACATTCTCATTCAAATCATTGATATTGCCAAGTAAATTTCTTGATAAAATGGAGATGATATGCCAACTTCCATTATTCATCAGGCAGAGAGGAATTCTCCTTGTGATGGACACAAAATACTGGAGTAACTCAGCGCGACAGGAAGCATCTCTGGAGTGAAGGAATGGGTGACGTTTCGGGTCGAGACCCTTCTTCAGACTGTAGTTACTCCAGCATTTTGTGTCCATCTTCGGTTTAAACCAGCATCTGCAGTTTCTCTCTACACGAGTTCTCACTTCTAAAGATACATACTTTTATTCTGAGGCTGTGTCTTCTGGTGCTAGACTCTCCCACTACTGGAAGCATCCTCTCCACATCCACTCCATCTCCACCTTTCATTATTCAGTAAGTTCCAATGAGATTTCCCCCTCATCTTTGCAAACTCCAGCGAGTACAGGCCCAGAGCCATCAAATGCTCCTCCTACGTTAACCCAATCATCCCTGGGACCATTCTTGTAAACCTCCTCAAGACCCTCTCCAATGCTAGCTCATCCTTCCTCAGATATGGGGCACAAAACTGCTCACAACATTCCAAATGTAGCCTCACCAGCGCCTACGCATTACATCCTTGCTTTTATTTTCTGGTCTTCTCGAAATGAATGCTAGCATTGAATTTGTCTTCCTTACCATTGATTCAACCTGAAAAAGAACCTTTTGGCAATCCTGCAACAGCATTGCCCTATGCACACCTGATTTCTGAATCCTCTCCCCTTTTAGAAAATAGTCGACATCTTTATTCCTATTACCAAAGTGGATGATCGCACAATTTGCTACATTGTATTCCATTTGCCACTTCTTTGCCCATTACTCCAACCTGTGCAAGTCCTTCTACAGACTCCCTGCTTCCTCAACACCATCTGCCCCTCCACCTATCTTTGTATCATCTGCAATCAATGCCATCATCCAGATCATTAACATATAATGTGCAAAGCAGCGGACCCAACACTGACCCCTACGGAACGCCACTAGTCGTGGCAGCCAACCAGAAAATACATCCTTTATTCCCACTCTTTGCCTTCTATCAATGAGCCAATTTTCTATCCATGCTGGCGTCTTGCCTCCAGTACCATTGGGTATCTTGTTTAGCAGCCTCACGAGTGGTACTTTATCAAAGTCCTTCTTAAAATCGAAGTAAACAACATCCATTGACTCTCCTATGTCTGTTGCATGTGTTACTTCATCAGAAAGGATGTTCTCCTGTCCAAGTTTCACCAAGGATGCTGCCTGACCCACTACATTATTCCAGCATTTTGTGACTTATTTTTGTAAACCACAATCTACAGTTCATTGTTTCCAAAACTGCACTTGATTGGATTAAATTCCCACAATAAAACATGAAAGGAGTAAAACTATATGAACAAACCATACCAACCTAAGTACCTAAAGGTCACGACAAGTCAAATCTGCAAATTCCCTCATTTGGACATAAGGCAGCATCTGAGTAAACTGGAAGAGTAGTCCCACTACCATTCAAGCAGTCCTGGTATAATGAAACCAGCATCATATTAACTTTGAGCCCATAATCCTTCATCGCACCACTACTGTCAGGACAGAAGCTTTCAAGAGAATAGCCCTGAAAGCCTGCAACATAGATTGCAGTTCCCACACGTCTCATAACATCAACCAAACATAGTATGAAAACCTATTGATTACAACAGACTATTCCACTCAGTTGATGAATCAGTACTCTTCCATTTTGCAGATCACTGGGAAGAAACACAAAGGCACAGCAAGGCCATCCAACAAATTCTGGATGGAAACTTCAGTATCCATCACCAAAAGTGGCGCATTTGTACTCAAAGTGACCACCAAGCAGTACTTAAGGAAATCCTGTACTCAGATTAAGGACATGCCGTTATCTGGTGAGAAGCTTTCCTCTTGATGAACAGATTTGGCAATGTAATGTTAGAAATTCAGTATCTGAGTGCATTATCATTATTAGCATCAGAGTTATATTCTTCCACACAAAATCTGAGTTTGTTATAAACATTGTCTGCCATTAATATTAAGTGAAGGCTAATTCTATATCAATGTAAAGTAATGGAGGACATGCAAGGAGCCGAAACAAAACACAGATACAAAGTGCTGTGGTAACTCAGCGGGTCAGGCAACATCTCTGGAGAATATGGATAGGTGATGTTTTGGGTCGGGACCCTTCTTCACAAAGACTTTCGTTTGAAGAAGGATCCCGACCCAAAACATTACCTATCCATTTTCTTCACAGATGTTGCCTGGCCCCTTGAGTTACTGCAGCACCGGGTGTCTTATTTTTGCAAATCAGCATCTGCAGTTCCTTGCTTCTCCATTTTTCCAGAAGGTACACCATGCAGAATATAGTTAACTGCATTGTAGTGCACCAGTTCCATAGACAAAGTCCAATGTCCGCAATGGAATAGAAGTGCATTGGACAGCATCCTAGCTTATGGAAGGACTGTTCAGAAACCTTATCATAGAGGAGAAGAAGACGTTCCTGAATCTGGAGTGTCTCTTCGCTCCCACTTGCCCAATGGGAGTGGAGAGACAAAGGAATGTCCAGGGTGGGACAAGTCATTGATCATAAGTAGACACAAAATTCTGGAGTAACTCAGCGGGACAGGCAGCATCTCTGGAGAGAAGGAATGGGTGACATTTTGGGTCCAGACCCTTCTTCAGAGTGATGTCAGCAGAGTGGGCGGAACAGTTAGAATGTAGTCGGAGACAATGAGACTGGTGGGAGAACTGGGAAGGGGAGGGAATGGAGAGAGAGGGAAAGCAAGGGCTATTTGAAGTTAGAGAAGTCAATGTTCATACCGCTGGGGTGTAAGCTGCCCAAGCAAAATATGAGGTGCTGTTCCTCCAGTGGCCTCCTCCATTGCCTCACTCTGACAATGGAGGAGACCCAGGACAGAAAGGTCAGTTTGGGAATGGGAGGGGGAATTAAAGTGCTGAGCAACCAGGAGATCAGGTAGGTTAAGGCAGACTGAGCGGAGGTGTTCTTCGAAACAATCACCGTGCCTGCGCTTGGTCTCGCCGATGTACAGAAGTTGACACCTGAGAGAGAGAGAGAGAGAGAGGTGAGAGAGAGAGAGAGAGAGAGAGAGCGCGCGCCAGGGCCCGAGGGCTGAGGGAGAGGTGGGAATGGGTGGAGACAGCAAGGGTTAACAGAATTGACAAAATTCAATGTTCAAGCCCAAAGGATGCAGACTCCCAAGCAGAATATGAGGTGCTGTTCCTCCAACTTGCGGTGTTGCTCACTCTGGCCGTGGAGGAGGCCCAGGACCGAGAGGTCGGATGTGGAATGGGAGGGGGAGTTGAAGGGCTGAGCCACCGGGAGATGGTGGTGGTGGTGATGTTTTGGGCCGGGACCCTTCTTCACAAAGACTTTCGTTTGAAGAAGGATCCCGACCCAAAACATTACCTATCCATTTTCTTCACAGATGTTGCCTGTGTGTGGGTGCAGGAGGTGACACCAAAGCAGTCATCGATGTAATAGAGGTAGAGGTCGGGGATGCAAGAAATGCTACACTTGTCCCTTCGCCTCCCCCCTCCACTCCTTTCAGGGACCCAAGCAGTCCTTCCAGGTCCGACAGAGGTTCACCTGCACCTTCTCCAACCTCATCTACAGCATCCGCTGCTCCAGGTGCCATATGATCTATATCGGTGAGACCGTCCTTTGCCAGAGCTAGGCTGGGATCATTCTCTGCTCTCATCTCTCTCTTTCTGTGTGTGCATTAGCAGGGGGAAGAGCGGTCTACCTCGCTGGAGCACAAGACCTCTGCCGCCTGCCCCTTGCAGCCATCAACTTGTTTGTTCCTTTTGTGCGCCTCATCTGCCCTGCTCCCATCCCAGCGCTGCCCCAGCTCTCTGCCTCATTCTCTTGGAAATGTCGCTTCCGCCGCTGTAACGAGGAGGGGTCCGGCTGGCTGGCTTGGTGGGTGGGTGGGTGGGCAGGGAGGGGGAGTGGGTACAAACCACCAAATCCATTCTCAAAAGTCGGGCAGAGCCGTGTAGAACTCACGTTTCTCTCTGCTTCACATACGTGGGAATTCCCTCAGTATGGTCACTCAGCGGGCAGGCAGCATCTCTGGAGAGAAGGAATGGGTGAAGGGATGACGTTTAAAATTTAAATCATGGGCAAACCATCTTGCCCCAGGCTGCTTTACATTATTTATTGTGTTGAGTTGTTTGTGAGGCTGGGACTTCTCTGAGGGTCGCCACCCTATAGTGGAGACATATGCGTGTGCCTTAGATCCTGTAAGCTGGCCTCATGGCAGGAAGGTCGAGGGGGAGGTCCCTGACAAAGCGCGGCCCAAGAAGATGACCTCAGTGGAACTGGCCGAGGATGGTGTTTGGCCGGCGGCTGAGAAGGTGGAAGAAGGCTGCAGCAGGGAGAGACTCCCAACTGTGGTGGAGCCCATATCATTGGACCCGGGACTGTCAGTGAATGTTGTTCGAAAAGTGTTACCAATCTGTTTTGTTGGAGATGGTCATTGCCTGATAATAGAATTACAGAGTCAAACAGCACAGAACCATCGCTTCACATCCTTTTTACCCATCCGCACTAATCGCATTTGCTCAAATTAGGTCCTTATCCTTTCCCTGCCTTGTCTATTTAAATACTTTAGAGAATACAGCGCGGAAACAGGTCCTTTAGCCCACCGGGTCTGTGCCGACCAACGATCCCTGCACATTAACACCATCCTACCCACACTAGGGACAACTTTTACAAGCCAATTAACCTGCAAACCGGAACATCTTTGGAGTGTGGGAGGAAGCCGAAGATCTCGGAGAAAACCCACGCAGGTCACGGGGAGACATACACACAAAGTCATTCACATCAAGATCCTTTTTGTTTTGATGCTCGTTTATTGAGCTGATGAAACTGCAATGTTACAGTTCAATCACAATCACAGGAAGCACAGAACACATTGTGAGCTTTCCAAACCTTGGTGCAACAAACAATGTGAAATCAAGAGGGTAATACAGAGAGTGACAGTAATAATTCCAATCAGCACAATCTAAATCAAGACAGGATAAGCCTCCACACAGGGACTTTCCCACAGTCCGTGTCTGCCCATCACCACCACCCCCGTGCCCCTGACGCTTTCTGTGAGTGTCAGAGAGATGGCACCAAATGCCCTGGACACCACTCTGTACTGCTGCACCTTTTAACTGGGATGCCCAACTGTTCCCGGTGGGATTTGAGGAAGGGCTCCAGCAGAATGGACGAGGAGGGGAGTCAGGTTAAAGAGGGCGGACTTGTCTGTTCTGAGCAGTCCCTGGGCTTCAGTCAAGGGTCAGTGTGTGGGGCAGTGCCCTGGAGTTACATCCTTTAGACATCCACCATGGTTCCCCGCTCCCCGTCCCTCTCTCAATATGTGACGGAGAATGGCCGAGAATATCACTGATTTCGCATCCAATCCTGTAAAATGTGAAGAGTTAAGATTGTCATATGTCAGTTTAAAGTTGCAGCTCTACCATCTGAGATGGAGCACAAAGACGCAGCAGAAATTTGGAAACGTCATCCCGTCCCCCATTCCTTCTCTCCAGAGATGCTGCCTGCCCGCTGAGTTAAAGAGTTCCCACGGTAGACTCACGAGTCACTAAGGTAAACGCACGGGCCACTACGTTATTACAACGAGTTTAAATGTTTCCATTTTTAACTTGAACAGTAAATTTGTCTCGTGGAAAATATCAAACGTTTGATATTTTTCACGAGTTAACAAGTTTCACGGGTACCTGCCGTTAGCGCCACGAGTCGATAAGTTGCTCGCGCGAGTTCCGACGTTCCCGCTACGTTGATTGTACGTGATCACCACGAGTGAAAACTCGGGGTCACTCGTGGGTCAACTTGCACCGTGAGACAGGGGTTTTACTCTGACAAACTCTTACAGTGAAAATGCATTACTCGCATCTACCTGACAATAGGTAATACTGCTCAAAAATGTCTTGTCCACTAAAAGAAGACAAAATTCAATTCAACTATTTATCATCCCATCAGTCTTGTAACAATCATCAGCAAAATGATGGTAGATATTTTTGGCAATAATAATCATATTTATACTTTATTAGCCAAGTATGTTTTGCAACATACGAGCAATAGAATCAATTCAACAAAACAGTTTATTCAGGGCTACTTATCTCCAGAAATATAACATTGATTCAAACATGTACATAAGAATTGAATACCAAAGGTGATATAAGATACAAGACTGCCTTGATGTCAACTTAAAATTTGACCAATATTTGACACAAGAAGCCTTATTAAAATTAAAATCAATGGAAATCAATTAGAAAAATCTTCACTGCTTGAAGATATACCTAGAGCATAGGAATATGTTGATAGTTGTGCGAGGCCAGTTATCTGATCCCAGGACTTTTCTGTTGTGCTATGCAAAGAAAGAATTTCATTGTCCTGTCAGGGACACATGACAATAAACTCTTTTGACTTTGACTAATGTAGGAAGTTTTCAGAACGCTGTCCAAGGATCAGCCATACACTATTTACCTGGTTCTTCATTATTCGGTTCAAGCTGGTGTTTATTGTTTATTGATCATTGCACAATGTTCATTTCCATTTGTGATTCCTCAGATAATTAAGTCAATGCACTAATATCCAAACAACATTAAAGCATGGGTTGACAACATTTCCTCCACAAAAGTGCCAAGTAATGACCATCACCAACAAGAAAGAGTATACTTTAATCTGAATTTTTACGGAACACCCTCACTAAATCCCTCACCATCAACACTGTGGTTATCATTGGGCTGTTGACTGAATTATGGGGAAAGGACACAAAGTACTTGAATAACTCAGCATCTCCGGAGAACACGGATAGGTAACATTTCTGGTTGAGACCTTTCCTCAAATTCCATCGACAGATGCTGTCTGACCCTTTGAATTACTCCAGCACTTTGTGTGTTTGCCCCCCAATTACTCTAAGCTATTCCACAGGTGAAAAAAAAATCAAAAACATGAATAAGGCATCATCACATTCCTAAAGCATTTGAAATTCACCAGTGAAGACCATCAAACAAAGACTGCTTGGTTGACTGCTGTATCCCATTTTGAGAAATAAACCTCTGTGAACACATCTTAGTCTTGAGAAGACACACCATACAAAGAGTAGTTAAATTGACAGGTTTCATCAGAATAGTTTGTGATATGTTGAGCTTAGGAAGTTGAGGAGGTGATCCCATTAAAGTAATTGAAACAATGAAAGGATTTTATACTGTGAATGCAGTGAAATTATTTCCTCTATTAAGGGAAGTGAAGGCAAAAGGGGAACCAATTTGTGCAAAATAATAAAGAAATATATGGCCAAATTTGTTTTAAATCTTATTTGAAAGATAAACATTGGTCAGTCACTCAGGTAGCTTCCTTTTCAAATTTGGAAAGTCATTGGTGAATAATTTAGGGTCTACTGAGAAAGCAGGCACATACAGAGGAAGAATATGAAAGCAGATAGATGAATCTGAGGTACACATTCTGCATATTCTATTGTGCAGTAGAACCGACTTGAGGGGCCAAATGGAAAAGGCACACTTCTGTTCATGTGTGCTCCTGCATTAGGTCTTAAGGTTGAAATAATAATTTAAAGACAAACCACTATTTCTTGCTTTTAATCAATACTTCTTATTATAAGTAATATATTCACTTGGAACCAGGAAAGCACCATTTTATTTCACAGCCAGAGGTCGTCTTGACAAAACATATTATTTGGTCAGGTTACCAGTTGCTGAACAAATCATATCACACTGGTCCCAAATGATTATGCTGTATTTACCACCAGTGGTTCTGGCAGTTTTGGAGTTTCTGTTCAGTGGTGTCATCAACAAAAGAGTGTGTTGGCACAGTGCTCAAAGAAGGGAAAGAGATATACCATAATGATGATGGTCCAGTAAGAACAGATTTTGTTTTCATCTCAGCAAGCCTTATATAGTCGAAGCCTCTTAATGGGAACATCCCCATGGTGAACAGAACATTATCGTTATCCAACTGTTCCTATTAATCAAATACAGCGTGGGGACTCAATTGGTGCCTAAGCAAACACTCCCTTCAAAAATAAACGCTCCCGTTAAAATATGAACCCATAACTACTTGACCACAATTGATCGCATACTGATTGAAAACAAACCTGTTACACTGGTGTGCATGATTATAATGCAGTACTATATTAACTTGTCAGTTTCATACTCCATGCACATAAGTATTAGATCCTTTAGCATGCAATCCAAGAACAAATTCAACAATCCATTCTATAGCCGTTTCATTTCTCAGTGCTCTATACCTATTACATTTCTAATTTCACTCATTTAAAATTTAAATTATAATCATGATATTAGTAATAATTACCATTTTAATATAATAATATGATAACTAAGGTGTCCTCTTAACATATTTGTTAGTGGAGAAATCTAATTCATTAACAAAACTCCTAGGCAAACAAAGCAAATGTATTTTGAAAATTAACTATGTTATCTCTTTTAAGGCGGCTGTTATTAAGGCTTCTAAATAAAATAAATACCAAAACTCTTTTGTGTTTGGATGTTAATTTAAACTCAGCAGTTTATAAAGCAAAATAAAAATTCCCTAAATATATGTAACAGTTTCCATCAAGATAGAGGAAGTTAAAGGTTAATTAATATGGTTGCTATGGAAACATTTCGGGAGAATGCTTAGCAGTACCAGATGGCTGAAAACTTCATCATGAAATGACCAAGAATATTTGCACGACACTTCAGTGGATAGGGTTAGCTGATAACTTATTGCAATAACAAAGGTGATATTAATGCCACTCACTGTTATTTTTGGCCAAATCGGACAGCAAGGCACAGATGCATTTAAGCGAGGTACTCCAGATGTTGCTGATATATTTGTAATGTACATTGTATGAAAATAATATTAGTCTGTTGGCACCCCACTGACCACACAACCCCTCTGATTTAAATGCATTGAAGTGTAGTGTTTCCATGCCTACATCATGGATACTTGCAAAATCTGTCAAACTAAGTTGGGGCCTGACCATATTATTACATGTACATTTTAAATAGATGTATAAATTATTACTGAAAGTAACTTCCAGGCAGTGAAAGTCAATGATCATAAATTGGAGTAACAGAAAGCCTTTTCTCACATTATATTGCTTGCTGGTCAAAACACAAAGACACAACGAGTCAGGCAGCATTTGCGAAGGGAATGGATAGATGACATTTCGAGTTGTGACCCCTCTTCAGACTGATCAAAGGGGATTCAGAAGGGTCACAACTTGAAACATCGCCTGTCCATTCCCTTCACAGATGCTGCCTGATCGGTTGAGTTCTTCCAGCACTTTGTGGTTTGCCCAAAATTCCAGCATCTGTAGTTCTATTTGTCTCCACATCACTTTCTGAACTTAGTTAACATTAAATTCACTATTTTTGTTCACAGCCAAATAGGTGAATCCACTGACCTTCAACTTGAAATATTAGAGATAAAGAACTTGCTTAAAAGTTCAAACCAGTCAGTAGTGCTACATTTTCACAAGCTTGTTTTACTTGCCACCAAAATTCAATGGGGTTTAAATCCAAAGGCAAAATAGAATAGCTACTTGACTCGGCACTGAAATTTGACAACCAAGTCATTGCCATGGTAAAAGCTAGCTTCTTTCAGCTTCGGATGATAGCTAAAATAAAACAATTCCTCCAGTTTGATGACCTCGAAAAGATCATTCACACATTTATCTCCTCCCGCCTAGATTACTGCAACTCCCTCTACACTGGCCGCAGCCAATCTTCCCTGTCCCACCTGCAACCGGTCCAAAACACCGCAGCGGGACTCCTGACGGGCACCCGAAAAAGGGACCACATCACCCCGATCCTGGCCTCTCTCCACTGGCTCCAAGTGCAGTTCCGAATAAATTTCAAGATCCTCCATTATGTCTGCAAAGCCCTCAATGGGCTTGCCCCCACCTACATTAAAAGTCTGCTCACCCACCACACCACCTTCCAGGTCCCTCAGATCGGCCGACTTGGGGTTGCTGAACATCCCGCGGGCTAGGCATAAGCTCAGGGGCGACCGCGCCATTGCGGTTGCAGCTCCTAGACTGTGGAATAGCATCCTTCTTCCCATCAGAATTGCCCCCTCCATCGATTCCTTTAAGTCGAGACTAAAAACTAATCTCCACTCCCAAGCCTTTCTTGACGTCCTCTGAGCGAGGACTATATGTATGTAGTGATGTTTGTATTTAATCTATGAACCACTGTTGTTTGTTATACTATTCTTATATCAATGTAAAGCACTTTGGCCAACGAGAGTTGTTTTTTAGGTGTGCTATATAAATAAAAGTGACTTGACTTGACTAGATGACTGAATAGAGCACATTTAGTGAGAAGTTTCTAGCCTCTTTCCACAATCTCTAAATGTTCTATAGAGGGTATAGTGCTATTTCCATCTCAGAATAACCACAATTACCCACCAAAAATATAATGATATGTAAACATCAAGTTCTGATCCAAGGCATTATTAACTCAGCCTTTTTTCTGTTTTAGCTCAGAGGCCAAACTCTCAAAAAATACACCGATTATTGGTTAGAAATTACAGTTTTTACTTGTACTGATAGTGTGAGCAATGGAATAATGGATTGACCAACTGTTATACACTTATTTCCCTTTGCTGAGTTCAGATAGGTGCTTTTCCAAATCACTTGATTATGTTGTTAAATGTTCTTTGAAAAACATAGGAGGAGATAGAGTCTAAAACAAGCAGAATGGGAAATAAGGATAATTTTGAGGAAGAATCTAAAAAATCTGTTGTAGATGTTGAACTGCTTATGGAATTCTACAAATGTACATCTAAACAACCCACAATCTTACTGTTCTTCAAATTGAATAAACTTCCATCACAAATCCTGTTCAGTATACACCAAAATAATGAACTGATCTTCATTAAGGTAGACACAATGTTGGAGTAACTGAGCGGGACAGGCAGCATTTCTGGAGAGAAGGAATGGGTGACGTTTCTTCAGACTGATGTCAGGGGAGTGGGCAGGTCAGAGATAGAATGTAGTCGGAGACAGTAAGACTAGTGTGAGAACTGGGAAGGGGGAGGGGATGAAGAGAGAGGGAAAGCAAGGGCTATTTGAAGTTAGAGAAGTCAATGTTCATACCGCTGGGGTGTAAACTACCCAAGCAAAATATGAGGTGCTGTCCCTTCTCTCCAGAGATGCTGCCTGTCCTGCTGAGTTACTCCAGCATTTTATGTCAACCTTCGATTTAAACAGTATCTGCAGTTCTTTCCCACACATGATCTTCATTCAGGATACACAAAGCTGTATTTTACTCCAAATGTGCTAAAGCACTTTTAACTTTCTTTAACTTTAAACTTTAAAGCTGATCTGCAAGTGTGATCTGCAAGTATGCTTGCAGATCAGCTGGAAGATACACTTCTTTTTATCAAAACTGTAATGCATCATCTACTTGCCAAACATTGCTCAGCGATAACAGTGAGTATGAAACATTTGAACTACTAAACTACGAGGCCGGCTTGTGAAAATTCCCTTTGTACCGATTTTTCATGTTAAGTGAAAGCGTAAGAGTTGATTATTAAAATCACTCTTAGAATTCCATACAGTTCTTTCATTAGCATGATAACTAAAACAAACAGGACATTTTTGTTTTAATCTACTTACTACATAACCCAAATAACTTCAGTCATGTTTGCATTAATGCGGCATTAATCATGTTGTTGTGTATTAATGAGTTTTCAGGCTATGCTAATTACTGTCATAGATTCTGCAGCAGGCCATTAAATATACAAATTACCAAATTGAAGATCCGAGCCTTTTCATGATTAATCTTAAATGGGTAAAACTAATGATGTCTATAGAAAGTTTTCCTTTACTTTTAACTGATTTGGTGATTATGATTAAAATCAATCAATCTAATAAATGATAGACTGTAGTTTTATAAAAACTGGTTGATCTCCTGAGTGGTTGCTCACATACAGAGATGCAATTCTCATCCCAAAACTCTTTCCAGCCTGCATTTCTAACGTTATCCCTCTCCCTAATTTTATTCTTTTCCATTCTTCCATTTGCCCTATGCGTATCTTTATCTCTATTTGTGTCTGGTATTTTTTCTGTATGAATTGCTTTCACTTAAAGTTCATGTTCTCAATATACCAAACAGTTGGGAAAAGGCCATTTATTTCAGAAATATTAGTGTATTGGGTATGAAAAGGAGTCAATTCATTAAATATATTGATTATTCATTATGAAAGGACTTCGATAATGCTATTTAATTTACATTTATTATTGTTTTCTCAAGAAAATAATGACGCAGCTTTTATTTTTACAACTTGGCTCTTTTCTCAATTTAAACAAGCCACATGGGTGAATTTTAATCTTAACCGATGGGGTCATATCAGACAACGGACAATTTTATTTTCCATTAAAATCAAGAAAAGGCAAAATGAAGTGGGTTGTAAAAGATGATTCGTATTATATGAGGTATCCACTAGGTAGGCTGTGATAAAATTATCGTCAAAGCCAAATTGTATTCATTTACTTTGACTTTAAGCTAATAGATATATTATTCATTCTATTTCTTAGTTTAGTTTAGAGGCACACTGAGTCCACACCAACCAGCAATGCTGACACACCAATGCTATCGTACACACACTTGGGACAATTTACATTTATACCAAGCCAATTAACCTACAAACCTGTACATCTTTGGAGGAAACTGAAGATCTCAGAGAACACGGTCATGGGGAGAAGCTGCAAACTTCGTACAGACAGCACCCATCGCTGGTGCTGTGTGAAAGACACATCTTCTAGATGCGCTGGGACACATCCTCAGTGATGTGACCTGGGGTCATCGGGTGTTTCGGGTCTCACAACATCAGACACCCTCGCCCAGGCGACCCAGCCGGGGTTGATCAAGCCCCGACTTGCGTCCCAGCAGCAACCGCCCACGGATCAGCCCTCTTAATCCAAAGCCACCTAGTGGCTTTCTCTGCGGCTTCGCTTGCGGATTGAATGGCCCTCTTCTTTGCCAGCCCCGCAATGCCCAACTGGTTGAGGACTTTGCAGAGTGAGTGTCCTGCAAAGCCTCTACAGCCCACCTCTATGGGCTCATAGTATGTCTTCCAGCCTCTGTCCTGGCACATCTCCACCAGTTCCTGGTACTTTGCGCGCTTCCTCTCATTAGCCTCTTCAATACGCTCTTCCCAGGGCACTCTCAGTTCCAGAATGATCCGCTATTTTGTCACTTCGGAGGTGATGATCATGTCTGGCCAGAGTGATGTTGCTGTGTTGTGCTGTGGAAATGTCAGCTGTTTGCCCAGATCGACGTGCAGCTGCCAGTCAGTGGCTGTGTAGAGGAGGCCCATCCTTGTTTTTGGTTGTGGTCGGAGCTTCTCTCCAGCTTTGACAAAAGTGATTGATTTCTTTGGGGCGTGGTGGTGTTTGCTGTTACCGATGGCAGTGGCTATGCTCTCAGCAACCACCTTGAGCACCTGGTCATGGCGCCACCGATAGCAACCTTCCCCAAGGGACTTTGGGCAGCTGCTGAGGAGATGTTCTAATGATCCTCTTCCAGAACAAAGTGGGCAGGAAGGTGTCTCGCTCTTGCCCCAGACGTGGAGGTTTGCTGGGCTTGGTAGGGCATCGTAGACAGCTTGGACAAGGAACCGGACGCGCTGGAAGTCTGCCTGCATGATGTTTGACCAGGTAATCCTGCGCTGTGGTATGCTCTCCCACCTTGTCCACGCTCCCTGCTGCCTGAGCCCCACCGTCCTGCTCACACGCTCTTCCTCCACACCTGCTCGGACCTCTTCCTAGATTAGATGGTGTCTCTCCTTGCCTTGGGCCTTGCCAACCGGTGTCTTAGGGAAGTATCCCAAACCCGCTCTGCTAGTTGCCATGACTCCCACCAATGCCTTTTGCCTTAGGCATGACTCTGCCACCTCCACTGCTTTCTCTGCCCTCCATTTCCTCCCTGTTCTCACCTCAATGCCAGCCGATGACACCTTCTGGTCCCTGGAGTCCCTGTACTGCAGAGCTTCTCCTGTTCGCGCCACCATAAACTCTTCCGTGAGGCCACTGAATGGGAGCTGCAAGATGTTACTGGTCCCATACAGTGCTGCACTGTTGAGGCTGCGGGGAAGGCCAAGCCACCTGCGGAGAAAGCCGCTGATCTTCCTTTCGAGGGACTCAACTGTGGTCAATGGAACAGCATAAACCAGCAGAGGCCACAGGACTCGGGGCAGGATGGAATGCTGATAGATCCAGGCCTTGAATCTGCCTGGCAGACCTGACTTGGCAACTTTGGTGAGCCAGGCTTCAAGGTCTTAGATGGACTTTTGAATGGCGGCAGAGTCTTTCAGAGTTGCGTCAAAAACCTTCCCCAAGCTCTTGACAGGTTGCTCAGTGATGGAGGGAATGGCAGTTCCGGATAGTAAGAAGTGGAATCTGTCAGTCACCTTCCCCTTCTTCAGCACCATGGACCTTGACTTTGTTGGCTTGAAACTCATCCTTGCCCAGGTGATAAGTTTCTCAAGACCTTGTAGGATCCACCTACTTCCTGGGACCGATGTTGTGGTGATGGTAAGGTTGTCCATAAAAGCTCTAATTGGGGGCTGTCGCACACCAGACTTGGTTAGGGGGCCTCTGCATTCCACCTCAGCTGACTTGGCCACCATGTTCATGGCAAGAGCGAAAAGAATAACAGAAATAGTGCAGCCCGTTATTATTCCTTTTCCAAGCCGATGCCAGTCTGATGTTTCTGACCCAGAAGTCACCCTCAGCCTGAAATTATGGTAATAATCCAGGATCAGGACCTTCATCTTGCTGGGAACATGGTGTCGGTGTAGAGCAAGCTCAACCAGTTTGTGCGGTTATGGACCCATAGGCATTGGCGAGGTCCAACCACAGAACAACTAGGTCGCCTCTGTTTTCATGGGCTTCTCTAATGAGCTGTGTAACTACTCCAGTGTGCTCCACGCAGCCGGGAACTCCCGGATTCCAAGTAAGCACTGTAAGGCAGCAATTCCACCACTGCGTCACTGTGCTCCTCTCAAAAATTATCTTGTGTGACATGACGGTAGTTAGTTGTGAATTAGTTTGCCCAGAAACCCTAGATAAATTTGAATCATTTGTCCAGTAAAAGTCAAAAGTGGGGTATGGGCTGAGCCTGTTCACGGTCCAACCCTAGTCCCGTAATAGTAATGTTGAGATGCTCAGGAGGTTCCTGTGTCCATCTTCTGACAGTCACATGATAAATCATGGCACCCTGTAACAATCCTGCCACGTCCACTTGGCACCAGTTAATCCTGAATCATGAGCCTTTCAAATTACAAATGTAGGTAAGTGGAGTCTACCACTGGACTCTACTTACCTGCATGATGTAACGTGAAAGCAATCAATTTCTGAAAATCAAAAAGATTTGTGAACAATTGATAATGTTCCCTAAGCCCATCTACAATTCAAATTACCAATACAGCTCCTTAAATGCTTCAAACATTTCAACAATGACTAATTTTAAAGATTAAGCAAAAAAATTCAACACAAATCATCCCAGAAGTTAAATTATGTGGTCACTGAAAAGAGCAAAGGGGTCATGATTCAGGATTAACAGGTGTCAGTTGATTGAAATATTTGAATGTTATTCTTGTTGCTTGCTTATAATATGTGCTCCATGGATATAGTGTCAACCACTATGTTGATGGGATGCATGCATCAGCAGAGCATGCAAATCATATTAAAAAGCAAAATAAAGCCAGAAAGTGTTGAAACTATAAAGTGTCCGTGGAGCGAAAAATGTACCAAGTGTATAAGGTAAATGTCTGAAGAAGGGTCTTGACCCGAAACGTCGCCTATCTCCTTAGATGCTGCTGCACCCGCTGAGTTTCTCCAGCCTTTCGTGTACCCTATAAGGTAAATGACCTTTTATTAGAACTCAATTACTATATCCAACGGGTTTTGTTTTTATCCACAGACTTCACAATTTAGGCAACAGTTGAACAGCCTTCAGTTGACTTCAAATCCCCTGCACAAATCGATTGCTCTTACACGCAGGAATATCAATTATTATTACCCATATCACACATCTGAGCTATGCTTTTACAAAATTGTATTCCCTTCGTTTTGAGTGCCAGCAGGGTTAACAGGGGAATATTTTCTTGTATTCCCCTTTCTTGCGAACGCCTATGGACTTTACGTGTTAAAACAGCGGTAAATATAGTCTTATATTCCCCTGGTCTCACATCCGGGAACTTGGCAATGTGACGCTGCGTGGGAAATTTAGAATTTGTTCTCGACAAAACAAGCAAAATGGCAGCCTCCTGCGAGAAGAGGTTCGCGACTTTTGACAGAAGATTTTCCTCTAGATGTCTGATATGGGTAATAATAACAATATTGACTGTCCTCTTTCGGGGGATACGACATATATTGCCCTCACTAGATCCATATTGCCCTCGTCTTCGACTCGGGCAATATGAATCTACTTCAGGCAATATATGTCGTATCCCCCTCAAGGCCAGTCAATATTCTATTATTATTGGATTCTTGGGTATTTAGGAGACCAAGAAACAGGATAAGATGGAAGAAGAAAGAGGAACAAGGGTAAGTGGAAATGTTTCCCAAATATCCCAAAAAGTCAGATACTACTCGACAATGAAGCTGATTTTGTTCAGAAAGGTTTGCAGTTTTACATGAATGTGTTGGCAAGTTCAGAACGCATACATTTTGAAACCTCCTGAGAGATCCTCACTGGTATTTTTCCCACTGCGTCCAATGTTAATCTCCATATGGAGAGCTTGTAGCAAAGCAGTGACTTCCTGCAGTTTCCCAGCAACCACGCTGTGCTCTGAACCTTCTGCAGATTCTGTAACTCCATTAAGATCAGTAAAGAGGACCAGTTGTAAAGGAGTATGAAAGGTTTCATGATGGGAGGTGATGGGGAGAAGGATGTTAGGTTTAAAAGTCCAGGAGTAACGTGTCATTGGCCCTCTGTATCAAGCTGACATGGGCACCATGAAAGGAGTTCCTAAGAATCTTAGTTATTATTTCCTTGGCAGAAAGCAGTCCAAAGTTAAAGTCAAAAGGGAGAAGAGATATTTCAAATTATACCATTGTCCAATGAGGCACTGGGCCTGTACTCGCTGGAGTTTACAAGGATGAGGAGAGACCTCATCGAAACGTATCGAATAGTGAAAGGCCTGGATGGAGCAAATATGAAAAGGATGTTTCCACTAGAGTCCAGGACCAGAGGCCATCACCTCAGAATAAAAGTATGTACCTTTAGAAAGAACATGAGGAGCAATGTCTTTAGTCAGATGCTGGTGAATCTGTGGAATTCATTGCCAAAAAAGGCTGTGGAGCCCAAGTCAAATGGGTATTTTTAAGGCGGAGATTGACATATTCTTGATTAATACGGGTGTCAGGGGTTATGGGGAGAAGGCAGGAGAATGGGGTTGAGAGGGAACGATAGATTAGCCATGATTGAATAGCGGAGTACTCTTGATGGGTCGAAAGGCCTGATTCTGCTCCTCGAACATAAGAATTCATGCATTGGGGGAAGGTGGGAGATGAAAATAACAGTGGTACCATGATTATGTAGTGTTTGAAGAGGCAGTGGCTGCTTAATCATGAATGGAATTGCTTTTTGGTCTGTAATTCAATAATGGAAAGCTGATCATGTAATCGCAGCAGAAATTGGCCAATACTACTGTAATTTTCATTCTTCTTTCCAACAGATCGTAGGGAACTGTAGAACATTATGAAGAATATGAACAAATAACCCAGTGTAAAAGGAGGATAAGTGCAAAGAAGTGGAAAGCAGTAATATTGAAGCAGATTTTGCAGTTACACACGACAGTGTGAAGCCACTATTGCGAAGGATCATTTGACCATGAGCACCCACTTTGCCTGCCATGAGAGTGTTGTGTTTCTGCCCCTCTCACTGTTCCTTAAAAACATCCCCATTCAATGTCTGCTTTCCTTCAATAGACAATATACAATAAACAATAGGTGCAGGAGTAGGTCATTCAATGTGATAATGGCTGATCATCCCTAATCAGTACCCGTCCCTGCCTTCTCCCCATATCCCCTGACTCTGCTATCTTTACGAACCATATCTAGCTTTCTCTTGAAAGTATCGAAAGAACTGGCCTCCACCACCAGAGGCAGAGAATTCCACAGACTCACAACTCTCTGTGTGAAGAAGTGGTTCCTTGTCTCTGTCCTAAATGGCTTACCCCTTATTTTTAAACTGTGGCCCCTGTTTCTGGGCTCCCCCATTATCGGGAACACGTTTCCTGCCTCGAG
The DNA here is from genome assembly GCA_035221665.1 of Okamejei kenojei. Classification (NCBI taxonomy): domain Eukaryota; kingdom Metazoa; phylum Chordata; class Chondrichthyes; order Rajiformes; family Rajidae; genus Okamejei; species Okamejei kenojei. Next base: position 71,987,542 of record CM069138.1, on the reverse strand, counting down.
CGTGTCCAAACCCTTAATAATCTTATATGGTTCAATCAGATTCCCCTCTCATCCTTCTAAACTCTAGAGTATACAAGCCCAGCCTCTCAGCACATGACAGTCCCGCCATCCCGGGAATTAACCTTGTAAACCTATGCTGCACTCCCTCAATAGCAAGAAAGTCCTTCCTCAAATTAGGGGACCAAAACTGCACACAATACTCCAGGTGTGGTCTCACTAAGGCAATATACTACTGCAGAAGGACCTCTTTGCTCCCATCCTCAACTCCTCTTGTTATGAAGGCCACCATGCCATTCGCTTTCTTCACTGCCTGCTGGACCTGCATGCTTACTTTCATTGATTGATGAACAAGGACCCCCCAGATCCCTTTGTACTTCCCCTTCAACTCCACTGGAAGTAAAACACCATCTAATTTAATGGTCAGACAAAATACTGCACTCTCTTCCTGTTTCTCCCACACTTATTAAAGTCAAATATGTACAGATAGAATATTGCAATTCAGACCTATTAATAAAGAGTCTTTACTCTTAGTCTCAGATTGAGATCATGAAGGTACAAAAGACTGCGGATGCTGGCATTTTGGGGAAAAAAAAACAAAGTGCAGGAGAAACTCAATGGGTCAGGCAGTTCTGTGGAAGGAATGGACAGATGAGGTTTCATGCCAGTTCCCTTCTTCAGGCTGAATGTAGTAGGAGAGAGAAAGCTGGAAAAGAGCGATGTAGAGGAGGCAAAGCCTGGCATGTGTTAAGTGGATACAAATGAGGTGCAGTGATTGTCAGATGGGTGGAGTAAGTGACCAAGGCTAGAGGTGAATTGGAGATAGAAGGGTTTCAGAGAAGGAAAGAAGTGGTGGTGTGAAATGTAAAGCCGCAGAGAGTGATATGGGTGGAAGATGGAGGGGAGGGGACAACAAGTAAATGTGATTCAGGGTGAGAGATGAGTGTACGAGGAATGAAAAGGAGCAGGATGACTGGGACAGTGAAAGATGGTAGGGGAAGTGTGTGTGCAGTGGGGTGGGAGGGTGGTGGTGGAGGAAAAGTGATAGTTTCCCAGAAAGTAATTGCCTTTCATCTACCCAGTCAAACCGAATTAATTAATTAAGATTCTAAAACTTTTTCCAGGCTGCTAAGTGAGACAGATATAACAGTCCATTTTGAAATCAGCTGCTCAGTTCACGTTCTGGAATTTCTTTACTAAACCTTTCCAAATTGTTGAAGTTGATTCTTAAAATTTATCTCTTTGAGTAATCATCTGATCATCCTTCCTAATGTGTCTCAATGTCAAATTTTATCTGATAACACTTTCGTGAAGCATTTATGCAATGTTAAAAGGTACTCCATAAATGAGTTTTTAGTTCCAGGCTCAGAATTAAGTGAAGGCCATAACAATTATCACCCACAACTTTATTCTTCAGTCTGAAAGCAAAAATAAATCCAGGAAATCCATGATCAAGATTGACTGCAATGGTGATAAAAAAAACAAATAAAATCATCACAAATGATAAGGGAAACAGTAAAGTTGCTCAAATATCTTGGTAATTCATGTACAATGAAACAATGTACAATGCAATACAATGCAAGGGTGGTGAATCTGTGGAATTCTTTGCCACATAAGGCTGTGGAGGCAAAGTCAGTGGATATATTTAAGGCAGAGATAGATAGATTCTTGATTAGTATGGGTGTCAGAGGTTATGGGGAGAAGGCAGGAGAATGGGGTTAAGAGGGAGAGATAGATCAGCCATGATTGAATGGCAGGGTAGACTAGATTGGCCGAACGGCCTAATTCTACTCCTGTCACATGATCATGGTCTTATGAATTAACTGCAAAACCCCTTTACCCTGTTATTTCCTGAAACATTTTATGTTTCATTAATATAATTTAAGTTTCCAGCAATTTTTTAACCAATATGCGATGGAGGAAGCTACGGTGCCCAAATGATATGTTTTGATATCATGCTTTAAAGGGCATAGGAACATAGAAACATTGAAAATAGGTGCAGGAGTAGGCCATTCGGCCCTTCGAGCCTGCACCACCATTCAATATGATCATGGCTGATCATCCAACTCAGGATCCTGTACCTGCCTTCTCTCCATACCCCCGAACCCTTTAGCCACAAGGGCCACATCTAACTCCCTCTTAAATATAGCCAATGAACTGGCCTCAACTACCTTCTGTGGCAGAGAATTCCACAGATTCACCACTCTCTGTGTGAAAAATGATTTTCTCATCTCGGTCCTGAAAGACTTTCCCCTTATCCTTAAATTCTGACCTCTTGTTCTAGAGTTCCCCAACATCGGGAACAATCTTCCTGCATCTAGCCTGTCCAACCCCTTAAGAATTTTGTAAGTCTCTATAAGATCCCCCCCCCTCAATCTTCTAAATTCCAGCGAGTACAGCAACTGAGGAGATTCCCTTAAAACTCCACAATCTAAAAAACATAAAAAAGCGAGAGATTTATATTTGCTCTTTGGCATGAGCTTGACAATAACTCACAATATTATAAAAATACAAATTGCACCTTTTGGTTTGGTATGGAAAATAGCACTGTTGTTAATACAACAAAATAATTACCAGTATACTATGTGTTGACAGTCAGACTTGAAATAGGATACATGCAGTAACCATGACCGGGGTATCATGTTCCTCTCTCAGCATCAAGGTGACTAAATAAAGATATATCCATCCTTTCCAGCTGGTACACTGGAGGGGGACTCTTCATATCCATAGGAGGTTGCCAGGATAGTTTCATCATTATGCTATTCACTCATTCCATTCAAAGTGAACTTTACCCGGCTGGCGCTGAAGATGAGGTTTTTTTTTTAATTAATTAATCCTCTGAGCATTCATTATCATTGTAAAGTTAAAAAAAAATTACGACAATACCCCACGCAACATAATTTGTTTATACCCACAAATCAGGTTTATCCAATTAGTATAAAAAACAGTTGTTAAAGGATTTTGGCATAAAAATGACACCTGAAATTAAGAAAACATGCTTCACACATGCTACATGCATTCTCCGTATTTCTAATAATGAAGACAAAAATAAGATTGCAAAATTACATAAAAAACTATCCCGAACATGCATGGTATCTTATCAGATATATGGAGTTAATTTTTTGTACCAAATGATTAGTAATTCTAATATTAACAGGCACCAATTGACAAGGAAAATATGTGTTTACTTCACAAATGCATTTTTCTGGTGTCTTTAATGTCATCATGAATACATCATTATAATCATAATTTTGTTTGAAAATGTCTAAGAAAAGCCCATATTATAATTTCTAATGCATATAATCCAGAAGTATTATCTTGTACAACATGCATTTCTAGAGCACCCTTAATATAACAAAAAAAATGTCCTGGTGTTAAATTGGAATATTATCAAATAGAATATTGATGCCTAGCTACATTTTAAGACAGATGCCCTAAAGCTCACTGAATAAAATAGCTTTTAAAGAAGCATCTTAAAGGTGTAAAACTTTAGAGGTAGAAGGCATAAGATGTTTTGGGAGGGTATTACAGAGTTCTTGGCCTCTCAAGGTGGGATGCCAATGTGGAACAATTAAATATATTAATACTCCTGAGACAAGAATTCGAGGAGTTCAGATTTCTGAGAGAATTATAGAAGCAGATAGTAGGACAACTCTATTGAGGGGCATGGAAATGAGTGTGTGAATTTTAAAAGCTGAAGCATAATGCAGGTGTCTGAGACTTATACAGCATGGAAGCAGGCCCTTCGGCCCAACTTGCCCATGCCGACAAACATGTCCCATCTACACTAGTCCCACCAACCTGCATGTGGTCCATAACCCGCTAAACCTATCCTATCCATGTACCTGTCCAAATGTTTTTTAAATGCTGTGATAGTACCTACCTCAGTTACTTCCTCTGGCAGCTTGTTCCATATACCTAACATTCTTTGAGTAACAAAGTTACCCGTCATAAATTCATGTCACAGGAGAAGAATTCATCAATTCTACTCTGTCAATAATGACTGATCTATCTTTCCCCATCCACCCCATTTCCTGCTTTTTCCTCATAACGTTTGACACCCTTGCAAATCAAGAATCTGTCAATATCTACTTTTAAAAATACCCATTGACTTGGTCTCCACAGCTGTTTATGGCAATGAATTCCACAGATTCACCACCCTCTGATTAAATAAACCTCAGGTTTCTATTAATTTTTTTCCCCCTCACCTTCAAGAGTTGTGCATTGATCACATTTGGGCATCTGGATTCCGGCAGCAGAATTTTGGAAGACAAGAATTTTACAGTGAGTACAGGGAGAGCAGCCAGGGGGGCTTTTTAGGTGGTCTGGTCAATAGACAGCCAAGGCATAGATTATTGTTTCTGCAGCAGATAAGCTAAGACAGAAGCAAAGTCTGGCAATGTCACAAAGGTGAAAATGTCAGTAGTTCAGCCAATAAATCTTGATTCCATAATGCTAATTGAATATGATGTTATTGATGAATTAGAAAACACTTACTTATATTACACGGGCTGTATTGGTTATATGCTTATGACCGGGAACCACGAAAAGTTACTTTGGAAATTAACAAGCAGAAAACAGGCAGTCTTGGGAAAAAAAAAGTCTAGAAACAGTTTAAAACCAGTTTCCATGTAACAATCCCGCAGTAATCAGACAGAATTGTCTCTTAAGAACACGGGCTGCCAGTTTATCCATGGGTGGGTTTGATATTGACAAATAACCGTTTCCATTGACACTTGTGCAATGATACTCTATTAAACAAAGTAACATACAGCCTCAAGTGCTTTTAGCTTGCAGTGACAAAAATAAACAGTTATTAAAAAGGATCTTTAAATTTCGAAATCCCTGCAGGAAAAAATAATTTTGTTATTCCAAGTCTGAAACTCTCAAGGCCCTGATCCCCATTTTCCCATTGGCACAATTGTTTTTATAATGCAATTTTCTATGAAATGAATTATCTTAGGAATGCAACTATCATTATAATAGAACTAATGATGGCCCTTGTTTGAAGTCCAAGATTCAATTCAAAGCCAAACAAGGCATGAATGTTACAGCATTTACAGACAGGCATCATGGAGACAAATAAATGTCCTGGTTGTGGATTCAAGAATTAGGGTTCTCAACATTGGAATAAGGGGAAGCCAATTTAGGACTGAGATAAGAAGGAATTGCTTCATACAAAGAGTAATCAGGCTTTGGAATTCTCTACTTTGGAATATCGCCAGGAGACACCACAGAGTAAGAAGTAGACGAGGCCCAGGAAAGTGCTATGAAGGATATTAACATGATAACAGTCCTAAAACAGTTCTGCTGCCTTTTTCTTATTTATTTGTGAAGTTCAACATTCCTTAGATGATTTAAGGAACAACTGGGTAGTTTGTGTGCTCCACTCATTTATATCAGGCAATAAAAAAATAAAATTCAGCTATGGAGAGGATAAATGGACATGCATTACCAGGCTCCACAAACCAACTATATGACTTATTTAGTCAGCGGGCGGTGAATCTGTGGAATTCTTTGCCACAGAAGGATGTGGAGGCCAAGTCAGTAGATATTTTTAAGGCCGAGATAGATAGATTCTTGATTAGTACGGATATCAAAGGTTGCGGGGAAAAGGCAGGAGAATAGGGTTAGGAGCAAGAGATAGATCAGCCATGATTGAATGGCAGAGTAGCCTTGATGGGACAAATGGCCTAATTCTACTTCTATCACTTATGATTTTAAGACCTTATAAGTTACCTATCTATCTCACAATTATCTCTCCTCCTGCATTTAGCCATTTGCTAGCTGAACTTAATTCATTAACAGATGAGGTGTTGACCTAGAGCTGATAATCCGCAAGAGGAAGTCAGATTTAGCTTTTGCAGCCTTCTACCTGGATACCTTTGAAGCTCAGTCTTGAAGGAGACTAGAACCTATGCCAAGAGACGAGATAAGTGCGTGTATTTGTCATATGTACCAGCTATGAACTGGAATAATGAAATCCTTACTTGTTGTAGCATTACAGATGCATTAGATGCAACAACGGGTGCTGGCTCGAAGGGCCGAATGGCCTCCTCCTGCACCTATTTTCTATGTTTCTATGTTTTTACAACAAAACAAAATACTATAAATTACCAGATTTTCTAACTAAGTAAGGCAGACAATAACAAAAAAAAAAAAAAATCAACAAATGTGGAGCAACCATAGTAGTGCAAAGCCAGAAGTGGTTCGCTGTTGAGGTGGGGTTGTGGTTAGGGCAGTGCAAGGTTTTTCAACAACCTGGTGGTTGAGGGGAGGAAGCCGTTCTTAAACCTGGAGGTAAAGGGTTCACAGGAACCTACAACTTCTTCCTAATGGTAGCAGTGAGAAGACAGTATGACCAGTGTGAAGGAAACAACTGCAGATGCTGGTTTACATCAAAGATAGACACAAAAACATGATGTAACTCAGCGGGTCAGGCAGCATCTCTGGAGAAAAGGAATAGGTGACTTTTTGGGTCGAGATCCTTCTTCAGCTGAGAATGGAATATGAGAGATATAGAAGGTACATAGAACTACTGAATGAAAGATATGCAAAAAGCAATGATGTTCAAGGAAATATGGAGCCCACAATGGTCCATTGTTGGCTGTGGGCTAGGTGATAATGTGTATACAGACAGTGAAATTCCACAGGACAACCAGGGTGATGTCAGTCTTTGATGATATTAGCTGTGTTCTTGAGGCAGCACTTCCAGTCGATCACTTCAATGGTGGGAAGGTCAGTGCCCATGATAGACTGGGTAATTTACGCTACTTTCTGCAGTCTCTTTCATACCTGAGATTTCAATTTTTGAACCAGGCAATAATGCAAAAGGTCAGAATGCTCCCCAACATAAACCTGTGGAAGTATGAGAGAGTATTGTGAGAAATAAGGATGTAGAGGTGTAATTATGCTCCTATAGCTAACCTGCCCCCCCCCCCCTTAATCTAGTTCAGTAAAACACCTCCTCCAAGTCCTTCAGCCTCGTGCAAGCAGACACCTCCAAAAGGTTACGTAGTCCCAAGCGTTCCTCCAGAAGATCGACAACGAACCTTGTGGGGGTTACCTTTTATAGGTCATCAAACCCTGTGGGGCAGATCCACACGGGGGTGGTACCCCTACAAACCAATCACAGATATCGATTACATTAAAGTGTTATTGACAGTTCCCCAACCCAATTACAAAGCACCCCAATACAATGTTTCTACAGAAGCTTCTGGAAAGAAGTCAGTTGACGCAAGTAATGCAACATTCTCCTGGGGAGTATAAACATTTCAGCCAATCGTCAAACAGTAACACAAAAACCTCGCAACATTATTAACAGTATTTACAATCCTTCTGCAGCTGGCCAATCCTCTGGGTTTCTTTGCAAAGTCATCATGCTAGGAAACCGAAAATCATGCTTCTGCTCCATTATTGCACCCCATTTGCAGGTTTGAAGAGCAATCACCATTGCCTCCAAATTATATATTTTTTGTTTTTATAGCAACCACTCCCAATCAAGTATTTTTTCCACAAAATGTAACCACATGCACACAAAATCATCTGAATGCACAGATGATGTGAATTTGTCCAAAGATGGTCAACATACTGCTGAAAACTTCATATCTTGTTAAATAAAATATGTGATCAAAAATAAAGAACTATGCAATTTGAACCCTTGTAATTTCCACTTCCATGGGATGACATCAAAGTGTGAAATCCTGACATTTCCAAACTGATTAGAAACTGGGCTTAAGCTGCCACCAAACATTGGTCATTGCTAATCCTGCAGCAAATCACAATGAAAATGTACTAATTACAGCTGCAATCAGTTTACCTACTCAAATGTTGCTAGTACAATGGCTGCTGGTTCAAAGCAGCTTGCTTTAAATAATTATTGTCAGTTTATGTCAAAAGGCAAAAACCTTTTCCAAATGTTAAAATGTTGTAATATCTTAAGTGTATTTTGTGTAGAGGCCATTCGTTGTGAACCATCGGTGTTTGTATTAAACTACATTGATTACGATCAATATACCTACTGAATTGACTTCCGGTGGCGCTATGGAGGGCTAGAGGATAACGCCAGCCAGCTCCGTGAAAAAAACGTGGAAAAACAGGGGATTAACGGACCTACCTGCTGCCTGCTGCCTGCCGTTTCTGCACCGATTGTTGTGAGTGATGTCATCAGGCGCGCGACTAGTTATGTCTACAACACGCAGCCCTACCGAAAAACCAAAAGGTCGACCAACCAGGCAGAGACCGGCAGAAGGCCCGACTGAAGCCTCGGACTCAAGTAGGACCTCATCCCAGGAAGATGTATCGAAAAGAACAGGGAAAAAAAACTGAAAGTGAAGAACTGAAAACCTTTATTTCACGTGAGATTGCTGGTTTGAGGGAAGAAATAAACCAGATGAATAATCAAATGAAAGAATTTCAACTGGAAACAAATTCAAATATTAATAATAAGACTAAGAAAATATCGGAAGATCTGAAGAAAGAAATTACAGAAATGATGAACGAAATGACAAAGGAGATGAATGATAAAATTGAAAAGGTCAAAACTGACTTTGAAAAAAGGCTGAATCCTATGGAGAAGGTACTGGACCAACAGACGGCTGGTATAAAAAGCCTTGAAGAACTAGCTGATACAAGTGCTACGACCACAGCAAAGCTGGGTACAGAAAATGAACGTCTAACGGATTTACTGACTAAAATAACCGAGAAATGTACTGAGCTAGAAGGTCTAGAGAAGACAAAACCTAAGAATCGCAGGTATTCCCGAAGGACGAGAGAAAGATGAAGATCCTCGAGAATTTACTGCGAACCTACTGCAACACGTTTTATCTCTGGAACAAAAACCTTTATTAGCCCGAGCACATAGAGTGAGGAGACGTCAGACAAGACTAAACGCCCCCCCAAGACAAATGATTATAAAGCTACAATATGACTACGTCTTGGACGAGATAATGCGAAAAACCTCGAGAAACAGAAACCTGGAATTTTAAGGACAAAGGATCAGTATCTACCGAGATTATCCAGCAGAAGTTTCCAGGAAACGGAAAGCATTTAATGAGGCTAAAAGTCTTATGAGGGGAGTGGAAAATTTGAGAGTTATACATTGGACCAAAGGAGATATATACGTGAGAGACATTCACGAGACTTAAAATTCATCTATTCGATGTTCGGGTGTAAGGTCGGGTCTGTCGGGCTGAACCATAGACTCTATTGTAGACCTCCATAGACAAAAGATGCAAGACTCAAAAATGAATATGGGGAATGAGGGAATAACGTTTTGTAGTTGGAATGTTAAAGGTATTAATGAACCGATTAAGAGAGGAAAAGTATTTGCACATTTAAAAGCAATTAAAGCTGACGTAATTTTCATTCAAGAAACCCATTTAAAAAAAGATGTTGAACATAGGTTGAAAGCTAAATGGATAGATAAAATGTACCATTCTTCTTTTACGCATAAATCAAGAGGCGTAGCAATATTATTTCGTAAAGGTATTTTATTTAAACATACATCAACTATAACTGATAAAGATGGCAGATACATCATTGTGATAGGAGAATTAAACACACAAAAAATGATTTTTGTTAATGTATATGGACCAAACTTTGATAGTCCATTGGGGGTTACACAAAAAGCTGGAGAAACTCAGTGGGTGCAGCAGCATCTAAGAGGCGAAGGAGATAGGCGACGTTTCGGGTCGAGACCCTTCTTCAGACTGGTCAGGGATCAGGGAAACGAGAGATATAGACAGTGATGTGGAGAGATAAAGAACAATGAATGAAAGATATGCAAAAAAGTATCGATGATAATGGGAACAAGCCATTGTAAGCTGTTTGTGGTGTGAAAATGAGAAGCTAGTGCGACTAGGGTGGGGGAGGGATAGAGAGAGAGGGAATGCCAGGGCCCAAGGGCTGAGGGAGAGGTGGGAAGGGGAGGAGACAGCAAGGGCTAACAGAATTGAGAAAATTCAATGTTCAAGCCCAAAGGATGCAGACTCCCCAAGCGGAATATGAGGTGCTGTTCCTCCAACTTGCGGTGTTGCTCACTCTGGCCGTGGAGGAGGCCCAGGACCGAGAGGTCGGATACGGAATGGGAGGGGCAGTTGAAGTGCTGAGCCACCGGGAGGTCGGGTTGGTTTTTGCGGACCGAGCGGAGGTGTTCGGCGAAACGATCGCCAAGCCTCCGCTTGGTCTCACCGATATAGATCATCTGGCATCTGGAGCAGCGGATGCAGTAGATGAGGTTGGAGGAGGTGCAGGTGAACCTCTGTCGGACCTGGAAGGACTGCTTGGGTCCCTGAAAGGAGTGGAGGGGTGAGGTGAAGGGACAAGTGTTGCATTTCTTGCGGTTGCAAGGGAAAGTGCCCGGGGAAGGGGTAGAGCGGGAGGGGAGGGAAGAATTGACAAGGGAGTTGCGGAGGGAGCGGTCTTTGCGGAAGGCAGACAGGGGGGGAGATGGGAAGATGTGGCGGGTGGAGGGGTCACGTTGTAGGTGGCGAAACTGGCGGTGGACTATCTGTTGTATTTGCCGGCTGGTGGGGTGAAAGGTGAGGACCAGGGGGCTCTGCCCTGTTTGCGAGTGGGGCAATGGGGAGAGAGGGCAGTGTTGCGGGGTATGGAGGAGACCCTGGTGCGAGCCTCATCAATAGTGGGGGAGGGGAATCCCCGTTCTCTGAAGAATGAGGCCATTTGTGATGACCTGGTGTGGAACACCTCATCCTGGGAGCAGATGCGGCGTAGACGAAGGAATTGGGAATAGGGGATGGAGTCCTTACAGGAAGCAGGGTGGAAGGAAGAGTAGTCCAGGTAGCTGTGGGAGTCAGTTGGTTTGTAGTGGATGTCGGTCAGGAGTGTATCACCTGCAATAGAGATGGTGAGGTCAAGGAATGGTAGGGAAATGTCGGAAATGGTCCAAGTGTATTTGAGTGCCGGATGGAAGTTGGTGGTGAAATGAATGAAGTCAGTCAGTTGTGTGTGGGTGCAGGAGGTGACACCAAAGCAGTCGTTGATGTAACGAAGGTAGAGGTCGGGGATGGGGGCCCTGGTACGCCGAGAACAAGGATTGTTCGATGTACCCAACAAAGAGGTTAGCGTAGCTGGGTCCCATGGGTGTGCCCATAGCTACGCCTTGTGTTTGGAGGAAATGGGAGGAATCAAAAAAGAAGTTATTGAGGGTAAGGACCAACTCCGCTAGGCGAAGGAGGGTGTCAGTGGACGGGTATGGGTTGCTCCTCTGGTCGAGGAAGAACCGGAGGGCTTTGAGACCGTCCTGGTGGGGGATGGAGGTTTGATAGTCCATTGTTTTTCAAGAAAGTATTTAACAATATCCCGGAATTAACACAATATAATCTAATAATTGGAGGAGATTTTAATTGTACACTAGACCCTTACTTAGACAGATCTACAAGGCAAAGGAAAACTAAATCACATTCTAATGACTTATTAAATGCATATATGGAAACCACTAATATCAAAGATGTTTGGAGAGTAGAAAACCCAACCGGACGAGAATACTCCTTTTATTCGTCAGTACATAAAACCTACTCAAGAATAGATTATTTTTTGGTGGATGCCAAACTTATCTCACTCACTTATAAATCCAAATATCACAATATTATAATTTCAGATCATGCACCGTTAACATTTAAGGTTAAAATAAATGGTAAAACAGGAAAATCAGGACAGTGGAGATTTAACCCACAAATTTTAAAAAATAAAATTACTCAGGAATATATCACAGCACAAATTAAGATTTTTTTCGAAACAAATGATAAACCGGAAATATCCTGTTCCTTATTATGGGAAACATTTAAAGCATATCTCCGGGGAATCATGATTTCCTCCCAAGCATTTTATAATAAAAAGAATCGTAAGGATCAACAAGATTTGGAAAAGGAGATTAAACAATTAGATATAGAGAATGCAGCGAATCCATCTATAATATTACATAATAAAATTGCAGCATTGAAATATAAATTAAATAAAATATATACAGATCAAGTTGTAAAACTTTATCAACATACTAAACAATTACAGTTTGAATTCGGAGATAAACCTCAAAAACTATTGGCTCGTCAACTAAGGAAAATGGAAGCCGAAAAAATAATCCATAGGATTAAATCACATAATGGCGAACTGCTAACACAACCTAAAGATATTAATGAAAGATTTATGCAATATTATAAAAACTTATACACTGCTAAAACAACAGAAAATAAAATAGGAATAGAAGCATTTAAAAAAAATGTAACCTGAAAGGGTTGGATTTACAAAATAGAGAATTACTAAATGCCGATATCTCAACAAAAGAAATCCAAGAATCTATTAGATCATTAAAAAATGGTAAAACACCGGGACCAGATTGTATTGGCTCGGAATTTTATAAAATATTTTATGATCAGATTGTACCACGTCTGAAATCATTATATGAATATATATATATACACAGCAGAAACTACCAGAAACGTTAAATGAATCTACTATAACACTTATACCTAAAATAAACAAAGACCTGGATGAACCAGGATCATTTAGAGCAATAGCTCTTTTAAATACTGATCAAAAGATATTAACCAAAATATTAGCACAAAGGCTAAGCACAGTTATTAATGAATTAATTCACCCCGATCAAACAGGATTTATACCAAAACGATATTCCTCATATAATCTGAGACGGTTATTCAATATTATATATTCGAAAAGAGGTATTAAAAAGATCTAGTAGTTATCTCATTAGATGCAGAGAAAGCCTTTGATCAAGTGGAATGGCCTTATTTGTTTTCGGTTATGGAAGCTTTCAAACTGGGAGAGAAGTTTATTACCTGGATCAAATTGTTATATACAAATCCGACAGCTAGAATAACAACAAACCGAATGTTATCAACTAAATTCAATTTATCTCGAGGCTGTAGACAAGGTTGCCCTTTATTCCCCCTATTGTTTGCACTTGCAATAGAACCGCTAGCTCAGAGGGTGAGATTACATTCGGAAATATATGGATACGATACTAGAGACACTAAAAATAAAATCTCCTTATATGCGGATGATGTATTACTTTACATCACAAAACCAGAAACTAGTATCCGAAATTTGTTAAAATTAATAACTGAATTTGGATCCTTCTCAGGATATAGTATCAATTGGAATAAAAGTGAACTTATGCCAATAACGGTAAATAACTTACACATATTACAACAATTCCCTTTTAAGATAACAAATGAAAAAATTAAATATCTTGGAATTTTCGTAACAAAAAGATTTGATTCTTTATTTAAATCTAACTTCCCACCATTATTGAACAAATTAAATAAGAATATTTTATATTGGAAAACCATACCTATCTCAATGTTAGGTAAAATTAATATAATAAAAATGATTTTTCTTCCACAATTATTATATCTTTTCCAATTAATTCCGATATATCTCCCTAAAAATGTCTTTAAAAAGGTGGACTCCCTAATCACTAACTTCATTTGGGATTATAAGAGCCATAGAATAAATAAAAAACATTTATGTAAATCAAAAATAAATGGAGGTTTAGCACTACCAAATTTTATGTTTTACTACTGGGCAGTTAATATTAAAAATATGAATTTTTGGTTAGAAGAAACAGATAACCAACCAACTTGGTTAAATATGGAAAAAGAAGATTGTTCTCCCTTTGAAATTAGTTCTATAATATTTGCTAATATTAATTTAGCTAAGAAAATCTATAGTGAAAACCCGATAATAGAAAGTGGAATACGTATTTGGAAACAAATAAAGAAAACATTAAAACTAAAATCTATACCACTATCTCTTACCATTGTAAACAACGTTACATTTAAACCTTCAATGATGGATAAAGCCTTTTTACAATGGAAAAACAAGGGAATTATTAAGATGGGTGATCTCTATAAGAAAAACTCTTTCCTTTCATTTCAAGATTTACAACAAATTTATGGACTACACTCTAAAGATTATTTTAGATATTTACAAATCAGAGACTATGTTAAAGCAAACACACAAGAACTTAGAAATAGAAAGATAGAAATTTTAGATGAATGCTTAAATAAACATCCGAATACAGAAAAAATGATTTCATATATATATATAACATCTTATTGGAAAGCGATGTCCCATCAACAGAAATATATAGACAATCTTGGGAAAATGAACTAGGCCAAATTATTAGACCAGAAGTATGGGACGAAAGTTTACAACATATACACCAGTGTTCGTTAAATGCTAAACACTCTCTTATACAGTTTAAAATACTACATAGACTACATTATTCAAAATCCAAACTACATAACATCTTTCCAAAAGTATCTCCCATATGTGATAAATGTCAACATTTAGAAGCTAATCTGTCACATTAATTTACAAACTGTGTAAAAATTACAAAATTCTGGATAGAAATATTCAGGATAATTTCGAATGTTGTTAATATAATTTTGACCCCTGATTCAAAGTTAATAACATTAGGAATACTGGAAACAGACCAATTAATAACAACGAATCAAAGAACCTTTATTGATTATGGTTTAATAATTGGGAAAAAATGAATACTAAAATTTTGGAAAGGCACTACATCCCCCACAATCAAAATGTGGAATACAGAAATGTCGGAGACACTTCATCTGGAGAGATTGAGGCTTGTCCTAATGGACAGGTTAGATCTCTTCAGAGGGATATGGTCTCCATATATTGAATATTTACAGGATCAAAATGGCTCGGTGCGAGGGCTTGACTGAGGCCTGAATAATAGAATAGATGAAGAGGTATACATAATAAATCATGCTTATATCTCCAATGACGGATTAATGATTAACACTCCATTCGCTTTCATATTTTCTATATTATCTCTCTCTATCTTTTCTTACTTTATAAAAAAATTAAAAAAGTGTATAGAAGCATAGTCTTAAATTTTAATATTAATATTAATATTATTAATATCATGAAAGTATCTAATAATGTATTTTCATTAATGTAAAATAATGTATTTTTCATCAATATGTTTCTACAATAAAAATATTTAACAAAAAATAAATAAAAAAAATATATACCTACTGAATTGCTGTATCAAATGCTAAATACAATCCTTCTCATGAATATTATGCTATGGAATTGACCAAAGATATTGGAAACATTTCCTGTTCTGAGATGATCATGTTTATTCTCAGAGAGATTATTGTTTAATGGGACAAAACTATTGGCCATAACCTAAGTTTTGTAAAACTGCAACATGACTTCCTAACTCTTATATTCAATGCCCCAACCAACAAAGGCAAGCATACCATACACCTTCTTTATCACTCTATCTACTTATGCTGCTACTTTCAGGGAGCCATGGGCTTGGAACTCAGGATCCTTCTGCATAACCATGTTGTTAAAGGCACTGTCATTACTGTGTACTTTCCCCTTACATTTGACCTCCCAAATTGATGAAGTCAATTGCTCATCACTTGCCTGGATGAAACTCCCACTCTCATTGCTCCACCCATATCCTTGGACAGCCTTCTTCACTGTCGACAATGACACTCTTTGTGTCACTTGCAACATTACTGACCAACAATCTGCATTGCCGGCTCTGATCTGTTCTGTATCTTTCCATACCTCCAGTTTCCCTCTCCCCTGACTCTCACTCTGAAGGAGCATCTTGACCCATAGCATCACCTGATCTTTTCCTTCATAGATGCTGCCTGACCTGCTGAGTTACTCCAGCATTTAAGGTCCATCTGCATTTTATAATCTTCAAGCTGAATGTCATTCATTCAACAGTCCAGATGTTATCAAGGAACTTGTTGAATGAATGCAACAGATCACTTATAAATGAATGTTATTCAAAACAGTAGTCTGTCTGTCCCCAGTTCTTTATATGGAAGGATGATAAACATTCGATCTGAAAGGTGCTTCAGGACTTTAACACGTTTGGCTTCATGACATTGGCACCTTCATGATCAAATACTTATCATCATTCTATGTAACACATTGGGACAGACACATTTGTTGTCCAAACTAGAGTTAAGCAAATTTGTTGTCCATCTTTCCAGCAGTCATTCTTACTTTCATTAAATTATGCATACACCCTGGAATCAATATCCAATACAATCTTCATCACATCCCCCTGAAAACTAGCATCTCCAAGGAACTCATTACAGATCTTTAGTTTGCCATAACTCTGTCAATCTCATGTGCGCTGAAAGTGACCTTCAGTCCACATCGTATCTCTATGCCGAACAGCTGAGGGTTCTCACTTGAAACTGGGAAGATTAAGGTGCTCTCTCGGCTTGCATCAGACCTTGGCTCATCACTCACCATCGATCCCCAATCAAGTATTTTTTCCACAAAATAAAACCGCCTGAATTTGTCCTACGATGGTCAACATACTGCTGAAAACTACATATCGTTAAAGAAACTATGTCATCAAAGGGTCAGACTTTGGAAACAACAGACCATTCTGTTATCTTGAAAGCCATGCTTCTCATAGTGCTATCACCATCTGTGACGTTCAGCACATGATCTAATGCACAGGTATTCCCTTAGGGAAATAGCTTGAATGCATTTTACTAAAAGGCTCCAAAGGAAGGACATCAAGAACCAGGTCGATAATGCAGTTCTCATCCCTACATCTTCAATGGTTGCAGAAACACAATGATCCATAGACAACAACTCAGATGTTTGGAGTAGTACTACCGATATTGCTGTAAGATTCTTAACATCAAGTGGGATTGCTGCACTCATGCTAGTATCCTCCAAGTCAGCGATCCTTGTAGACTTACTCAAATGGGCTAGATGCTGGGAGAAGATGGCAAATACTCAACTTCTCCAAGAAGTCCCCCCATTTCCAGATCACCCACAGTCAGAGATTTCAGAAGAATTGTAACAATATTACTGAAACCAAACCTGGAGAGAAATATAGGCATCACACTCTGTGGGCCAACCATTAATCAGTTTCAGTGCTGCCACAACTTGAGTCAGGCAGTGGTCTGTTTCAGAAGAACAATTATGCAATGGAAGCTGAAAGTAAGAAAGAAGCAGCAGTAGGGAACCCTTCCAGGAGGCAGCTGACGGGTGACAAAATGTGCCTACCATTTGTGGTCACATTTTTGATTCCACGTTAAAGCTCTGGTGTTGTGATCCAAGATGGTGCCCAACCTAGGTGACTCTTTGTATGTTAGTCACAAAGGTTTTCACTGTACCTTAGTACAAGTGACAATAAACTAAACTCAAACTCATTTAAGGACTCACTTGTAAATCTCTTGTAGAGAACATCCTCAAATGAAATGATTGATACAGAGGATAGACACAAAATGCTGGAGTAACTCAGCGGGTCAGGCAGCATCCCTGAAGAAAATGGGTAGATGACGTTTTGGGTCGGGATCCTTCTTCAAAGTGATTGTTGTAGGGAGAGTGAGGGGAAAAGAAAAACGAATAATGGCCGGCAACAGATGACCTCAGGCAAGGAGGTTCCCTCATAGGCCGATTTAGTTTAATTAATTTAGAAATACTTTGTGGATACAGACCCTTCGGCCCACTGAGACCTCGATGACCCTATATACTAGTTCTAACCTACACTCAAGGTACAACTTACGGAAACCAAGTAACGTACAAACTCGCACATCTTCAGAGTGTGGGAGGAAAGTCGGAGCACCAGGAGAAAATCCATATCACAGAGATAATGTGCAAACTCCGAATAGACAGCACCCGTAGTCAGGATCGATCCCAGGTCTCTGGCGTGAGCCCAAGAGGGATACATAGTTGTGAAGTATGGAGCTGGTAAACAGACTTTTAGTGGAAGGGGGTGGGGGGAGGAGGGTGAAGAGGGAAGGGAGGAGGAGTAAGGTTTGGACCTAACATTAGTGAAATCAATGTTCACATTGCTATGTTGTAAGCTGTCCAAGCAAAATATGAGGTGCTGTACCTCCAATTTGCATGTGACCAATTTGATTGTTACATTTGTTGAATTACATCATATAATATAATAGAGCAAATAAACGCCATTTGGAAAATATGGTGTCACCATACAATTTGCCATTAAAAAGGTTATAGCTTCTTCTAATGTCAAATTCTCCTGGATCTTGGAAGTCAGTAGCAAGTCTATGACAGTGACCAATAGCAGAAATCATATTGAACATTTCAGGTACACACAGTATAATAACATCATTATATTAAGAAGTCACATATTGTCAAGTGACCAACAGAGTTTTCTTGATATTATAGCTTAGAGAAGTATTTTTTAAAGTATCATTTCCTACTATTTTACATTTTATGTTGATCATTTACTGCTGACATTGCTAAAATAACTCTTCTCAAGAATATTAGTAGAGATTTAAATTACCTGTAATATTTTTCTAGCTCTTAGAAAACTTAATTATTTTTTCTCAATTCAGTCCAATATTGTTTCTTCATATCTTTGATGTTTTCACTGCAGTTGTTATTCCTTTTTCAACTGGACCTTGAGGCAATTTATGTTGACTCTCAGAATGGAACACTGACTTCAATATTCAATATTATGTGACATTCATTTAGCCAATGGGTTCCATTATTTTCAATATATAAATGTGGACTCATCTTAATTTCCAATAGTTGATGCAGATTATATTTTTTACAATGCTGCTGCTTTTCTATCCATGACTGGTGTGCCTGTTCAGAATAATCTGTAACGCAGCAAGAAGTATTTGTTATAATAATACAGCATGCATTAATTCAAGCCAAATTCATAGGTTTTATGTCATAGAGCTGCCATACAAAAGACAACATTGTGTCGAGAATAGACGCCTCATGAAATATGTTTGATGAAGCTACTTTTATTTTATTGACATTCGCATTAATTTTAATTTCCATGGAGGTAAATCACAGGTCTTGGGTGTCTAATCCTGGTCGTGCACATCACAGAAGTATTTGATATTTGAAGAATTATTAAAGTTAACAGGATCCAACCTGACTCCAAAGATTAACAAAATTAATTTCCCTTAAGAGAAATTCTTTCTGTCTTCCAGTTAAAAACCTACCTATCAGGCAAGCTGAATAAACATCAAAACATAGAAAATATGCTGTTTTTTATTTGATGCTAATGCACATGTCTTGATATCTTGTGTCAGGAAGGATTCAGAATAAATATGGCAATCTATTTGAATTGTATATATCATATTTATGACCATATACAAGAGTTTCCAAACACTCCTCGTGGTAATAAGTTGAGAAAGCAATACTGTCAGCTGAGTGATCAATAATGTGATGCTTTACAGTTGTGCCTTTTTCACAACAAATAATATGCACTGAATGCCATTGTAGTGGCTACATAAACATTTTCAAATAATTCATACCTTATCTTATTTATGGACTCAGGTACATCCCAATCTTATAGTCACGAAGAATTCTTGGTTGTTCGATCACAATATAAAAACAATCAAATTGAATAGACACAAAATGTTGGAGTAACAGCGGGTCAGGCAGCAGCTCTGGAGTAAAGGAATAGGTGACGTTTCAGGTCTGAACCCTTTTCTTCAGGGATGCCACCTGACTTGCTGAGTTACTCCAGCATTTTGCGTCTATCTTAGGTATAAACCAGCAACTGCAGTTCCTACTTGCACATTCAAATCAAATATTGTATTCACACATATTTATGCTATTTTACATGGATTTCTTTATTTTAGTTCCTCCAATCAGGTTTTCATCCCAGCCAAAATATTTTAAAAAACATGCTGATCAAAGGTCCCGATGATATCCTATGCTATTTTATCCCGACGTGTCATTTACAACCTGTTTGCAGTATTTGACAGAGATGACAACACATACTTTTCTATTGCCCCTGCACTGTCATACAGCTGAATGGGAACCAAGTCTCTAGTCTATCCTGTCAAAGCCAGAGAATCACTGGTTTGAACATTCCTGCACCTGCACAGATACTTCAGTTAACTCCTAAGGTTCAGTCTTTGGCAACATTCATAAGGAGGAAACAAAGAAATGACAGCAATCATGTGAATAGTTTTGCACTTCCTTTATGAAAGAGATAACAAGTAACTTTATTTTTACAAATTCTCTAAACTAAACCAAGCTACACACCTTTCCTGTGCCCTCCGCAGTCTATATGTTATCAGGACATAATTTTGAAGTTCTGGTATTGGATGAGCTGACATTTCTTCCAACCAAACATCAGGAAGGCAAACACCTTCCTCTTCATTGACTCTGTTCCCTTCCTGAATCATGTTGTTCACAAACTGTATCATTTTTGACCCCAAGCTGAGTTTTCAATCCCAAGTTCATGTAATTGATGATGACAGGCTACATCTTTAACATGATCCAATTCAATACCTGCCTCAGATCATTATTGCAGAAATCCTCATTCTTTTGCTACCTCCAGACCATTACAATACCTGCAAACCTTTGTTCGACTTCAAGTAACAGGAGTCTTACAGTGCTTTGCTGCACCATGTCCAATTGATTCATCTGCCAGCTGAGCAAAGCTTCAATTTTAACAGTTCCATCCTTGCCTACAAATTCCTCCATGCAATCAACCTTTCTCAGCTTTGTAATCTCCTGCAAGCCTATCAGCCTTTCCTGTATCTGTGCTCCTCCGATTCTGGCCTCTTGAGGTTCCTCAAATTGAATTTTTCTACCTCCTGTGGCAATCCCTTCAGGTGCCAAGCCTTCAGCTGTGCAATTCGGACCAAGACATCTCTATCTTGATGGAGTATAGGGAACTAGGAAGGCATTGCTTAACACAACAGCTTTAGCTATGCTTTCATCAACGGGTCTCATATCAGCTTATGTGGCTCTCTGTCTTTTTTCTTACGTTTGTTTCCTGTAAAGTACCTGTAAAGTTTACATGAGCTGTATAAAGGAAGTTGACAATAGAGAAACTCTTTTCATCATCCTCTCGGTTTCCCTTGTAAACTCAAAATATATTAGCATTCAGAGTCATTAAAATGCTGGACATTATTTAAGCACTGCTTTGTGCTGCCTGCATCTTAATTGTATTTGTTGCCAATCTACTAACAAGAACAGCTGTGGAATAGCTGTTAAAACTTCCCTATCTTAATTGTGGCTCAATCACAATCATAGAGCTTAACAGGCCATTTTCAAAACTCATTTGTTTAAGAACCAATGTTTGGAGGTGTCCTCAGAGGGCATACAAATAATTTCCAGATGCTAATGACTCAAACTTTCACCTCTCTCATCATATAACAACTTTAAAGTGTTTTACATGTACTTTGAGACTAATATAATGTAAATGAAGCAGCATCGGTTGACATCAAATCCATCTGCGATTTTTCTTTCTTCAATTGTTTTTAAATATTAATCAATTTCTCCCACATAAATACCTGCTGTACTCGAATGGCAAGTACTCTATTCTCTAAAGTAAAGATTTACTGGTTGCTAGATATCCCTCAAGTGTTTTCTGAGCTGAATTTAGTCTTATTGCAATATGCAGAAAGCTTAAAGTAAAACAATGTTAGTCTAAAAGACCTAGCTTACCTGGAGAAAAAGGATGGGTGACGTTTTGTGTCGGAACTCTTCTTCAGACTGGGTCTGAAGAAAGGTTCCATCCTGATACGTCACCCATCCTTTTTCTCCAGAGATGCTGCCTGACCCACTGATTTACACCAGCTCTTTATGACTATCTTTGGTGTAAACCAGCATCTGCAGTTCCTTCCTTTGCAAGACCAAGTCTGCCTAGCCCAAACTCACCATCTGCATTACCTCTTACTGGATAAGAAAGTACGCCAAATAACAGAGCATGCAACACACCACCAGCCCACTTTGACTGTGTGCACTAGATGATGTTGAAAAGGAGATTAAAATAATAAATTATATTTCTTGAAATAATTAATTACCACCTTTTAATTAAAAGTTTTACATAAAGAAAACCTGAAACTTTTATCTTCTCCCCCTTAAGTTTGGACCTCCATTACGTAAGTGAGCCAACCATTCCTCGACCAATCTCTCAAGTGTAAAAATCTCTCTCCTTAGCACATCTGTATTTGGGCAATGGCAGGACTCAGTGGCAACTCCAGAGGTGGAGGGTCAGCCCATCTCACACCTACACGGGCCAAACACGGGGGCATATTGTGCACCAACTGCTTTCCCTTGTTGGTCAGCCCGATTTGTCTCATTAGCTACACCAAAGCTTTCTCGTGATAATTGAACTCCACTATCTCCCAACAATTGTATCACATCTTTTAAACGACTCAATATTCTAATGAACCTAGCTAAGTTTACAAAAGATCTTATTACAAAAGTTTTAAATCACTGGGGTGGCAAACTAACATTCAAGGACATCATGTTTGCAGACGTTCAGATAATCACATCAATGATTTTCAGTGCGCCATTTCAGGGAGAAAAAAAAATGAGGCTGATGAGAGGAAGTAATTTATCAAGTTTGTTGAAAATCCAATAAAGACTTTTAAATCACTGTTATATATCAGTATTTACAGATGTAGGATAGGACAAAGAACAACTTTCTGCATGATCATTTTTGGAAATAACCTTTTGTCTACTTGTAGAAGATTTGATCATGACAGATATGTTGGCAGAAGATATGTTTTTGTTTATTATGTAGTATAATGGTATTTCCAAATATTTGTTATTACGCTAACATGATTGTGATTTCTTTATCCAGAATAATTGAACTCAGAAGTACCTAGTATGAGCACTTACAAATACACTTTCAGAGATACACTTTTACCAATGTTTTTAATCGGCTGAACAAAGGGTAAAATAAGATAACCAATTGTTAAGTTATATTACCTCTTAACGTGATTCAGCACAGAAACAGACCCTCCCGGCACTATGCCCATGCCATAAGTACCCACCGATACTAAACTGCATTAGTTTAAATTATTTAAATCTATTTAATTCATTTTTGAACTAAGTTTTAGGGGCCGGGATGTTGTGACCATTTGGTTTATTTTGTGTGTCATTAATTATGGGATGTGTCTTTAAATTTTAGACTGCCGTTATTGTGTGAGTGGGATTTATGACGTATTCTAGGGCATGTTTGGAGCTAGGCTTCTTGCGCAGAAGCTTAGTTTTTAGTTTTGTTTTGGACTTACATCTTCTTTGAGTCCGTTGCAATCTCAGATGTCGTTCTGCCAGTATCTGGCGCAGGTCACAGCTGGTCGGGTCGGTTCAGCCAGGTCCTGGGGGCTGCACTGGGGGGGCGTCGTCACACTCCAGTAGGTGGGACATTGTCTGCACTGCTCCACAGCTGCATGTGTCTTCTGCCTGGTAGTTCCATGCTTTCATAAGTGCTTTGCACCTCCCCTGCTCCACTCGTAATCTGTTGAGGGTCTTCCAGGTTGGCCATGGGAGGTCGTGCCCGCTGGCGAGGCATTCAGTCGGAGTGATTCCTCTCTCCATCCAGTCGTGGGCTCGTGTGTTGAGCTGGTTCCATTCATCTTTCCAGGTGTTGGTCCTCGCTGTTTCTTTGGTTGTCTGGAGAGGTGGGACTGTCTGCAAGAAACTGGCTCTGGATTTCAGTCGGGGTGGAGGTGCTGTGTGTCCGTGCAGGGGGTGCCTGGTATCGATCTCCTGTGCTCCCCGCTCGTCTTGGGCGATGATGGATCGTCTAATATGGGGGGGGGCGGGGGGCAATACCAGCTAGTGCGTAGAGGCACGGGACTGGCGTTGTCTTTATGCATCCCGTGATAATGCGGCAGGTGTCGTTGAGGGCTGTGTCAACCAGTTTGGTGTGGTGGGAGCGGCTCCAGCTTGAGCACACGTATTCAGCTGTGGAGAAGCACAGGGCTAGGGCAGCTGCGCGGATGGTTGGTGGATCAGCATCCCACTTTGAGTTTACCAGTTTGCGCAGGATGTTGTTGCGAGAGTTGACCTTGGCTTTGGTGTTCTGAAGGTGGGTTTTGTAAGAGAGTGTCCTGTCGAGTGTGACTCCGAGGTACACGGGGTGGAAGTGGTTGGAGAGTTTGTGGCCATCCCATGAGACGCTCAGTTGTTTTCCTACATCTCGATTTTTAAGGTGGAAGCTGCATAGTTGGGTTTTTGATGGGTTGGGTTTCAGGTGGTTGTTATTGTAGTAGGTTGTCATCTCTTGGAGAGCGCTTTCCAGGACAGACTCGATCTTCTGGAAGTTCTCCTGTTGGCTGGTGATGCAGAGGTCATCAGTATAGATGGAGCCGCGGCATTGTGGGGGAAGTGGTTGGTCGTTGGAGTAGATGTTGAAGAGGAGGGGGGCCAGTACACTTTTGGGCTTTCCATTTGCTTTTCTTGTCGTTTAGTTGAAGGAAGAAGCGCCTGTTGTTGAGAAGGCTTTTGATGACGGCACAGGTCGAGGTCACCAGTCATGTCAAAAAGTTTCTTGATCATGGTGCGGTGCTGGACAGTGTCGTAGGCAGCGTAGCCTATGAAAGCTGCTCCGGAGATGAGTTTGCACTCAAAACCGTCCTCAATGTGTTGGGTGAGGTTCAGTAGCTGCCCGGCACAGGAGCGGCCAGAGCGGAAGCCAGCTTGATCTTTAGTAAGCCTGGAGTCTATAAGTGGCATAAGGCGTTGGAGCAGTAGCCTCTCGTAGAGCTTGTAGGTGATGCAGAGGAGGGAAATGGGTCTGTAGCTCTTTGGGGATGATGGGTCCTTTCCAGGTTTGGGAATTGCGACAGTCTTGGCCTTTCTCCATACAGGTGGGGTTGTTTTCTGTGCCGTGCATGAGTTCAGCATTGCTAGGAGCCAGGTCTTTGCTTTAGATCCCAGGTGCTGTATCATTTCCGTCAGTACATCATCGATTCCTGCTGCTTTCCCAGGTTTCAGTATGCTCATTGCAGCTTTGAGTTCTTCTAGGTCGAAGGACTTGGTGAGAGCGCTGGCTGATTGTAGGCGGTCTGTTACCGCTGTCCAGCGGTATTCTCCTGTGGGTCTGCGCCGGTTTTGGCTGCGACCGTTTGCCACCAGCTGTGCTGCAACTGAGTTTGCTGTGACTGTTGTGAGCGTGGGCGGTGTGGTATGGTCTTCACTGAGGCGGCGGGTTGTGGCCCATGCCTTCCTGCTGTTATTGGTCAAGTTGGTGTTTTCTATCAACTCCTTCCAGACTTGCCTTAGGTCCTCCCTGACTGTGTTCAACAGGATCTCTCCGTGTTCCATGGTGGTGGAAGAGAAAGGGTTCTCGTGGTGTGCCCTGTGGTAGGCTTTCAGTAGATCGCTGGATGTTTCCGACAGCCCGGGGATGTACTCGGTCTGGCATCCTCTTGGTATATGTCGCCTGGCTGACTTTTTCAGCAGTTCTGTGAACAAGGTATAGTTGTAGGGGTGTGATGGAATGCTGGGGATGGAGGCTTCGATCTCCTGTTGGAATGACAGCCAGTCGGCCTTCCGCAGATTGAACCTTCTGCGGAAGGGGACGGTTGTTGCTTGGAGAGCGGATCGGATGGTTATGGTGATTGGCCGGTGTTGCGTATGGGGGATAGGGTCCAGGACCTCTTTCACAGCTCTGGATGATAGTTCGCTGCTCACACAAACAAGGTCTGGGTTATATCCTCATTTCCATCTGGCACTGTGGAAAGATTTTGGCAGTTTGGCGTCATGGATCAGGGTCAGGTGTTTTGACTCGAGCCAGGTTTCGACTTCACCTCCATCTTGATTGTTCACTTCATAGCCCCACAATGAGCTATGGGCATTGAAGTCCCCAATGCTAATGTGGTATTTCCTCTTGCATCTGTCTGGCAGGTCAGAGTGCAGGAACGGACTTTGGGGGGGTTTATACACTGATGTGACAGCGATGTTTGGGAGGGCAACTGTGATGGTTTCGGTGATTATTTGCCCTTCGGTGGTGTGGGTGCAGACCTCTTCGATTGCGAGGACCTACATGAGGAAGGCATACACTTCGACCATGTGAAGTGTTAAGACCCTGTCCCAATTTCACGACCTAATTGGCGACCTTTGCCGAGTTTACCCTTGACTCACACTCGCAGCATGGTCGCCACCAGGTCGCCACCAGGTCATAGGAGGTTATAGGAGGTATTCGTAACTCTTCCTCATGTTCGTGAGTACCCGTGGCCTCAAGTAGGTTGCGGCGTTATTTCCAGCCTGATAAAAAATGTCCACGAGTTAAAAAAAAGGTTGGCATGGAATAATTTGATACATTTTACTCGTATGTAGGTCGTAGGTAGGTCGTAATAGGTCGTGATGGTAGTCGTAGGTAGTCGTAGGTAGTCGTAGGTCAATAACTGGCCCGAGAAAAAAAATGCAAACATGACATCATTTTATCATGTGATAATTTTCCACTCGTAGCTAGTCGTAGTTGGTCTTAGGTGTGGAAGACTGAGGTTGAGGGGGTCGTAGGAGGTCGTAGACATAATTGTAGAAGGTCGTAGACATAGTTATAGGAGGTCGTAGGAGGTCTTTTACTTTGGCGAGTCAACACGACCTTGACATATTTTTCCACTCGTCTAGGGTCTCCTAAACTCATGGTTTAGGTCGTAAAGTGGGACCAGCCCTTAACGGAGACACAAGGAGTTTTTTAACATTTAAAGCGATATGCTGGAGTTTGGCGAAGATTATAGTGTACGAGTCGGAAGAAGGTTGGATGTACCTTATTGTTTTTCTTCAACAATAAAGAATCTATTATTCAAAAGACTGTGTTATGAAGATTTATCTGTGAAGAAGCTCTGAAGGTCTCACGGAGAGCTCACATGCATATTACGACATTCTCCTTAATCATGTAGTCTACTTTAGTGGCTAGAGGGAGTAATCTCTTGAACGATATAAAAATCTGTCGCTATATTAACATAACAATTATCAGAGATATTAAGAAATGGTTATAGAGCTTTTGGCTAGTAGTGATCTATCAGATGCTACCAGAACCTTCCTGGGATGGGTCTTAGGACACAGATTATGGATCGGCACTTGATCCATAATCATCCATGGCAATTCAAGTGCTTTTCCTGGTGTAATGAGAGTACCTGCCTTCACCTTCTCCGGCAGTGTGTTCTAGGTTCCAGCCAGTCCTGGGTGAACAAAAACCTTCTTCAGGTCCCCTCCAAACTTTACTTTACCATAGAGATACAGCGTAGAAACAGGCCCGACGGATCACCGATCAGTGATCACCCCATGCATTGACACTATCCTACACAATGGGGACAATTTATTTTTTACCGAAGCCAATTAACCTACAAATCTGAACAACTTTGAAGTGTGGGAAAAAAATGGAGCACCCGGAGAAAACCACGCGGTCACGGGGAGGACGTACAAACGCTGTACCCGTAGTCAGGATCAAACCTGGATCTCAGCCGCTGTAAGGCAGCAACTCGACCCCTATGAAATGGTGCAACCCCTTTTGCTACTTACCCTAAACCTATATCTTCTGGTTATTGACATCTCTGAAATGGGGAAAAGCTTCCAGTATTGCACTGGAAATTCATTTTAAAGCTTTTGAATTCTCCTTAGGCATTTAGGTGCATTTATTTTTTCTTAAATTATTTAAATCTATTTGATTAGTTTTATGAACATCTCAACTATCAGGTAATTAAGAAACTATTAAAGAGCTTCTGGTTGGAATTGAGTTGTTCGAGGTTGCCTGGACCTTCCTGGGATCCGCTTCTAAGACACAGCTACAAAGTTTACTTGCTACTCACAATCCACTCTATGTGCCAGATGCTTATTGAAAGCATTACAACATTGATTCACCCCTTCACAATTGGAAAAAAACCAAGAGTGGGAAAGCAGGGGCTATAGGTATTGAGTCTGGGCAGTTAACTAGGTCCAGGACATATATGATCCGATGTTACTCAACGAGTACCTACCTAATCTTTTAACATAATTTTCATAGATGTCATCAGTAAAAATGGGAACATATTACATTTTTATTGTTGATATTGCTATCTAATTAGGGTTTCAGTTTGCATTTAAAAGAATCAGGTAAAAACATGTTTTTATGATGTTTTAAACATCATATTTATATTAACCACAGATGAATATCACAAAGGTAATGTAACAAGCCATGTTACAATGCCTACCAAAAAACAAAAAAATGTGCAGTAATGATTCAGAGCTGGACAACAGTTGCAGGGTTTAAAGGAACAAGTAAAAAGTTATCCAGAATTTGAAGGTTTTTTACCAGGAATATGAATTGCTGGTACCTGTCAATTACATATCTATTAAAAGGATATGTACCATATAACCATATAACAATTACAGCACGGAAACAGGCCCTCTCGGCCCTTCCAGTCCGTGCCGACCATTCAATGCTCTATAATGCACCATATAATGTACCATAATGATATATTTTTATTCCATTCCATGGCAATGCTTTGCGCAAATGCAAAACTACAATTTACATTTAATAAATCATTTCTCAGAGACATAATCTATTGAGCTTGAAATGTGCATTTTTTATTGTATGTATATATATTTGAACATAATTGTGAATGAAAAATAAGATTTGCTGATGAAAATGCTCTTCATTCTTCATGTCAGTTCATTGCATATGTAACAGCATTTCTACAACATTTAAACGTAATTTGGGCATGGACTTGGATAGGAAAGGCATAGAGGGTAAATGGCCTATGTAGGCAAATGAGATTAGCATAGACAGCATCACAGTTACCATTGACGAGGTGGGCCAAAGAGGTCTGTTTCCGCGCTATCCTATACTGCAATTCTACAAACGCTAGCGCAGCTGTCGATATTCCAGGATGAACAAATGGTCACTCAACCTAATGGAAGCACCATTTTAATAATAAGCCTTACTTTACAAGCAGGCATGAAGATTTTTGTTTATGTATTCAGGATTTCTTTCTAATCTGTACCAACAGACAAGGGAAAAATGTATAAAGCAATTGTGCAAATGCACAAATTTACTTTAACCACAGCGCCAAGTTGGTGCAAGATGTTTCTGGGAATCACCATCATATCTCATATGTGAATCGTTTTAAGATGCAGCATATTCTACTGGCCATATGTTACATTACTACTCGGTGGCTGAGTGATTCATGCTCGTCACATTCCAGTATATCAATTAAACCTCCTTGAATTCTGCATGATTTGTGTCAGTGTTATTAAATCCTGCTAATTCATTCCACTTATATGTATGTTATAAATCTCCAGGAGTGCTGCATGATTCATGAGAATCTGCAAGCATGTTACTGCAAATTTTTCGCTTGTAATTAACAATAAATTGTTTATAATATTTTGCAATTAAATCTTCCAGTCACACTGCAAACAAACTATAAAACTGAGTTTTGTTTTAATGCATTTGAAAGTAAAAAAATCAGACCAAGATTAATAGATCATCAGCTTATCCTCACAAACATTATAATTGTTATTGGATTTATTAATAGATATAACCCAACCTGTCTCTAAGTCACCTTGGGACAAATCTTATATTCACATTACAATGCTTACTAGATTTGAAAATTAATGAACAGTAACATATTCTTTTCATTTTTTATTACAGATAGATCATCATGTTTCCTTCACCAATTGTATTTGTATAATAATTTTCCACTGTTGTATAGATTCCCTGAATTTATAATTTATTTAATAAGTAAACTTCAGCTTTGAGAAAAAGTATTTGGATCCTCCAATATCTCGAAGCAAGAAGGTCATAATATTATCTGTACTACTTCTTTGGATAGTTAATGTTAGTTTATTAACATTAGTTTCTCAATGCACAAAAGGCACATTTTCTCAAACACACATTGCATGTAATTCATAATTAGAGAAATAGAGACTATGGAAAATATTAAGTAAATTGGATTCATAAGTTTACGTCATAAAATGTTGCAGTAACATAATGGCTGCATCACTTGAGAACATGGATGGGTGATGTCTTGAGTCAGGACCTTTCTTCAGACTGAAGAAAGGTCCCCACTTAAAACGTCACGTATCCATGTTCTCCATAGATGCTGCCCAACCCACTAAGTTACCTCAGTATTTTGTGACTTATTTTGCAGTGTAATGGGATGGGTAAACAAATTATCTGAAATTTGGTCCCGATTCAAATAATAAAAAAATTACCAAAGTATTTTTTAAGGCATCAGTCCATCTTGTAAAAATGAGTTTAGTTTATCGAGATAGTGAAAAACCTTTGTTGCAATTCATTCAGTGGAAAGACAATACATGATTACAATCGAGCTATGCACAGTGTACAGATGCATGATGAAGGGAATAACATGCATAAAGTTTAGTGCAAGGTAAAGTCCAGTAAAGTCTGAGCAAAGGTAGTCTGAGAGTCTCCAATGAGGTAGATAATAGCTCAAGACTGTTCTCTAGTTGTTGCTGTTGGTTCACTTGCCTGATAACAACTGGGAATAAACTGTTCCTGAATTTGGAGGTGTGCGTTTTCATAGTTCTGTACATTTTGCCCGATGGGAGAGGGGAGAAGAGGGAATGGCCGGGATGAGACTGGTCCTTGGTTGTGCTGGTGGCCTGACCCGAGCAGTGTGAGGTGAAAATTGAGTCAATGGAAGGGAGGTTGGTTTGTGTGATGGTCTGGGCTGATTCCACAAGTCTATGTGGAGCAATAATGGAATTTGTTATGCATGTTTGGAAAGTGGAAAATGGGATTAACTACAGCAGCTGTGGTCTCAATATTTAGAACAATGTAAGTGGAATTGAATCCAATCTCTGTCAATGATGCTGATGTTGCAGAACGTTCAGATATATTTTAAGGAAGGCACAAGAAACTGCAGATGCTGTTTTACAGAAAAGAAGTATTGGAATAACTCAGCGGATCCGGGACATGATTTATCGAGGACATGGATAGGTGATGTCATGAGTCGGGGCCCTTCTTCAGAAGTTTATATTGGGTCTACTTTAAACTTTTTTTGAGTCAGTTTCATTACTTTATGATGGAACAGCAGTGCACATATTTTAAATCAACCGATTAAAATCCATTGCATCTCATCTTACTTTGATGAAGCAGCATTAACAATATTTGAAATATTTTTGGCTGCTATATTCTACTCAGTTTACCAGCAAAGAAAAATCCATTCCTTGTTTTACATAGTCACACTCCTTGATGCAGTTACTTCCAACATTAGCAGAGCCACTTTGCTTTGAATGTACTTAGACAGTTTCTTCCCAGCTGTTATCAGGCAACTGAATCATCTTATCAACAACTAGACACCGGTCCTGAGCAACTATCTACCTCAGTGGAGACCCTCAGACTATCTTTAATCAGACTTTACTTGACTTTATCTTGCACTAAATCTTATTGCCTTTATCGTGTTTATGGTACACTACGTTTATATATTCTGTTGTGCTGCTGCAAGTAAGAATTTAATTGTTCTATCCGGGACATATGACAATAAAACACTCTTGACTCTTGACTATACTGTGGATGGCTGAATTGTAATCATGCATAGCCTTTCTGCTGACTAGTTAGCTCACAACAAAAGCGTTTTCACTGTACCTCATGATGATAAACATATTATGATAAACTAAACTACATTTCATTTCTAGAAATTTCTAAGGGATTTCCTGAAAGTGACATGAAAGATACTGTAATAATGGAAGTCATTTTTTAGTCAGCATGGATGGTTTTCGATGTGGTTGGGTCTTCTTCGCCATTAAGTAGATCACTTTCTGAGGAATCTTTTTTCACTTGGAAATGTCTTTTAATTTTTGAGAAAATAAATTTAAGACGTCTTCTGCGAAACCTGCTAGTGTGTTATATAAAATATATACTTTTTAATTAAAGTGCATATGACTTGTGCAATATATTTAATTTTATTATGTATGGGCAAAAAAAAAAGCTATATAATTCACCCATGACTGTCTTGCTCAAGGATTATCCTGATTTCTTTCATCTTAAAATACCTCAGATTATTCTGTACCACTACATGTGAAACAGTGTCCATCTCCTTGAAATAAATGATCATATAATTAACAAGGATGAATCATCAGAGAATTCCAACGCTGTTCAAGTGTTCTAGTCAAAGGTGGAACTAATTCGTTTCAACTGATTTCCACTGCTTGATGCATGTTTTTGATTTTTTAAATTCCTGGCAACAGCCTTAGATTCATGAGTCCATACATCAAGTCAGTAGTTTAATGCGCAAATGAAATTGAATTCAAAGCAGAAAACTAATTGAAGGACAGAAACAAAGGTGCTCAGTAATGTGGTTTTATTAATCTGGAATACTGCATTTGCATAATTATTTCTTCCTTTTAGTATGCCTACAGAAGTGAATGTTATAATGAAGGGCTTCTTACAAGAAACTACACAATGCTTTCATCGTGTAAGAAAACACACAATCATTTCAAAAATACAACTATTTGGAAATGAGTTGCTTTGTTTTTGAATTACAAGAACAAATTACATGTCTACTTAATTTCAAAAAGTGCTATAATATATTCGTTCTGCAAACTAAATTATTATGCAATCAATTAGGATATTTTAGCTAATTATTCAGTCAATAATCAATTGTATTATAGTGAAATATTACAATGCCTTCAGTACACAATTACACAGATGACTTATGCATGGAATTAATCTTACCATAGCAAAATAGAAACAGTGAGAGATTAAAATAGGAAGGGGTCATGATAAAAAAAGGGAAAATTGTGGACTGTTACCACAAATAACATGTAAATGTTATAATTCTTGGTCCTCCAGTCAGTACAACAGTTGGAGTTTTCATGTCCCCATTATGAAACTGTAATTGATATTATGACCTAGGAGTTGTACCTCACAAATAAAAATATAACACAGAAAATAAACCATGTAGGCACCCGCACCATTTTCTTCAAAACTCTGGGGGCAATGATATGTATGTGTCCTCAACCCTGAACCATTGTGAGTCGGAGGCATGGTTCCAGTCCCCCTAATACATTTGCATGCTGCACCCATGCACAACTAATACCACTAAATTACTGATGTGATGTACCACTATGAGTCGAGCTCTAAGGCAGCAGGTCTCAACTCTATAGAGCACCAGAGAGAACAAAACAGGGAGAAAATCTTAGCCGTCAAGGTAACCCCAACACAGGCCAAACATCATAAAAAAGATATACCTGCAAAATGCAGAGAATTGTGAACCACTGATGCATCTGTTGTTGTCTTCTGCTGTGTACTGCTCTACAAAACAAGTGTGTTCTGTTCCTTTAAGGTGAACTCAGGTGGGCCTGCTGTTTTCCATTAAAGTCTGGTTTCCAGTTTGAACATCATAATGGTTCCCAATTGCAATTCATGCTCCTCCCTTACTGCAGTGACTTCAGTTGGATTGTAGTGCATGATGGAGATCATTGCAGCACATAAGCAGTCAGTATGAAGAAGGTTCCCGACCCAAAATATCACCTTTTCTCCAGAGATGCTGCCTGATCCACTGAGTTACTCCAGCACTTTGTGTCTCCCACAAATGCAGAGGTGTAACATACACACTGAAGCCTACAAATCAATGACACATTTTGTCCTATTGTACATTACAAAATTTCAATCGCTTTTTTGCAATCGAATCAATTTACATTAATTCAATTCCTTGTGCAGTAGAATTTCTAGATGCATGGCTTAAGTGCTCCTACTTTGTTATTTTGGCAGCTATTGTAAAATATTTGAGATATAATGAATAGCTTCAAAGTTAGGGTGTATATAAAATGGGGTTGAAAGCACTTGGATCTTGCTGAGTAATGTGCTGCACCTCTTGATGAATATCTTCTGTTAAATTCTTTTGATGAATATCTTCTGTTAAAACCCATTCAGGTGCTTTTCATGAGAAGTTTTGAGCAACGTTTCTCGACTTGGACAAAGGTACACTTACATGTACTGGGTACAATATGTACCCAGGTGTTACACAGCCATGGGATTGGGTACTGTGTGGTAATTTTCCAATCTTCTTACTGTTAGTGTGAGTGGCCAGATTGAGTCATGAGCATGGGTCAACTCCAGGTAGATCAGCCCAATAATGTAATTAAATTCATCCACATGAATGCGGCTTAAAATTGCTTTAGTACCTTTAACTGGCATCAACCATTTTAAAATAAAAAGTAAAATGGACATCCAAACACATTGTGGAAATTGATGCTGAATGAATGGATGTTGCAATGAAAGGAGAGGCATGGGACCAAGCTCTAAAAGGATTATAGAGACCGGGCCAAGCTGTTGAAGACCTGCAGGACCCATGTATTTGTGCATGAAGATCACAGAGACCCTTCATGGTGGCAGCCAGGCATTACGGTAGATTATAAAGGAGAATGCTGTCTGGCCTCGAGTGTGGTCTGTGTATAGTGTACACTTTAGGCAGGCTTGTACTGCAGATTTATGTCTGTTAATCTGGGTTGAAAGAAAAGCATCCCTGTCTTCGAGTACAGAGTTTGGATAATGTCCTCAAAGTGAGCCGCTAAGTGTTAATTGGACAAAACACTCCAGCATATGAGGGTCTGGAAGGTCGGAGACCTCAGGGAGACACAGGGTGGAGTTTGAGTGATGGCCCTTTTCATAGCACAGTTTTAAGAAAATTAATTTCAGAGAACATTGTTTCGTGGATAAACAAAATTTGATTTTTCCGATTACTGATGTTGAAAATCTCACTGTCGAGATTTTGGATGTGTTGCTCCACTCATGGCAATTTCACCGTACCTTGGTGCATGTGATAATAAAGAAACTGTTGAACTATTGAAACTTAGGCTACCTACTCCTGCGCTACCTGCCTGCGCTGACTCCCATTTGTTGTGGTCACCCTTCTCCTCTCTGTTCTTCCTTCATCAGCTCACTAAAGATATTGATCCCACTTTGTCCACATACCAGATGCTCCTTAGCGAGTCCATCGGCAGCTCTAACTGCTCTAAACGGAGTGCCAGGAGCCTGGGAGAAGTTAGAACCAGGAGCCAAGATGAATAGATCAGTGGATCTGGAACTTAGAACTACTTTAAAGTAAAATGTTATCGAGGCTATCTTCTTGCCTATTACGGTACGTCGCTTTCAGTCCGAGCGGCGGACAATTCGGTGACTCGAAACCTGCCGCTGAGGCTCGACCAATCGACTGAGTTATCATGGATGACATTAATCTACATATAGATTTAGCCAACCAAATTGGTGGCAGCGCTGAGGAGGAGGATTTCCTGGAATGAGATGGTTATTTAAACCAATATGTAGAAGAACCGACTAGAAATTAAAGAAAGGAGACTTTGAAGGTATGAGATGGGAATTGGCTAGGAAAGCCTTGCAAATTATATTTAAAAGGTTGACGGTGGAGATGCAATGGCAAAGATTTAAAGACAGCATGAATGAACTCCAAAAATTGATCATCCCTGTGTGACTCAACCATGGCTAATGAGGGAAATCAAGGATGGTGTTAAATCCAAGGAAAAGGCATACAAATTGGCCGGAGGAAGCAGGAAACTGGAGGACTGGGAGAAATTTACAACTAAACAGAGGAGGACAAAGGGGTTAATGAAGTGGGGGAAAAAAGAGCATGAATGAAAGCATGGCAGATGCAGTATAATGTGGATAAATGTGAGGTTATCCATTTTGATGGCAAGAACAGGAAGGCAGATTATTATCTGAATGGTGTCAGATTAGGAAAAGGGGAAATGCAATGAGACCTGGGTTTGCTTGTACATCAGTCACAGAAAGTAAGCACACAGGTCCAGCAGACAGTGAAGAAAGTTAATGGCATGTTGGCCTTCATTGCGAGAGGATTTGAGGAGGTCCTCATGCAGTTGTACAGGGTCCTGGTGTGCAATTTTGGTCTCTTAATTTGTGGAAGGATATTATTGCTATTGAGGAAGTTCAGCGTAGGTTCACCAGGATGGTGACGGGATTGTGGGATCAATATATGAAACAATGGGTCGACTGGAATTTAGAAGGATGAGAGGATACCTTATAGAAATATAACATTTTTAAAGGATTGGACAGGCTAGATGCAGGAAAATGTTCCCGATGTTGGGGGAGTCCAGAATCAGGTGTCATAGTTTAAGAATAAGGGATAGGCCATTTAGAAATGAGACGAGGAAAAACATTTTCAGCCAGAGAGTTACGAATCTGTGGAGTTTTCTGCCACAGAAGGCAGTGGAGGCTAATTCACTGGATGTTTTCAAGAGAGTTAGACATAACTCTTAGGGCTAACGGAATCAAGGGATATGGGGGGAAAGCAGGAACAGTGTACTGACTTTAGATCATCAGCCATGATCATATTGAATGGCAGTGTTGGCTCAAAGGGCTGAATGCCCTGCTCCTGCACCTATTTTTATATGTTTCTATGAAGCATTTGTACACAAAGTAAATATAATCAGCATTGAAAATCAGTATTGTCCGGGTCTAATTTTTTTTCAATACTAAACTGTGTGACAGACATACAGTGGCTTGCAAAAGTTTTCATACCCCTTGAACTTTTCCACATTTTGTCTCGTTACAACCACAAACGTAAATGTATTTTATTGGGATTTTATGTGATAGACCAACACAAAGTGGTGCATAATTGTGAAGTGGAAGGAAAATTATACATCAAATTTGTTCACAAATAAAAAAACTGAAAAGTGTGGCGTGCAAAAGTATTCAGCCCCCCTTACTCTGATACCCCTAAATAAAATCCAATGCAATCAATTGCCATCTAATTAGGAAATAGAGTCCACTTGTGTGTAATCTAATCTCAGTATAAATACAGCTGTTCTGTGAAGGCCTCAGAGGTTTGTTAGAGAACATTAGTGAACAAACAGCATCATGAAGCCCAAGGAACACACCAGACAGGTCAGGGATAAAGTTATGGAGAAGTTTAAAGCAGGGTTAGGTTATAAAAAAATATCCCAAGCTTTGAACATCTCACGGAGCACTGTTCAATCCATCATCTGAAAATGGAAAGAGTATGGCACAACTGCAAACCTACCAAGACATGGCCGTCCACCTAAACTGACAAGCCGGGCAAGGAGAGCATTGATCAGAGAAGCAGCCAAGAGGCCCATGGTAACTCTGGAGGAGCTGCAGTGATCCACAGCTCAGGTGGGAGAATCTGTCCATAGGACAACTATTAGACGTGCACTCCACAAATTAGGCCTTTATGGAAGACTGGCAAGAAGAAAGCCATTGTTGAAACAAAGCCATAAGAAGACCTGTTTGCAGTTTGCCACAAGCCATGTGGGGGACACAGCAAACATGTGGAGGAAGGTACTGGTCTGATAAAGCCAAAATTGAAGTTTTTGGCCTAAATTCAAAACGCTATGTGTGGCGGAAAACTAACACTGCACCTCACCCTGAACACACCATCCCCACTGTGAAACATGGTGGTGGCAGCATCATGCTGTGGGGATGCTTTTCTTCAGCAGGGACAGGGAAGCTGGTCAGAGTTGATGGGAAGATCAATGGAACCAAATACAGGGCAATCTTGGATTAAAACCTGTTAGAGTCTGCAAAAGACTTGAGACTAGGGTGGAGGTTCACCTTCCAGCAGGACAACAACCCTAAACATACAGCCAGAGCTACAATGGAATGGTTTAGATCAAAGCATATTCATGTGTTAGAATGGCCCAGTCAAAGTCCAGACCTAAATCTAATTGAGAATCTCTGGCAAGACTTGAAAATTGCTGTTCACAGACACTCTCCATCCAATCTGACTGAGTTTGAGCTATTTTGCAAAGAAGAATGGGCAAACATTTCACTCTCTAGATGTGCAAAGCTGGTAGAGACATACCCCCAAAAGACTTGCAGAATCAAATACACAGGACTAGATGTTAAGAAGTCCCTTGTGCCAGTAGGTGGGGAGCATTTCACGACATTCATTGATTGCTGAGAGTGGTGGACGCTCAACATCAGGGGGGGGGGGGGGGGGGGGCTGGGGGGGGGTACGTATATGTATATCTTGGCCTGGGTAACCTTCAGGACAGCTGGGCACAGGACACATCATCAGTAGTGTACCCTTGCATCACTGGGTGTTTCGGCCTTTTATCACTATACACCCTCCACAAGGGCGGCCCGCTGCAGGATGATCAGCCCTCAGCGTGTGTCCCGTGTCAAACTGCCTCAAAGATTCACCGTGACGCATTTGGGGCCCAGCATGGGTCTTTCCGCTTGAGCCAAATCCAACAGCTGCTTCTTTCAGCCGCGTCTGAGAGTGATCTTATGGTCTTCTGCAGAGCCTGACCATGGATTCCAAGCTCCTTCAGCAGTCTGATGGTAGATGACGCAACAAATCCTCTGCATCCCACTTCAACTGGATAAACGTTTGATGTTCCAGCCACGCTGCCTTGCCTCTGCTGCAAGCTCTGTGTAGCGCAGCTTCTTACGCTCATAGGCCTCCACAACAGAGTTCTCCCATGGAACTGTGAGCTCTATGATGTAAGCAGTCTTCTGTGAAAGGGACCAGAACACCAAATCTGGCCTGAGGTTGGTCGAAGCAATTTCAGGTGGAAAGATTAGTTGTCGGCCGATGTCCGCCAGCATCCTCCAGTCACGGGGCCCTGCATAGGTTTCCTTCTTCTGATCTAGTGGAAGGATGTTTCGGTGTTTTTCTGTCCTTCTCGGACAAAGGTTGTCGCCCTTAAGTGGGAGGGGTTGCTTGCTCTCGGAGGCAAGGAGTTGGTCGCACACAGCCTGTTCTCAAGGGCTGTTGCCAGGCTTTTTAATACCTGATTATGCCTCCACGTGTATCTCCCTTGCGTGAGGCTGGTCTTGCAGCCTACCATGATGTGTTTGAGGGTCGCTGGAGTTGGGCAGAGGGCACAGGTTGGATCCTCGCCGTACCACTGATTGAGGTTCTTTGGTGATGGAAGGACGTCGTATGTCGCTCTGATGATGAAGCTGATCTTGCTTGATTCCATTTCCCATAGTTCTTTCCAGCTGATCTTCCTCCGCTCCACACCTTCCCACTGCATCCATTGCCCCTGTTTGGCAAGCGAGACCGCCTTTGCACTTCTTGCGGCCTCCTCCTGTCGCCGCACCTCCTCAACCACCAATGTCCTCCGCTCTGATGTTGTGGCCTTTCGCCAAGTTGGTTTACTTGTCGTAAGGCCAAAGCCTCCTCTTCCCTGCTGCACTTGCCCCACGACGTCTTTGTGCCTCAGGGCTGATGAAGCTTGCTGTACTGCATCAGATGGTGTCCACTTCCGGCCGGGTTACTAGGGGCGGCGCAACAGCACTGATGGTCTTGTCTCTAGAGTCCCTCAGTGTCATCTGGAGTCTTACTTTGGAACACTTGTATTCCTCTGTTAGACTAGTGAGAGGTAGTTCCAGGACCCCTTTGCCATAGAGGCCGATGTTAGTTAGACATCGTGGGACACCGAGCCATTTCTTCGCGTATGAAGTTATGGTTCGCTCCATCTTCTCCACAGTTGTTATTGGAGCTTCATAAACGGTCAGTGGCCACATTGTCCGAGGAAGGAGTCCAAACTGTAGGCACCAGAGCTTCAGTTTCCCAGGCAGTAGGGTCTGATTGATGATCTCCAGGCCGTTGACAATTTCTTGCCTTAGCTGTTGCACCTGCTCTTTGTCCTTGAGACTTGCGTTGTACCATCTGCCCAGGCTTTTTACTGGCTGCTCAGACACTGTTGGTATTAGGTCGTCACCGATGCAGAACCTTGTGTCTCTAAGCACCCCCTTAACTATGGAGATGCTTCGAGACTTACTTGGTTTGATTTTCATTCGGGCCCACTTGATGTTCTCCTGCAGCTTTCCAAGTAGCCGCTTGGTGCATGCTGCAGTAGTGGTTATTGTTGTCATATCGTCCATGTATGCCCTGATGGGTGGCAGACGGAGCCCAGCTCTGGTTCGTTCACGCCCACCACCCATTTTGAGGCCCTGATGATGACTTCCATGGCCATTGTAAAGGCCAAGGGTGAGACTGTGCAGCCTGCCATGATGCCTACTTCCAAGCGCTGCCATGTTGTACTGAATTCAGCTGTTGTGAAGCACAGCTGCAGGTCTTGGAAATAGTTCTTGACCAGTGTGGTGATGAGCTCTGGTACATGGAAAAAGGCAAAAGATTCCCAAAGGAGTTCATGTGGAACTGAACCAAATGCATTGGCCAGATCGAGGAAGATCACATGTAGGTCTCTCTTGTCCTTCTTAGCTGCTTGGATCTGGTGCCAGATCATGCTTGTATGCTCCAAGCAGCCCGTAAAACCTGGAATTCCTGCTTTCTGTACAGATGTATCAATGTACTTGTTTGTTACCAGATAGGTGGATAGCCTTTGTGATCAATGCTGAAAAAGATTTTTCCCTCGACGTTGAGGAGACATATTGGCCGGAATTGGCTGATGTCTGATGCATCCTTTTCTTTAGGTATTAGTATGCCGCCGGCCCTTCGCCACACCTTAGGTATTGTTTTGCTTCTTCCACACCACCCTCATGAGCTTCCATAGAAAGCGTAACACATCCGGTGCATTCTTGTAGAGCTTGTATGGTACTCCGTTTGGCCCCGGAGCTGATGCTGCTCTTGCTCGCCGGACCGTGTTCTCTACCTCTTTCCATTTCGGAGGGCTGGTGTCCATGTTGAATTCAGGTGGTTGAATAGGTGGGATGTCATGTGGGATGACTAACTTCTCATGCCTTTTCGTGTCTTGGTGGGCCTTTTCCAGGTGTTCCTCCAATTCTTGTTTTGATGTTTTCAAAGTTCCACTTTTTTCCTTTGCGAAGAGGTCTTTGATGAACTTGAAAGGGTCTTTGTAGAACCGTGTTCTTGTGTGTTCTTTATTCTTGCGAAGTTTCCTCATGTTCTCTGCTTTTCGCAAGGTTGCCAATCGGCTCTTGATGTCCTCTTGGAGTAGCATGAGACCTTCTCTCTCTGCGTCAGTTGCTTTTTTCCATTGCTTTTTCAACTGTCTCCTCTCTCTGATTAGCCTCTCGATCTCCTGCTGCCTCCTGGACTTGATTGGTGTTGGTAACTTCTTTCCACCTCTCCCTTTACTTACCCCAAACCGTTCTTCTCCATAGCTGTAGATTATGTTGCCCATCCTTTCAAGCTTTTCCACTGCTGTGCCCACTTGTTGCTCCAAGATATGTATAAGGTCACTGTTGACCGTCTCCCACTCTTTCTTTTCAACAGCTTTGGGCCACTTCACTCCAGGTTTATGCCCTTTGATCTTTCCCTCCAATGGAGGTCTTTGTAGTTGTTGCGTGGGCTCCTCCACCGGCATTTCTGTGCTTGTATCACCCTCTTCAGTGACATGGGTGCTGATGCTCTGCGAACTTTGGTTTGTGTCCCGTCGCTGTGCTTCATTCGACTGATTTGACTGGTTGCTTCGTAAGAAGTACTGGTCAATGCGAGGCCCATGTCTCTGCTCTCTCAAGCACTTTTTCCTCCCTTGGTGGATCTTCAAGCCCATCATTGATGTTCTTTTCTCCCAACCACAGATGCACACCTGAAGTTTGTGTCCCGCAGCTGTTGTGGATGTCTCATGTGCCATGCTCTCCTTGTCCGTGGTCGTTTCCGTTCCTGGGTCTGTAACCGTGTTATCAATCGGTGAGCCATCTTGCGCCCCCGCTCTCGCAGGCTCTAGGGGTATTTCTTTTAATTTACTTTTTGTAGCATTTAGCGGGTGTCTCCAACTAGCTGAAACAGCTTTGGAGACTGCTGTCATGGGGAGCTAGCCCATGACGGCCCCATTGGGGTCTGTTCCCTCCTGTCAGCTGTCTCTCCAAGCTGTCACATGGACTTTCCCATGTTGTCAGCTGTCCTTTCACAGCAGTCACTGGATAAGTCCAGATTTTCAGAATCAAATACACAGGACTAGATGTTAAGAAGTCCCTTGTGCCAGTAGGTGGGGAGCATTTCACGACATTCATTGATTGCTGAGAGTGGTGGACGCTCAACATCAGGGGGGGGGGGGGGCTGGGGGGGGGTACGTATATGTATATCTTGGCCTGGGTAACCTTCAGGACAGCTGGGCACAGGACACATCATCAGTAGTGTACCCTTGCATCACTGGGTGTTTCGGCCTTTTATCACTATACACCCTCCACAAGGGCGGCCCGCTGCAGGATGATCAGCCCTCAGCGTGTGTCCCGTGTCAAACTGCCTCAAAGATTCACCGTGACGCATTTGGGGCCCAGCATGGGTCTTTCCGCTTGAGCCAAATCCAACAGCTGCTTCTTTCAGCCGCGTCTGAGAGTGATCTTATGGTCTTCTGCAGAGCCTGACCGTGGATTCCAAGCTCCTTCAGCAGTCTGATGGTAGATGACGCGACAAATCCTCTGCATCCCACTTCAACTGGATAAACGTTGATGTTCCAGCCACGCTGCCTTGCCTCTGCTGCAAGCTCTGTGTAGCGCAGCTTCTTACGCTCATAGGCCTCCACAACAGAGTTCTCCCATGGAACTGTGAGCTCTATGATGTAAGCAGTCTTCTGTGAAAGGGACCAGAACACCAAATCTGGCCTGAGGTTGGTCGAAGCAATTTCAGGTGGAAAGATTAGTTGTCGGCCGATGTCCGCCAGCATCCTCCAGTCACGGGCCCTGCATAGGTTTCCTTCTTCTGATCTAGTGGAAGGATGTTTCGGTGTTTTCTGTCCTTCTCGGACAAAGGTTGTCGCCCTTAAGTGGGAGGGGTTGCTTGCTCTCGGAGGCAAGGAGTTGGTCGCACACAGCCTGTTCTCAAGGGCTGTTGCCAGGCTTTTTAATACCTGATTATGCCTCCACGTGTATCTCCCTTGCGTGAGGCTGGTCTTGCAGCCTACCATGATGTGTTTGAGGGTCGCTGGAGTTGGGCAGAGGGCACAGGTTGGATCCTCGCCGTACCACTGATTGAGGTTCTTTGGTGATGGAAGGACGTCGTATGTCGCTCTGATGATGAAGCTGATCTTGCTTGATTCCATTTCCCATAGTTCTTTCCAGCTGATCTTCCTCCGCTCCACACCTTCCCACTGCATCCATTGCCCCTGTTTGGCAAGCGAGACCGCCTTTGCACTTCTTGCGGCCTCCTCCTGTCGCCGCACCTCCTCAACCACCAATGTCCTCCGCTCTGATGTTGTGGCCTTTCGCCAAGTTGGTTTACTTGTCGTAAGGCCAAAGCCTCCTCTTCCCTGCTGCACTTGCCCCACGACGTCTTTGTGCCTCAGGGCTGATGAAGCTTGCTGTACTGCATCAGATGGTGTCCACTTCCGGCCGGTTACTAGGGGCGGCGCAACAGCACTGATGGTCTTGTCTCTAGAGTCCCTCAGTGTCATCTGGAGTCTTACTTTGGAACACTTGTATTCCTCTGTTAGACTAGTGAGAGGTAGTTCCAGGACCCCTTTGCCATAGAGGCCGATGTTAGTTAGACATCGTGGGACACCGAGCCATTTCTTTCTTCGCGTATGAAGTTATG
Organism: Okamejei kenojei; assembly: GCA_035221665.1. Lineage (NCBI taxonomy): Eukaryota > Metazoa > Chordata > Chondrichthyes > Rajiformes > Rajidae > Okamejei > Okamejei kenojei. Next base: position 71,944,388 of record CM069138.1, on the reverse strand, counting down.
GTTCGCTCCATCTTCTCCACAGTTGTTATTGGAGCTTCATAAACGGTCAGTGGCCACATTGTCCGAGGAAGGAGTCCAAACTGTAGGCACCAGAGCTTTCAGTTTCCCAGGCAGTAGGGTCTGATTGATGATCTCCAGGCCGTTGACAATTTCTTGCCTTAGCTGTTGCACCTGCTCTTTGTCCTTGAGACTTGCGTTGTACCATCTGCCCAGGCTTTTTACTGGCTGCTCAGACACTGTTGGTATTAGGTCGTCACCGATGCAGAACCTTGTGTCTCTAAGCACCCCCTTAACTATGGAGATGCTTCGAGACTTACTTGGTTTGATTTTCATTCGGGCCCACTTGATGTTCTCCTGCAGCTTTCCAAGTAGCCGCTTGGTGCATGCTGCAGTAGTGGTTATTGTTGTCATATCGTCCATGTATGCCCTGATGGGTGGCAGACGGAGCCCAGCTCTGGTTCGTTTCACCGCCCACCACCCATTTTGAGGCCCTGATGATGACTTCCATGGCCATTGTAAAGGCCAAGGGTGAGACTGTGCAGCCTGCCATGATGCCTACTTCCAAGCGCTGCCATGTTGTACTGAATTCAGCTGTTGTGAAGCACAGCTGCAGGTCTTGGAAATAGTTCTTGACCAGTGTGGTGATGAGCTCTGGTACATGGAAAAAGGCAAAAGATTCCCAAAGGAGTTCATGTGGAACTGAACCAAATGCATTGGCCAGATCGAGGAAGATCACATGTAGGTCTCTCTTGTCCTTCTTAGCTGCTTGGATCTGGTGCCAGATCATGCTTGTATGCTCCAAGCAGCCCGTAAAACCTGGAATTCCTGCTTTCTGTACAGATGTATCAATGTACTTGTTTGTTACCAGATAGGTGGATAGCCTTTGTGATACAATGCTGAAAAAGATTTTTCCCTCGACGTTGAGGAGACATATTGGCCGGAATTGGCTGATGTCTGATGCATCCTTTTCTTTAGGTATTAGTATGCCGCCGGCCCTTCGCCACACCTTAGGTATTGTTTGCTTCTTCCACACCACCCTCATGAGCTTCCATAGAAAGCGTAACACATCCGGTGCATTCTTGTAGAGCTTGTATGGTACTCCGTTTGGCCCCGGAGCTGATGCTGCTCTTGCTCGCCGGACCGTGTTCTCTACCTCTTTCCATTTCGGAGGGCTGGTGTCCATGTTGAATTCAGGTGGTTGAATAGGTGGGATGTCATGTGGGATGACTAACTTCTCATTCCTTTTCGTGTCTTGGTGGGCCTTTTCCAGGTGTTCCTCCAATTCTTGTTTTGATGTTTTCAAAGTTCCACTTTTTTCCTTTGCGAAGAGGTCTTTGATGAACTTGAAAGGGTCTTTGTAGAACCGTGTTCTTGTGTGTTCTTTATTCTTGCGAAGTTTCCTCATGTTCTCTGCTTTTCGCAAGGTTGCCAATCGGCTCTTGATGTCCTCTTGGAGTAGCATGAGACCTTCTCTCTCTGCGTCAGTTGCTTTTTTCCATTGCTTTTTTGTAATTGCAGCGAAAGGTGGTTCTACAAAGTATTGACTCAGGGGGGCTGAATACTTTTGCACGCCACACTTTTCAGTTTTTTTATTTTAATAAAATTTGGAAACCATGTATCATTTTCCTTCCACTTCACAATTATGCACCACTTTGTGTTGGTCTATCACATAAAATCCCAATAAAATACATATACGTTTGTGGTTGTAACGTGACAAAATGTGGAAAAGTTCAAGGGGTATGAAAACTTTTGCAAGCCACTGTATAAAAATGCATATATGTCTTTGTAAATGTCAATACATTACAATATTAAGTTGAGCACTATTCAGAAGTCAACTGCACTGGACACAATTAGAAAAAATGGAGGTATGGATAAGGATATTATGCATGACATCTTGCTGTTCCAGAATAATCCCAAGCACCCAAATAAAGAACACTAACGGCACTGTTTCTCACTATGAAATTCTCAGTACGAAATATGAGTCTTCAACTTTGAAAATTATGGTAGAAGCTAGTACAGTGGAAGAACAACAATTTCCTGCACAATTAGTAGCAGAATTGTGAAAATAAACTTGTGGACAGGCAAAATGAGATTGTGGTCCAAATGCAAGCAAGTGGGGTTAGTTTAGATCAGTATTTCGGTCGGTATGGGCAGGTTGGGCTGAAGGGCCTGTTGCCATATCGTTCAAATCTTTTAATATATGAAGCACTTCTTGTGCTTGAAAGCCATTTCTGCCAAATCCACCTGGTGAGAAAAGCGCCAGTTCCCTCACTCTGGTTGAAATGAAAAGAGGTCAGGTCCTGATGCCAGCATCACATCTCAATTTGCATAATTAAACAGCAGGTATGCATTTAATGTCTGCTTGGAAGAGCAGAATAAAATTCAGAGATAGTGCGATTTACACAGGACATTAACAAGTAACACGTCTGATTTTTTTTGCTCTGTTGTTATTCATTTTTTAATGGCAGGGAAAAGTTAAAATCAACACAATATTGATCTAACCTTTGGGGAAGCAAACTGACCAGATATAAAAGAAGCAGCCAACCAACTGGGTCAATCCTCTAAAGGATGGACTCGATCAAAACAGCCCCCCTTGACTGAGGAGCTGGAAATTACAAATCTGGAATGCTTCATTGCCACCACTCCAACAAGGGTGTACTAAAATGTAACAGTTTTACATGGGTGCTTTCAATTAAAAATGTGAATGAGGGAATTTAAAATAGAAATAGTGCGGATGCAGGATTTTTAAATATAAAAGTTAACTACATAGATAACTACAAAGAACAACGGAGAGGGTAACGGGCTAGACAATTGTTTAAGCACACACCATTCGCAGCAAAATTCTGTCTTCAAATGTGTCCACAACTGATGGAATGTGTCTCCTTTACCTTCAGGCTTTATAGGTCCTAAATGAAATGAATCCAATTCCTAGCAAGCGTAAGCTCACAGTACATAAACTATTATTAACTAGGTACTAAACTTGGAATTCTGAAGCTCGCTATTTGCCTTCCATAGAAGTGGGTTAGTTCAATTCAATAGGCTCTGAAAAGAGTAGGAGGCCCCTCATCAAATGCAAAAAAGAGAGAAACCAAGTCTCAGGGAAGGTGTGGAGGGTGATCGCTGGAACAAAGAGAATGTCTTTAAAAGGGTGAAATAACAAGGCAGTTAAGCTCTGTCTGTATAATATTGTGTAGCCTGGTGCAGGGAAGACTACCCAACTGAAAGGAAAAGAAAAGGAAGGATGTCAGACACAAATGGCCAAAATAATCATCCTGGAGCGTATAGCTGTAGCAAAGACCAGAACACACTTGGTGCTTCAACTGTGCAGGGAGAGAGAAGAAAGCTCAAGAAAGCCATCTGGAAGCAACTTCACTCAAAGTAAGCATTAATCAGCCATGCTGTATTTTTGAATAATATTACACAGAAGCACTCAAAGAATGCATAAAACAGTTTCATGACTTTTATATGCAATAAGGCGTATAAAAGTCATGTAACTGTTAATTCATATGTTTGTTCCCAAATGAGTCATTGAGACATACAGCATGGAAAGAAGCCCTTTGGCCCAACATGGCCCATCCACACTAGTCCCATCTGTCTGCATTTAGCCCATATCCTTGTAATCATATTTTAGCCAAGTACCTGTCCACATTTTATTTTTAAGTTTGTGATCGTACCTACCTCAACTACCTCCTCTGGCAGCTATTCCATAATGCCACCTTCCTTTGCTTACGTTGCAAAGTTTAAACTTTGCATTGTGGTCAAGCAGACCCTTGAATTGTCAGCAGCAAAGTAAGGTCATGTGAGGGTCAATTAGTGAATCCTGTATCCTGTCTGCTTATTTATGTGTATATTGAACTGAACTGTTCTGTATTTTTGTTTACAATACTCTGTTGTTCTGCAGCAAGCAAGAATTTCATTCTCCTATCTGGGACACATGACAATAAACTCTCTTGACTTGAATGAGGGGTTGGGTTCACAGTTACTGAATTAGCATGGGAATTGACAGGTGCTTAGTGACAGTAAAAATGCATAACATTCCACTTAATGCCCTAAAACTTCATAACCCCTCTGCAGATTGTTAATGAGCTACTTCAGAGAATTGCAATTTACAGAAACCTTCTTTCAGCTGAATAACTTGTGCCTGTTTGCATAGGTTTCACACCAGAGCCATCGACCATATTATCAACTGAAACCTAACTCTATGCTTTTGGTGTGTTGCTTACTTGTAACTAGTATAGCAACTTGCTCCTGAATTAAGGCACTGTGATTGTTGTCAGGTCTCCAGGCATTTACCTCATGACTCACCATCTATAACTGGATCTTGACGGAATAATGTTCTTTTATTTCTGGTTTAGACCACAATTGACCAACAGCTGCTACTTGTGCTGTTAAGTGACCTACACCAATAGAGAGCCTGCAGGTTATCAATACAATAGTGTCTCTGACAAAAGAGAGAATGAAATTTTGTTGGATAGCACCAAGCACTTACAGAATTTTAGAATGAGACATAAAACATGAATAAGTGTAAATAGTTACCAATATCATTAAATAGTACTGGAAAAGAACAGAATCTTTCTTAATGCTAATCACTTGTTCATCTCTGCAAGGATGCGAGGTGTTACTGAACTGAACACATACCAACATGAGAGTCTATTTGCTCTGTATTTTTCCGGTGGACTCTGTTCTTCCCACCATTGTCAACAATATCATGATTTGCAGAATGCACATTACAAATCTTGGCCCTTATTGTACATGGGTTAATGTACGAGGAGCTTTTAATGCTCTGGACCTGTACTCGTGGAGTTTAGAAGGATAAGGGGGAACCCATTGAAACCTATGGAATTATGAAATGCCTAGATAGAGTGGATGTGGAAAGGATGTTTTAACTAGTTGGAGAGTCTAGGAACAGTGGCCATAGACTCAGAATAAAAGGACGTACCTTTAGAAAGGAGATGAGGAGGAAGTTATTTTGTCAGAGGGTGATGAATCTGTGGAATTCATTGCCTCAGACGCCTGTGAAGGCCAAGACATTGGGTATTTTTAAAGTGGAGATTGGTAAGTTCTTGATCAGGGGTCAACAGTTGCAGTGAGAAGGCAGGAGAATGGGATTGAGAAGGAGAAAGGAAAAATAAATCAGCCATGATTTATGACTCGATGGGCCGAATTGGCTAATTGTGTTCCTATGTCTAATGGTCTTATGACGTTTTAGTGTCCCCAAGGTATCCCATTCGTCAAAAACCCCCACTACCAACACTATTTCTCACCATGAGATTCTTACTGTGCTGAATCATCTCAAGCACACATTCAGTTATATCGCACTTTGGAGTGCTTAACAGCAAGACAGAGTAATTAAATGGAGAATATTATATTGTCCAGCACTAACATCTTTCACCCTGAGCAATGCAGGGTTCACATAAACAGTTACATTTTACTATCATTTCTAAGTAACAGTAACATTACGTTAATAAACTATTTTAATTAAAGCAGAACTATGCAGAAGACGCTTACTCGTGAAATTATTGGTCGTGCAAATTGATTAACATTCTGTTCTTCAATACTGAACACTCATTGAAATGATGCTAGGTTGACCTGCGTGACATTTAAAGTAGTCAATGAAATTGAGAAAACAGATGGGGCCGCAATAAGCAAGGGTGCTAAAAAGATTAAAAACATGTCAATTTTAACATTTCAGGTACATCAGATAAGGCAATAATATTACAGGAAGTATATGTCTATAAAAAGCAGTGTAAGGGAAGGGAAATGTATACATTTAAATTACACCTTGTCATTGTCTGAAAATCTGTTTGACAGTAATGTTAAAGTTGACAGTAACAACATGAGATATTCCATTTCATTTTCAACAGTGCATTCATTCTCTTTGACTTTTACCCAATTTAAAACTAGTTGATATGTATACTTGTCAATCCAGCAATTTAGTCAGGGGAACAAGTGTATTTTATCAAGGATGTTGCAGTTCAGACACCTGACAAGAAAAAAAAGACTATAATAAACTCCTTCTCGTGTTCATTGTTGCTCGAGTAACAGACGTTGGAGATCAATATTCTCCATTAAGGAATGACTTTAACTTTTCATATTGAACAATGTATTATTAATAATGATATAACAGTGCTGCTATTGAATTATTTTAGAATTATGAACTATACCAACATATTCTAGGACATGTGGTTAGCACTGATGAGTAGCTAAATTAAATGCTTAGTGAAAGCGTAAACATATTTAATGTAAATCACTGCGCTGCAGCAATGCTTATGGACCAAATATATATATTTTTCTCACATCCGTAATTTATTCAGTGCTTCTGCAATATTTCTCATTAATCTACATTCAATTTCCACATCCAATTTTCCAAAGCCCAAGGTACATGAGAAGATACAATCAGCCTATATCAGTTTGGGTTGCCACCAAAATTGTATGCTGTCAACTGAGCAGGATATAGTATCATGGGCAAGAAATAATTTGGCTGAGGCTCGAGTGGAATATGGTTGGTATGCATAAAGATTACAAGCTGGAATCTAGAGTTTATGCATTGAAGTGGATGATGTTTGGTCTGGGATACCAGTTGGGAAAGAAGTAAAGGATGAAATATTTGGGAGTTGACCTTAGATTTTGAAATCCACTTATCCACTTTTTTTATTTTTAATTGTCTACTTGCGTGTTGTTACTTGCGAGCAAAGCACCAAGTCAAATTCCTTGTATGTAGACATACTTGGCTAATAAAATGTATTCAATTCAATTCAATTCAATTCAATTCAATTCAATTCAAGGTATGAGAATATAATGGTGGTGCTGCCTTAGCAGCTGCGGCTCGCCTGCAGTCCGTCTGTTTTTTTTTTTTTTTTTGATTGTCCTTGTCCTATTTTAGCTAGTTAATTTGAGTGATTAGGGTGTGTATGTGTGGGAGAAACTTGTTTGAGTCTCTTCCTTCGGGGGGATGCGACTTTTCTTGTCGTGTCCCCCATCTCCGCCTGCACAGAGGCCTAATGGCGGAGCTGGCGGCCTCCAACTGTGACCGACCCCGAGGCTCCGGAGGCAGAGCCAGCCAGGACTTACCAGCGTGAGGCTGGCCAACTTCGGGGCTGTGGCTGTGTCCCGGCGGTGACGGCCCGACTCGGGGCTGAGGCTGTGTCCCGGCGGTGACGGCCCGACTCGGGGCTGAGGAGGTGTCCCAGGTGACGGCCTGACTCGGGCTGAGGACTGAGGAGGGGGTGACGGCCCGACTCGGGGCTGAGGAGGTGTCCCGGGGGTGACGCCCTGACTCGGGCTGAGGAGGTGTCCCAGTGACGGCCCTGACTCGGGGCTGAGGCGGTGTCCCGGGGGTGACGGCCCGACTCGGGGCTGAGGAGGTGTCCCGGCGGTGAGGCTGTGTCCCGGCGGTGACGGCCCGACTCGGGGCTGTGGCTGTGTCCCGGGGGTGACGGCCCGACTCGGGGCTGAGGAGGTGTCCCGGGGGTGACGGCCCGACTCGGGGCTGAGGAGGTGTGACTCCCGGTGACGGCCCGACTCGGGGCTGAGGCTGTGTCCCGGCGGTGACGGCCCGACTCGGGGCTGAGGAGGTGTCCCGGTGGTGACGGCCCGACTCGGGGCTGAGGAGGTGTCCCGGGGGTGACGGCCCGACTCGGGGCTGAGGAGGTGTCCCGGGGGTGACGGCCCGACTCGGGGCTGAGGAGGTGTCCCGGGGGTGACGGCCCGACTCGGGGCTGAGGAGGTGTCCCGGCGGTGACGGCCTGACTCGGGGCTGAGGACGTGTCCCGGCGGTGACGGCGGCCCGACCTCTGAGGTTTGGCCGCGGGCCCAGTAGACGACATCGGCGGGAGCTCGCAGGCCACAGGTTGGTGACCTGTTTTTCCGGAGCTTCCGTGGCAACAGCTTCGTCCGCTGAACTGGAGGGCGGCAGCTTCGGCAGCTTCGACCACCCCGGGCCGCGGAGTTTGAACCGGCCCGTTCGCAGAGCACGGTTTGAGCCGCGGGACTTACTTACCATCACCCGGTGGGGTCACAACATCGGAAGCCTGGATCGCCTCAGCGCAGAGGGAGAACAAGGAGGGAAGAGACAAAGACTTCAGACTTTTGCCTTCCATCACAGTGAGGAGGTGCCTGGTGAACTCACTGTGGTGGATGTTAATTTGTGTTTATTGTGTGTTTTGTTATTTTATTAAATGTATGACTGCAAGGGAACGAAATTTCGTTGCAGACCGAAAGGTCTGAATGACAATAAAGGATACTAATTTTACTTTACTTTACTTATGAGAACTCCCAGGTGGGGCACTCTGGCTGTTCAAATTTGTTTAGAGATACACCATGGAAATAGGCCCTTCGGCCCATCGAGTCCACACCAGCCATTGATTGCTTGTACACCAGTTCTATATCCTACACACAGCAGCAATTTATAGAAGCCAATTAACCTACGAAGCCTGCATGTCTTTGGAATGTGGGAGGAAACCGGAGGACACGGGGAAAAAACACGCAGTCACAGGGAGAACGAACAAATTTCATGCAGACAGCACCCAGAGTCAGGATCAAACCCGGGTTTCAGGCACCCTGAGGCAGCAATTCTACCACCACACCTCTGTGCCCCCAATTGAGAGCTTGTGAGTCTAGTAAGCATTCTAAGACACCAGGAACTGTACGCAAATGGTGAAGTTGCAATAAGTGGTGATGCAATCGTTTGCAAAATTAAATGAAAGATGTACAAATTATATGAGGAATTGGACGCTAAAGGAATCCCAGATGAGGTGCAAAATCAAATACAAGAACTTTCAGTTGATGGGCAGCAAATTGCAACATCAAACGGGAAAAGGGATTTTTTTTTTTTGTTAGTAGTAAGTACAATAGTGTGGTACTTGAGTACCTAATACATACATACACATTACCATTCTTGTACAACTTTGTATTTTTAATTTAATAATAAAAGAACAGTGAAAGAAAAAAAGAAATAAAGAGTGTCGAAATAGATAGACAAGCGAGTAGAGACAGATAGTGAAAGAAATAAAGAACAGAATTGAAAAGCTAAAAAGATTGAAGAGAAAGTAGAGAAAAGAGAAATTAGGAGAGATATACCTATTTCGTATTTTTGCCCCTCCGTCAACCGGTTCTGAACCATTTAATTTCTAAGGTTGTGTTATGTTGCACCATATCCTTGTAAAAAGTTGATAAAAGGAGACCAAGTCTTTAAGAATTGGTCTACTTTGCCTAATAGGAGGAATCTCATTTCTTCAAGATGTAGCATTTCCGACATATTTGAAATCCACATTTTGAACGTTGGCGTGGTTGCATTTTTTCCAGAATTTGAGTATAAGTTTTTTTGCTGTTATTAAACCATAATTAAGAAGAGCTTCTTGGAATATAGTTAGTTTACTTCCCTCTTCCATTGATCCAAAGATAATCAGTTCTGCATTTATTAACACGAGTAGAGTTGTGACCAAATGTTGCAAATTAATATGTGATTGGTTCAATGGCTGAAAGGAAGGACTCAATTCAGAAAAAGATGCAGGCCTCAATTAATTGTATTGGTGACTTCCTTGGTAAAGTTTCTCTTGTTGCATCCACTGCATGCGTGCCTGTTGAAGTCTAGGTCACGCCAGGCATTTATCAATTAAAGAACAGTATTTACAAATAGCCACCATGCCCAAAGTAAATAGCAAACTGGATTTATTTGGTCTGTAGCATTTGTACTTTAATCTTTGCTGTTTTACTCAGAGGAACAGGTGAAGAAGGTATAGACCATCAAAGAATTTACTGTTCTCCATGCAGTGTTTACTTCCAGAAACTTCAGAATGAGTAGAAAGGAAGGCAGAAATTTTAAGCCTGCTGTGAAATAGATTATGAAGGCAAAATTGGTCAGGACCAATAGCCTGAAGTGGCTTCAAAATACATCAGAAGCTGGATTTAAAGCGTCTATCAAAATGGTTTAAATTTCATTTTAATTTCAATTTTAAATTAAAAAAATAATTTGAAAATAGCATTTCAATTTCTCATTTCATAATTCAGATAATAGTCAACCCACAGAATATTTCATCTGACATATCAGTGGACAGACACTGGGAAAGGTACCACTGCCTCATTCTGTGAGAGACTCACATCATGCCAGTATAGCTTTGTGTATTTCCCTTAAAAATACAACGACATTTAGTGCATGTGCACTACATCAAGTAGCTACTAAAAATATTTTATTGCTAGGTAGTTAATTGAAAGGCAGATTACAATTATATTTATATATTGCATTAATCACATGAAAAAAATCTCAGTGCTAACCTGCATTTGCAGTTGTTCCTGACAACCATCGTGAGGGTATACTGCCTGCCACATTAACCATGTACACTGGAAATGATGCAAGATGAGCAAGAGCAGATTATAGTGTCCTAGAGTCAGAGGCATACAGTATGCAAACAGGTCCTTCGGCCCAACTTGCCAACACCGGCCAACATGTCCCAGCTACACCAGTCCCAACTGCTTGTAGTTGGCCCATATCCCTCCAAACCTGTCCTATCCATGTATCTGTCTAACTGTTTCTTAAACGATAGTCCCTGCCTCAATAACCTCATCTGGCAGCTCCCACAACCCTTTGTGTGAAAACGTTACCCCTCAGATTCCTATTGAATCTTTTCCCCTTCACCTTAAACTTATGTCCTCTGTTCCTCAATTCCGCTACTCTGGGCAAGAGACTCTTGGTACATGGTGGCTTGAACAGAGTCTCAATCGGTAATTTTGTGTGGGATGAAGGTTAAGACATCCACTGTCTTGAAATTGACCCTTTGCCGAGGTTCATTTAGGTCATTGCATAATATCCTTGCTTTTAGAGTTTGTGTTGTATGATTTGTCCAAATCATGCATCATTTCCAGTGTACATGGTTAATGTGGCAGGCAGTATACCCTCATAATGGTTGTCACGAACAACTGCAAAAGCTGGTGTGTACTGAGATTTTTTTCAAGTGATTAATGCAATATATAAATATAATAATAATTTGTCTTTCCATTAATAACCTAGCAGTAAATTATTTTTATTAGCTACATGATATAGTGTACATGTACTAAATGTCGTTGTATTTTTAAGGGAAATACACAAAGCTATACTGGCATAACGTGAGCCTCTGACATAACTAGGCAGTGGTACCTTTACCAGTGTATGTCCACTGATTGTCAGATGAAATATTCTGTGGGTTGCATATTATCAGAATTATAGAATGAGAAATTGAAATGCTATTTTTTAATTATTTTTGACATCAAAAGAAATTCAAAACAATTGTAATGCACCGTGCATTTGTTATAGCTCCTGCCAATTCCCTCCCCCCGCCCCCCACTCCCCACTCCCTGACCAAGCATCTGGCAGGAAACTAAGCGATCCCTTTCACAAAGATCCCACAAGGAGCAAAAGTGGATCCAAAACCCAGGAGGAGCTGAAAATTGTTTTGTTTTTTTTAACTCTGTTTAGTCACCATTGGAAACAGGAATGCCCGAATGAACTTGAGGAAATGTTTCGGGCTCCATTGTATCAGGTTCCCTCATTATTTCCAAAAGACCACCACACAATTTGTCCGCCCCACCCACACTTACACTGACTTCCAGTTATTAAGTCTTCACTGGACATAGAAATCATTATGCAAAATTAATTGAGTGAGCATGCAAAATCCTGAGCCCACTCATGAATATATCTCTGATCATTGATCAATGGATGTGTGATCAAGAGAACATGCCATGATTGATTATTTTATTTGTCAAGGAGACCATCCTAATGCACTGACCTCTCCACTAAGGTCAGATAGTTCAACACAGGCAAGTAATTCAAGTACCATTGTACACCTCAGTACGACACCATATGTTGGACTTATTAACTGAGACTTTGATGATTAAAACAATCTTGCCACCCAAATGTAATAGAGAGATTATGCATATTTATTTTCCCTAAGTGGTCCTATCTGGAATGACAATGCAACCCTTGGCCCAATAGACATATCATATGCTAATGTTCTGTAACATTGCTAACTGATAACTAAATTATTGGTGCAGTGGAAAACCAAAAACATCTGACTGATCTTTTTGTGGTTAAAGGGGACTTTCGTACCACTTAACAGGCTTTTTGTAAAAAAAAAATCAAGATAAATGAACTGCAATATTAAAAGAAAAAATTCTGATTGCATTTGCTCTTTAGGTGAAGAAAAGCATGCATAGTAATCAATTCTAAAAGTTCATTATTCATTCTTATAGGATTGATTCACTTTCCAAATGGATGTTATAAGCAGTGATCTGTCAGACGTGAATATACAGGATAAGTTATTTGTGAAGTTCTGCAGCATTTCATCTACGCAATTATTTATGAGCTAAGAATGTGATGTTACTAAGAAACAAGAGGTCTAACCTGGCCATTTATTTCAGTGCACGGCACGACATTGAATATTATGTATGTTGACCAGGAAAAGACAAAGCATTAAACATGCAATAGGAGTCCGCACATTAAAAAATAACGGGTGTGTCCAGTGGTCAATTGAATGATCTATTTTTAAATAAAATAATAGAAAACACAGAAAGCTCGTCAGCCCATCCCATCATCAAAAAGTCCAGACCAATTCCACTTCAAGCACGTGGTCAGTGATCCTGCAGTTTAAAGAGCGGTCCTGACCGACCATCCATCTCATTAGTGACACTAGGTCTATCTTTAATCGGACTTTACTGGACTTGATCTTGCACTAAACATTATTCCCTTTACTCTTTATCTTCTTCTTCTTCTTGTGTTCTTCAGAGGTCTGCAGCAGGGTGATGCCATCCGGTTCGACATCGGTGGGTGCCCGCCCTAGAAAGGGCGCATGCTCCTGGGTTGCCGCCAAGCTGTGGCGCTGCTGCTGTCTCTGTTTGTTGTCGTTCGCCTGACTGAGGTCAGTTGACAGGGCTCACCACGGGGAGGTCGACAACATGAGCCCCATCCGGTATCTATACTCTATATAGTATTTTTGCTGACTGGACAGCACACGACAAAAAAAGCTTTCACTGTACCTCATTACTCGTGCCAATAAACTAAATAAACTAAACTAATATCCTTTAAGTGTACATTTAGGCCTCTACCTCTACCTCCCAGATCTTTACCATTCATTAAATATAAAATTTATTCCTCATCTTCCTATCAGTTTCTTTAACCCTTTGGTTTTGATTCCTCTGCAAAATGTAACAATACCTTCCTGTTACCTCTATTAGGATCTTCACATTTTTATATCTCTCAATTTAGTCTCCCTATATCATCCTCTGTTCCAAGAAAACATGCCTGTCTTATCCAATCTTTCTTCACAGCTGTAATTTTTCAGTCCTGTGAACATCCTTGTAAATCTCTACTGAATCTTCTCCAGTTTAATCACATCTTTGCTGCTGTGTGTGATGGCCAAACTTACGAACACTATTCAAAGAATCTATTGCATTAGTCAATAAACTACACACACTATCATTAGTTTGCTCTATATTGGAATTCTTGTAAGTGAAAATATTACTTCGTAAGAAAAAAACTTCAGAAGAAATAAATAGAATGCTAAAATGAAGTAAAACAACTTAATGAATACGTGTATGATTTGTTTAATACTTCTGATAGTATGATTGATTTCACTGGCAAGTAAACAGTAGCTTTTTACTGTTTCTCAGTGCATGTGAAAGTGATGAATCAACACGGAATAAGTTGCTGACAGCAAAGTTGTTTTCGGAGAGATTCCAAGTACGTTTATATTTACCTAAACCAGAGACTTAGAAAAGCTATTCAAATCTTGAGGGAAATTGCAGTACTGTAGTTAAGTTACTGGGCCAGTATTCCAAAAACATGAATCAATGACCTGAAAAGGTGTTCAATTCATAAGAGAGCAGAATTAGGCCATTTGGCCCATCAAGTCTACTCCGACATTCAATCATGTCTGATTTATCTCTCCCTCCTAACCCCATTCAAGTCAAGAGTATTTTATTGTCATATGTCCCAGATTGAACAATGAAATTCTTCCTTGCAGCACAACATTCTCCTGCCTTCGCCCCACAACCTCTGACACCCACCATAGTAAGTGGGGAAACTGAATTAAAAAGTTACAATCAGTAATAATGACTACGAAATGAGAAACTTTCATAAGAAACACATCTGGTTGACTTATTCCATAAAGGAAATAAACCTGCTCCCTTTACCTTGCCTGGCCTGTAGGTGCCATCAGACCCACCGTAAAGTGGTTTCCACTTAAACACACTTAAATGGCCGAAGTAAGAGGCTCATTACCACTGTCTCCAGGCCAATTGGAGATGGGCAATATGTGCTATTGTCAACAATATCAACAACCCAGGGAGTCAAACATTTGTTGCATCCATCCATGTGAGAGATGACGGGGTGGCTTTGGCGTTGCCCTGCCAGGAGAGGGTTACTGTATGTTTCATGTGTGGCTGCGTTTCCTGCTGTTGCTGACTAGGCCTATCCTTGACATGGGCAGACCTCCCACAGCTTCCACAGGTGACGTTGTATCTTGCCGTTGGAATGGGGAAAACGTTGCTGTTGCCATTAACCATTTCATGGCATTGGCACTGCAGTGTCTTGAACAGGTGCTTCATACCTGCCTGGAGGTCCTTTCTCCACTTCCCCCGGTCCTCAGCAGCCACTTCCCAGTCATCAGTGCCAATGTTAAAGTGTAGTTCAGTTTAGTTTAGAGATACAGCGTGGAAACAGGCCCTTCAGCCTACCGTGTCCGCACCAACCAGCGACCCCCACTCATTAACACTATCCTACACATGTTAGGGACTATTTACATTTATACCAAGCTAATTAACCTACAAATGGCAATGGTGAAATGAGTGTGTGGTCAGGATGGTGTGGGTCTTTGATGATTTTGGCTGCCTCAGAAGGCAGTGGAGGCCAATTCTCCGGATGCTTTCAAGAGAGAGTTAAATAGAGCTCTTAAAGATAGCAGTCAAGGTTTATGGGGAGAAGGCAGGAACGGGGTGCTGATTGTGGATGATCAGCCATGATCACAGTGAATGGCTCAAAGGGCCTAATTGCCTACTCCTACACCTATTGTCTATTGTCTAACAACCCAGAGAGAAATGTTGAGAAAAGGAATAGGTGATGTTTCGGGTCATGACCCTTTCCCAGACCATCATTCTGACACCATGACAGATCTGTCATTAGTTTTGCTTTATATATTGTCGCAGCTGCGGGAGCCCCGGACTTTAAATTTCTCCCACGCTGGCTGTGAAACTACCGACCCGACTGTGAGGATCCCAGGTACGGTACCTGGAAACTGTGGGATGACCTCCAGAGCCGACGGGCTGGATCTCCCAGAAACAATGAAGCTGGAGCTGCCGACTTCGGGGGAACCCCCGTTCGTTACAGAGATGGAGCTGCCATCTGTGAGGGAATTCCCGTTCCAGCGCAGGTCCGCAGAAACAGCAGGTACAGGAAACTCAGTACATGGAAACAAAGGGGAAGCCTCCATTGTGTCCGGACACGTGGCCGGCGGGCAGGACTTCAGGTCAGACTGAAGCGCAGAGGACTTCGGCCCCCTCTCCCTACTATCCTCCTGACCAATGTACAGTCCCTTGAAAACAAAGTGGAGGACTTAAGGGCAAGACTGCTTTATCAAAGGGAACTGAGGGAATGCTCTCTGTTCTGTTTTACAGAGACATGGCTCACCCCCAGCTCCCCAGACTCAGCGATCCAGCCTGAAGGGTTCTCCATCCACCGTATGGACTGTACACTGGCATCTGGGAAAGGGAGAGGAGGGGGCGTCTGCCTCATGGTCAACTCTGCGTGGTGCTCAGACGTGGCAGTCCTGTCCAACTCCTGCTCTCCACACCTGGAACACCTGGCTGTGAAGTGCCGTCCCTTCTAACACCCAAGGGAATTCACCTCCATCATCCTGACCGCGGTCTACATCCCACCCCAGGCAGACGTCCGTCTGGCACTGGAGGAGCTGCACGCCTGTGGTCAACAAACACCAGACGTCTTAACCCCGAGGCATTTACCACCATTGCTGGGGACTTCAATAAGGCAAACCTCAAGAAATCACTCCCCAACTTCCACCAACATGTCTCCTGCTGCACCAGAGGACCAAACACCCTCGACCACTGCTACACCACCATCAAGAATGCTAACCGCTCTATCCCTCGCCCTCACTTCGGTAAATCCGACCACACTGCGGTGCTGCTTCTTCCTGCCTACAGGCAGCAATTAAAGAGCGCACCCCCAGAGGTGAGGACAGTACAGAGCTGGTCGAGGGGGGGGGGGGGGGGCAGAGGAACAACTACAGGACTGTTTGGAGTCTGTAGACTGGGCAATGTTCAAGGACTCGGTAACGGACTTGAATGAATACGCCACAGTCGTTACAGACTTCATAAAGAAATGTGTGGAGGACTGCATCCCTACAAAACCTTCCAAGTGTTTCCCAATCAGAAACCTTGGATGAACTTTGAGATCCGCACTCTTCTGAAGTCCAGACACCGAGCATTCACGTCTGATGATACAGTGGACTACAAGAAGTCCAGATACGACCTTGGTAAGGCCATCAAAAAGGCCAAAAGGGACTTCTGCTCCAAACTGGAGGATGAGACAGATGTTCGGCAGCTGTGGCGGGGCCTGAATGCAATCACTTCCTACAAGGCGAAACCAGGAGACAGCTCGAATGTCGGCGAAACATCACTCCCTGACAAGCTCAATGCGTTTTACGCACGCTTTGATAGGGAGAACACCGATGTGCCTTCCCGAGCCCCCATTCGCTGTGATGGTATTTCAGTCTCAGTCACAGAGGCCGACGTCAGGAAATCCTTCAGAGGGGTGAACCCTCGAAAAGCGCCTGGACCTGATGGTATACCCGGTCGTGTTCTAAAAACCTATGCGGACCAACTGGCTGGAGTTTTTACGGACATTTTCAACCTCTCACTTCTGAGGTCTGAGGTCCCCACCTGCTTTAAAAGGGCATCAATTATACCAGTGCCCAAGAAGAGTAAGGTGACGTGCCTCAATGACTATCGATCAGTGGCACTAACGTCTGTGGTGATGAAGTGCTTTGAGAGGTTGATCATGGAGCAAATCATCTCCTAACTCGACAAAAACCTGGACCCAATACAGTTCGCTTACCGCCACAACAGATCAACAGTGGATGCGATCTCACTGGCCCTCCACTCCGCTCTGGACCACTTGGACAACAAAAACTCATATGTCAGGCTGTTATTCATTGATTACAGTTCGGCTTTTAACACAATCATCCCCTCCAAGCTGGTTACCAAACTCGCAGAACTGGGTCTCTGCGCATCCCTCTGCAATTGGATCCTCGACTTCCTCATCGAGCAACTGTCCATATGGTGCCAGCACAATAACCTGACCCTCAACACCAGCAAAACCAAGGAACTGGTTGTGGACTTTGGAAGGAGTAGGATGGGGACCCACAGTCCTGTTTATATCAATGGGTCGATGGTTGAAAGGGTCAAGAGTTTTAAATTCCTGGGCATGCACATCTCTGAAGATCTTTCCTGGTCCGAGAACACTAATGCAATTATCAAGAAAGCACATCAGCGCCTCTACTTCCTGAGAAGATTACGGAGAGTCGGTTTGTCAAGGAGGACTCTCTCTAACTTCTACAGGTGCACAGTAGAGAGCTTGCTGACCGATTGCATCATGGCTTGGTTCGGCAACTTGAGCGTCCTGGAGAGGAAAATGCTTCAAAAAGTAGTAAACACTGCCCAGTCCATCATCGGCTCTGACCTTCCTTCCATCGAGGGCATTTATCGCAGTCGCTGCCTCAAAAAGGCTGGCAGCATCATCAAGGACCCACACTATCCTGGCCACACACTCATCTCCCTGCTACCTTCAGGTAGAAGGTACAGGAGCCTGAAGACTGCAACAACCAGGTCCAGGAATAGCTACTTCCCCACAGCCATCAGGCTATTAAACCTGGCTCGGACAAAACTCTGATCATTAATAACCTGTTATTTGCACTTTATCAGTTTATTTATTCATGTGTGTGTATGTATTTATACAATGGTATATGGACGCACTGATCTGTTTTGGAGTAAATGCCTACTATGTTCTGTGTGCTGAAGCAAAGCAAGAATTTCATTGTCCTATCAGGGACACATGACAATAAACTCACTTGAACTTGAACTTGTCGTGGCAGTGGATGCAACAGACTACAGCATGAAAATTAGACAACAAGGCAAGCAGAAAGCATTCTTAAGACCTTGATACTGCTCATTATAAACAACCATTTGACAACCGTTTAAAATAATGGCTGCACACATTTTGTGACCAACAGAAAGTGCTTTAGCACAATGCATTATACGTGGAAAACATTAATCTTGAAGCAGTTAATTGTAGCAGTACAATGTTTTTCACATACCTCTTCGAATCTGCTATTGTCAGGAAACATTTGTCGTACATGATCTATGCTGGGTTATCTTCGCATTTGTGACCAATTTTACAGAGGAGCAGCCAATGTGATGCTGATCATGGGTGGACACCAAGTCCATATACCCCACATTTTGCACAGAAACATTTAGTGCATGTTGCATTGCAGACAAAAAGTAGTTGAAATCACAATAAATCGTGCAGTACTTAAAAAAAAAAACAAAATGTGATTCAACCAGTAAAGAAACAAAGTGCTGGATTAACTCAATGGGTCAGGCAGCATATCTGAAGAACATGGATAGATGACATTTTGGGTTCAGACCTTCCTTCAGGTCTAAAGAAGGGTTCTGACCCAAAACGTCACATTTCCATGTATTCCAGAGATGCTGCCTGACCCGCTGAGTTACTCCCTGACCCGCTGAGTTACTCCCTGACCCGCTGTGTTACTCCCTGACCCACTGAGTTACTCCAGTACTTTATATCCCCCTTTTGTGCAAGCCAGCATCTGCAGTTCTTCGCATCTTGAATCTTTTATGTGAAGGTAAGCACCAACACGGTGCACCAGCACCTCTAACAAGTTATGAACTAAAATTTAAAGATATACTAGGAATTAATGTATCTAAATCCTATAACTGTCTATTTAAATATAATTACCCTCAATTGTTAAATAAATTAAAAAATGTTTTATATTGGAAAACACTATCTATTTCAATGATCGGTAGAATAAATGCTATAAAAATGATTTTTTTACCACAATTGTTATATTTATTTCAAGCCACCCCTTTATATCTCCCTACAATGTTTTTTTTTTTAAATAGATACTTTGGTTAATAGTTTTATTTGGGACTATAAAAATGATCGAATAAGTAAAAAACATCTATGCAAATCTAAAATAAATGGTGGACTAGCACTACCAAATTTCTTATATTATTTCTGGGCAGTTCAGATTAAGAATATGAATTTTTGGTTGGTAAATTTAGATTATGAGCCAAGCTGGCTAAAGATGGAAAAGGAAGACTGTTTGCCTTTTGATGTAGGTTTGATTCTTTTTGCACCAAGGGAAGTACAAAAAAAAATGTATGGTGATAACCCTATAATTCATAGCAATAGACGTATTTGGAAACAAATAGTTAAGACCCTACATATGGATAATTTGTCACTTTGTTTGCCAATTATGAATAATCCTTTGTTTAAGCCCTCTGTATTGGACAAGGGGTTTAGACACTGGAATGATTTAGGAATTGAAAGGATAGAACACCTTTACAAGAAAGGAAAATTTCTTTAATTTCAAGAGTTACAGGATATCTATGGATTGCAGTCAAATAACATATTTAGGTATTTACAAATTAGAAAGTATATTAAGTCAAATACGCAAGACTATAAAAATAGAAAACCAGGATTATTAGATGAATTGTTTAATAACACCCAAATACAGAAAAATTAATAGCGTATATATACAATACTATCTTGGATAGGGAAATCCCAACTTCAGAAATATATCGACAAACATGGGAAAATGAAATAGGTTTATCTATAACGAAGGAAACTTGGGAAGAAAGCCTACAACGTATACATCGTTGCTCATTAAATGCTAGACATATATTGATACAATTTAAGGTATTACACAGATTACATTATTCAAAAACGAAATTAAATAGAATTTATCCTAACATTTCTCCTATTTGTGATAAATGTCAGAACTTGGAAGCTAATTTAACGCATATTTTGTAACATGTATAAAACTCAATTATTATTGGACAGAAATCTTTAGAGTTATCGCTGAAGTTCTTAAAATTAAACTGAACCCAGATCCAAAATTAATAATATTAGGAGTTCCGGATTCAAATTTAATATTAACAGTAAACCAAAGAAATTTCTTGGATTACTGTTTGATAATAGGGAAAAAATTAATATTGACATTTTGAAAGGGAACATTATCCCCCACAATTAAAATGTGGACAGTGGAAATGTTGGAGACGTTGCATTTGGAAAGAATCAGATTTGTCCTAATGGACAAATATGAACTCTTTGAACAGATATGGTCTCCATATACAGAATATTTGAAGGGGTAGCTGTTCTTGGCATCACAACTCAATGGGTACCCGGCAAGATTAGATGAAATAATTCCTTTTTTATTATTTGTATACATGTCTCTATTGATATCGTTCTTTGAGTTGTGTTATTCACTATTATAATGTATACTACAATCTTTTTTTTTAATATATATATAATACTTTGTTTTAATTGAATATGTATAACATTTTTTCCCCTCTTTCTTTTCTCTTTCTCTCTCTATATAATCAAAATTATTATTTAATCACTATTCTTATTGATTAAAATCTATTCTTTTATTTTTTCTATTTTCTAAAAAACAGGTTTATAATAATTATTCGTAATATCCGTATACTTATTGAAATAAGTTGGTTGTGTATTTGAAAAGTTGTTATACCGTTGTTATGATGGATTACTTCTAATAAAAATATTATTAAAAAAAAAAATTAAAGAGAGAGAGATATATATATTATAAAATGATTACTAAAGTTTAAAAAAATAAAATGTATTAATTAAATTAGGCGGCCAGGCCTTTAAGCAGCTTACACATCTTATATCATGATGATCCAACATAGATACCCAAAACAAAGAAAGAAATGTGTATTGGCACCTTTTCTCAATCACAATCACATCACAATAATACTTTAATAGCCAAGTATGTTTTGCAACATACGAGAAATTTTATTTGCCAAGTCTGTCATACAAATAAAAAGCAACGGAACACACAAAATACATTTTAATGCAAACATCCACCACAGTGACTCCTCCACATTCGTCACTGTGATGGAAGGCGAAAAAAAAAGTTTGAATCTCTTCACTTCTTTGCTCTCCTACGGTCAGGGGCCTTGAGCCCTCCGTTGACAGGATGATCTTGACTCCCGTAGCCGGCAGCGTTTGGGCCCTCCGCATCTGGGTGATGAGCTCCCCCGCGCCAGGTGATCGAACCCCACGTAGGGGCTGGTCGAGCCTCTGCATTCGTTGGAGCTCCCGACTAACCTCTCCTGAGACTGCGAGCTCGATGGTAAAGTCCGCAATCCATGTTTGCAGTGATCCCAGGCAAGGGATCAACACCGATGTTAAGTCCACGGCCCGCGGTGGGGATCAAGGTCAGTCCGAGGATGCCTCCAGCTCCATCGATGATAGGCCGCAGAGCAACCGGAGATGCGACCCGGAAAACAATCCCATCTCTGGCAAGGTAAGAAACTGAAAAACTTTTCCCCGACCCTCTCCCCCTCCCGCCACATAAAAAAAAACTGAGAACATTTACTCAGACTTTTGTCTACAAAAAGGCCAATAAAACCTTTAGGTCAATAACGTCTGAAAACATGTAAAGAAAAAAAAGTTTATTTTCAAAATTATAACAGTTGTATCATAAATGGGTAAAATTCTTATCTCCGCAGAAAATATCTTCTTTTAAATCTGTCATTAAATTACATTGAATATAATATATCTTTCAAAACAAAAAATCTCCAGAGTTTCTGTAGCCTGTCATTAATTATGCTGAGAGGCAGACTTTGGCCCATTTCAGGTTTTTTTTAAAACATCACATCAGTCAAAGTAAGTCATAAGTCTTTATCCATTTTGTCACTGTAAAACTTATGGTTAAAATTTATGGTTAACTAATGCAGAAGAACACAGCCCGGCTCTTCCCCATAGTGAATGGCCATATGCATTCACTTGATTCATTCTTCAGTAATTGTCTTTTGGTTTTTAAATATCTATAACATATTAAATTAATCTAGAAATTACTGGAAACAATTATATCGGATTGACATTATCTTTAATTTTGGAAATTAACTGATTAAATCAGGTAACAATGTTTAGATGAAGTATTGGTCTAAATGAGAGTTAGATGCAGGAATCAGAATGTGGCCAAAATTACATAATTGGAACATAATTATTTAAAATATCTTTATGATTATATTGATTGAATAAGCTGTAAAATAAAAAAAAGAAAATTCGTTATTTTTAAGAATCAGTAAAACAGTCTTTAATTAATGCTGTGATAAATACAAATCAATTAACCCGTGGAATTAATATTTTAGATGAATTTTTAAGAAGAGGTAATTAACTATTCCTTCTGACATATCAATAAAATGATCATTTTGTGAATAATTATTATATTAGTTAGTGCATCCATTGTTGCTGCCAATCTGTATTTAACTCTTATCTGTAGAAATTACATTTTAAATACAATCATGTGCAGTACAACGGAACATTCATTTGCATAGTATATTGCCATGATATCAGATCGCAAATGGTACAAAGATGATGCATGCTACTAGATAGACCACAAAAGTTGATTAACACTGAGCTCTCCTTCAGTACCCAGTACTAAATATGCCCCTCCTTTGCATCCTTTTCCTCAACTATGAAAATATGTTTCATGATCATCACCATGCATCCTGAAGGTTCAAATGATTCATATTTCTCCATTAGCCTGCATTATCTACCAAATTTCAACAGTGGCCCTCTTGGAAGTTAGATTTTGGGAAGATAAGGGCCTGCCCCTCATTCCTTGGCTCTGTCTCCTGTCTATGTTCCACCTGGTGAAGATGAACATTGTTATAAACATGTTTAAGAAAGAACTGCAGATGCTGGAAAAATCGAAGGTAGACATAGATGCTGGAGAATCTCAGCGGGTGAGGCAGCATCTATGGAGCGAAAGAATAGGTGACGTTCGGGTCGAGACCCTTCTTCAGACTGATGTGGGATGGGGGGGGAGGTGGCAAGAAGAGGCGGAGACAGAAGGCTTTGGGAGAGCTGGGAAGGGGAGGGGAAGGAGGGAGGAAGCAAGGACTACCTGCAATTGGAGATGTCAATGTTCATACCGCTGGGGTGTGAACTGCCCAAGCGAAATATGAGGTTCTACTCCTCCAATTTGCGGTGGGACTCCCTCTGGCCATGGAGGAGGCCCAGGACAGAAAATTTGGATTCGGAATGGGAGGGGGAGTTAAAGTGGTGAGCCATCGGGAGATCAAGTTGGTTAATGCTGAGTTAATGCTTGTGAGACGACTTTAGATTTTAGACCAGCGATCCTGTACACACACACGACTGCCAATTTTTACAAATGACCAAAGACAATTAACCTACAAGTCTGTACATCTTTGGATGTGGGAGGAATCCGGAGCACCCAGAGAAAACCCACGTGGTAACAAGGAGAACGTACAAACTCTGTCCAGACCATAGTCAGGATCTAACCCGGGTCTCTAGCACAGTAACTCTGCCACTGTGCCAATGTCTTTGTCCTTTAATATGGCTTCCCTACTGTCATAGTTGACAGGGCTTACAAAGACACTCATTTCTAGTCCTTCTATTCTCAGTCATTTTCCACCTGCCAGAATGAGGAGAAGATTTCCTTTTTCATCACTTTCCACCCCACAGTTTCTACCACATCCATTGGAATTCCACCATTGCATCTTCCTCTTCTCTTTCCTGTCAGCATTGCAAGTAGATTAGTCTCTCTCTGCACCTCCCTGCTTCACACTTCCTCCATCAGTAGTCATTCCTTTCACACTGCACCTATGCCTACAACATCCATCTACCTCTATTCTTCCCTTCCTTCAGGAACACAAATATTCCTGCATCCACATGAAGCAGCAATTGACTTGCAATTCTTCCGGTCCAGTGTGTTAATGCTCATGATGCTGCCTCCCCTACAGTAAGAAAAGCAAACACAGATAGTGTGATGTCTTTGGAGGGCATCTCAGTTCAGCCACTTCCAGACTTCACCTTGAACTCCCATTCTGACTTTGGCCACCAACACCTTTCTAACGATGCCCAATGTAAGTGTAAGGAACAATAGTTGTTGTTCCACACCTCTGCATGCTAGTCCTCAAGAGTCAATATTAAATGCGACAATTTCAGTATGTCTGGCTTGTGTCAGAGTTATAGAGCATAGAAACAGGCCCTTCAGCCCAGATTGCCCATGCCGAACAAGGTCCATCTATACTAGTTCCACCTGCCCCTCCTTATGGCCCATATTTCTCTAAACCTTTCCTATCCATATACCTGTCCAAATATCTTTAAAGCGTTGTTGTAGCTAATGCCTCTCCTCCGGAAGCTCATTCCATATAACCACCACTCTCCGTGTGAAGAAGTTGCCTCTCAGATTCCTACTAAATCACCTTAAACATACATCCTCTGCTTCTTGATTCTCCTGCTCTGGGTAAAAGACTTCCCCTCATGATCTTTTCCACCTGTGTAACATCACTTCTCATCCTCCTAAGCTCCAAGGAATACTGTCCTGGCCTGGTGTAGGGTCATACCAAATGTATTATTAATTTAGCCATGTTCTCTCCACAGATGCTGCCTGACCTGTTGTGTTTTCTCACTTGTTTCAGATCCCCAGCAACTGCTGTGCTCTGCATTTTGTAATTCAAATACTTATTTCTGTTTATTTTCTCCCGCTCTAACTGAAGACAGCAAAAGTAATTGCACGTGGACAACCTTCTTCTACACACTATCATATACTCCCCATTCCTCTGCAACTTGAAATGCATGTGTTTTGTTATTTGTCCCGAATACTCATGAAAATCCCTCAGCCTAAAATATTGAATCTGTTTCACTCTGCACAGATGCTGCCTTATCCGCTGAGTTCTGGCATTATCTGCTTTTGTTTCAAATAACCATTAACAACAGGGCGGCACAATGTAGCATCAGTAGAGTTGCTGCCTGACAACGCCAGAGACCCGGGTTCGATCCTGACTGTGGATGCTGTCTGTATGGAGTTTGTACATTCTCCCCGTGACTGCGTGGGTTTTCTCCAAAGGCATGCAGGTTTGTAGGTTAATTGGCCCTAATATTATTTGGCCCTACATAGGTAATATTTCCCCTAGTGTGTGGGATGAAAAACTGGGATAACAATTTTTCATCCCACACACTGTAAGGGTGATCATTGATTGGCATGGACTCAGTGGGCCTGTTTCTAAGCTGTATCTCCAAACTAAACTATTATCTTCTTAAGGTGAATTAGGATTGCTGGAGGACAAAATTCCATGGTCTGACAAAAGGAAGTGCAGTATTTATCACTTACCTGGACCACATAGATAGCACTGCTTTCCACAATGATTCATCGAAACATAGAAAATAGGTGCAGGAGTAGGCCAATCGGCCCTTTGAACCAGCACCACCATTCAATGTGATCAAGGCTGATCATCCACAATCAGTATCCGTTCCTGCCTCCTTCCCATATCCGCTAGACTAACTCTATATAACTCTCTTTTGAATTAATCCAGTGAATTGGCCTCCACTGCCACCTGAGGCAGAGAATTCCACAAATTCTCAACTCTCTGGGTGAAAATGTTTTTCCTCATCTCAATTTTAAATGGCCTACCCCTTATTCTTAAACTGTGCCCCCTGTTTCTGGACTCCCCCAACATTGGGAACATGTTTCCTGCATCTAGCTTGTCCAAATATCTTAATAATTGTATATGTTTCTATGTTCCCCTCTCATCCTTCTAAATTCCAGTGAATACAAGCCCAGTCGCTCGATTCTTTCATCATATACCAGTCCCGCCATCCCGGGAATTAACCTCGTGAACCTACGCTGCACTCACTCAATAGCAAGAATTCAAATTAGGAGACCAAAACTGCACACAATACTCCAGGTATGGTCTCACCAGGGCCCTGCAGAAGGATCTCTTTGCTCCTATAATCAAATCCTCTTGTTATGAAGGCCAACATGCCATTAGATTTCTTCACTGCCTGCTGTACCTGCACGTTTACTTTCAGTAACTTATGTACAAGGACACCCAGGTCTCATTGCATTTTCTCTTTTCCTAATCTGACACCATTCAGATAATAATCTGCCTTCCTGTTCTTGCCACCAAAGTGGATAACCTCACAGTTATCCACATTATACTGCATCTGCCATGCATCTGCCCACTCACCCAACCTATCCAAGTCACCCTGCATCCTCATAGCATCCTCTTCACAGTTCACACTACCACCCAGCTTTGTGTCATCTGCAATTTTGCCAATGTTATTTTTAATTCCTTCATCTAAATTGTTAATATATATTGTAGATAGTTGCGGTCCCAGCTCCGAGCCATACTGCACCCCACTAGTCACTGCCTGCCTTTCTGAAAGGGAACTGTTAATTCCTACTCTTTGTTCCATAACTGCCAACCAATTTTCTATCCATATCAACACCCTACCGCCAATACCATGTCCTCTAATTTTGCCCACAAATCTCCTGTGGGACCTTATCAAAGGCTGTCTGAAATATACACTACATCCATATACAATACATAACAATCAGCACGGGAGCACCTCAAGGCTGCATGCTTAACCCCCTGCTGTACTCACTCTATGCTCATGACTGCGTAGCCGGTCATAGTACGAACTCCATCAACAAGTTCGCTGACGATACCACTGTTGTGGGACGTATCTCTGATGGGGAAGAGTCAGAGTACTGAAGTGAGATCGACCGACTGACCAAATGGTGCCAGCACAATAACCTGGCCCTCAACACCAGCAAAACCAAGGAACTGATTGTGGACTTTGGAAGGGGAAGGATGGGGACCCACATCAACGGGTCGATGGTGGAAAGGATCAAGAGCTTCAAATTCCTGGGCATGCACATCTCTGAAGATCTTTCCTGGTCCGAGAACACTGATGCAATCATAAAGACAGCTCATCAGCACCTCTACTTCCTGAGAAGATTACGGAGAGTCGGTATGTCAGGGAGGACTCTCTCAGGTGCACAGTTGAGAGCATGCTGACTGGTTGCATCATGGCTTGGTTCGGAAACTTGAGCGCCCTGGAGCGGAAAAAACTTAAAAAAGTAAACACTGCCCAGTCCATCATCGGCTCTGACCTCCCGTCCATCGAGGGGATTTATCGCAGTCGCTGCCTCAAAAAGGCTAGCAGCATCATCAAGGACCCACACCATCCGGGTCATACACTCATCTGCCCACTACCTTCAGGTAGAAGGTACAGGAGCCTGAAGACTGCAACAACCAGGTTCAGGAATAGCTACTTCCCCACAGCCATCAGGTTATTAAACTCGGCTCGAACTAAACTCTGAACATTAATAGCCCATAATCTGTTTATTTGCACTTTATCAGTTTATTTATTCATGTGTGTATATATTTATACAATGGTATATGGACACACTGATCTATTCTGTATTCGTGCCTACTATGTTCTGGTGTGCTAAAGCAAAGTAAGAATCTCATTGTCCTATCAGGGACACATGACAATAAACTCTCTTGAACTCTCGAACTCCACTGACTCTCACTTATCAATTTTACTTGTTACATCCTAAAAAAATTCCAGAAGATTTGTCAAGCAAGTCCCCTTCATAAATCCATGCAGACGGACTAATCCTGTTAGTGCTATCCAAATGCGCCGCTATTACATCTTTAATAATTGACTCCAGCATCTTCCTCACAACCGATGTCAGGCTAATTGGTCTATAATTCCCTGAGTTCTCTCCCTCCTTTCTTACAAGGTGGAATAACATTAGCTATCCTCCAATCCACAGTCCCTTTCTAGCCAACTTTGGCCAGCTCCTCCCTCATGCCTCCATAGTCCCCTTTGTTCAACTGCAATACTGACACTTCTGATTTTACCTTCTCCCTCTCAAGTTGCAGATTAAAACTTATCATGTTATGGTCACTACCTCCTAATGGTTCCTTTACCTTGAGTTTCCTTACCAAATCCGGTTAACTACACAACACTAAATCCAGAATTGCCTTCTCCCTGGCAGGCTCCAGTACAAGCTGCTCTAAGAGTCCATCTCAGAGGCACTCTACAAACTCCCTTTCTTGGGGTCCAGATTCATACAGCTAACACAAGCAATATTGTGTATGAAGGAACTGCAGATGCTGATTTAAACCAAAGATAGACAGAAAATGCTGGAGTAACTCAGCGGGAGAGGCAGCATCTCTGGAGGGAAGGAATGGGTGACGTTTCGGGTCGAGACCCTTCATCAGACTTAGACTTTGGTCCGAGTCCCTCCTTCAGACTTAAACCGCTGAATTACTCCCGCATTTTGTGTCTAAAATGGGCACTATTGTTGTGGTCACAGACATTGTTCCTCCAAGATTGCAACTTTGTGAGTGACAGCCTCCAAGGTTTAGTGAGATACTTACAATGCGAGTCAGTTACATGGCTTTTTTCTTGATTTAGATTCACATATGCTTCCAATGACTGACCCTGAAGGGTTACAGCCACAATTGCAGCCTCCATCACCAAGCTGATAGAAATTATCTGTGCAAATGCCACACTGAAACCCTCTTCCTCGTGGATTACAGTGACACTAACCAGGGTATGGGTTATAGAATGGGCTTCAACAGCCACAGATGTTGCAGTTACATGACTCACAACCATTTAATATTGCACTATATTTTCAAATCACATATGTCTAAAAGAAGTTTAAGATGTAATACTGAAAGTAATGTTCAAGATAAATAAAACAACTTTGTTTTAACCATTGCATGCTCATTGATGCACTTGGATCATTCAAAACATTCTATAATGTTCAAATATTAATTCCAATCAAAATAATGAATATCGTAGGCAAGTTTTTAAATTTACCACAATAACTGCTTTTGTAATCTTTTAGGATTGATCTTGACAACTAAATAGAAGAGAAAATTAAACATACAGGTAGCTCTGCTTTGTCCGTACTCTTTGTGCATCAGATTAATCTTTTCTTGCCTTCAGTTACCACAGACATCGAAAAAGTTAAATATATTTCCATTATCTTAAAGAAACGCAAATATCTAAATGCCTTTTATATTTAGAAACATTGCAAGAGAAATAATATATTACGCCAGACTAAAATGCAGTAAAAATTTCAGCAGAAAGTGATTGCGTGCACTGTGATTGATGACTTACCCAAGGCATAACATTTAATTTTGGTTAGAAAAATAAAAGTACAAGCAACACTACAAATTTTAAAGTAACTGTATTGTAAAAAGAGTTATGACTCATTCCAAACTATTAAAATCAGTCTAGTGGGATTCACCTCATCATTTCTAAAAATATACATAGCACTTATTTGAATTTGTCATGCATGTTCATGACAGCTAATCTGTCTCCGGTATTACTGAGCAAAGCCTACAGGGCATCGCGTTCAGTTTCTTACAGGGTTAACAAGAAAGTAGGGAGAGGTTTCCAGATCCATTAGGCAGTTAAGGCACAATCTCTACCTGTCATTTTTTATTCTAGATAAGTGACCTACTTTACAAATTTCTTTGTATTGAATAATTCATTTACAACACAATTGTACAACCATATTAACTGTAGTAAAAATCAACCTCTTGTGCACCACTCTTGTATCACATACTTCAAAATATAATGATGCTATGGTTCCTTTTGTGCATAACAAGGAAACAGCAATGATGGTAATAGCAATAAAATGGATATTTGGTTCTGAAGAGCAATGTATCACCCACAATACAGGCAGACATGCACCATAATATTTTATTTCCTGGACCTCAGCTTGATAACAACAGTAAGTACAACAATAACGATAATAAAGATTATTTTTCTGTTGCAGTAGAAAAGCTTATCAAATATACATCAACATCAAAAATGATCATATTACTTAAGTCTTTTTGCATATCTCTGCCCTGCTGCTTAATGTTGTTCATTACAAACCATATTCACTTTTATCCGCATCCATCTTAGAAGCAACACTTAGAACTAACTACTATGCAAATGAAATGGTAAATTTTTTTTGATCCATATGTATGGACTGGGACATGTTCTGTTAGAATGCAAAGCACACTTCATCAGAAATGTTCCTTGCATAATATTCCCATATATCAAAATTTCAAAGTGCGTTATACACACAATGTATTTTCAGTATTTGATAAATTTTGCCCTATATAGCTGCTATTACCTTCAAATAAATTGTAGGTAACAAATTGCTATAATCAAATCTAATTTCTGAAAATACCTGTGGGAACCACAAAACATAAAAGCAAGTATCACAAAAATGTGATAAATAACAGCGAATATGGCACTTTGTTATAACCTACTTGGCAGTGAATTGCAAAATTAAAATGATCTGGCCCTTCATAATGACACACATGTGATCTTTGAAGTAACATTAAGTCACTTGCATTTCATAAAAACAGTTCAAAGGCATATACTGTAACAGAATGAAAAAGATTTCCCTCAAAGTACCTCACTGCAAGCAAACCCTTTGAAGAAGGGTTTTACTTTTACAGCAAATATTAAGTTATCTTGTTGGCCGAGAATGTATCAGGCAATTATGATTGTGCACATGGGTCTGTGATGTTTAGCAAATATTTGTTTCATAACTTCATAGTGACTGACAGACTTTGGGTCAAATTCACACCAGAAGGTTACAATATACAAAATCTTATATTTCACCGACCGATAACATTTGCTTTGCACTTGCATTGACCTGAATTTTGGTGACAGGTAATATCTCCATTGACTGTCCCAGAGGTATTGCAGCTACAAGGACTGCGGCCATCAGGGTCTGAGAGGCACAGATTATAAAAGCCATCCTGGCACTGATTACACTGTCTGCCAGACACGCATCTCTTGCATTTACACTGGTCTCCAATCTGAAGAGATTAAAAATACGTTGGGATAAATGGAAGTAGATGAGAAACACAGTGATTGGTTTTGCCATACTTCTAACAAAAATGTTAACTGGAAAGAGGAGAAATATAAAAATGAAACATTCAAGCAAAATACCAAAACAAAATGAAACACTAATATGCATGAATAAAGTATTTCAGCTCATTAAAATAAAAATAAGCAAAGAACAAAATTACTGTATAATAAGTCAAATACACAAGTCAAGAGTGTTTAACTGCCATATGTACCAGAAAGCAGCAATAACATTCTTATGTGCTGCAGCAATACAGGCCAATTAAGAGTACATTTAAACAATGCGTAATGTGTAAAAACTACTTACATATAATATTTTACATGACTATAGAAATTTATTTCATAATAGAATTAAATTCTCTTTTTACAAATGATTTGGTTATTTAATAGAAAGACAAATAATGATGTTCTCTTTAACTTGAAACTATTTAGGGAAGCTCTTGATATTCAATAATTTGTTCATGCAGCATAATGCATGTAGGAATGTATTCATAAATTAATGGCAAAGTTCTTGTTTTTTTTGTAATTGTTTAAAATAAGTAATAGCAAGTTGGCAGGCCGTCTCTTACAGTTTTCATTCAGAGATATAGCTTGGAAACAGAGCGGTTGCCTACTGAGTCCATGCCAACAGCGATCTCCTGTTGTATCGTACACACTAGGGACAATTTACAGAAACCAATTAACCTACAGACCTGCATGTCTTTGGAGTGTGGGAGGAAACCGGAGCATGCGGAGAAAACCCATGTGGTCATAGGGAGAACGTACAAACTCCATACAGACAGACAGCAGCCATTGTCAGGATGAAACCGGGTCTCTGGCACTGTGATCAGCAAGAATAAAAATTGGAAGACCAATGAGAAACAGGGCTTGCTATCAATGACCAAACAGCAAAATGTAAACACAATACCTACCCCAAAATGTTTATTACGTTAGTTGCATTAATGTTAAATTCTGAACAAAAAATATACAATGATGTATTTTTTTAAATCATTTGTAATGAAAAATGAAACCAGCACCTTTTCTAACATGCTACTCAAGTCATAAACTGAATCACTGATAAGTTTTAGTGCTGTCAAAGATTAGTTTATAAGAGTGGTTTTTGGTTTCCATTAATCTGCAAGTAACAGTAATGCTATTTTGTAACTGTTGAAAGAAGGAACTGCTCATGCTGGTTTACCAAAACAGACAAAGTACTGGTGCGACTCAACAGATCAGGCAGCATCTCTGGATAATATGGATAAGCAACATTTTGAGTCAGAACCCTTCTTCAGACAGATTGTGATGCGGTGAATAAAGCTGGAAGAGAGGAGGGGCAGGACTAAGCCTGGCAAGTGATAGGTGGATACAATTATTTTTCTCTGCTTCATCAACACCTCCTGCACCCATGCAGAACTCATTAATATCCTTAACTGAACCACTAATTTCCAACCTGCCCTCAAATTCACTTGGACTGTCTCTGACACCTCTCTCCCTTATCTTGATCTCCCTGTCTCCATAACAGGGACAAATTATTTACTGACGTCTATTAAAATACCACCATCTCCCACACTTATCTGGACTACACTTCCTTCCACCCAGCCTCTTGCAAAGATGCTATCCCCTACTCTCAAATTTTCCATCTCCACTACATTTGCTGCCAAGATGAGGCAGCATTAGTAAACATGGTCCGTCCCCGTCCCCCCCCCCCCCCCCCCCCCCCCCCCCGTTGTCATAGATGGATTCCTCACCCACATCGACTCAGTGTCTTGTAGTTCTGCTCTCATTCCCCAGACAGAACAAGGATAGTTTCCCTGGCCCTCGCCTTTCACCCCACCATCCTCCGCATCCAATACATCATTCTCCGACATTTCCACCACATTCAGTGATGCCATCGTCAGTCACATCTTCCTCTCCCCTCTGCAGAGACGGCACCCTCCACAACTCCTTGCTTCACTCATCCCTTCCCACCCCCCCCCCCCCCCCCGGTACTTTGTCATGTATACCACTTGCAAACATTGTTTTGTTTTATGACAAAACTTGTTTTGAGTGGTGCTTGTCCACATTTTCATGAAGTTTAAACCTAAAGTTTCTTTACTCAAAAATCAGGGTTGACTTTTAGTAAACACTAGACCAAATGCAGACCCGCTGGGTCTGTTCCCCCCAGCGCGCGGTGGGGGCGGGGGGGGGTGGGGGGGGGGGGGTGTGCTGTGGCTTCACATGCACACTAATCACCCCCAACCAAACGGGGTGAGGTGGTAGGGGGTGAGGGGGAGTAGGGGGGTAGGGGGAGACGGGGTGGGCAAGGGGAGGGAGGGGAGACCTGCAGTTGCTGGGGGTGGGGGGGGGGGGGGGCTGCGGCTTCACACGCACACTAACCACCTGCCATACACACAGAGGGTTGGAGGGGGGAGGGTAGGAGGAGGGGAGGGGAAAGGGGAGAGAGGGGGAGAGAGAAAAGGGGAGAGAGGAGGAGAGAGGAGGGGGAGAGAGGAGGGGGAGAGAGGAGGGGAGAGAGAGGAGGAGGAGTGGGGGGAAAGAGTGGGGTTGGGAAAGGGAGGGGGTAGAAGGGAGGGGAGAGGGGGGTTGGAGGAGGGGAGGGAGTTGGCGGAGCGGTGGGGGGAGGGGGGTTTGGAGGGGGGTAGAGGGGTAGAGGGGGGTTGGGGGAGGGGAGAAGGAGGATGGAGGAGAGGGGGAGATGGAGCGGGGAGAGTGGGGAGGGGGAGATGGGGAAGGGAGAGAGGGTGCAGGGAGGGGGATGGGGAAGAGAGTGGGGAGGGGAGGGGCGGAGAGTGGGGGGAGGGAGGAGGGGGAGAGAGGGGTGAGGGATAAGGAGGAGGAGATGGGGAGAGGGCTGAGGAGAGATGGAGGGGGGGGAGCGATGAGAGAGAGGTGTGAGGAGAGAGAGGGGAAGAGAGAGGGGGAAGAGAGAGGGGGATGAGAGAGGGGGAAGAGAGGGGGAGGAGGAAGAGTGGAGGAGGAAGGGTGGAGATGGGGAGAGATAGGGAGGTAGAGGAGGAAGAGAGAGCGGGGGATGGGGAGGGGGGAGGAGAGCAGGGGGGAGAAGAGGGGATGTGAGAGTGGTGGGGGAGGGGTGGAGAGAGGGGATGGGAAGGGGGAGAGTGGGATAGGGGAAGAGAGAGGGGAGAGGGGTGGGGGGTGGAAGGGGAGAGGGGGATGGGGGAGAGAGGGGGGAGATGGGGAGAAGGGTGAGGAGAGAGGGGTGATGAGCAAGGTGTAAGGAGAGAGGGGAGAGGAGAGGGGTGAGGAGAGAGGGGACTGGGGAGGGGGAGAGAGATAGGGGATAAGGATGGGGGGGAGTGCAGGGAGGGTGAAGGGGAGACAGGGGTTGGGGAAGGGGGGTGGTGGAGGGGGAGAGAGGGTGGGGGAGGGGGGTAGAGAAGGGTAGGGGAGGGGAAGGGAAGAGAGGAGGGAATAGGAGGGGGAGAGGGGGGAGAGATTGGAGGGGGAGAGAGTGGAGGAGGAAAAGAGAGGAGAGGGAGACAGTGGAGGGGGGATAGAGGGAGAGAAAGGGAGAGGGGGAGGTGGAGAGAGATTGGAGGGGGAGAGAGAGGAGTGGGGGAGAGAGAGAAGGGGGGAGAGAGAGAAGGGGAGAGGGAGAAGGGGAAGGGAGAGAAAGGGGGAGAGAGAGAAGGGGAGAGGGAGAAGGGGGAGCCAGAGAAGGGGATTGGGGGAAAGACAGGCGGTGGAAGGGAGGGAGGGAAGGTGGAGAGATAAGACAGGAGAGAGAGATTAGAGGGAAGAGATGGAAAGTAGAGGGGAGAGAGAGAGAATAGAGGGGAGAGAGAGTAGAGGGTGAGGCAGAGACAGGAGGGGAGGAGAGGGGAGGAGAGGGGAGGAGGAGAGGGGAGGAGAGGGGAGGGGGCGAGTTGGAGGGGAGAGGAGGGGGAGAGTTGGAGGGGGGAGAGAAAAGGAGAGTGAGAGGTGGAATGGGGTCAGGTGGAGGAGGGGAGAGAGAGGGAGGGCATAAGAGGTGGAGGGTGGAGGGGAGAGATTGGAGGGGGAGGAGAGGAGAGGTGGAGTGGAGGGGAGAGAGAGGAGGAGAGAGAGAGGGGAGAGAGGTGGAGGGAGAGAGAGAGAGGGGAGTGAGAGAGAGAGACGGTGGGAGAGAGGGGGAGAGAGAGGGGGGTGGAGAGGGGAGGCAGGGAGGAGGAGGGGAGAAAGGAGAGAGGAGAGAGAGGGGAGAGGGGAGAGGGGAGAGGGGAGAGGGGAGAGGGGAGAGGGGAGACGGGGAGAGGGGAGAGGGAGAGAGGGGAGAGGGGAGAGGGGGAGAGGGGAGAGGGGAGAGGGGAGAGGGGAGAGGGGAGAGGGGAGAGGGGAGAGGGGAGAGGGGAGAGGGGAGAGGGGAGAGGGGGGGAGAGGGGAGAGGGAGAGGGAGAGGGAGAGGGGAGAGAGAGTAGAGTGGAGGGAGGGGAGAGAAGAGTGGGTGAGTGAGGGGGAGGGAGGAGAGGGGGAGGGAGAGAGAAGGGGGAGTTGGAGGGGGGAGAAGAGGAGAGAATGGAGGGGAGGGTGGAGAGGGGAGAGGATAGGAGGGGTAGAGGGGGGAGTGGACGGGGTGGAGAGCGAGGTGTCAGAGAGGGATGGGGTAGGTAGGAAGGGGGGGCAGGACAACTTGCTATATTTGATCTTGATTGTGACCACGATGTGATATCATATCCAAATGAGACCATTGTGATTGGACATCTGTGAGACGGCGCTGTGACTCATGCAGCTGTTTGATATTCGTGGGAGCACGTGAAGGTTCCAATCTCCCAGCCCTGTCCCATTGTGATGTCATATCATAGGTAAATGAGACCCATTGTGATTGGACATCTGTGAGATGGCGCTGTGACCCATGCAGCAGCTTGATTTTTTTTTAAATGTTTTTTACTAGAAATTAATAACCAAATGTTCTAATTTTCAAAACAAAATATGGAGGAGGAAAAACTCTACAGGAATATGTAAAAATGTTTCCGTTACGCAAAAGGTGGAGGAGTAAATTCACAAACAGCTTAAAATAATTTTCATGAAATATATCCCGTTACAAACCAACAAACAGTTTTAATAGTTACTAGACTGTGCAGACATGCTGGGTCTGTTCCCACAACGCGCGGGGGGGTGGGGGGGGGGGGGTGCTGCGGCTTCACACACACATTAACCACCCCCCACACACATAAGGGAGGAGATGGGGTAGGGGAGGGGGAGAGAGGGGGAGGGGAAGATGGGGGCAGGGGAGAGGGGAGAGGAGGGGAGAAGGGGAGGAGGGGGAGGAAGGGGGGGAGAGAGAGAAGGGGAGAGAGAAGGGGGGAGAAGGGGGAGAGAGAAAGAGGAGAAGAGAGTGGGGGAGGAGAGAGAGGGAGGGGGAGAGAGAGAGGAAAGGGGGGAGAGAGAAAGGGGGGGAGAGAAAGAGGAAGAGGAGAGAGGGGGGAGAGAGAGGGAGAGGGGAGAAAGAGGGGGGGAGAGTGGGGAGAGGTAGGAAGAGAGTGGGGAGAGGGGGAGAGGAGAGGGGGGGGGAGGGGAGGAGAGGGGAGGGAAGGGGGAGGAGAGAGGGAGGGGGATGAGGATGGGGTGGGGAGGAGAGCGGGGAGGGTGAAGGGGCGAGGGGTAGGGGGAAGGGGTGTGGTAGAGGGGGGAGGGGAGAGAGGGGTGGTTGAGGGGGGTAGAGAAGGGTGGGAGAGGGGAAGGAGAGGGGAGGGGAGTGGAGAGCGGAAGTGGGGGAGGGGAGAGAAGAGAGGGGAAGGGGAGAGAAGAGGGAAGAGGGGAGAGGAGGAGAGGAGGGAAGATTAGAGCGGAGAGAGAGAGGGAGCGAGCAGGGGGAGAGAGAGAGTAGATGTTGGAGGGAGGGGGAGAGAGAGGGGGGTGAGTGTGAGGGGAGGGAGGAGAGGGGAGGGAGGGGATGGGAGAGTTGGAGGGAGAGCGGAGGGAGGGGCGAGTTGGAGGAGGGAAGGTGAAGGTGGGGGGAAGGTGAAGGGGGAAGGTGAAGGGGGGGGAAGGGAAGGGGAAGGTGGAGGGGAAGGGGAGGGGAGAGGTGGAGGGGAGAGGTGGAGGGGGAGGACAGGGGAGGGTGGAGAAATGGGGGAGAATAAAATAGTGGAGGATGGAGGGGGAGTGGAGGGGTAGAGGGAGGGGGGAGGGGGTGGGCAGTAGGGGGAGGGGGGGAGAGAGGAAGGAGGAGAGAGGGTGGTAGAGGTTGGGGGAGGGGAGGGGAGAGGAGAGGGGGGAGGGGGAGAGAGGAGAAGGAGGGAGTGGAGGGGGAGAGAGAGAGAGGAAGGAGAAGAGGGGGAGAGGAGGAGGGAGAGAGAGGATGGGGAGAGGGAGGGAGAGAGGAGGGGTAGAGAGGAGGGGTAGAGAGGAGAGGTAGAGAGGAGGGGAAAGAGGAGGGGGAGAGAGGAGGGGGAGAGAGGAGGGAGGAGAGAGGAGAGAGAGAGGAGGGGGAGGGGAGAGAGAAGGGGGAGAGAGAAGGGGGCGAGAGGAAGGGGGAAAGGGGAAGGAGGAGTGCGAGAGAGAAGGGGGTGGGAGAAAGGCATGGGTGGAAGGAAGGATGAGGAGAGAGAGATTAGAGGGGAGACAGAGAGATTAGAAGGGAGAGAGTGAGTAGATGGGAGAGGGGGGGGGAGGGGGAGAGAGGAGGGGGTGAGCAAGGGGGAGAGAGGAGAGGTGAGGGGGGAGAGTTGGAGGGTGAAGAGAAGAGAAGAGGGAGATGTGGAGGGGGAGAGGTGGAGGGGAAGGTGGGGGAGAGAAGAGGAGGGGGAGAGGTGGAGGGGAGGGTGGAGGGGGGTGGAGAGGGGGAGGAGAATATGATGTGGAGGGGAGTAAAGGTGATGGGGGTAGAAGGGAGGAGGGGGAGGAGGGAGAAAGGAGGGAGAAAAGAGGGAGGAGAAAGGTAGAGGTGGGGGGAGGGGGAGGTGGAGAGAGATTGGAGGGGGGAGAGGAGGAGAGGAGAGAGGAGAGGAGAGAAAGGGGAGAGGAGGAGGGGGAGAGAGAGCAGGGGGAGAGAGAGCAGGGGGAGAGAGAGCAGGGGGAGAGAGAGCAGGGGGAGAGAGAGCAGGGGGAGAGAGCAGGGAAGAGAGAGAAGGGGGAGAGGGAAGGGGGAGAGGGGGAAGGCACGGGGAGGGAGGGAGGGGAAGAGAGAGAATAGAGCAGAGAGAGAGTACAGGGGGAGGGTGGGAGGGAGGGGAGGAGGGAGAGGAGGGGGGGTGAGTGAGGGGGTTGGAGGAGATGGGAGAGGGAGAGAAGAGGGGAGTTGCAATCACCCATACCTGTCCCAATGAGATCTATTGTGATTAGACATCTGTGAGATGACTCTGTGACTCATGCAGCTGCTTGATTTAAAAATTGGGAGAAGGGAGAAGGGAGAAGGGAGAAGGGAGAAGGGAGAAGGGAGAAGGGAGAAGGGAGAAGGGAGAAGGGAGAAGGGAGGGGAGAAGGGAGAAGGGGGAAGGGGGGGGAAGGGGGAAGGGGGAAGGGGGAAGGGGGAAGGGGGAAGGGGGAAGGGGGAAGGGGGAAGGGGGAAGGGGGGAAGGGGGAAGGGAGAAGGGAGAAGGGAGAAGGGAGAAGGGAGAAGGGAGAAGGGAGAAGGGAGAAGGGGAGGAGAGACACAAAACCTCACCTTCCTTTCTCCAGAGATGCTGAGTTACTCCATTTTTTGGTATCAATCTTCGGTATAAACCAGCATCTGCGGAATGGGCGGGTGATGGGCGTCGACAATTGAGAGGTTGAACGCGGGCGGGAATGTCAACAGCTGGAGGCCGTGAGCATACGAGCGTCGATAGTTGGGTCAGCGGGAGGTTAACGGACGTCGACGGCGGGATGTTAATTGGCTGGAGAGTTGGGTTGGCGGGAGGTTAACGGGCGTCGAAAGCTGGAGCCGTGCGGGGAAGCGATGACAGCTGGCGCCGGTCGGGCGGGAGGTTAACAGGTGGGGGTGCGGGTTTAACGCGACAGTTGTTGGGGGGTCGTCGACATTTGGCGCTGGACAGGTGCGGCCGTCGAGAACGTACCCGCGCGGGGGTCGATTGTTCGCCGCATTTTGAAGGACTGCCTCGATACGGTCATGGCGCCCACTACATCTACAGCTCACTGTTCTGCTATAAATTGCTGTAATCGGCAATGTAGATGACCCTATCTGTCTTTCTTCAGGTTCCTCTATAACAAAGAAAGGTGAGGAAATATTAATGTTTTCTGACGATATTATTCTGTCTTGAATATGTTATTTTCTGTTCAGGGGAGAGGGGGGGGGGGGGGGGGCGGGTAAAGAGAGGGAGGGGAAGAGTAGGAGGAGAGGGGTAGATAGGGAGGGGGTAAAGAAGGGATACTTACATGCTTATAAAACCTAGGGTTTGGGGCAGGTTGTGTGCGAAGAGTCGCAACGGCCGTGATGTCGATCACGTGATCACGTGCTTCGACATAGGTGGCGGGGGGGCGGGGCTGGGGCTCGAGCAAAGGCAAATGTAAATGAGATCCATTCCAATTGGACATCTGTGAGCATTGGGCATTGTGACATCCCACGATCGAACATGCTTCAACGTTCTAAGGGTGAGAAGCAGTTGGATTTTTTT
Organism: Okamejei kenojei; assembly: GCA_035221665.1. NCBI lineage: Eukaryota > Metazoa > Chordata > Chondrichthyes > Rajiformes > Rajidae > Okamejei > Okamejei kenojei. The sequence continues at coordinate 71,904,839 of CM069138.1, read as the reverse complement.
TTTAACATTTTGAAATTATTTATGTTTTTTACCGAAAAAGCAGGGAAAGGATGAACCAAATTTTCCAATTTTCCAAACATTAAGTGGAGGAGGAAAATCCTTCCGGGAATATGTAAAAATTGTTCAGTTTTCGCAAATTTCGGAGGAAGAGATCCACAAACGCCTTAAACGAATATTCGTGAAATAGAACCCGGACAAACCAACACACGAGAGTTTTAAATAGATACATAAGATAAGATAGATAAGGTAAGAGTCTTGTTGAAATTTTGACTGTACAGCCAAATTTGGCACTAAATCTGTCTTCAAGTTACAGGTGACACCACTGCAGTGGGCCTAATCATAAACAACGGAGTACAGGAAGGAGGATGAGATCTTAGGACAATAATCTCTCCCTCAATGTCAGCCTGATGAAGGTGCTAGTTATCAACTTCAAGAAGCATGGTGGAATACATGCCCCAATCAGCATCAATGGTGCTAAAGTGGGAATGGTTCAGAACTTCAGGTTCCTTGGTGTTAATATTACTAATAATCTGTTGTGGACCAAACATGTTGATGCAATAGCGAAGAAGGCACACCAACACCTCTACCTCTTGAGGAGAAATACTGATATCTCCAGTGACTCTTACAAACATCTGCAGATGCACCACAGAAACACACTGTTGAGCTGCATCACAGCTTGGTTTGGGAACACATTAAGACTGCAAGAAATTGCAGAGGGTTGTAGATGTAGCCCAGCCCATCACACAGGCCAGACTTCCCATCATTGACTCCATCTACGCTACCTCGGAAAAGCAGCCAACATAATCGAAAACCTTTCTCCCACTGGTTATTCCTTCTTCTCCTTGGTTAAAAGTGTGCACCACCAGACTCAGGAACAATTTATTTTCCTCTCTTGTCTGGCTTCTTAATGATCTTTCCATAAGCGAGGGTACTGTCCCATTCACCTCTACCCCATTGTGGAAATTGGACTTTGTCTATGGGACTGAGAACTATATTCTGCACCCTGTACCTTCTCCTTTGCTCTATCTATTTGCAGTTGAGTTTGACATGATTGTATTTCTGCATGGTTTATCTAATCTGTTTGGATAACCTGCAAACCAAAGCTTTTCACTGTACCTTGGTGTACGTAGCAATACTAAACCTAAACATAAACCTAAACCATCTGGAACTGGTTTCCAGTTTTAAGCTGAGGAACAACATAAATCTGTAAGATTGCACACTGTAAAATTCTGAAAGGATCCGTGATACATCTTATACTTTTTAATGACAACAGAGGATATCAGAAGATATATGATCAAGATATATATGGCTATAAACTACTCTTCATAATGAACCTAGTGAAAAAGAAAAATGAATTTGCCGTGGTAGAAGAATTAATTTAAGATGGTCAACTTTTCATTAGGGTTATGTACTGAGCAGTGAAGTCACATTTGGATCACAGAAAACGTTGATCCCTTTTTATTATCAGTTGACCTCAGGTAGTCATGTATCAAAGTAATTCATCTCTGAGATTGCAGGAATTCTCTCCACTGATTAGCTAGTAGGCTTTGCAAATAGCTGATGTAACCACCTCAAGAAGAGGCCTTAAGAATTCATGTTAATCTGTATCTGATTAAGATTGGATCTTGTATTTTAACTCGGCTCTGAACAAGAAAATTGCTAGCGCCTTTGCACAAGATGAAAAGAAACTATTAATATGCATATTTTATATGGGTAAAAACTGTAAGACATCAGAAACTGACACGTAGTCTCCCTAGCAAAAAATGCATATATATGGTATAAGAAAGGGATCGCATATTAAATTGAACCATCTAAATGTAAAGTCAGTTCCACTGAGTATATAAACATATTTTGTAGGTCACCTATTTGAAAAGACACCTATTGTACATAACCTATTTGAAAAAAGTATGATATTAATTTTTGGTTATTATTGCATTTTCTACAGTCTTACATTACAAAAAATCCCAAGACCCACACTTAACACAGTTTACATAAACATCCATCATAGTGGATCTCCAACACCTCCTCACTGTGATGGAAGGCAAAGTCTTATCGCTTCCCTTTGTTCTTCTCTCGCGATCCAGCAGTCCAACTGCTGCATCGAGGCGACTGGGGCTCCCGATGTTAAAGCCCCCGGAGGGTGATGTTAAGTCCCGTGGCCGTTTAAGCCACGCCGGACGATGTTAGGTCCCGCTCCGAGTCCTTTAAACCCCGCGATTCCAGCGGGAGAAGTTTCCGTTGCGGGAGCTCCAAAAAGCGGTCTCCCACCTGCGGCCGGAGCCTCCGAAGCTCCGAAGTCGGGTCGCACCCGCGCGCCACCACAGTTCATCCCGCTCCGAAGATGGCCAGCTCCGCGATGTCAAGTCCACAGGCTCCATGACTGGAGCCCTCAGGTTGGTCCCGGCCGAAGGCCTCCGCCAGCTCCATGATGTTAGGCCCAACGACACCGGAGAAGTCAGGTCCCCGTACAGGGAAGAGACTAACGGTTTCCCCCACCCCCACCCCCACCCCCACATATACACAGCTAAAGAAAAATAATAAAAACTAGAGTCAAGACATGCATTTAACGAGACAAGTTTTTTTTAAAAGACAAACGGACTGGAGTCGAGCCACTGCGGATAGGCACCACCACATCACAGGGCCGATGATGTCATATGTAGCACAGTGGGACAATCGTGAGGGAAATTGGACTCAACTCCAGTGTGTAGGAAAGAACTGCAGCTGCTGGTTTAAGTCGAAGGTACACACAAAGTGCTGGAGTAACTCAGCGGGACAGGCAGCGTCTCTGGAGAGCAGGAATGGGAGACGTTTCGGGTCAAGACCTTCTTCAGTGACCCATTTTTGGTCCAGAAAGGTGCGGTCTGTGACCATGTGGGTTTCCCAAGTCCCCTGGTTCCTTCTACATCCCAAACATAAGCTGGTTGGTAGGTAAATTGGCTATTATACATTATCACCGTTGTCGGTGAATGGTAGGGGAACGAGTAGTTGTCAATGGATATGCATCCAAAAAAAGTTCACTGGGGAAACAATTGCTCTCAGAGACTCCGTCAGCTTAAGTGTCTCCATCTATATCATTAGGAAATATTAAATATAATGTGAAATATTCATATCACACAGCCAGTACAATTCCTCTTGCTAATGTGATTTTAACTAATGACTTGTGCACTTTGTCTCTTGATGGCCAGGAAGTAGATGAAGTGGCCACAGGATTGGCCACAAATCATAGTTTCCCCCGATCTGGACTCTTCCCACCAGTGTGCAGATGGGACGTCGAAGGACGAGAAGCCAAAGCGAAGAAGTGGATGCCAAGATACCGAACGGAAAGACGCCGAAGACCCAAATATCCGAACGTGCACGATGCCTAAAAGCCAAATAACCGAACGGACACGATGCCTAAAAGCCAAATAACCGAAATGGCACGACGCCAAAAGGATTTTTGGCTGAAAGTTTTTTAATGATGATCCGGTTTCCTCCCACACTCCAAAGACATACAGGTTTGTAGGTTCATTGGCTGCTGTACACTGTAAATTGTCTCCAGCGTGTAGGATTGTGTTAATGTGATCACTGATCACTGGTCGGTGGGGATTCGGTAGGTCAAAGGGACTGTTTCCACACTGTATCTCTAAAGTCTAAAGACCAAGGGAACTCGATCATTGTCAGGGACAGGGAGAACAAGGAATCCTGGTAGAATTTGTAGACCAATTTAGCCATCATAGAACTCAGTATGGAAGAACCATATCAATAAATTCATTACAAATTTTGAGCAGTGTTCTGCGTCTTGCATTGTTCTAATATTTTGAGGCAAACTTTGTACTAGAAATATTTAATAGTAATTACAAGACTTGTGCACTCGAGCTTACTTGACTTAAATTTACTTTGAAGGTCTAATTAATTTATTCATTTTATTAATCAATTCTTATAGAAAGAAATTGTGATCAGTGTAAAGAATTCTTTTGCGAGAAAGTTGGTGTCAGCTGCCTTCTCAACTGATGTGTGCAAACCTTGTGATTACTTACAATCTGGAGTCATAAATGAGAGACTCCTGTGAGATCAGGTGGGTAATTTTTAATAAGTACAAGTGTGCATTCAAAAATTCATTTGACTGAATTATGTAGGGAATAGAATTTTGTGCTTAATCAAGTTTGCTTAAATAAGTGTTCTCTACAGGATTATCACATGGGGGATGAAACTATTTTGACAAATGATGCTGTAATGGGATCTGTTTCACTGTTTGGTTTTTCATTGAGAATATTTTTATGCCAACAGTGATGACAGCTAATAATCATCTTTAAATATTTGTGACTGCTCAAATCATTCACGTTATATAAAAACTGAGCACACCTTTTTGCATAATTCTATTAATTGCAAATATTTTGTCAGTAGCATTTCTTCTTAATTCATGAGTTGATATTATTGTACAATTCTCCTAATGAATTATATTCTTCTATTCTGGACTACTTAGCCATCTTGTTTTAGCTGCATTTGTTCTTTTGATAAAATAGATGTATACAATTGTGGTGAAAGGGGTGCTGCTACAGATATACGGTGTTTTATTTATATAGCTAAATGGGTACTGTTAGATGAGTTACTCAACTGGACCAACAGCACCCACTTAGCCATACACATAGTGCAACAACGTACCTTCAATTGAAGTTGGTCAGGATGTGTTTCCTCTTTATATTGGGGATCAAACTTATAACATTGGATGTTTCACTCCCTGAGATTGCCCTGCACAGGCCCAATAACAGTCGACTTTTAAGCTTCACTGAAGCGCTAAAGAAAGCTAAGAGAGGATTAGAGTCATGCGCACCTTATTTTGCTCTTGGACAGATGGTAATGCATCCACAGAGAAATGTGTAATGGTGTCAGTTGGAGGATCAAACATCAGAGTACAAAGAGCTCAATGTTAGTATTTAGCCTTCAAGGAAAAGAATGCCATTTTAGCAGGATTTGAATTTGATGTCATCAACCATTTTGTCTTGAGTGAATGACATGCCTATTATTTTATACATGATTGATCCTCCTTGACTCTCTAAAGTGAATACTGGTTTCTTATTCTGCATGAATAGGAATATGTAAAAAGTTCCATAAATGACTTATTTTTGTTTAGTAATATGGGACTGCACAAAAAAATATATATTTCCATCTATTTTGCAAATGTCAAACTTAATCAATTCTGGGATGAAAACTAAATAGCACTGGTAAGTGTGTCGGTTGTGATGTACCATATACCCAATGAAGGCAATGCAGTGACTTTGTGCTATTTTTTCACGAACAAGATTGTAATCTCCATGCATTGCAGATCCATGATGTTTTGTTGCTTGGTGCATCAATAAAAGAATGAGGGGAGATACTTTAAATACATATCAATATAATAGTGAACTTATGTTGCAGATATTGGTGAAATTGAAGGTTCCCTAAATCTGTAAGACATGCTGCCTGCATTTCAGAGTATTGAATGAAGTAGTGGCTACATGGATGGTCATTTTCCAGCATTCTTTGAACTCTGGACCAGATACTACAGGCAAAAGAGTAACTAATACAACTCCAACAGTTAAAGGAGGTGAGGGAAAACAGGGAACAATTAGATCTCTTGCTTGCAGTAGAAGATCCTGGAGTTTAATACAATAGCCATTGATGGGGTCAAAGGTCTGCGTGGATCTATGGAAGGAAAATCCAGATTCTCTGTCCAGATCCTTCTCCTGCATAATGTCATCCTTGACAATAATGACCCATGGAGTAATTCTTGAAAATGTGAGTGACTTTCCAAGTCTTGGGAGCCATCCCTTGGCAGAGTCAGCTAGAGATCCGGGCGGCCACGGTGGCGCAGCGGTAGAGTTGCTGCCTTACAGCGCTTGCAGCGCCGGAGACCCAGGTTCGATCCCGACTATGGGTGCTGTCTGTACGGAGTTTGTATGTTCTCCCCGTGACAGCACGGCTTTTCTCCGAGATCTTCAAAGATGAACAGGTGCGTAGGTTGATTGGCTTGGTGTATGTGTAAATTGTTCCTAGTGGGTGTAGGATAGTGTTAATGTGCGGGGATCGCTGGTCGGTGCGGACTCGATAGGCCGAAGGGCCTGTTTCCGCACTGTATCTCTAAACTAAACCAACTAAACTAAAGATGGCAACGTCCACCACTGCCTCCAATGTGTACTAACACAGCCTTTGGTTGGAAATTACTTTTCCAAAAGGGATGCATTACAGCCACTGCCGGGATTCAATGCTTTGATCAGCATGATGTATATATAGTCACAAACCAACTGGACATTGAGCACGTGGAATTTTTTCCATTGTAGAACCAAGATGCAGAACGTTCAGCATAGTGCAAGGGAAGGGAATGTTCCCCTAAACCTTTGGAAACCTTTTATCTTGGAAAAAAAAGGCATTGACTATTTTCTAAATAGGGAGAGGATTCAGAAATCAGAGGTGCAAAGGGACTTGGGGGTGCTGGTGCAGGATTTTCAAAAGGTTAATTTGCAAGTTGAATCAGTAGTAAGGAAGGCAAATGCAATGTTAGCATTTGTTTTAAGAGGACTAGAATGTAATGCTAAATCTTTATTAGGCACTGGTCAGACTGCATTTGTAGTATTGTGAGCAGCTTTGGGCCCCATATCTGAGAAGGGATGTATTATCATTGGGTAAGGTCCAGAGGAGGTTTAAAATAATGATCCTGGGGATGATTGGTGATGTATGATGAGCAATTTAAGGCATTGGGACTGGACTAGTTGTAGTTTAGAAGGATGAGGGAAGGACCTCATTGAAACTTACCAAAGGCCTGGAGAGAGTGGATGTGGAGAGAATGTTTCCAGTAGTGGGAGAGACTAGGACCAGAGGGCACAGCCTCAGAATAATAGGACATAACTTTAGAAAGGAGACGAAGAGGAATTTTTTTAGTCAGAGGGTGGTATTAGTCAGATCTGTGGAATTCATTGCCTCAGACAGCAGTGGAGACTAATTCATTTTGGTTTTTTTAATGCGAAGATTGACAGATTCCTGTTTAGTAAGGGTGTCAAAGGTTATGGGGCGAAGGCAGGAGAATGGGGCTGAGAGGGAAAGATAGATCAGCATTGATTGAATGGTGGAGTAGACACAATAGGCTGAATGTTTTAATTCTGCTTCTATTACTTATCAACATGAGATTCGTTCATTCTATGTGAATGAGGAGAGATGCACTTAGTTGAAGTAGGTAGACAAAAATGCTGGAGAAATTCAGCGGGTGAGGCAGCATCTATGGAGCGAAGGAAATAGGCAACATTTTGGGTCGAGACCCTTCTTCAGACTGATGTGAAACTGATTTTGTCAGTTCCTTCTTAAACATTTTGTCTTATCTTGAAGTAGACTGTGTATAAACTCAGTGAGAATGTTCTTATACAGTAGCAGTCACCTCAAGTATTCAACCCAGAAGAAATATTCTCTGAAGACATGTGGTGGAGGGGGCCTCTTATTGAGGAGCTGAATTCACTTTGGTTACTTTTCCCGCTTCTGATACAGTGTTCTCTGTGTGCCATCTCCTCAATTCCTTCTCAGGCTGTTCTCTGAGAAGACTAATTAGAACTGAGCATTGAGGAAATCTTGAAGTAGAATAAATTATGAGACTTGTAACCAAAGGCCAGTCAGTAAAGTGCCTTTCACGACCTCAGGACACCTCAAATCACTTTACAAGTAATTAAACAATGTTTGAAGAATAATAATTGTTGTGATGTGGGGAAGCGTGACAGGCAGTTTGTATGAAGTAAAGCTTCATAAACACTGATGATATACTGATGTTTACATGCTGATGTTTGAGTGAGACATGCTGGCTATGAGACATGGGGCATGAATTTCCTTGTAGCACTGAGCTTGTGTGTATTTATCAACATGTTATTCAACGCAGAGATCAAGCCATTTTTTGAGTGGCCACCTATTAAATGGTCATGTGGCAAGAATATTTCCATCCCTGTTCCACATTATTAGCATTTCTTAAAACCACAATTAAGTAAACAGTATACTTTCAAGTGGGTACTTTTTGTTGGAAATTTTATGTTCATAAGTTGTAGGAGCAGAATTAGGCCATTCTGCCCATCAAGTCTACTCCACCATTCAAACAGGGCTAATTTATCTTTCCCTCTCAAAACCATTCTCATGCCTTCTCCCAATAACCCTTGACACCCTTGCTAATCAAGAACCTATCAATCTCCCTCTTAAAAATACCCATTGACTTGGCCTCCACAGCCTTCTGTGACAATTATGCTGACATCAATGTTTCACTTTTTGTAAATCATTCTACTTTACATAATCTTATCCTAAAAGCAGAGGAACGGAATGCCACCCATCAAACAACTAGGATGAGACCTTGGATAAATGCCTCCAACTCATGGGGAACAGACCAACTAGCACCTGCTCTCCAGCCTTGACGTTGTCATGTTTATAAACTTAAATTTGGCTAGGTTCTTGAACATTTAAGTGGTGGGTAAGTTGAGATGATAGGTTTAATAAAATATTTTATGTTATCATCAGTGCACAGTGATTTCTTTTGTGTGTGTTCCATGCCTCCAGGTGGCATTCAATAAATATGAGCCTTTCTTGATCATTAATATGCATGCTTTATATGGGCAAAATCTCAGAGATGGCAGAACGAGAAAAGCAGAATAAAGCCAGAGATTAAATGGCTGTAGAAAAAAAAATATTCTGTGGCATAAAATGAAGATGAAAAGGAGAGGATATTAAGTTGAAATTTATAAATTTGGAATGTCATAGTTTCTAAAAACATGAAATAAAAATATTTTGTAATTATACACTATAAATCATTTGATGGTATTTGATAGCTGTATAAAATTAAGTAGATTTCATCTTACACATCATATATAATATGCATTTGGTACATTTCTAGTTGCTGCTCAGTTTGCAGATGACTAGCAAGAAGAGCTTTAAGGAGACTATCTGTAAAGGAGGATGTGGAAAGGTACCCCGATGGGCTGTCGAAGGGCGAGAAGCTGAAGCAAAGAAGTGGAAGCCAAGATACCGAATGGAAATGATGCTGAATGTTAGGTCTAAGCCTTAAAAAATATTTATGGCATTCAACTGACATTATTAAACAAAAATGTAATCTCCTCAAGGATCTGTGCCCTCTCTATGTTTTTTACAGGCATGTGTATTTGTATGGATTGGCTGAAGAACACAAAGATTAGCTTGACCAAGGCAGTTACAACTACAGATAAAATTAAAACAAAGTAATTGACAAGATTATGAAACATCTGCAATGTCCCTTAATTAACAACGTGTCCATGGTCAGTCTTCCAGGAGATGGTTTACTTGAACCAGAAAACCACAGGATCCCATATTAAATTCAGCCCACCTAATGCTTCCATCAGCATAGCCCTATAATTAGACCCAGCTTCCCTGCCATCCACATCGATCACCATCTTCACACTGTCCATTAAGCTCTTAAATTAATTTGAGATTGTATCTCCATTACTACTTATGGAAATCTGTTCCAGGAGACAACATTTTGCATAAGATACAATTTTTTTTTAATGTCTGAAATATCTGTGACTCAATGTGAAATAATTAATTATTCAGACTTACCTGTTCCATAACGTCCAGTATTTTACATTGGCTAAGTGGGACAGGCCCTTAAGACACCAGAGATTAGTCCTGTGGCTTTTGCTTTGAATATTTAAGATTTTTCAGTATTTCTTCTTATCTCGGGTACTTAAGACACCAGAACAGTGCTGAACTTCTATCTCCCTCATTGGTGACTCTCAGACTATCCTCGATCGGACTTTGCTGGCTTTACGTTGCACTAAACGTTATTCCCTTATCGTGTATCTTTCCACTGTAAATGGCTCAATTGTAATCATGTTTTGTCTTTCTGCTGAGTGGTTAGCACGCTACAAAAGCTTTTCACTGTACCTCAGTACACGTGATGATAAATTAGACTAAACAGAGTCTTGTGCCTTTTGCTTTACATCGTCTCCAATGCTTGAATGTTCTACTTGAGTTTCAGAGAACAGAACTGAACACAATTCTTTCCCTGTGGTGGAGCTCAGAGCTGCAAAAATAATTGGTGTAAGATAATAATAAAAGCAAAACCAATCTAAACCTTTCCAGAATGTCATAAGTGATAGGGCCTTCTGGAAAGGCTTAGATTGGTTTTGAATTTATTATTATCTTATAACAATTACTTTGCAGCCTATGAGCTCCGCTACAGGGAAAGAATTGTGTTCAGTTCTGGTCTCTGAAACTCAAGTCGAAAGAAGGGTCTCGACCCAAAACGTCACCCATTCCTTCTCTCCAGAGTATCCACGCATGTGCAGTTGGGGCCTTTGCCAATTTTCACATCGCCATTTTTTTTTCACATGTACTTGCCTGGCCTCACAACGGAGACCCAACGGATACGTTTTGTTCTATTTTACAAACAGCTCCACGGCTCCTCTATTCACTTTATTGACTTTAAGTTAATTTCTGCCATCAACAGCACAACTTTGAAAGTGGCAGTGCGGGCCTGTCAGCAGCGCATGCACTGTTTAGTGGAATATTGCGTTGGGGTAGCAGGACCCAATGGCCCGCGTCACAATTGAAAATGGCGCTGGTGATGTGGCAGTGACGCAAAATGATGCCATCTCCCTGCGTGTGCGCAGTGGGCCCGGTATCTGCGTGTTCCCAATTTAAAAAATTGAAAGTCTGGTTTAATTAAACTTTATTTCAAATCATTGGAGATGAAGAAAAAGTTGGCTTTTTTTAAGATGCAATTCCAGTCAAAATGAAAACTATTTCAAAAACCAGACTGTGCTTTTTAGGGTTGCCTTTGCCAATTTTCACCGCCATTTTAATCTACTTCCCAATGGCAGTGGACCCAGTATCCGCGCCTCTTGATGTAATACTTCTGTGTGACAGGGACCCAACGGGTCCATGCTTGGCCTAGATTAAACTAAGGATCTGAAATAATCTACCCAAATCAAACTTAGAAACTGATGATTGCACAGAAACGTTAAAAATGTGTTTCTTCTTCTTCTTTCGTGTGTTGTTGGAAAAAAGTTGTTGGAAAAAATGTATTTGAATGTGCACTTAAGAGGTGGTGTACACGTCCCAGCCAGTTTAAGTTCATTTGCATAAATATCACCAACAGCCACGTTGTAGCTGCAGACAATAAAGCACACTGACGCCTCAATTTCTTCACAAGACTGAGGAAGTTTGGCATGTCTCCAATGGCTCTTCCCAACTTCTACCATAGAAAGCATCCCTTTGGGATGGATTAAAATTAGGTTGGTAATAGCCCTGCCCAAGACTACAAGGAATTGCACAGAGATGTGGATGCAGCCCTGTCTATCACGCAAACCAACCGCCCCTCGCCACTGGCGCCCTCTGCACGACGCTGCCTCTGGAAAGCAGCCAACATAATCAAGTGCCATTTACAACCTGTATCTAATACAATCTGTATCCAATTTACAACCCGGTCATCCCACTCTCCTCCCCATAGGGCAGAAATTACAAAAGCTTGTAAAGGTTGAAAATACATATTAGCAGATCCAGGAACAGCCACTTCTCTATTGTTATCAGACTACTGAACGGTGCTCTCAGAAGCTAATTCTTATCTCCCAACCTACAGCATTGTGGCTCCTACTTTTGTTTTTAACCAGCCCTTTCTCCACAGCAGTAATACTGGAACATTATATTCTGCAACATGGTATCTTCCTCTTTGCACTACCTGTTGACTGGCTTGGTCATACTCATGTCATAGAGACATAGAGTGATACAGTGTGGAAACAGGCCCTTTGGCCCAACTTACCCACACCAGCCATCATGACAGACCTACATTAGTTCCACCTGCCTGCGCTTGGTCCATATCCCTCCAAACTTGTCCTATCCATGTACCTGTCTAACTGTTTCTTAAACATTGGGATGGGGTGGAAGATTGCAACCTTCACGTGGTCTGCCCTGTTTCGACTAATGCAATCAACTCGACGTGCACAAACGGAAGATCAAATAGAACAAGTTGTCCTACAACTTTAGGCTGTGCACGCCACACGAAAGAAGAAGAACATTGGGATAGCCCCAGCCTCAACTACCTCCACTGGCAGCTTGTTCCATACACCCACCACCCTTGGTTCCAATACATCCACCACCACCCATCATTTTATTACGTACCATGATGTTACTGAATAACACAAAACAATGTCTCAGTCTCAGTGCATGTCCCAATAATAAACCAACACCATTACTTCCTTTGACACAATTTACACTCAAAAAGAGCACCAGCTGAGGGAAAAGCAGATATTTTGCAAGTGAGTATTTCAATAATTCTTATTCAACTAAATGATCATACAATGTGAAGGGATCTTTGTGAACATGCAACCCTCTCCGACAAGCATCCATACTAAGGCAGACTCTCATGAAATTTATCACTGTTACATTATTTGCTTTTCAGCCATCCTGTTGCCTATGATTATTTCATGGAGCAGACAAAAATGTCAGAATTTTACGTTCAAAACAAATCAAAACTTCCCTGCAGCCCAAAGCAGTTACATCAATTCCATTATTGTACTTGTGCCAAAAGGGCCTAATTGTTGAACGCACTCAAAGAAATCGGCACAACTGCCAATTTTTAACTGTCGCACAGAGGCAGCAGCAGAGACGGTGATTTAACAAGAGGGGTAAGAGGGCTGCAGGGACAGGGGAAGGGGGTAAGAATCTGCTCATGCAGTGGTCCCTATGCAAGATTTTCTTCATCTGTTCGAATTCAGACAAAGGAAAGCCCCAGAGAAATGGGAGCAATTTTAAATAGCAATGTTTCTGCTCAATAATTTTACCGTAATGCTCTGGGCATTAAAGTTCTTGTTATTGTCCTCACTTTTCTCTTTATTGTGCACTGAATAACAATTAAACTATTCAGTCAACCTCTGTAGCAATATTGCGAACTAACATACTTTAATCGGAGGAAACTATAGACCAAAGTAACAAATGTGATAAAGAGGCTTCTTTGAATTCCAAACACAATATACTGATGAATTATTTTATGACCCCAGTGATCAAACCAGTGTTTTTCTTAAACAAAAGTTTATTCAGTTAGCTTTGAAGAAGTGCTGCCTGACGTGATCTCAGCAGAGTTGATGGAAGGCTGCAGTTGTTCTTGAGTAGACTCATGAATTGCTTGTGGCAGGTGACTTCTGGGATCTATAGTCTTTGAGGGCCAAACTTATCCTGCTGCACACTTACTGACACGGGCAACCTGCCAAAACTAATCTTAAGATATTAGAACTGCTAATTGGTTGAAAGGATGTAAGTGCAGTGAAACATTGAAAGAGGTTAACATGCTGCTTCCACTGCCACAGCAGGTGTGTTGGTGTTTTTGAAAAGACCATCAGGTACCAGTAAAAGACTTTGAGTCATAGAGTCATACAGCGTCATACTCTTTCTCACAGTATAGTCTGGCATGGAATCAGATTAGTACATTATTTGCCATGTATGTTTTGCAACATACGAGGAATTTCATTTGCCAAGTCAGTTACACAAATAAAATGCAACAGATCACCCAAAACACATTTTAACATAAACATCCAGCACAGTGACCTACACATTCCTCACTGTGATGGAAGGCGAAAAAAAGTTCAATCTCTTCCCTTTGTTCTCCCGCAGTTGGGAGGCTTGAGGCCTCCATTGACGGGCGATCTTGACACCCGTAGCCGGCGGCGTTTTGGCTCTCCACGTCGAGGCGATCAGGTCCTGCATCGGGGAGGATGTCAGCTCCCCCGCACTGGACGATCGAACCTCGCGTTGGGGCTGGTCGAACCATCCGCGACGTTGGAGCTCCCGACTCGGCCTCTCCCGAGACTGCAAGCTCTTGATGGTAAGTCAGCAGCCTACGGTTGGAACAATCTCAGGCAAGGGATCGGCTCCGATGTAAATCCACGCCCCGCAGTAGGGCTCACGTAGGTCCGAGGAGGCCTCCAGCTCCATCGATGGCAGGCCGCAGAGCACCCAGAGAATGCGATGCGAAAAGCAATCACATCTCCAGCAAGGTAAGAGCCTGAAAAAAAGTTTCCCCGATCCCCTCCCCCTTCCCCACATAAGACAAACCGAAGAACATTAAAACACAGATGCACAATCACACAATTAGCAACATATTACCTGCAGCTAACAGCCATATTAACTCATTATGTCTCACCATGTTAGAGTAATTGTTTTGATCTGTCTATCTCTCCTTTACCTTCTCTGCTACTGAAAACTAACTTGTTTTCTCTTTATCTCGATTTAAACAGCTGCAACTTTAGCACATGTTTCTTTTACCACAGGAGCTGCCTAACCTGCTATGTGCTCCAGCATTTCCTGTTTGTGTAAAGGTTGTGAGGATGTTCTGCCACTGAAAAATGTAAAATCATATATTGCTCAAGACGATGAGGGATGAAGTGGAAAGAAAGAAATTATCGAAAAATGACAAAATCATGGAAAGTGGTCAGCAAGGGCTGAATGGGATTATATTTTGCATTATCTGAAGAACCGTATCCACCCTTTGTATTCTGAAAATGTCATTGAAATGGTGCGTGGATCATCGATATTGAAGCATCCTTCTCTCGTAAATAAACTCGGTAATCTCCTTCAATTGTTGCTATGCATGGACTCTAAACTCAAAAGCCTAAAAAAAACAGGCACAGAACGTCACGGTCCACCAGTTTCTTGTAATGCAGGCAACGGGCCAGATTTGTGCTGTGGCTCATTATCATGATTTCAACTTCCAGCCAGCACTAATCGTGCTGCTGATTAGCTGGACACATCTACAGGGGGCTAATATCATGAGTAACTGATACTCATTAACACTAACCCACAGTACTTAAATGTAGCCTCTACCTCATGAAGGGATGAGGAGGAGCTGAAAGAGTGCCCACAACTTAATGTGATTTGTGTGAATCATCAAACTCAGTGAAAGATCTTCGAAAGTTCTATCGTTCTTTTTAATTGTTTTGTGTTCGTTTAATTGTATGGCTGCATGGTAACTCAAATATCACTGTATCTTAATTGTTGCATGTGACAATAAATGTGAATCTGAATCTGAAATGCACGATTATCCTTACACGCTGAAGATAGACTCACAGAGTCACAAGCACGGAAATAGACCCTTCAGCCTAAATTGTCCACTTAAGCTTCAAATTTGCCCACATTTGGCCCAGACATGTTATCAAAAGAGAGTTAGATTTAGCTCTCAGGGCTTAGGGAATCAAGGGATATGAGAAAAAAGCCAGAACTGGGTACTGATTTTGGATGACTAGTTATGATCATATTAAATGCGGTGCTGGCTTGAAGGGCCGAATGGCCTACTCCTGCACATTTTCTATGTTTCTATCTCTAAACCTTTCCTATTCACGTACAAATGGCTTCATCTGCCTCAAGTAAATCCTCTGGCACTTCATTCCTCACACCCACATAGATTCCATAGTTCTGAATGAAAAGATTATCGTTTAAGTTCCCATTTTACTTCGGAGTCACGTGAGTGACTACGTGAAGAACCCGCCTCACGCTGGCAAACGGCATTACGTCGACGCTGACGGCGGAAGGAGGAGCTGCAGTAAGGAGCAGCTCCTCGCAGCGGTCGGAACGGCCCGCAGGTAAGTGCAGCAAAGTCGGGATGTTTTTTAGCGTACGCTGGGTGTGCCCAGCAAGCGAAAGTAAAAGTAAAATTCAGAGTCGCGTAAACGTGCTGATTTAGCACTGATTATAAAGAAAAAATGGAGAAATCGGCAAAGAGAAATTCGCGGGTAAAAAGATCTTCCCGGGGTGAAAATAAAAATACGGGACAAGAAGCTAGTGCGGATCCGGTTCCGATACCGGTGGCCGCTGATATACCCGATAGCGAGTTTCTAGATTCTCCAGTAATAATAACCACGGAGGGAAATGCTCCTAAAAAATGCAAAAAGAAATCTGAGAGGCCCGTGGTTTCTGATGACTCTGATACTGAAAGTCCTCCAGATAATAAAACTATGTGGTTAAAAATGGAGCATATGGAGAAAGTTCTCCAGAAAAATCATGAGACAAGGGTCACAGAAACCCAGAAGGATCCCAAAAAAGCTCTGAGGGGTTTGATTATTCTGAATATGGCTGTGGGCCAAGTTGGGAGTTTGAAAATCCGGACCCAGGATTTGGGCTGGAAGAAGTCTCATGGGGTGAAATCCCAATTGATTTAGGGCTGCAAAAGGCAGACCCTGCTGGTGGTGATTTGGATTTTGAATGCACACCACAAAGTAAAAAGAAAAGGCCAAATGTGCCTGGGATAGCAAAAGAATTTGCTATACCTGAAGGAAGTGGTGAGGCTATGGAAGAGAACCTAGCTGCCAGTATTAATTATATGGTGTCTCATCAACTTCAAGATTCTGTGATGATTGAAACATCAGAATTATATAAGACACCAGGAAATTGTGCCTCATTGGAAGTGCCTACGGTTAATCCATTGATATGGACATCCATGACTCCAAGTATGAGAGCTCAAGAAGTGAGATTTCAAAAAACTCTCAAACTAATTTCTGCTGCCGTTACGGCCTATGGAAGACAAATGGAGAGATTGGAGATGGATAAGATTCAAAAAGATACTTTGGGCTTGTTGTGCAATTCTTTCTATGAAATTAACTGTATGAGGAAAATGGCGATTCGGCCCATATTTCACCCTAGATTTGCAAGCCTGTGTCGAGCAAGTGGTGTTCAAGCTCCTGGGTATCTGTTTGGAGAAAATCTGCCTAAACAACTGAAAGAGTTGGATGAAGAAGCTAAATATTTTAGCGGTGTGAAGCCTTTCGTCTTTGGACAAAAAAGATATTTTTCGCCCCGAAGGGGTTTTGACTTCGGAAATAGAGGCAGAAATTTGTCAAGGAAGTATTATCGTCCTGCACAGCCCAATGCTTACCCATATTCAGGGAGAAGGAGACCACCACGCTCATATGGAGAGGTATTAAAGACTTGTGTTATACTTAAAGAAACTGCAGATAAAACTCCAGTTGGAGGGAGATTACAAAAGTTTTATAAAGACTGGCTTACTATTACTTCTGATCGATTTATATTACAAGCAGTTTCAGGAGCCATTATTACATTTAAAGAAGGGGTTAATCCACCTGTACAGAATAAACCTGCTTATGCTTTCGTGTTTACTGCTATTGATAAAGCAGAGATTAATGTGGAAATTGACAAATTATCTGAAAAAGGGGTAATTGAAAAAACTTATGAACACGAGCATCAATTTGTCTCTAACATTTTTCGGAGAAATAAAAAAGATGGTGGTTGCAGAATTATTCTGGACCTTACAGATTTAAATAAGTTTGTAGAATACAAACATTTTAAAATTGAAACTTTTAATACTGTAAGATATTTAATTTCAGCAGGTTGTTATATGGCTAAGATTGACTTAAAAGACGCTTATTATTCTGTACCTATACATCAGAGTTTCCGGAGGTACTTAAAATTTAATTGGCTGGGGCAATTATGGCAGTTTAAAGCTTTGCCAAATGGATTGAGTTCAGCTCCCAGGCTCTTTACGAAACTGTTGAAACCAGTGTTAGCCCAATTAAGAGCACAAAAACACATCGTTATGGCTTATCTCGATGACATTCTAATCATTAATGATAATCAAGAGTCAGGTGAGAACTCAGTTTCAGTTACTAAAGCTTTGTTTGAAAAGCTAGGGTTTTTGATTCATCCAATTAAGTCCCAGCTGCAGCCAGCACAATCAATTAACTTTTTGGGGTTTGTAATTGATTCAGTGACTATGTTAGTAACTTTACCAACAGATAAAGTTAATGATATTTTGGTAACCTGTAAAAATCTCATCCACAAACCTTATCCTTCCATCCGAGAAGTAGCGAAAACCATTGGGAAACTAGTAGCAGCATTTCCTGCAGTAGAATTTGGTCCATTACATTATCAAAATCTTCAAAGGGACAAAATAAGAGCTCTCAAAGAGAAAGCAGGCCACTTTGATAGGCCTATGCAATTAACAAAAGAAGCTGTGTTGGAATTACAATGGTGGGTTGAAAATGTCCCACAAGCTGCTAAAAACATTCTGATTAAACAGCCTGAAATGGTTTTACAAACAGATGCTAGTGCTCTCGGATGGGGGGCAACAGATTCATCCTCCAGTTGTGGAGGTAGATGGAAAGTTCAAGAAGAAATGTTTCTTCAAATTTATGGTATTAACTATTTAGAGTTATTGGGTGCTTTCTATGGATTAAAAGCATACTGTTCTTCAAAAAAGGGTCTACATGTATTAATACAGTTAGACAATAAAACGGCGGTTGCATATATTAATCACATGGGGGGAGTTAGATCAGTATCATGTGATTGTCTGGTCAAAGAAATATGGCAATGGTGTATTGACCACCAAATGTGGATTTCAGCAAATTACATTCCAGGTAAAGACAATGTGGTGGCAGATAAAAGATCAAGGATATTTAAAGATAACACAGAATGGATGCTTAATCCATCAATATTTAAGAATATTGTAACCCAATTTGGTTTACCGGAAATTGATCTGTTTGCATCAAGGCTTAATCATCAATTGCCTAAATATGTGTCTTGGGAACACGATCCAGATGCAGTAGCAGTAGATGCTTTTTCATTAAATTGGGGGAATATGTTCTTTTATGCTTTTCCACCATTTGTTTTGATTCAGAAATGTCTGAAGAAAATAGAACAAGATTCTGCCACAGGATTGTTGGTAGTTCCAAATTGGCCAACACAACCTTGGTTCCCATTAATGCTGAATATGATTAAAGAACCATATATGTCAATTCCTAACTGTAGTGATATTTTGATTAATCCAGTAACTAAAGAAATTTATCCATTATATGCATATATGAATTTATTAATCTGCAGGTTTTGACCAGACCACTACAGGAGCTGGGATTGTCGGACAAAACTATGGAAGTTATAGTCGCATCATGGCGAGATAGCACACAAAAACAATATATGACACATATAAAGAAATGGGAAGAATTTTGCACACAGTCAAATATTTCTTATGATACTGTGAATATTGCAAATGTTTTGGAGTTCCTTGCCAGATTGCATTTCGAGCAACATTTAAGTTACAGTGCTATTAATACTGCACGCAGTGCCTTATCATCTTATTTAGGACTAATGTCTGACCAGAAATCAATTGGATCACATCCATTAATATCTAGATTCATGAAAGGAATCTTTAACATCAATCCACCCAAACCAAGATATACAGAGATTTGGGATGTGAGCATTGTACTTACCTTACTTAGGCAATGGACTCCAATTGAAGGATTGTCATTGGAAAGATTAACATTGAAATTAATAATGTTAATGCCATTGGTCTCAGCTGAAAGAGTGCAAACTTTACAAATGGTGCGCTTAGACTGTATGCATGTGACTACAGATAACATTGTGTTCTATGTTTACGATCTGATCAAACAAAGCAGACCAGGGAGATCTGGAGCTAAGGTAACCTTTCAAGCTTATCCTATTGATCCTACTTTGTGTGTGGTTAAACATTTGAATCAATATGTTAAAGTTACTGAAACTCTTCGAGGAAATGAAAAAACGTTAATGATTACGCATAAAAAGCCACACACAAAAGCTTCAGTTCAAACTATCTCAAAATGGTTGAAACAGGTGTTGCTTTTAGCAGGAGTAGACACTGATGTGTTCAAATCTCACTCCACCAGGGCTGCAGCTACGTCCGCGGCAAAGGTGCGGGACGTACCACTCGAGCATATTTTAAAAATCGCAGGGTGGAGTAAAGAAGAAACTTTTTCAAAGTTCTACAATAAACCTGTTCACACTATGTCAAGCTTTGGCCACGCGGTGTTGGGATCAATATAATCACCTGCTTTGTATACTATTGATTACTATAACCAGTTATGTAGTCACTTATATCGTCTATCACTTGTAATCATTCCCTCAGATATAAGGAGGGTTATTATATGTTCTTTAAACCATTAAAAAAGTTAATTATGAAAATAACTAATATTAGTCTGGTTTCTCATGTATGTATTTACTTAGCCGGACTGTCGTACTAATTAAATATTACGACATAAAAAACACAGAAAGCTTTAAAATCTTCACGTAGTCACTCACGTGACTCCGAAGTAAAATAGTAAGATTAAACGAGAACTTACCAGTTCGAAGTTTGATCGTTATTTTATGAGGAGTTACGATGAGGGATTACGTGCCCTCCACTCCCACCCTCATAAAATAAATGATCAATCTGGTAGTTCTAAGTCTTTTATGAGCCTTACTATGTTACTTCGGCTATTTGGTGTTCGTGTTTTTCATGCCGCTGCTTTGAAGTATGCCGTTTGCCAGCGTGAGGCGGGTTCTTCACGTAATCCCTCATCGTAACTCCTCATAAAATAACGATCAAACTTCGAACTGGTAAGTTATCGTTTAAGTTCCCATTAAATCGTTCCCCTCTCATCTTAAACCGACACAATCCAGTTCCTGGGATCAAGACTTTTTTTGCACTCTTTCCGGTTTAATGGGGCATCTTTCCTATAGGAAGTAAGATGATTGAAACTGAATACAATAATCCAAGTTTGGCCTCACCATCATTGTGTACAACTGTAGTATAATGTCCCAACTCTGTCAGGGATCACAAGCTTGCCAGCCCCCAAATAGGTCACTCTTACGACTTTTGGGCCTGTCCCACTTGGGCGACATTTTAGGCAACAGCCTGAAAAGAGGTTGTCGCGTCATGGTCGGGTCGAGATGCGCGATGATGCGTGGTGACACAAGTAGTGACGCTAGGTGTCTCGCTGCTGCCCCAGGAATTTGGAATATTCATAATCCTCGCGCGACATCTAAGTGTCTTATCATGTCTTGTGCCCTTTCACACGATGATGTGCGGGTGACGCATGGCGACGCACGGTCATTGCCTAATTTATTGTGCACCATCGTGTGTCGCCATGCATCACCATGCGACACTATGCGTCAACGATGCAACAATGTCGTATCTTGCCGTACCGTGTCGCGGGTGGACATACATTGACGCCGCTTGATGGCTGTGACGTCACAGGTGCTGTTCTATGCTGTTGCATGCCATCCTATGTCAACGCAAGGTGATGTATGACCTGTCCTATGGTGAAGCACGGTGACGTGTGGAAATTGGCGATGAATGGTGACGCATGGTGACGCAGAGTGTCGTACCTTGATGCGGCTGTGTCGTATGATGTCGTACTACTTGACAGAACTGACGCTCGTCATCGCTCATAAAATCGCAAGGTGGGGCAGGCCCTTTTCCTTGACTCAGCCACTCGCCCGGCTGTCACAAGGTCGAGACATGGGGCACCATTGTCGCAGTGAGGAGCAGCGCCAACAGTCACCACCTCTCCAACCTTCACCACCTCCCCGGCCACTCAAAGGCCCGGCCCGCCGATGCCACCACCAACCCTTGCCTTCACTCCAGCCCCCTGTGGTTCAGGGTAACTCATTCCGCCGATCCCCCCCTCTGTCCTGACTCACCTGAGCTCCAGGCCGGTAGCCTCCAAGCTGTTGCCTCCAACATCGCCATGTAGTCTGACTCAGCTGTAGACTCTCCGGGGTCCTACTGCTCTCCCCTTCCAACAGGGAATCTCCCTGATGGCACTATTGGAACCTGCTGCCCTTCCCACTCTTTAAAGGATGCAACTCCTACTTTCTTCCAAGGGGAGGGCCAAAGTTTAAAGGAGATGCGCAGGGTAAGCTTTTGTTTTACACGTACGGTCATTTGTGCCCCAAGGGTTGATGGTTGATGCTGATACCAAAGTGGCCTTTAAGAGGCTTTTGGATGGGTATATAGGTATCCAGGGAATGGAAGGATATGGATTATGCACAGGTAGATAAGAGATGGTCTTGGCATCATGTTCCGCACAGACTGCGTGGGCCAAAGGGCCTGTTCTTGTGCTGTACTATTCTATGTTCTAATGTGCAATGCATGATCAATCCTTGACTTTCCAAATGAATGTACATCTTATCGCTCAGAATCCTATCTAATAACTATAATTCCCTGTTTTCCCTCTCGTTCCTTTCTTGAAAAGTGGGATAACTTTAGCTACCCTCCAATCCACAGTAACTGATCCTGAACCTATAGAGCACTAGACTAAGTGGGACCCATTAGGTTCCATGTGCACACGGGAGGGCAGGTCCCCCGACGCAATATTCCACCTCTCCACCAATTCCAATATTGGTGGGCAGTGG
Organism: Okamejei kenojei; assembly: GCA_035221665.1. Lineage (NCBI taxonomy): Eukaryota > Metazoa > Chordata > Chondrichthyes > Rajiformes > Rajidae > Okamejei > Okamejei kenojei. The sequence continues at coordinate 71,882,684 of CM069138.1, read as the reverse complement.
GGGGTTTCTGGAGCGCTGGTATGGGTGTTGTTGGCTGCAGGGACTACTGGTCTCCAGAGGGCTAGTATGGACATTGTGGGCCAAATGGATTCTTGGGGTGGCAGCTCAGTCCCTCATGCATGATGTGCTGGCAGCTCACTCACGGCTGGTGGGCTGGCAGTTGACTGCGTGGGCCAAAGGCCCTGCTATTCCTTGAAATTCCATTTCAAGCAGACTGCAAGGCCACCAAATTCAAATCAAATTTCCTACCATTTCAAGCAGGGTGCAAGGCCACCAAATTCAAGTGCAGTTTCTTAACTCTTCGAGCAGGGTGCATGGCCACAAAATTCAAGTGCAGTTTCATACCACTTCAAGCAGGGTGCAAGGCCACCAAATTCAGGTTCAGTTTCCTACCACTTCAAGCATGGTGCAAGGTCACCAAATTCAAGTGTAGTTTCCAACCACTTCAAGCAGGTGCAAGGCCACCAAATTCTTGTGCAGTTTCATATCGCTTCAAGCAGGGTGCAAGGCCACCAAATTCAAGTGCAGTTTCATACCATTTCATGCAGGGTGCAACGACACCACATTCAAATGCAGTTTCATACCATTTCAGGCAGGGAGCAAGGCCACCACATTCAAATGCAGTTTCATACCATTTCAAGCAGGGTAAAACCACCGTAAAACCACCATAACACAAAACACCACACTCACAGTTCAGTAGACATTCAGTTGATCAGTTGATTCACAGCTCAGACAGAGTCGTGACCTCTCCCTCCCCCATCATGCAGAGACTGAGCCACACCCACACTTCCGGGTTTTATAATCCCTCCCCCTCCCACCGGAAAAAGTGTGGCCTTCATGGCGTGATTCACAGGAGAGAGATTCTCAACATCTTTTAAACACTAATAACACTTTTATTATTCATTGATGGGAAGAATCCTCTGCACCTGATGAGCGGAGGGGGACTGAGTAAGATGGCCAAAAATCACAGCCGTAAGTGGTAGCGTTTAATCTAAAATCAATATAGTGCAAACAGGAAGCTGTCAAGTTTAGCCAAACAGCCATTTGCAGTGCATTTCCACCAACCCAAACCCCCCCAATGCCATTTGCAGTGCAATTCTACTTCAACCCAACCCCCCCCCAAGCAGCCATTTGCAGGGCATTTCCACTTCAAACCCAACCCCCCCCCCCCCCCAACAGCTATTTGCAGCGCATTTCTACTTCAACCCAAACCCCCCCCCCCCCCCACCCCCAAACAGCCATTTGCATTACATTTCTACTTCAACCCAAACAGCCATTTGCAGTGCATTTCTACTTCAACCCAAACCCCCCCAAATAGCCATTTGCAGTGCATTTCTACTTCAACCCAAACCCCCCCAAATAGCCATTTGCAGTGCATTTCTACTTCAACCCAAAACCCCTCAAACAGCCATTTGCAGTGCATTTTTACTTCAACCCAACCATATTTTCATTTTCAAACTACATTAAGGGCACTCACAGTTGAGTAGACATGTGTTTAGTGTTATTCAGAGAGACATGACCCTCTCGTTTCCTCCATCTTGCAGAGACTGAGTGAGGCACACCAATTCCGGGTTTTATAGACCCTCCCCGCTCCCACCACCAGAGGCAGCAGAGAGAATGGCAAAACATTTAAAAACATTAATATCTCTCTGGTTTTTCATCGATGGGAAAAATCCTCCTGTCCAGGAAGGCGGAGGGGGGCTCTGAGCGAGTGTTGTGGCGGTGTTCTCTCAGAAATCACAGCACAGCGAGCCAAAAGCGGTCATCATCAGACTTTTAGTAAAATAAGATGGGAAAATGATCACCAATGTGTCCACAACAATTGCAGTAAGTTAGTAGAGTTAGTCCCTGGTGAGAAAGGAGTTTAGAGTCCGAATGGCCTCTGGGAAGAAACTCCTTCTCATCCTCTCCATTCTCACAGTATGGCAACGGAGGCGTTTGCCTGACCTGGGGGTATGGAGGTATGGGGATCTGGGGATATGGAGAGAAGGCAGGTACAGGATACTGAGTTGGATGATCAGCCATGATCATATTGAATGGAGGTGCAGGCTCGAAGGGCCGAATAGCCTACTCCTGTACTTATTTCTATGTTTCTATGTTTCTATCTCTGTCTTAAAAATAGACTAATTCAATACAATAGTGTACAATACAAGACTAACTTACTACAATATTTAATATGGAAAAGAACATGTGATTCTGTTTGTAGTTTGTTGGTTGTTTGTTTGTTTGTTTTTTGCACAAAGTCCGCAGGCATTGCCGCTTTTCATTTCACTGCACATCCCGTATGTGTATGTGACGAATAAACTTGACTTGACTTGATTTGACTTTATCCCTTTAGCCACAAGGGCCACATCTAACTCGCTCTTAAATATAGCCAATGAACTGGCCTCAACTACCTTCTGTGGCAGAGAACTCCAGAGACTCACCACTCTCTATGTGAAAAATGTTTTCCTGATCTCGGTCCTAAAGGAATTCCCCCTTATCCTTAGACTGTGACCCCCTTGTTCTGGACCTCCCCAACATCGGGAACAATCTTCCTGCATCTAGCCTATCCAACCTCTTAAGAATTTTGTAAGTTTCTATAAGGTCCCCCTCAGTCTTCTAAATTCTAGCGAGTACAAGCCAAGTCTATCCAGTCTTTCCTCATATGAAAGACCTGACATCCCAGGAGTCAGTCTGGTGAACCTTCTCTGTACCCCCTCTATGGCAAGAATGTCTTTCCTCAGATTTGGGGACCAAAACTGTACGCAATACTCCAGGTGTGGTCTCACCAAAACCCTGTACAACTGCAGTAGAACCTCCCTGCTCCTATACTCAAATCCTTTTGCTATGAATGCTAACATACCATTTGCTTTCTTCACTGCCTGCTGCACCTGCATGCCTACTTTCAATGATTGGTGTACCATGACACCCAGGTCTCGTTGCATCTCCCCTTTTCCCAATTTGCCACCGTTCAGATAATAGTCTACCCTCCTGTTTTTGCCACCAAAGTGGATATCCTCACATTTATCCACATTATACTGCATCTGCCATGCATTTGCCCACTCACCCAGCCTATCCAAGTCACCTCGCAGCCTCCTAGCATCCTCCTCGCATCTAACACTACCCCCAGCTTAGTGTCATCCGCAAACTTGGAGATGTTGCATTCAATTCATTAATATATACTGTAAATAGCTAGGGTCCCAGCACTGAGCCTTGCGGTACCGCACTAGTCACTGCCTGCCATTCTGAAAAGAACCCGTTTACTTCTACCTTTTGCTTCCTGTCTGCCAGCCAGTTCTCTATCCACATCAATACTGAACCCCCAATACCGTGTGCTTTAAGTTTGTATACTAATCTCTTATGTGGGACCTTGTCGAAAGCCTTCTGAAAATCTAGATATAACACATCCACCGGTTCTCCCTGATCCACTCTACTAGTTACATCCTTGAAAAATTCTATAAGATTCGTCAGACATGATTTACCTTTCATAAATCCATGCTGACTTTGTCCAATGATTTCACCACTTTCCAAATGTGCTGCTATCCCATCTTTAATAACTGACTCCAGCAGTTTCCCCACTACCGATGTTAGATGAACTGGTCTGTAATTCCCCGTTTTCTCTCTCCCTCCTTTTTTAAAAAGTGGGGTTACATTAGCTACCCTCCAATCCTCTGCAGAATCTAAGGAGTTTTGAAAAATTATCACTAATGCATCCACTATTTCTGTGGCAACTTCCTTGAGTACTCTGGGATGCAGACTATCTGGCCCTGGGGATTTATTGGCCTTTAATCCATTCAATTTACCCAACACCACTTCCCGGCTAACCTGGATTTCACTCAGTTTCTCCACCTTATTTGACCCCCGATCCCCTGCTTTTTCCGGCAGATTATTTATGCCTTCCTTAGTGAAGACAGAACCAAAGTAGTTATTCAATTGGTCTGCCATGTCCTTGTTCCCCTTGATCTATTCACCTGTTTCTGACTGCAAGGGACCTACATTTGTTTTAACTGATCTCTTTCTCTTCACATATCTATAAAAACCTTTGCAGTCAGTTTTTATGTTCTCTGCCAGTTTTCTTTCATAATCTGTTTTCCCTTTCCTAATTAAGCCCTTTGTCCTCCTCTGCTGGACTCTGAATTTCTCCCAGTCCTCTGGTAGGCTGCTTTTTCTGGCTAATTTGTATGCTTCATCTTTTGTTTTTATACTATCCCTGATTTCCCTTGTTATCCATGGATGCACTACCTTCCCTGATTTATTCTTTTTGCCAAACTGTCTTTAAATACCTTCCATTGCACATCCACTGTCAACCCTTTAAGAATCACTTGCCAGTCTATCTTGGACAATTCACGTCTCTTACCTTCAAAGTTACCTTTAAGTTCAGAACCCTTGTTTCTGACTTAATTATATCACTCTCCATTCTAATGAAGAATTCAACCATATTACGGTCACTCTTGCCCAAGGGGCCATGCACAACAAGACTGCTAACTAACCCTTCCTCATTACCCTGTCTAGAATAGCCTGCTCTCTACATGTTGGTTTAGAAAACTATCCCGCATACATTCCAAGAAATCCTCTTCCTCAGCACCCCTGCCCATTTGATTCACCCAATCTATATGTAGATTGCAGTCATATTGTTTCCACATCCTCCAAGCTAATGTCCTTCCTTTATATTGCACTAATCTCCTCTCTCACCAGCAACACTACCCCACCTCCTTTTCCTTTCTGTCTATCCCTCCTGAATATTGAATATCCCTGGATGTTCAGCTCCCAGCCTTGGTCCCCCTGGAGCCATGTCTCCGTGATCTCAACTATAGCATAGTCATTAATAGCTATCTGCACATTCAACTTGTCCACCTTATTACGAATGCTCCTCGCATTGAGACACAAAGCCTTCAGGCTTGTTTTTACAACACTCTTACTCCTTATACAATTATGTTGACAAGTAGCCCCTTTTGATTTTTGCCCTGGAAACCCACCACTTATTCTCTGTTTATTATTTTTTTTCTTCTTTCCCCCCTACATGTTGGGTCTGAGTGCTTCCCTTCTCTGCCTCCTGCCTCAGACCCTGTCTACTAGCTTTCTCTATTTGAGTCCCTCACCCAACCGTTCAAGTTTAAGATAGATAGATTCTTGATAAGCAAGGGGATGAAATGTTACTTTGGCTCAAACGAATTGTGGAGTAGACATTACAATTAGTGAACGTAATAGGAAACAGGTCTGTATCATTCCAATAAGGCTGAATCTATTAAATATTTTGTTTCTTGAGTTTACCAATGAGTTTCAAATTTACCCATACGTCTGGTTTCATTGAAACTGCCCATAATAAAATTAGATTTATTATCATTGTCATGTTAACAATTCCAAATATCACCTTTTTTTGGCCACTGCAATTCAATCTCTGCATATCAATATACCTATTCTTACTTATCCTCACAGGACAATGTAGCATTTTACTCAATCTAATATTTTTAAATGACTAACAATCAAATTGGGCAAAGGTTTTGAACATGTTATGGGGCATTCACTCCTCTTAATAACCAGTTTATAACTTGCATTACTGCACCTGCAGTGGCCGTTTCACTGTATATTTGACAGAAAAGCTACCTCTGGCTAATTTATGATACAGAAAAGTGAAGATCTGAACTTCTAAAATGAATAATTAAATGAAATATTATTATTCATGATATTTTGGAATTGGTTTATCATTGTCACATGTTCCAAGATAGTGAAAAACTTTGTTTTGTTTATTATCCAGACAATCGTACCTTATATGAATACAATTTTACTTCGGAGTCACGTGAGTGACTACGTGAAGAAGCCCCACCTGGCGCTAGAACGGCATTACGTCGACGCTGACGGCAGAAGCAAGAGCTGCAGAGCGCAGCTCCTCGCAGCGGCCGGAACGGACCCGCAGGTTAGTGCAAGGAAAATAGGGGACGTTCTAAAAAAGACGTTACGCTGGTAGAACCAGCAAAAGTGAAAGTAAAATTTAAAATCAGAGTCACGCTGGCGCACTGATTTAGCCAGATAATAAAAAAAGAAAATGGAAAAGTCTCAAAGGAAAATTTCGCGGGTAAAAAGATCGTCCTGGGGAGAAGCTAAAGAGTCGGAACAAGAGATTAGTGCGGATCCACCCATTAGTGAGACTATAATTTCTCCAGAAATGCAAACCACAGAGGAAAATGTTCCTAGAAAAAGTAAAAAGAAATCCATGAGGCCCGTGGTTTCTGATAATGACTCTGATAATGAAAGTCCTCCGGATAATAAAGCTATATGGCTTAAAATGGAACATATGGAAAAGTGCTCCAAAATATTATGAGACAAGGGTCACAGTAACCAGAAGTTTCCCAAAATGACCCTGAGGGGTTTGAATATCCAGAATATGGCTATGTGCCAAATTGGGAATTTGAAACTCCAGACCCAGGATTAAGGGTGGAGGAAGTCGCATTGGATATAATTCCAGGTGTATCAGGGCTGCAAAAGTCAGACCCTGCATGTGGTGATGTGGATTATGAGTGCACACCACAAATAAAAAAGAAGAGGCCAGATGTGCCTGATATGGCAAAAGATTTTGCTATACCTGAAGGAAGTGGTGAGGCTATGGAAGAAAACCTAGCTGCCAGTATTAATTATATGGTATCTCACCAACTTCAAGATTCTGTGATGGTTGAAACAACAGAATTATATAAAACACCGGAAAATTGCACCTCATTGAAGGTACCTACTGTTAATCCGTCTATATGGATGCCTATGACTCCAGGCATGAGAGGACAAGAAATAAGATTTCAAAGAACCCTCAAACTGATTTCAGCTGCCATTACTACTTTTGGAAGGCAAATGGAAGGGTCGGAAATGGTTAAAATCCAAAATGATACTTTGGGCTTATTGTGCAATTCCTTCTATGAAATTAATTGTATGAGAAAAATTGCGATTCGGCCCATATTTCATCCAAAGTTTGCAGGTCTGTGTCGATCAAGTGGTGTTCAAGCTCCTGGTTATCTATTTGGAGAGAACCTGCCTAAACAAATAAGAGAAATGGATGAAGTGGCTAAATCTATTACCCACATGAGACCTTTCGTTTTTGGACAAAAAAGGTATTTTTCGTCAAGGAGGGGATTTGATTTTGGAAACAGAGGCAGGAATATGATAAGAAAATATTACCATCCGACACAGCCTAATGTTCATCCGTATACGGGGAGGAGACCACCACGTTCATATGGAGAGGTACAAAAAATGTATTCTATTCTTAAAGAAACTGTGGACAAATCTCCAGTTGGAAGGAGATTACAAATGTTTTATGATGAATGGCTTGCCATCACATCTGATCGGTTTATTTTACAAACAGTTTCAGGAGCTACTATAACATTTAAAGAAGGTGTTAACTCTCCGGTACAAAATAAACCTGCTTATGGTTTCATGTTTTCTGCTATTGAAGAGGCAGAAATTAATGTGGAAATTGACAAATTGTTCAAAAAAGGTGTTACTGAAAAAACTGTTGAACATAAACATCAATTTGTGTCAAATATCTTTCCAAGAAGTAAAAAAGATGGTGGTTGCAAAATTATTCTGGACCTTACAAACTTTAATACATTTGTCGAGTATAAACATTTTAAGATGGAAACGTTCAACACTACAAGACATTTCATATCAGCAGGTTGTTATATGGCTACAATTGATTTAAAGGATGCGTATTATTCAGTACCAACACATCAATTTTTTCGAGGGTATTTAAAATTTAATTGGCTGGGACAGCTGTGGCAATTCAAAGCTTTACCAAATGGGTTAAGTTCAGCTCCCAGGCTCTTCACAAAGCTGTTGAAACCAGCTTTAGCACAATTAAGAGCACAAAAGCACATCATTATGGCTTATCTGGATGACATTTTAATTATCAGTAGTAATCAGGAATCAGCTGGAAAATCAGTTTCAGCAACTAAAACTTTATTTGAGAAGTTAGGTTCTTGATTCATCCAATTAAGTCCCAGCTGCAGCCAGCACAGTCAATTAACTATTTGGGGTTTGTGATTAACTCAGTTACTATGTTAGTAACTTTGCCAACAGATAAGATTGATGATATTTTAATGACTGTAGGGGTCTCATTCACAAACCTGATCCCTCCATCCGGGAAGTAGCAAAGGTTATTGGTAAATTAGTAGCAGCATTTCCTGCAGTAGAATTTGGTCCATTACATTACCAAAACCTTCAAAGGGACAAAATAAGAGCTCTAAAAAAGAGAGCAGGCCATTTTGATAGGCCTATGCAATTAACAAAAGAAGCTTTATTGGAATTGCAATGGTGGATTGAAAATGTCCCACAAGCTGCTAAAAACATTTTAATACAACAGCCTGAAGTATTTTTACAAACAGATGCTAGTGCTCTCGGATGGGGGGCGACAGATTCATTTACCAGTTGTGAGGGCAGATGGACTGTCCAAGGTGAAATGTTTCTCCAAACATATGGTATTAACTATTTAGAGTTATTGGGGGTGTTTTATGGATTAAAAGCCTATTGTTCTACAAAAAAAGAATCTGCATGTACTGATACAATTAGACAATAAAACAGCTGTTGCATATATTAATCACATGGGTGGAGTCAGATCGGTATCATGTGATTGTCTGGTCAATCAGATATGGCAGTGGTGTATTAAGCACCAAATTTGGATTTTGGCAAATTATATCCCAGGTAAAGACAATGTGGTGGCAGACAATATATCAAGGGTGTTTAAAGACAACACAGAATGGATGTTGAACCCAGTAATTTTCAGTTGGGTTCACTATAATCACCTGCTTTGTTTCACTATCAATTGATATTATCGATTATGTTATCACTTATATCTTTTATCACTTTGTAATGGTTTCCCCAGATGTAAAAAAGGGGGTTATTATATGTTATTTTATCATTAAAAGATTTATGGAAAAAACTAAAACTGGTCTGGTAAAAGTTTTTTTACTCATGTATGTGTTGACCTAGCCAGACTGTCGTATGGAAGAATTCTACGACATGGAAAACACAGAAGCTTCAAAATCTTCACGTAGTCACTCACATGACTCCGAAGTAAAATAGTAAGATTAAACGAGAACTTACCAGTTCGAAGTTTGATCGTTATTTTATGAGGAGTAACGATGAGGGATTACGTGCCCTCCACTCCCCACCCTCATAAAATAAATGATCATCTGGTAGTTCTAAATCTATGATGAGCCTTACTATCTTACTCCGGCTATTGTGTTCTGTGTTTTTCATGCCGCTGCTTTGAAGTATGCCGTTCTAGCACCAGGCGGGGCTTCTTCACGTAATCCCTCATCGTTACTCCTCATAAAATAACGATCAAACTTCGAACTGGTAAGTTCTCATTTAATCTTACTATTAAACTACATAATAACATAACAGGTAGTGCACAAATAGAAAGAGAACAGAGTGCTGCAGCTACTGGGAAGGAGCAGTACTGTAGAGTGGGACTACTTCCGTAGTTTATGAGCGGTCCGTTCAAAATACTGATAACAGTGAGAAAGATGTTCCTGATTCTGTTGGTATGGGTTTCCAATGTTCTATATCATCTGCCCAACAGGAGAGGGGATGACGTGGATGAGAGTGGCCCTTTGTTGTGTTGGCTGTTTTCCTGAGGCTTTGTGATGTGTAAATGGAGTCTATGGGGCAGGGCAGGGGATGGTTTGCATGATGGACTGGGCTGCAGCCACAACTCTTGTGTTCTTGGGCAGAGCAAATTGCGATGCATCCCTATAAAATGCTTTCTATGGTGCATGTGTAGAAATTGGTAAGTCATTGGGGATATGCCAAATTTCATTTGTCTTCTGAGGAAGTAGAGGCATTGGTGTGCTTTATCGGCTGACTATATTGTGAATCTACTTACTAATGTTTTCACTGTATTTATGTACATGTACAAAGACTTGTCCTGCTCTTTACCAGACCACTGCCAAAGAAAATGATGCCTGGATGTGTGTATTATGATTATCAGTATTGGGCAGAGATATGGTTCTCACATCCTGTCTGAATCAAAACCCAACAGTTTAAAGAAAAGTTATATTGCTCAAATGACAACAAATCTAATGTAGCTCTGGATGTGGAAGATTAGTCAGCAATACTCTTTGCAACAGATACACAGTAACAGGTATAAGTTGCCTCCAAAGGTGGGAAATGTAACATATTCATCCTTGCCATTTTGTTGCTTCATTTAAATATGAAGTCTCCTTTTCATGCACAAAATGTCATCAGAAATAATGTATCTTTACAGATATATTAAAGGCAACTGAAATATTGTGGTACTGAGACCTTTGTTACAGTGCAATCTACTGGAGGAGTTACATTTTCAAGTAGATGCTATTACAATGCTTTCTCAGACATATAATTTACATCATGCACTGAGACCTGTGGAAGATAACCTTTCAATAAGAACAGTTTTGTTCTCAATCACCAACGGTTCATTCAGGAAAGTGATGTTTATAACAAGAGTTAATGGCTTTGCTAGGAGACTAAAATCTGCTTATCTATATTTTTGCCCTTGATAATAATGAACAGTAACAATGTTGCAAAAATGATAATATTCCAGCTTATGCAAAGGGACACTGAGTGCACCTTACTGCATGAGTATCTGTGTTGCATTGACATTCATGTGAAGTGCATCAGTTACATATATCAGCGATATATGACAGGCACTTCAGGCCCTGTAATTTATTTTTCTTTTCATACTGTATCAAGAATAATAAAATGATGAATACAAGGCCACCAAATGATAGCAATGGGAAAGTGGAGAGCACAAAACAGAGCTTTAGATAGCCAAATAATTAATAAAATGTGCCTGCTGTTATAATTTACTTGTTATAGCACCGATGAATAAATATTTTAAATGATAATTCCAAGGTGAATACACCTGAAGGTACATTGAAGCGTTTAGTTTTAGTTTTAATTTGGAGATACAGAGCAGAAGCAGGCCATTCGGCCCACCAAGTCAACGCCGGCCAGCAATCCCCTTACACTAACAATATCCTACACACTAGGGGTAATTTTACCTAAGCCAATTAACCCACAATCACGTACATCTTTTTAGTGTGGGAGGAAACTGGAGCACCCAGAGAAAACTCACAAAGTCACGGGAAGAATGCTCATACTCCGTACAGACAGCATCTGTAGTCAGGATTGTACCTGGGTCTCTGACACCGTAAGGCAGCAACTCTACCGCTGCGCCACAGTGCTGCTCTTAAATGGGCACTTCACTAGGAAGGCTTTGAGACCATCCTGGTGGGGGATGGAGGTGTAGAGTGACTGGACGTCCATGGTAAAGATGAGAGGATGGGGGCCTGGAGAATGGAATGCGCGGAGCCGACGGAGAGTGTCTGAGGTGTCTTGATCATAGGTGGGGAGGGATTTAACAAAGGGGGATAGGATGGCGTCAAGGTATGTGGAAATGTGTTCGGTGGGGCACGAACAGGCAGAGACAATGGGAGTTGGTCCTTACCCTCAATAACTTCCCTTTTGACTCCTCCCATTTCATCCAAACACAAGGCATAGCTATGGGCACACGCATGGGCCCCAGCTACGCTTGCCTCTTTGTCGGGTACGTCGAACAATCCTTGTTCTCGGCGTACCAGGGCCCCATCCCCGACCTCTACCTCCATTACATCAACGACTGCTTTGGTGTCACCTCCTGCACCCACACATAACTGACTGACTTCATCCATTTCACCACCAACTTCCATCCGGCACTCAAATACACTTGGACCATTTCCGACATTTCCCTACCATTCCTTGACCTCACCATCTCTATTGCAGGTGATACACTCCTGACCGACATCCACTACAAACCAACTGACTCCCACAGCTACCTGGACTACTCTTCCTCCCACCCTGCTTCCTGTAAGGACTCCATCCCCTATTCCCAATTCCTCCGTCTACGCTGCATCTGCTCCCAGGATGAGGTGTTCCACACCAGGTCATCACAAAAATGGCCTCATTCTTCAGAGAACGGGGATTCCCCCCCCCCCCCACTATAGATGAGGCTCGCACCAGGGTCTCCTCCATACCCCGCAACACTGCCCTCTCTCTCCATTCCCCCACTCGCAACAAGGGCAGAGTCCCCCTGGTCCTCACCTTTCACCCCACCAGCCAGCAAATACAACACATAGTCCTCCGCCAGTTTCGCCACCTCCAACGTGACCCCTCCACTTGCCACATCTTCCCATCTCCCCCCCTGTCTGCCTTCTGCAAAGACCGCTCCCTCCACAACTCCCTTGTCAATTCTTCCCTTCCCTCCCGCTCTACCCCTTCCCCGGGCACTTTCCCTTGCAACCACAAGAAATGCTACACTTGTCCCTTCACCTCCCCCCTCCACTCCTTTCAGGGACCCAAGCAGTCCTTCCAGGTCCGACAGAGGTTCACCTGCACCTCCTCCAACCTCATCTACTGCATCCGCTGCTCCAGATGCCAGATGATCTATATCGGTGAGATCAAGCGGAGGCTTGGCGATCGTTTCGCCGAACACCTCCACTCGGTCCGCAATAACCAACCCAAACTCCCGGTGGCTCAGCACTTCAACTCCCCCTCCCATTCCGTATCCGACCTCTCGGTCCTGGGCTTCCTCCATGGCCAGAGTGAGCAACACCGCAAGTTGGAGGAACAGCACCTCATATTCCGCTTGGGGAGTCTGCATCCTCTGGGCTTGAACATTGAATTTTCTCAATTCTGTTAACCCTTGCTGTCTCCTCCCCTTCCCACCTCTCCCTCAGCCCTCGGGCCCTGGCATTCCCTCTCTCTCTCTCTATCTCTCTTCCCCCACCCTAGTCGCACTAGCTTCTCATTTTCACACTACAAACAGCTTACAATGGCTTGTTCTCTTTATCATCGATACTTTTTTGCATATCTTTCATTCATTGTTCTTTATCTCTCCACATCACCGTCTATATCTCTCATTTCCCTGATCCCTGACCAGTCTGAAGAAGGGTCTCGACCCGAAACGTCGCCCATCTCTTTCGCGCCTTGGATGCTGCTGCACCCGCTGAGTTTCTCCAGCCTTTTGTGTACCCTCGATTCTCCAGCATCTGCAGTTCCTTCTTTAACACGTTACTCAACAAGTTGTGATACGTTGGAAACTATCCCACCCCTACCCAACATGGTGATTCTAAACCAAGAGAACTGTTAGTAACTTGGCATAGGCATGAAAAACATACAATCTACATTTCTCAAATACTTACATTAGACCTTACCCTCAGCCCGTACATAATATTGTGCCCTTTGTTTACTGACATTTGTTGAAATGATATTGTCCTCTCAGTTGAATTCTTATAGGGGTAGAAGCATTGATCATTTTTTGAAGAACTGTTCTTAAAAAAAAATCAATGTACGCAGCAAAAAAAAAAAAAATCAAATTTCCATGTATTTCCTGAATGTTCCTATTTAAAAATGAATACATTTGAGTGAAAAAAAAAAATGAAGGGAGTGAACGTGGTTCTCTCGCCAGGTGAATGCAAATGTTTATTGAGTACCTGATCTTTGAGCAATCATTTATAGAAACATAGACATAGAAACATTGAAAATAGGTACAGATGTAGGCCATTCAGCCCTTCGACCAGCACTGCCATTCATTATGATCATTGCTGATCATCCTAAATCAGTTCCCCATTCCTGCTTTCTCCCCATATCCCTTAATTCCATCAGCCCAAAGAGCTATTTCTAACTCTCTCTTGAATACATCCAGTGAATTGTCCTCCACTGCCTTCTGTGGCAGAGAATTCCACAGATTCACAACTCTCTGGGTGAAAGAGTTTGTCCTCATCTCAGTCCTAGATGGCCTACCCCTTATTCTTTTACTGTGACCCCTGGTTCTGGGCTCTCCCAACATCGGGAACATTTTTCCTGTATCTTCTTCGTCTATTTACCAACTTATACCTGTTACTGTGTATATGTTGCAAAGAGCATTGCTGACTCATCTTTCATGTTCAGAGCTTTATCCCATGTTGAAGTCCAAACACACACTTCTTTCAACTATGTGAAAGCGATAGTTACTTTATTGTCACTGACGGAATGTCATTGTAGCAATTTGTAATTCACACCAGTTTTTGTTCTATTATTCTTATGATCGAGGGACAGAGATACACGGAGTAAGTTGGCATTATGGATCAAACACAGAGATGCTATCATTAACTACTGCAACAAAAATGATACAGCTGTAGAGTGTATTAGAAACTCATCTGCTGTTTCATAAATGTGGCCATGGATATTAAAAATCCCAGATCTTATTTAAATCCTGAAAGTTGACCTTTCGCAGTAATAGGTGGAAACTTATCATAAAGTACCTGAAAATCCCACGAGCCCACAATATCCAAGGCAGTAAAATAGTGCAACTGGATGCGAGAGTCAAACTGCAGGATTACTGGGGATGGTAAGAGAATGAAACAAGAATGAAACAGACCTTCTTAGACACAAAATGCTGGAGTAACTCAGAGGGACAAGCAGCATTTCTGGAGAGAAGGAATGGGTGACGTTTCAGTTCGAGACCCTTCTTCAGACTGATGTCAGGGGGGTGGGCAGGGCAAAGATAGGATGTAGTCGGAGACAGTAAGACCGGTGGGAGAACTGGGATAGGGGAGGGGATAGAGAGGGAAAGCAAGGGCTATTTAAAGTTAGAGAAGCTACATTGACGACTGCATTGGTGCTACCTCCTGCACCCATGCAGAACTCACTGACTTCATCCACTTCACCACCAATTTCCATCCTGCACACAAATTCACTTGGACCATCTCCGACATCTCCCTACCGTTTCTAGATCTCACCGGCTCCATCACATGAAACAGACTATTGACCAACATCTACTACAAACTTACTGACTCCCATAGCTATCTAAACCACACTTCTTCCCACACTGCTTCCTGTAAAGACTCTATCCCCTACTCCCAATTCCTCCATCTATGCCGCCTCTGTGCCGAGGATGAGGTTTTCTATACCAGGGCATCGGAGATGTACTCATTCTTTAGGGAATGGGAGTTCCCCTCTTCCATTATAGATGAGGCTCTCACTAGGGTCTGCTCGATACCCCGCTCTTGCTCCCCCTCCCCCATTCGTAACAAGGACAGAGTCCCCCTTGTCCTAACCTTCCACCCCATCAGCCATCAGCGTATAATCCTCCAACATTTTTGCCACCTCCAACGGGATCCCACTACTGGCCATATCTTCCTATCTTCACCCCATTCTGCTTTCCCCAGAGACCGTTCCCCCCCCCCGAAACTCCCTGGTCAACTCGTCCCTTCCCAACTACATTCTATCTTTGTCCTGCCCACTCCCTTGGCATCAGTCTGAAGAAGGGTCTCGACCCGAAATGTTACGCATTCCTTCTCTCCAAAGATACTGCCTGTCCCACTGAGTTACTCAAGCATTTTGTGTCTACCTTCAATTTAAACCAGCATCTGCAGTTCGCTCTTACACATGAAAAAGGCCTTCCTTGTGGAGCTAAAATATGCGTCTCTTTTGGTCCTGGTATTCTGAAGCATGAAAGTGACCTAGCAGGATGTTCACTGTCGTCTCCTCATATTATGGAATGAGTAGGTTAACCTATGATGAGTACAGGCACTCGGCCTGTTCTCACTGGAGTTTAGAAGAAGAGTGGGGGACATAATTGAAACATACAGAATAATGAAAGGCTTGGATAGAGTGGATGTTGGGGGGATGTTTCCACTAGTGGAAGAGGTCATAGCTTCAAATGTATAGGATGTTCTTTTAGGAAAGAGATGAGGAGGGATTTCTTTAGACAGAGGGTGGTAAATCTGTGGAATTCTTTGCCACAGATTGCTGTGGAGGCCATCAGAGGATATTTTTAAGGCAGAGATAGATAGATTTTGATTAGTACAGGTTATGGGGAGATGGCAGGAGATTGGGGTTAGGAGGGAGAGATAGGTCAGCCATGATTGAAAGGCGGAGCGATGGGCTGAATGGCCTAATTTTACTTCTATCACTCACTTACGACATGATATTCACCTTGTCTCATGTACATGTCTAACAAGGCCTCATCTATATTAGTTGAGGGTGCAGCTGGCCTAGATTCAGGGCAATTTGCAAACAACCATGGGCTAGGTTAAAATTCCAATATTCCTTGTACATATTCAGAATTAGAAAATGAAGTTTGTGTCACTGCAATGAAATTCCTACATATTAAAGAAGTACCTTTTAATTTGGAGGTACAATTGCATCATGGAGGCCAGGTGAATGATACACCCTGAGGCTTTGTCAACTTTATACAACACCTCCTTCCATCCCCAGAGCTAAAATCCAGGAAATCCCCTTTGGTCTGTTGGAAATGAGGTGGATTGATTCAGGCAGTAAAATACTGGTGCCATGGACTCTCGAGAATGGTTCTCCTTCACTATTAGAGTGAGGCCCAATGCAAATTGGAGGAACAGCACCTCATATTTCTCTTGGGCAGCTTACAACCCAGCGGTCAGAATATTGATTTCTCTAATTTCAAGCAACCCTTGCGTTCCATCTCGCTCCGTCCCTCCCCCACCCTACTTTTCTGACTAGTTTCACTGTCCTTCTGATTGATTTTACCGATTGTATGCCTCTTTGCCACCTTCCCCTCAGCTAACAATGAACCATTCTACATTTCTTTATCATCGTCTGCTTTGACCTGTAATTATCTCTAGACACTCTCCACTGACTCTCAGTCTGAAGAAGGGTCTCAAACCAAAATATCACCCATTTTTCTGTCCGGAGATGCTGCCTGTCCCACTGAGATACTCTAGCATTTTATGTCTATCTTCCGTTTCCAATATTACGTTCTGTTGTTGTGGTGGTGAACTGAAGTGTGGGAACAATGGAGATGGTCTGGAAGCAGTTATCATCATCATAGAGCTGCACAGCATGGAAACATACTCTTTGGCCCACCTTGCCCATGTTGGCATACTGGGCTTGTCCGATTTGCCTGCATTTGGCCTCGAGTCCTGTAAACCCATCCTATCCACATATCTGTCCAAATGTCTTTTAAAATTCATAATTGTGGCTGAAAAATGCTTTCACAACTTTGAACTGAGCATTGAACTTCAGTTGGTGAAGGAAAGAAAGCCTGGAACGGCTAAAGGTTTGTGGCAATTAGCATTTTGTGCTATGCATATACTGAAACTCAGAGCCTCCATAATGGCTACCTGCACTAGATCTTACACACAAAATAATTAGGAAGGGGGGGAAGAAGCCCTGAATGAGTACTAAACCTGTCAACTTACAATAAATATCATTCAAATAACAGATTGTCTCCATAATCTCCAGCTCTTTGACTGACAGAAATACCATTCTGATGGATTATCATCTTTGGCTATAACAACAAATCAGAGGCTGATGGCATAGCCCTGATATAAATGCACTGGGACAGCTATTCCTGGTATATTACCACAGAATTAAGAGCTACCTATATTATAACAACCTAGAAATGCATATAGTTCAAAGCTCCACGTGCTGAACAATGGATGATTTATTCAGGAAATCTTTACTTTGTGAGGCCATTGCACACTTTTAGTTTTTTATCCACATCCTTTATGCATCTGTGATGTCAAGTGGCATGTAACATTTGCTTTTGTATCACATGCACAACATTCTATTGGGTCTATTGAATGATTTGGGATTTAAAATCTGAAGCAAGTCTTAAATAGAGCACTGAGTCTTCCCTCCAGTTGAAGAGCTGACCCTCCCAGAGATTCTGCTTTTGAGGAGAGACATCCTGGCCGTGTCTTCAAACTTTAGAGATACAGCATGGAAACAGAACTTTCAGCCCACCGATGCCACACTGCCACCCTTCATACTGCGCCAACCAGTGATGACCCCGTACACTAACACTAAGATACACGTGAGTGACAATTTACAATTTGTACCAAAGCCAATTAACCTATACACCTGTACGTCTTTGGAGTGTGGGAGGAAACCGGAGCACCCAGAGAAAATGCACGTGGTCACAGGGAGAATGTACAAACTCCGTAGAGACAGCACCCAGAGCCAGGATCAAACCCGAGTCTCTGCCACTGTAAGGCAGCAGGTCTACCGCAATGCCACATTGCCACCCTTCATACTGAAATAACGTGGGCAATCTTCATTGTGCCATCTAGCAGCAGTTGATGCATACTTTAAGACACTTGTTAGCCCCACCTATCCTCTCCACCAGTTGTAATATGAATGAAATACCCAAAACACCGATAAAACTGCCTTGGATGGGGTGGCTTGGTCGGAGTGGACGAATGAGGCCAAAAAGCCTGTTACCGTGCTGTATGACTTGAAATAATCCAAGCAAAAATAAATGTAATGCAACAATATGACATGACAAAATTATTAATGCCTGAAGCAATATGAGGCAAATGAAAATAAAAGGAAAATTAAAAGTTGAATAAGGTCTTCTGAATATGCTCATCTCGGTTACTGAGATTCAATATCTTTCTAGCTGCTGAAAACTATCGTGGAATTTCCTTGTTAGCAACAGCAGGCAGGGTCCTCGCCCACATCACGACATCCAACCATAGCCTTTAGCCAAGAAGAACCTTCCGGAGAGACAAGCCGGTTTTAGACCGTCACGTGGAACAGCCAACATGGTCTTCACAATGCGTCAACTACAAGAAAAATGTTGTGAACAACTTCAACCTTTGGACATGGCATTCATCGACCTCACTAAGGCCTTTGACTCGGTATCAAGGGAACGCTTATGGGACGTCCTATCCACCGATGGATGTCCTGTAAAGTACATTTGAATCCTGAGGCTCCTCCACATTGACATGCTTGCCACAGTAATGGGCGGCAACAGCAACTGTTTCAGAATTGCAATGTATGGAATTGTTTTTGTTTTTCTCCCTTCAACCTTCTCTGCTGTCAGGAAAACAACCCGATTTTTTGCAGTTTAATATTGCAGTATAAGTCCTTATCTCTGGAAATATTCCAATCAATGTTTTAGGACTTTTAGATCATTCTTTGGCTTTGACAACCAGAAATGGATTCAGCACAAGTGTGCTCTCACAAATATTTTCTATAAATTAAGTAAACTTCCATGCTTTTCGACACCCTCCCTTCTTATTTCTGATTCCTAGCAACCCGCATGCTTATACCTCCACAATAATTTTTTTTTAAGCAACAGTCTTTGCATCGAGCCCTGGAGAACATAGTTGTCCATCAAACATCTGTCTGGACAATAAGTTTATAACTATGCTTCGCTTTTTACGTAAATCCCGTATTCCTGCTACCACCCATGGGCCTCCAATTTCCTAACCAGCCTATTAACTTTGGACTTGATCAAACATTTACTGAAAAATCCATATAACTATAGTGTAGGATCTTTTAATTTGTATATACTGAGATGAGGTTGCAGTGCTATGAAGCAACCCTAGATTTTTGCTCTGTCAGACTTGGAAAAATTAAGAACCCAATGGATTTGTTACTATATACTACTGTTGATGCAATTACAAGCACATGGATAATTCAATAAGCAAGTTCAATAGAGTACTTATCGACATATCGAATCTCGCAATTTTTCTCAAGGAGATAGAGGCATTGATGGCTTTCTTTGAGTTTGCATCAATGTGCTGCACCCAGGACAGATTTCCAGGTAAAGACACACCCATGAATTTGGAGGTGTTGACTCTCTCCTCCGTCATCCTGTTGATGCAAGTTACAGGTATCTCGGCTTTCCCGTCATTAATCAATAATCAGGTCCTTGGTCTAGCTGATGTTGAGAGCAATATTGTTGCTCTGGTACCATTTAATCTGTTTCAATCGCTTACTGTACTCATTGTAACCCATTATTAATCTAGCAATGGCAGTGCATCGCCGAATTTAATCATGGTATTGGAAGTGTGTCTGGCTGCACAGTCATGGGTGTATAGGTTGTGGAGGGGGAAACTGAGCACATTACCTTGAGATGCTCCCGTGATGAGATGCTAGATGCATGGAAGATTGTTCCCGATGTTGGGGGAGTCCAGAATAAGGGGTCACAGTCTAGGATGAGGGGAAATTCCTTTAGGACCGAGATGAGGAAAACATTCTTTACACAGAGAGTGGTGAGTCTCTGGAATTCTCTGCCACAGAAGGTCGTTGAGGCCAGTTCATTGGCTATATTCAAGAGGGAGTTGGATGTGGCTCTTGTGGCTAAAGGGATCAGGGGGTATGGAGAGAAGGCACGTACGGGATACTGAGTTGGATGATCAGCCATGATCATATTGAATGGCGGTGCAGGCTCAAAGGGCCGAATGGCCTACTCCTGCACCTATTTTTCTATGTTTTTATGTTTCTATGATGGTTATCGAGAAGCTAGTGTTGTGACAACTCATACTAATTGTCGTAAACAAATGTGTTGCCTGCATTTCATCTTAATGTAAAGTATAGCATAGCATTATTGTGTAGGACCGATGATGCGGGAAGAGATAGTGATTGAGGATGCAAAGAGCATTTCGCAGAGACTCCAAGTGAAATATTCATTCAAAGATTCAGTGCATAACCCATAGTCTAGGAACTCTTCTGACATGTCCCTGTTAAGCCACAGCAAAAGAGATTGGCTACTGCACTGATGGTGTGCACTATATGTGGAATATGGGGGTGGTGTCCAGGTATACATTACATGCCGTTAGACCATAATGCCTGTGCCAATATACAACAGTGAATCAGCATATCAGGCATGGAAAGAAAATCAAAAACGTACCGATTCGTACAGTTTGGCCCTGCTAATGAATTTTCTTTCATAGATATTCAATTGTATAGTTTGAATAACTATTGCATAATGTAATAGTACTCCAAGCATCACTAAACTGAAAAATAATATAGTATATCTGCAATGTAAGAGAAAAAAGAAACATTGTTTTGAATTTATTTTATGAATTTACATAAACATTTTGCATTTTTTAAATATAGGACAACATCAAAGGTGAAAGCACATTCCATATATCAGCTATTTCAATGAAAAGTTAACCATTACACACAACACAGAATAACCAAACATTTTCCATTTTTTACTGGGTCCAATACATCAGATTGTCCTTAGACACAAAATGCTGGAGTTACACAATGGGACAGGCAGCATCTCTGGAGAGAAGGAATGGGTGATGTTTAGGGTCGAGGCCCATCTTCTGAATAATCGGTTTAAACCAGCATCTCCAGTTCCTTCCTACACATCAGATTGTCCTCTTAGGCTTTGAAAGGATCATAGAAAAATGTCAATGATTTGAGTTGAGGGAGAAGATTCTCTTTCATTTTCAAAGCCAATGATAGAGATGGCTTAGGATAGGATGGGGGTGGGACAGAGGTGTGAGGGGAATGTGTAAGACACTCCTTCCTGTAATTGTAGCTACTTTAATTTCAGTTGCTCATTCACATAAGAAATTATTACATGCTGTGTTGCTAGAAATATCCTGGAACGTCTAACTGAATCTATCATCAACGCTGCAGAATGTCCTATCACTGCAGGGTGATTTTGATCATGTTTGTGAGAAGAACTTTAGATAAGCCAGCCACTCTCTTGAAGCTTTCCTTCGTTCCCACATGGTACTCTGCGTACTAGGCTAGAAAGGCTAGAAACCCACAGTGGTACCCAGATTACACAAAGAAAAACAGGAATTTCTCTCTCAATAGAGGAGAAACTCTTCTTCAGATTAAACATTAAAGGTTTGCACCAGTACTGTCACCAACCATTTTCCTGTCTGTCATTTACCAGGGCCTTGTTCTTCCAAAGAGACGAGAGGCGATAGTGGCAAGGGAGCTTGCACTGGTACCTAGAGGTTTTGCTATCCCAATGATTAAACAAAGAAAATAACATTTCATTCATACGAATGGAAAA
The DNA here is from genome assembly GCA_035221665.1 of Okamejei kenojei. NCBI lineage: Eukaryota > Metazoa > Chordata > Chondrichthyes > Rajiformes > Rajidae > Okamejei > Okamejei kenojei. Next base: position 71,860,912 of record CM069138.1, on the reverse strand, counting down.
TGTACTTTGAGCATCCTTGACAGCAACGATAGCTAACCCGCATTAACTGCAAGCTCAGAAACAAGAAACAAATGCAGATATTATCTGCCAAGACAAATGCAACTGCTAAACCAAGGCCAAAAGTCTCGAGTTGCTGTGAAGTTATGAAAACTGACCGGTATGGTTCTGTGATTAAAACAAAACAAATGTGGAGCAAGCCGTCAGACAATCCAAACGCACAGCAGTAAACAACAGATGAAATAGAATTTGATATTATCGTCTTCATATGGAATTTAACCCCGCTCATGCAGATGATATAATTAAGGGCATTACATTTTTTCTGGATAGGCAAACCTGGACAAGCACAGTGACATCCAGCTGGATAGCATACAGATAATAATGCTGTTCTTCAATCTTTTTAAACATAGCATGGAGATTATTGGCCTGTATTGCGAGAGGATTTGTGAAAGGAGAGAATGGAAGTCTAATTACAATTGTTTAAGGCCTTAGTGAGTGTTTGTCTCCTTATGAAGGGAAGAGTGCGCATGCCACAGGGAGTGCAGCAAAGATTCACTCAATTAGTTTCAGAGATGATAGGTTTGCTGTATGAGGATAGATGAAGTAGAGGGGTCTGTATAATTGACAGGCTAGACGGAGATCAGCAATGAGCACAACGATGGCAGAGCAGGCTCGAAAAGCCCGATGGCCTTCTCCTACCACACTCTACGAGGGTATAGAAATAATATACACCGTCACAGGAATCCATAATATCAGGTCTGGCGTATCACTCCATTTTGGAGAATGTTGAATTATAGTGACCCAATTCCATTGATACAGGAGGGATTAGTAAGATGGTCAGAGTTGAATCTTAAAAGACCCTTAAAAAAGACAGATAGGACAAAGATGATGCATTAATTAAGATTGATGATGTCTTTTAAGATTTCTTAAATCATTTTTAACATCTGGATATTGCCAGGAATGCCTTTATCTGGCTGAGAAGATGGCTGTGAGCCCCCTTGTTAAACATCTGCAGTCAAGACATGTTGGGTTGTGAGGTTTGGGCTAATGAATGTTTTGGTTGCTTGAATGGGTGTCAATCGAACAAACGTCTTTGTCTTGGATAGCACTGAGCTTCTTGAGAGCATTGCGCTCTTTCAGGCAAATGGAGAATATCCCATCAGTTTCCCATCATGTGCCTTGGTGATGGTGGATAGGCCTTGGAGTAGCAGGAGATAAGCCATTTGGTGTAGGATATCACTTTACTCATGTAGCCATGGTACCCAATGGCTGATACAACTGAACTTCTCATAATGGAGAATGCAGCAATGGTAATGCCATTGAATGACAAGAGTAGGTGATTAGATATCCTCTTGTTGGAGGTAGACATTGGCTAGAACCTCTGTGGTTAGCAACTTATCAGCAAATGCCCATGTGGAGGAGTGACCACCAACGCGACCACCACGGAACCAACACCAAGGCTCGCAGTCATCGGGTGAGGCCGAGTCGGGAGCTCCAACGTCGCGGAAGGTTTGACCAGCCCCGACGCGAGGTTCGATCGCCTGGCGCGGGGAGCTAACATCCCCCACCTCCCCTCCCGATGCGGGAGCTTGATCGCCTCGATGCGGAGGGCCTGAAAACTGCCGGCTACGGGAGTCAAGATTTCCTGTCAACGGGGGCACGAGGCCCATGACCGATGAAGAACTAAGGGAAGGCCTTCCATCACAGTCAGGAATGTGTAGGAGTCACTGTGGTGGATGTTCATGTTAAAATGTGTTTTTAGAGTGTTCTGTTACTTTTAATTGTATGACTGACCTGGCCAATGAAAGTTGCAAAACATACTTGGCAAATAAAGTGTGATTCTGATTCTGATTATCTTTTTCTTTTCAAATGGTCCTTCAGAAAGGAGGATGACCTGGCTCCACTCACTGTGTTGGTTTTGTGTTTAACAACAAGGCTAATATGGAACAAGTGGACTCTACCATAGATGGAGCTGGAAGTGGTTGATAGGATGAGATGGAGGGTAATATGTGAAGAGCATCTTCCATGTGCTTGCTGTTTACAATGGGCTCCCTGTGTCACCTCAAACGCCACTTCTCCAGTTTGAGCAGGTGTCAGCCAAAGATTCTCGGGAGTCGGAGGAATGTTGCATTATTTTTCAAGAATCATTTCTTCCGTCCACCTGGTAATACCTTCCTGTGTCTGTTTTAAAAATCTGGTGTCAGAAGTACAAACAGTGTGGCCCAGACAAGGAGTCAACAGAGGATAATTAGGGCCTAAATATTGGGGATGATAACCTGCAAGAAAATGGCAACATTTGCTTGACTTTATTGGACCTTATCTTGCCGTAAGTGTTGTACCCTTTATCTGTCCACTGTGGACGGCTTGATTGTAATCATGTACAGTTGTTTCTTTGGATAGCACGCAGCCAAAAGCTTTTTCACTGTAACTCGGTATATATGGCAATAATAAAAAACTAAACTGGTAAAGAAAGCTTTTGGGATGTTGGAACAAAAGGGAAGGAGAGTTAGGGTAAAGTTATACAATTCATTGATAATGCCACATCTGGAATATCATGTGTAGTTTGTTCAACGGGACATAGAACAGATGTAATTATGAAGGAGAGGGTGCAAAAGAGATTTATCACAATATTGCCTGGGATGGAGTGTCTCAGTTATCAGGAGAGACTGGGTGGCTTGTGTTTCCTTACCTCAGAGGGAGACTGTCAGGTGTGCACAAAAATATAATGGGCATAGACAGGATAGAGAGTAGGAAACTTGCATGAATATCTATAAGCCAATAGCACAGGTTTAAAGCATTGTTGTCAAACAGTGACAGACAACAGGAGGGAAACAAGAGGTTTAAACAAGATTAAATAAAGTGTTATTTCACCCAGTAGGTGGCTGGAGTTGGGAAGGCATTGCTTGAGAGGATGGTGGAGGTAGAGACTCACGACATCCAAGTCGTATCTAGATAAGCACTTGAATCCTAAGGCAGAGAAGGCTACAGACCAAGTGCAGATAAATGGAACTAGTGCAGTCAACGAGTCAAGCATATTTAGTGGTTATTTGCACCAACAACGGAACAATGAAATCCTTACATGCAGCTACATAACGACCGGTAAATACAATAATCATAGAAAGCAAATCATAAACAAAAATCAATAAATTAATAACCACAATACTAGTGCAAAAAAAGCCCAAATTCCTTAGTGCAACCAAAGAAAGTCCAGAGGTCATAATGTTTAAGAAGGACCTGCAGATGCTGGAAAATCGAAGGTAGACAAAAATGCTGGAGAAACTCAGCGGGTGAGGCAGCATCTACGGAGTGAAGGAATTGAGCAACATTTCGGGCCGAAACCCTTCTGCAGACTGATGTGAGTGTTACCTATTTCCTTCGCTCCATAGATGCTGCCTCGCCCGTTGAGTTTCTCCAGCATTTTTGTCTACCATAGTCCATGATGTTGTGTGGTGATGGTTGTTGGGTACACACGATTCTTTGTGGTCAGCACAGGCTTAGTGGTGTACCACATGATATATCACTATTAACCTGACTGGATGAAACACTGCACCACAGCATGAGTTGAATCACATTCATAGAAGAGAGCAACTACCTATTCTCCACCTTCAGCAGAGCCACTTAAAGTTTATTTTGAAAATATCCTCCGTACCTAGTTCTGTAGATCATAGGCACGGCTTGAGCCGAGACCCACAAGTGTGCCCCATTTGTGCTGACAGAGGGCAGCTGAAACTTTGATTTATAGTCATTCAGCCAAGATAAGCAGCAGAGTGCCAACACATATTCCAATTTATTCACTACACTACTAAATAAACAACACTGGCTTCTTTACTTATGCAACCACACCTCAGACAATCAACCATCTTTTATTTCCTAATCTTCTATTCTCACTTTTTTCGTCTTCTGAACCTGGTGCTTTACAGTCTACAGGCAAGTCACTATCTTATGCTGCACCTGAGTGGCCATTTATCATCTGCAACACCGTCCAGTGCATGTCACAAAGTATTCTAATGCGTAAATCATGATAGCTAAATTATATTGTGTTCATCTACAAAGCCATACATCATATATATCTATATTCAGAATGAGCTTGACCAGTGATTCTTTACAGTGATGAAATATTTCACTTTGCACACTTTTTCATTATGTCAGTCAACTTTTCCTGTGTTTTCCCTCCAGCAGAATGAAACACAATAGATTAAATCGCATTTGGCACACAAGTCTCGGCATATTCGATTATTTTGCTTTTTTTTTTTTTTAATTAAGACAACCTTTGCAAGCTGATTTACTTGCAAGTGTTATTTTTGTTTTTACAAATCAGTGATTGTGCTGACTCCATTTTCATGTTGAATGTAATCAGTAAACACAAAGGAGCCCCAAAATATTACGATCTCCACATCATTAATATAATCCAATGCCTAGCCATCCACACTGACTCAAAGTATTCAATCATTAGCTGTATCTTGCACCAGTTGGAGCACAATACTTTTGAACAAGTGGATATGCACATGGATGGATACCCGAGCAGGGTCAATTTGTCTGGGAGTGTACGCAAGGTGATTTTCCAGAAAAGACCATGATTTTTTTTCTGTTATATATAATAACCAAACAAATCCAAATTTAGAAGGAACATAAAACAAATAACATACAATTCCATTTAACAGGATTTTTTTTAAATAGTTGTGCCTTTTCATATTCTTTGATTAAATATTGATGCTTATAATCAGACAGCAACAAAAACAACTGAAATGCATTCACCTACAGTATCTGTGAGAGATGTTTTAACCGTTAATTTTGCATTCAGCTGATAAACTGCCCAGTACTTGTGAAATCATAATTGAAATAGCCTGGATCAAACAATGAATTGGACATAAAATTGATTATAAATTGTGTACATATTTACCAGGTGCAAACTTATTGCTAATGGTATGACAATCATACCATCAATTAATTTAACCAAAAATGGGAAAAAAAAATCCCAAAAAGCATTTGGAGCTAATTTCCTTTCTCTTCACTGCTCCTGTGAGTGTTATCTCACCACTAATTATTACCGATAAGTAGAAACATAGAAAACATAGAAATTAGGTGCAGGAGTAGGCCATTCAGCCCTTCGAGCCTGCACCGCCATTCAATATGATCATGGCTGATCATCCAACTCAGTATCCCGTACCTGCCTTCTCTCCATAATTTCCAACTCACTCCCAATGAACTGGGTGGCAGAGAGTTGACTCACCACTCTCAATCATCTCGGTCTTATTTCCCCCTTATCCTTAAAACTTCCCCAACATCGGGAACAATTCCTGCATCTACCAAAAAATGGACAAAAAAAATAGGGAGGAGGACCCGTTACTCCTATTTGCTCTTATTCGTGGTCGGTGCTAAAAGTCCAATAGAAGATAATATTTTTTTAATACTTTTAGGAGAGGTTTGATCAATTGCTTTCTAAATTTTCCTGCTGTTGGTAGGTAACATTTGTAGGTAACTTGCATGTCCTGTCGCGATTTGTTGGAATACAAAAAATATGGAAATTGGACGATCCTTACAGTAACTACAGTGAAATACAAATACGTGCATCTGACAAAATAACACCAGAGGCAGGATGCCTGTTGTGTAACAGATAAAAAGCGCTCTTAATGCAAGTATTTCACAAAAATTGGTAAGTCTCCTTGGTGTTAAACAACCTAGGGGAGAGCAGATGCTGGTTTACAAAAAAAAACCCACAAAGTGCTGGAGTAACTCAGCGGGTCAAGCAACATTTCTGGAGAACATGGACAGGAAACATTTTGGGTCTGGATCCTTCTTTAGTCAAGAGGTCCCAACCCCAAATCCATGTTCTGCAGAGATGCTGCCAGACCCACTGAGTGAAGCCACATAGGGATTAATTTAATACTACAGAAGTGCTGGAGACAGAGAGCCAATATGTTCAAAACCTAGTAATGTAACAGTTGGTGTCTATCTTCAGTTCCATTAGTTTAGTTTGGTTTAGTTTAGTTTAGTTTAGTTTAGATTGCAGAAACAGATCCTTCAGCCCACCGAGTCCACATTGACCAGCAATTCCTGCATGTTAACACTACCCTACAAACAATTTACTCTTCTACCAAGCCAATTTACCTAGAAACCTGCACATCTTTGGAGTGTGTGAGGAAATTGAAGATCTTGGGGAAAACCCACACGGTTACAGGCAGAATGTACAAACTCTGTACAGACAGAACCCGTAGTCAGTATCGAACCTGGGTGTCTGGTACTGCAAGTGCTGTAAGGCAGCAACTCTACCGCTGTGCCACCCCAAGTCAATTAGCCAGCTTTCTAACCTAACCATTCCATTAACATGATAGTGTGGATTACACCTGTAGTCAAACATGGAAATCCTGAACTCAACAGTTTGTTCCACTGCAGAACTCCACTTGGCTTTCCAGATGTGCCACACTATAGCAATGGGAAATGTTGGTGTCCTTACCTCGTAAAGATTGGGATAAGGTGATCTTGCACCCCTAGTGACTGAATTAATCTCATCCACTACTTCGCATACAACATCCATTAATGTTACACACTGACGTGACAAAAAAAAATCTATAACAGTAAACGATTCCTACTTTGGAGTACATTGAACGTTTCATATTCTTATTCTCCTACTGACATTAGGGCCCTTGGAAAATTTTACGTGGTGATCCTATTTATATCGACACTCTCTAGTTGATAAATGTTTGAATAAAAACAGTTCCTTAATCCAAATTCCATTTGTTAAACTGTTGAATCAGCAGTATAGTTTGTATTATATTGAAAGGTATTAGCATGATAATTGACAAGGATTAATAAAGTTTACCGTGATATTTTCAGGAAATGGTCGTCTTTTGTGAGAAGTTTTGGGAGTTGTAATATTTTCCAAAACCACATTAAGTTTCAATAATTTAATCTCTTGTGCTTGCATCAGTTGTATCTCGGTATAGTAAAGTCAGGTGGATAACCTGTATATATCATATCTTTTCAATGCTTCAGTTGAATCTATGCAGAAGGGATGGAACTCTTCTTTAATGCAAATAGCGTTGCAAGCAATTGCAGAGAGTTGCTGATGTGGCTCAGACCATCACGCAAACCAACCTCCCTTCCATTGACTCAATCTACACTTCACGCTGCCGTGGCATGGTCACAGCTTAATCAAGAACCTTCCTCACCCCGATTCTGCCCTCTTCTACACTCTCCCATCAGGAAAGAAGTACAGAAGTTTGAAAAGGCACACCTACAGGTTCAGGGATAGTTTCTTCCAAGCTGTTATCAGGCAACTGAACCGTTCTCTCACCAGCTAGAGTGCGATCCGGGCATCGCAGATTCCTCATTGCAGACATTTTAACTATGTTTAATTGGACTTTATGTTTCATATGTACATTGTGTATGGATTAATTGTAGTATTTTCTTTGACTGGAAAGCACACACCAAAAATGTTTCTACTGAACCTCAGAACTTATGACAATAACGATAATAAACTAAACTAAAAGGTAAGAAGAATTCATTTTGCTCACGTGTAGAGACATTCAGGTTGATTCAAAACTTTACCGGATATAGACAGGCCACAAAGCAAGATATTGAAGAGTTGGTTAAACTAGTTGAACAGCAGAAGTGCTTCACTCACAATCTACAGTTTAATGACACAGATTTACCAGGTTCATCATCATATTATATAATTGTTATGGGCTTTCTCACAGAATTAAGGCATATTATTGAACGCTTCTAGATGTGGTGTAGCTTGTGGAATTCAAGACGTATCCATTCATGGGAAGCTGAATCCAAACAGGCATTTAATAATGTACAAGCAATGGAGACAGCAGTCATATGTTCAGAAGTAATCGGAGCAGAATTGGGCCATTTGGTCCATCAAGTCTACTCTGCCATTCAATCATGGCTCATCTATCTTCCCCTCTCAACCCCATTCTCCTGCCTTCTCCCCATAACCCCTGACACCCACACCAATCAAGAATCTATCTGACTCCACCTTAAAAATATCCAGTCAAACCAGCTCAAGAATTTAAAAATCTGACAGCAAAAGTGCTAGCAAGTTGGTCTTAGCTCCACAGAATCTCTGGAAAAAGGAAGGATCCACCGTAAAGAAAGATGTTAACTTTGTGGTCACATACATCAGACTAATGCGGGCAGACACACAAAGTCCATTTCCTATAATTGTGGTTACTTGATGACAAGTAACCATGCAAAGCAAAAACATTTGCAAAGATAACACAGAGCATTATATACAGTGGCTTGCAAAAGTTTTCATACCCCTTGAACTTATCCACATTTTGTCACGTTACAACCACAAACGTAAATGTATTTTATTGGGATTTCATTTGATAGACCAACACAAAGTGGCACATAATTGTGAAGTGGAAGGAAAATGATACATGGTTTTCAAATTTTTTTACAAATAAAAAACTGAAAAGTGTGGCGTGCAAAAGTATTCAGCCCCCTTTACTCTGATACCCCTAAATAAAATCCAGTGCAACCAATTGCCTTCAGAGGTCACCTAAATTGAGTCCACTTGTGTGTAATCTAATCTCAGTATAACTACAGCTGTTCTGTGAAGGTCTCAGAGGTTTGTTAGAGAACATTAGTGAACAAACAGCATCATGAAACCCAAGGAACACACCAGACAGGTCAGGGATAAAGTTGTGGAGAAGTTTAAAGCAGGGTAAGGTTATAAAAAAATATCCCAAGCTTTGAACATCTCACGGAGCACTGTTCAATCCATCATCCGAAAATGGAAAGAGAATGGCACAACTGCAAACCTACCAAGACATAGCCATCCACCTAAACTGACAGGCCGGGCAAGGGGAGCATTGATCAGAGAAGCAGCCATGGTAACTCTGGAAGAGCTGCAGAGATCCACAGCTCAGGTGGGAGAATCTGTCCACAGGACAACTATTAGTCGTGCACTCCACAAATCGGGCCTTTATGGAAGAGTTGCAAGAAGAAAGCCATTGTTGAAACAAAGCCATAAGAAGTTCAGTTTGCCACAAGCCATGTGGGGGACACAGCAAACATGTGGAGGAAGGTGCTCTGGTCTGATGAGACCAAAATTGAAGTTTTTGGCCTAAATGCAAAACGCTATGTGTGGCGGAAAACTAACACTGCACATCACCCTGAACATACCATCCCCACTGTGAAACATGGTGGTGGCAGCATCATGCTGTGGGGATGCTTTTCTTCAGCAGGGACAGGGAAGCTGGTCAGAGTTGATGGGAAGATGGATGGAGCCAAATACAGGGCAATCTTGGAAGAAAACCTGTTAAAGTCTGCAAAAGACTTGAGACTGGGGCAGAGGTTCACCTTCCAGCAGGACAACGACCCTAAACATACAGCCAGAGCTACAATGGAATGGTTTAGATCAAAGCATATTCATGTGTTAGAATGGCCCAGTCAAAGTCCAAACCTATATCCAATTGAGAATCTCTGGAAAGACTTGAAAATTGTTGTTCACAGACGCTCTCCATCCAATCTGACTGAGCTTGAGCTATTTTGCAAAGAAGAATAGGCAAAAATTTCAGTCTCTATATGTGCAAAGCTGGTAGAGACATACCCCAAAAGACTTGCAACTGTAATTGCAGCGAAAGGTGGTTCTACAAAGAATTGACTCGGGGGGGGGGGGGGGGGGGGGGGGGGCTGAATACTTTTGCACGCCACACTTTTCAGTTTTTTTTATTTTAAATACAATTTGGAAACCATGTATCATTTTCCTTCCACTTCACAATTATGCACCACTTTTTGTTGGTCTATCACTAAAATCCCAATAAAATACATTTACGTTTGTGGTTGTAACGTGACAAAATGTGGAGGGGGGTGGGGGGGGGGGGGGGTGTTCTGGGGCACTAGCATGAGTGATGTGGGTCAAGTCAAGTCAAACACAGGGACTGCAGGGCCAACAATCCATTTCAATCCATTTCATGTCAAGTCAATCCATTTCAAATCAAGCACAGGGCCAGCCAACAATATTTGTTTTCATTTCAGGTGAGGTCAAGCAAAGCAAAGGCAAAGCAAAAGCAAAAGCACAGGGCAAGGCCAGCCTTAGGAGGTGCGGGACCCAATTGGGAACAATTTTGGTGAGTCCCAGGTTCCTAGCCAAGGTCTCTCAGCCCTGTTATTTAGTATATATTATCAAATTGTACACTGAGGTGCTATGGATTATACACTTTTAATCTGTCCTGCTCCCGTCTGACTGTCAGTACCTCCGCTAGCTTCCAACCTTTACCATAGCTGCTAATTACCATTAAACTACATTATGTGATTGGACACAATGGCCCTTGGAGACATCGGCTGATTGGACGGGAGGAGAACAATTTGCTGATTGAATGGGAATTTTAAGGTAAGCTGGTCGGTGATTGGATGCAACCCCCTTAGAGCAGCAGTTGATTGGCTGCCAAATAACCGGGCACAAAAAATGTGACAAATAAGAAAACAAAAACAAAAAAACAAAAAAAAATCGGAATTCCGATTTAAATCTGATATAGGGTACATAGGGTATTTCTAGACAACAGATTAAAAAAAAAATCTAACCCTATTAATTCACTCAAGGTGTATTATGATAACCATATAACATATAACCATATAACAATGGATGTATTCTACAATGATGTATTCTACAATATGAAGTGTACAGCAAAACTTGCACTTCCAGAGTCCTCTATCGTGTTGTTTCTTCAGCAGACCATGGATTTATTTTAAAGGTAGACTCTAAATTCTTGAGTAAAGAAAGCTGCATCCTGGAGAGTTTCAGTTGATGAGGTGAACTAACCCGATGAGATTGAGACATGCTATTAATGCATTTCGTTTTTGCAAGAGGAATACAGGCGGAATACTTTAATATATTTGAAAAGCAAACATCACAAACAATAGTGAGCCAGTGGTGCACTCCAGGAAGTGAGGAGTGAGTTTTAAGAAATTCTCAGTCATCAATACATCGATCTACATTCCTCAGCAAATGTAATTGTGTTTTGACCAAGTATTAATGACGCTGCGTTCCTTTGAATAAAATTCACGGGACTCTCGTGAATTTTATTCAAAGGAACGTGGAGTCATTAATACTTGGTCAAAACACAATTAAATTTACTGAGGAATGTGGATCGATGCATTGATGACACATTGTATAACTACATGTTAACTACTGGCTGTTAACAGGTGCTAACAGTGGTAGTTAACAAATCATTTTTTTCTGATAGCCAGTGCCATTTATCCATGTTCGTTTTTAACAACGCAAATTCATATTTCCATACGAAATACGAAAAATTAGAGCGGGGCCCCCTTAGGCGCGGGACCCAATTGGGAGCAATCGGTCCAATCGGCTTAAGGCCGGCTCTGGCACAGGCCAGCCAACAATACAATCAATTTTCTTTCATTTCAGGTGAGGTCAAGCAAAGCAAAGGCAAAGCAACAGCAAAAGCACAGGGCAGATGGGGCCAGCCAACAATACAATCCATTTGCTTTCATTTTAGGTGAGCTGAAGCAAAGCAAAAGCAAAGGATAAGGGGGATGAGGGGGCAGTCTTTTACGATCGAGATGAGAAAAACTTTTTTCACACAGAGAGTGGTGAATCTCTGGAATTCTCTGCCACAGAAGGTAGTTGAGGACAGTTCATTGGCTATATTTAAGAGGGAGTTAGATGTGGCCCTTGTGGCTAAGGGGATCAGGGGGTATGGAGAGAAGGCAGGTATGGGATACCGAGTTGAATGATCAGCCATGATCATATTGAATGGTGGTGCAGGCTCAAAGGGCCGAATGGCCTAGTCCTGCACCTATTTTCTATGTCTCTATGTTTCTAAAAGCACAGGACAAGCCAAACAACTAATTTCATTTAATTTCCATTTCCATTTCAATTTCAAACACATGGCAGGCGAAACAACTCATTTATTTTAATTAATTGTTAACAAATCATTTACTGCAAGCATATTAAGGGTTAATAAATCATCATTCATTGCAAGCACATTGTTGGCTAACAAATCATTTATTGCAAGCACATTAAGGGTTAACAAATCATCATTCATTGCAAGCACATTGCTGGCTAAGAAATCATTTATTTCAAGCACATAAAGAGTTAACCAAATAAAGCACACAACTACATAAAGCACATAACCACATAATCACATAAAGGGTAGACTCACAGTTCAGTAGACTCACAGCAGAATCAGAGTTGTGGCCTCTCCCTCGCGATCTGTCAGAGTGACTGACTCAGGTCCAGGCATCCGGGGTTTTATAGTCCTGCCACCCCCTTGATCATGGTGATTGACAGGCACGAAGACCAATCAGCTGATCTCAAGATTTTTTAAACATTCATAACTTTTTTATTTTTCATCAATCGGAAAAAAATCCTCAGGGCTGCCTCAGCAGAGGAGGACTGTAAGTAAGATGGCCAAAAATCATAGCGATATAGGGTAGCATTTTTTCTAAAATCAATATACAGCGCAGACATGAAGTGGTCAAGATGAGACTTTTAGTTATATAGATACTATTTACTATTCTGTTTTAATGAAAATAAAACAAAAGTAAAATAAATATCAACCAAATTATGCAAGTAGCAAGATGGCGGGAGCACAAAAATGATACAGAAAACATAATACCACTACATGCAACATACTTCTTGTACTTATATTGAATGCAATGCCTATTATATTTAGTGTGCTTTGAACCCAAAGACTTGCTTTGAATTTTTTATATGACTTGCAGTGTTTTATGAAAAGCTTGTAACATCAAACGATGAGTAACTCATCCCACTAATTCAAAAATAATCATAGAAACCTCTGATGATAAGTCATCAACCCAAAACAACACCTGCTTCCACGCATGCTGTCTGGCCAACGAAACAACTGCAGCATTTTCTGTTTTATTTCAAATTTCCAACATCCAAAGATTTGTTATTTTCTTAACATCTACTTGACTGCAGAATCAATTCAAAATCTGTTCTCAGAATTAAAAATAAATCGATGTGCTTATGTTCCCTTGCTGTTGCTAAAATCATAGTGTGTTGAGCATCTCAATCATCCATTTCAACAAAAACGCTTTCACAATTTCCATTAGAAACTAAAGTGCATTAATGGTGCAAATCATTCTAATTTTAAAACATTTTAAGTCAGAGCAAGCACCAAGAAAAAGCCTAGAGTTTACACCTACAGAACATTTTTATTATACCGTTCCATTATGACAGTCATTAATAAAATTAAAAATGGAACTGTACAGCAAGGTAAAAGACCATTCAGCCCACAATGTTGTGCCAACCATGGTGCCAAAATAAACTAAATCCTTCTGCCTGCACATGGTCCATTTCCCCCCAATCCCCGCATATTCATGTGGCTATCTAAAGGGCCTGTCCCACTTACGTGTCCTTGGCACGCAAATTACGCAACCTCGTGGTTGTGTTGAGGCGTACGGGCATCGTATGGCTGCGCGGGGCCAGTTCCACTTAGAAGCGCGGAGGGGTATGTATTTGTGCGCGACATGGCACGGGGCTCCGAAATTTTTGTAGTGAACAAAATCTTTGCGCGCCAACGGCCTGTCACGGAACTGACGGCCGAAGTGGGACAGGCCCAAGACCCTGGCGCGACGCAACAAATCACCTTCAACAGCAACAGAAGCAGGCAAATGATCGCCAAACTCGGCCTGGGGCTCACGGACGTTGCGGTCTGGATCCGCCCCCACTTCTACTCCCAGAGCGGGGCCGAGAAAATTGAAGATAGACACAAAATGCAGGAGTAACTCAGCGGAACTGGCAGCATCACTGGAGAGAAGCAATGGTTGATGTTTCGGGTCAAGACCCTTCTTTTCAGACTGAAGAAGAGTCTCGACATGAAACGTCACCCATTGCTTCTCTCCAGAGATGCTTCCGGACCCGCTGAGTTACTCCAGCTTTGTGTCCATCTTCAAATGTCATCACGTGCTCCAGATGGCTGTGCGTACGCATGAAATCGCGCCCGACCTTCGCAGGCTCAACGCGACCACGAGGTCGCGTAATTTGTGTGCCAATGACACGTAAGTGGGACAGGCTCTGGTGCCGTTTGTCCAATCTCTCCTTATCCTCTAATCCAGATAATATCCTCTAATCCAGGCAAAATCCAAGTAAACCTGCACCCTCTCCAAAACCTCCCAACTTGCCTGTAACAGAGCAATCAGAAAAGCACTCAATATTCCAAATGTGCCCTAAATAAAGTATTTTTAAGCTGCAAAATAACTCCCTATATGTTAGATTAAATGCCCTGCTGATGAAGGCAAGCATCCCATACAGCATTTTTTTTTTACTATTCTGTCTATTTTGGTTCTAAATTTTCAGTTAACTATGGCCTGTACAAGAGAGAACTAGATAGGGCTCTTCAAGATAGCAGAGTCAGGGGATATGAGTAGAAGGCAGGAACAGGGTACTGATTGGGGATGATCAGCCATGATCACATTGAATGGTGGTGCTGGCTCGAAGGGCCGATTGGCCTACTCCTGCATCTATTGTCTATTGCCTTGTATCCAAAATCTATTTGTACATCAATCCTATTAAGGACCCTGGCATTAACAGTATATTTTCATTTCCTTACGTTTGATCTTCCTAAGTGCAAAATCTCACACTTGCCCAGATTAAACTTCACCGTCTATTTATATCACAAACAATAAAGATCCCAGCACTGATCCCTGCAGAACACCCCTGGACATGTCCTCCTGCCAGAATAACATGCTTCCACCAATTTCTTCTGCCTTCTATAGGCATCAGTTTGGAACCTAAACTACCAAATTTTAATCTTAATCTTCTAAATCAGCCTACCCTGAGGGACTTTATGAAACGCCACATTGAAATCCATGTAGATGACATCCAATGCCCTACAATCAACTTGGCTACCTCCTCAAAAAATTAAATCAAGTTCTCAAAGACACGGTGACTGTACCTAATCAGCCCTTTCTCTCCCACAGTTTAGTATATGTTTACAGAATTCAGCAGCTATACTGCGTAGGAAGGAACTGCAGATTCTAGTTTAAACCGGAGATAGACACAAAATGCTGGAGTAACTCAGCGGGACAGGCAGCATCTCTCGAGAGAATGAATGGGTGACATTTCTGGTCACGACCCTTCTTCAGACTGCTATCAGGGGAGAGGGAGATACATAGATAAGGAAGTAGTGTAAAAACAGGACAGAGGCGATGGAGATCAAGGAAAATGTAGAATAGATCTTTGTTAGCTGGGAGAAGATGACAACAAAGCAAACAGAGATAAAATGTAGTTGGAGACAGTCAGACTGGTCGGAGAACTGGGAAGGGGGAGGGATGGAGAGAGAAGGAAAGTAAGGGTTACTTGAAGTTAGAAAAGTCAATGTTCATACCGCTGGGGTGTAAGCAGCCCAAGCAAAATATGAGATGCTCTCCTCCAATTTGTGCTGGCTCTCACTCTGACGATGGAGGAGGCCCAAGACAGAAAGGTCAGTGTGGGAATGGAGGGGTAGTATAAGTGTTTAGCAACCGGTAGATCAGGTAGATTTAGGCGGACTGAGCAGAGGTGTTCAGCGAAACAATCTCCGAGCCTGCACTTACTTTATCAGCAGCTATACTGTTCAATGGAAAAATAAGGTTAGCTTTACAATTTTAAAGCTCACTACAATCTCAGGTTCTATCCAATCCAAAGAATAGCATTTCAAGATGCATCTGCAAATTGTTCAGTGAGAAACTGCAGATCAAAAGCTGTGCTATCTTCCTCCAAGCCATTTATGAAGAAACTGATTTGAGTGTTCTGCATCTGAAACAAAACAAATCAATACAATGGGTCGATTAATCTTCCACTCATATTTGAAAGAAACATTATTTCTAATTGACCTTAACTTATTTGTGCCTGTATCTGGTTTTGTCATGTATTAAGTGGCAATATCAATGAAATCCGGAAGAAATGTTTTTACTTGAGTGAAAACATTGATTTGTTCTAACGTCATTCCAGCCACTTATAGTTTGCACAGGAAGCATGCTGAATACCTATTAAATTATATATTGTACACAGTAACAAATTAGTAGGAGCTTTGACATCCTTTCAATACTGCACAAATAGATTTTTTTAAATGCAAGGTCAGAAAACCATGATAGTCATTCTATGAATTAACAATAATTATATTGCTCCTAATCTTTGTTAGAAGGCAATTCCCGGGAATATATTTTAACTCCTAAAACCAGATACACTGTAGGTTGAGATCAAGGGTGAAACAGAAATGGAACACATCTCAAATCCATCCCCATTCAAATTCAACCTTGGCCTATTGAGGGTTTTTTTGCTAATCTGTTTACAGAAAGCAGGTTTCTCATTTTAACAGTCCATTTACTTTAACCACAGAGAGCTGGGTTTCACAGACCTTGAGTAACCTGACAGCTGAAAACAAGCAAGGTGGTAAATGGTTTTACAACACAGCCTATGGGCCAGGAAAAGGAGTGTTCCCTCCAGACCCAACAAGCTCATCCTGTAAACCACACTGCTCCCCAGGCCCCCATTAACCTGCCTGCTTCTTGCAGACTACAAGCTTCCTTCTCTCTCAACATCACCTGCACCATGATGCATTTCGGTAATTAACATCACCCGGCCACCACCAGCCCTTATTCCATGTGATCTGGACCCCACCAGAACTCCTAATCTTGTGATCTTGTCACTTCTAGGCAAAGGTTCTACAGTCTAGTGAGGTTGGCTTCCTTCCTGATAGCCTCCAGTTTGTCAATTTATCTGTGGGCAGGAAACCCCATCTGAATTTCCCTCACAGCTAAACAGGATTTTCTGACTTTACAACAACATATCACACAGAACTAAATTCCAATAATTGAGCCCATTGTCTTTCTGATTATCATGGAACAGCATTCTTCCTCGAAGTAGATATCACAAAACATAGCTAAAGAGCAATGCAAAATATACATATATATATATATATATATATATTTCACCATGTAATTAATGGTCATTATAGCACAATGCAGCAAGAATGTATTGCTGTTATTGAAAGTTGAGAAAGATTTTGAAATCTGATAGTTCTGCATCTGAAAGTTCTTGTGGCAACTTGATAGAGAATGGGGTAAAAATAGCACCATTACACAAATTTAAAACAGTAAGTGATCTCAAAACTCCTAGGGAATTTCATTTGAAGGTAATGTTACCTTTGTGATATGATGTGACAATAGAAAAGAGTGAAGCAACAACATTTGAATGACCTAAACTATATATTTACTGAATTTTCAAACTAATCATCAAAATATGTAGGACATAGATGTACAAAACAATAGAGGTCAGCAAAAGTCAAGGGGTGTTTTTGGCAATGAGAGGATTAAGAATTTATCTTGCCTCAGTACAGAGGAGGAGGGAGCCGGCGATGACAAGCGCGAGGGGCAAGGCCGGTAGGAAAGTGATCCAGGGTCTTGCCTCCCGTACCCTCAAGGTCAGCTGCAGGAGGCACCCCCAGAGCACAAAGGTGGCTGGGCAAGAAGAGGAATGTCAGTACGCTGAATGATCTAGGAGCTCGTTTGGATCAGGCGCCACTCCATAAGACCTGGCGCCCATTCCAGACTTTGGAAATAGCGACAAATCTGGCAACCCAAAAATAATTTCTCCAGTTTTGCACATGTGACGATAAAGCACTGTTGAACTATTAAACGACCTTCCCTCTCTGCTGTTGTCTACCACTGATACCTCATCGCAAAAGTAAGCAGGACACATAATGTTGTAATATTATTCCAGTCTTAAAATGGCATCTGTAGTGCAAAATGTGACATGCCATATAGATGAGGTCAGCAGTGCCAGGACAGCTAACACCAGTTAGTGTCAAACCACAAGGCCAATTTGATGTGAGTGCTCCAATTCAAAGCTCATCAGCCCCTCAATCACATACAGACAAAAAGATGTTTAGAAGCAGGGAAAATCCCTATCAGCACAAACCAATATATGATCAACTACTAATTGCTTTCTGATTATTGGTATAAAATACAGCATTTTTTATGTTGTTAAGGTCTACGAGGACTAGCTTTACAGCTGCTAGCAGTCCTTTTTTGGACACTAAGGGTTTTTGCAAATATTTTCCTTCCAGGTTTGAGTAGACTAGCAGAGAGCAGAGTAAACTGGAAGACTAGGCAGTAGGATGAATGAGCACAACATTCAGTTGGTGGAGTTATCCAGTGGTTGCAGGGACAACCCCTGTTCTGAACCTCAATGTAGAACTAAATGTGAAAACTCTGCATTTCAGTAAGGACATTTGCGTCTGCTCCTTGCATAATGTACTCTTACTTAAAGACACCGTCAGTCTTCAACGGCACAGTCATGTTGCCTGAATTAGCAGGCAGCATGAAATTGGTAATGCCCCTACACTGGGAGGAACAGCAAATGTTTAATCCCGTGCCCATTTTAGTTGAGTATCATATTTCGCCTCCTTATATTTAGCTTCCAAATTGTCACTTTGTGACAGATGATGATTTAAATCTCTAAATGCGGAACAGTCTAACAAAACATCAATGCCACATTGATGCTGGTTTAACATGGTGGCACATAATTTATGCCATTGATCCAATTGTTGGTAGGAAGATCCAATTAATTTTATTCATATGTTAAATTCTCATTCACTGCTTACTGCAATGACAACCCTGTAGACCTATGTCAATGCAATTCAAATTGTATTTTAATATCTTTCATAACATTTTCATAAAAATGAGCATACATGGCATATTGATATGTGTGGAAACAAACTGCAGTCACACTGATGGTTACACTGGTAGTTACTGAGATCTTCACAACTAGATTACCATTGATCATATTATATTAATGCAGTTTACAAAATGAATATAGACACTCCCCGACATATGCAATAGGTGACTTCCGAAAACTTGCACTTACGTAAACTGTCCTGTATTCAGTCCCCAGTGCAATCAAGGAAGTTTGTAATTTCCACAACACTGTATGATCACTCAAGTTTACATCGGAAACAAGCCAGCAATGGCAGCGATGCTTACCCAGAAGGCTGCGCACCGTAGAAAGTGCCCAAAAGATAAGGCAGGCGTCAAGCCAGCAATGGTGGCGGTGCTTACCCAGAAGGCCGTGTGCTACGGTCAGCAGCCTGGCTGTTCCTGAGACAGTTAGTAAAGTAAAGTAAAGTAAAGTATCCTTTATTGTCATTACTTTATTGTATCCTTTATTGTTAATACTCCCAGTAAGTTATTGTGGGCAGGGGATGAGGATGGTAATTCCAACTTGCATACAATCTGAATTACGCAAGGGTTCACAAAACGTAACCCTTATGTAAGGCAGGCAGTGCCCTTATATAACACTTGAATGCAAATCTAAAACTTATATGAGGATATAATTTCTCTGTAGTAATGAGTACAACTTAAAGCAAGTCTAATGAATACCAAAAATTATACCTTTGAAATAACTCTTCTGTCCATTGTTGATAGAGGGTGATTGGATCTTTAAACCCATTTCTCTCAGTAATATTTTAGCGGATCAAGCCAAAGATGGTTGGTTCAAATCAAATTTATTCTTAATCCGATTTACCGATCGCGGTCTTGAACAAGCCACAGAGAAACAACTGACCACAACGGTGGTCTCACAATGATTGAAGGGCAGAGCCCTGAAAACCACGCGAAAACACGACCCCTCCCAAAGTCACGTGCACGCGGATTCCGACCGCAGGGTTCGATACTTGCGAGCACCAGCAGGTGCTGCTACATGGTTCCCCCCAGAAACCGATGTACGGAAACGAACCGGTAGCTGAACGGTACGGCCTGAACTTGTGGTCCTCAAACGCGGGACTCCAGTGCTATCGTCAGCATCGGCCCCTCGTAAACCTGCTGCAGTGGCGAGCGGTGAGCGTCCCTGCAAACAAAAACATAAAATAAGCACAATTCTGCAATGCCGCTGGCACATGCACCGGGGCCGACCCGTGCCTGGAGGTAGGGACAGGGGCCAACGCGCGCACCTGTTCGCGAAGCTCAGCCAGTACCACTGAAGCCGAAACTTCCTGACCGCGGACAGGCAGGAAATCCGCAGGCACCCGTAAGGCTGAGCCGTAAACGAGTTCAGCCGAGGAGGCAGCCAGATCCTCCATAGGCGTAGTACAAATGCCCAGGAGGACCCAGGGCAACTGGTCCACCCAATCTGGACTGGCGAGCCTGGCCTTCAAAGTTGACTTAAGGTGCCGATAAAATCTCTCGACTACCCTATTCGCCTCTGGGTGATAAGCTGTTGTTTGCCGTATAGCTGTGCCAGCGTGGACCACAGGGATGAGGTGATTTGGGCCCCACGGTCTGCGGTGATGTCGGAGGCTACCCCGAAACGGGAGATCCGTTTGGATGCCACAGCCCGGGCGCAAGCCTCCGCGGAGGTGTCTGATAACGAGATAACCTCTGGCCAGCGAGTAAACCTGTCCACCACGGTAAGCAGGTGTGTGGCACCCCGCAGATAATGCAAGGGGACCTGCCAGATCTACATGTATGTGCAGGAACCTGCCATCAGGCACAGCAAAATCCTGCACAGGCGGCCACACACGGCGCTGAACCTTGGAAGTCTGGCAAGGAATGCACTCACCAGCCCAGGGGGCCACCTGCTTGCGGAGTCCGTGCCAGGTGAACTTGGACGCTACCAGGGTGGACGCCGCATGAATAGACGGGTGGGCTAAACCGTGGATCGCATCGACAACCTGCCGCCTCAAACTGATGGGAATAAACAGGCAAGCACGACCTGTGGAGACATCGCACAGGACCTTAATGCCTGCAAGGCTCCTCGGCTAACCTAAGGCCCAAATTGACGTTGCGATAGCCTGCCATGCTGGCATCAGCCTGTTGGGCTGCTCTTAGCTCATCATAGTCGACACCCTGGTCCAGAGCCGCGACTGACGGAATGGCCGGATGGGACAAAGCGTCGGCTACGACGTTAAGCTTCTCAGCCACATGCCGAATGTCAGTTGTGAACTCGGATATGTAGGCGAGGTGCCGCTGCTGCCTGGCGGACCACGGATCGACGATTTTACTCAGCGCGAAAGTGCGCAGTTTGTGGTCCGTGAAAACAGTGAAAGCGCGGCACTTGAAGAAATAACGAAAGTGTCTGATTGCTACGTAGAGCACGAGGAGTTCCCTGTCGAATGCGCTGTACTTGCAATCCGGAGCCCGCAGCTGCCGGCTGAAAAATGGCAGTGGCTGCCAGCGGTCATCACCCAGCTGCTCCAGGACTGCACCTACAGCGGCATCCGAAGCGTCGACAGTAAGCGCGGTGGGAGCAGACACCCTCGGGTGTACCAGCATGGTGGCATTAGTCAACACTGCCTTAGCACCCTCGAACGCTTTGTCAGCCACATCTGACCACACCAGGTCCATCGGCTTGCCCGTTCAGCACTGGAACAGGGGTCGCATCATGGCAGCGGCCGACAGCACGAATCGGTGGTAAAAGTCTACCGATGAACTCCTGTAGAATCTTGATGGTCAACAGCCAAGGGAACTGGCGAATGGCATCCACCTTCGCGGAAAGTGGCTCAGCACCCTGTGGGGTGACCCGATGCCCCAAGAACGAATGGAGTCGGGGCCGGATTTATATGAAGAGAGGCCCTAAGCTGTTCCACTTATGAGGCCCCTCCCAATCCCCCACCCCCACGACTAGAGGAAGATGGTCCACCAGATTTGCAGCCGAGCGTGGCCAATGAGATAAGGGGCTGGAAAGCTGCACTTTTTTATTTATTTATTTATTGCCAGTGCTAGTGTCGAGTTATTGGCTTAAAACACTATTATTCTGAAATGGAGGGCAAGGAAAATTACTGAAGGGTTGTTTAGAGACTACAGTGCATTGTAACAGCATATGTAAGAAAGACTTATGACAGTGTCAAAAATATTATACACCTTGAAGGCTCTCACTTAATTTATTTTCTCTGTTGTCAGCCGGGCAACCTTGGCAACTTTTTAGGTTGCCAAATGACAGTTTAGGTGGTCATTTAAGATGGCTTGCATGACGCATGCGATAATGTGCTCGAACGAAGCGCGTAGTTACCAGTCGGAATTATGCTCAATGAAGCATTCACATATTATTTCTGCTTCAAATAAAGTCAAACTAAACATATTCGCCAATCAAGACATGATATATACCACAATGACACGCAGCAAAATTACAATACAGTATCTCAACTCTTTTTACACATTGCAATGAATGCAATTTCTATTATTTCTTTCCACTTCCAAACAAAAACATGGTTGGTTAATTCAGTGTATGATCAACCTCGGTGAGACCAAGCGCAGGCTTGCCGATCGCTTCGCACAACACCTCCACTCAGTTCACAATAACCAACCTGATCTCCCGGTGGCTCAACATTTCAACTCCCCCTCCCATTCCGAATCCGACCTTTCTCTCCCGGGCCTCCTCCATGGCCAGAGTGAGGCTCACCGCATATTGGAGGAGCAGCACCTCATATTTGCTTGGGTAGTTTACACCCCAGCGGTATGAACATTGGATTCCCTAATTTCAGGTAGTTCTTGCTTTCTCCCTCCTTCCGCTCCCATTCCCAGCTCTCCCACAGCCTACTGTCTCCGCCTCTTCCTTTCTTTTTTGTGTCGCCCCCCCCGGCATCAATCTGAAGAAGTGTCTCGATCCGAAATGTTGTCTATTCCTTTGCTGCATAGATGCTGCCTTACCCGCTGATTTTCTCCAGCTTTTTTGTCCACCAATGGGATCCCACCACTGGCCACATCTTCCCATCTCCTCCCCTGTTGGCTCTCCGCAGAGACCGCTCCCTCCGTAATTCCCTGGTCAATTCGTCCCTTCCCACCTAAACCACCCCCTCTCCTGGCACTTTCCCTTGCAACGGCAGGAAATGCTACACTTGTCGCTTTACCTCCCCCTTGACTCCATTCAAGGACCCAAGCAGTCTTTCCAGGTGCGGCAGAGGTTCACCTGCACCTCCTCCAACCTCATCTCTTGCATCCACTGCTCTAGGTGTTTGCTGCTCTACATCGGTGAGACCAAGCGTAGGCTTGCCGATCGCTTCGCCCAACACCTCCGCTCGGTCCACAATAACCAACCTGATCTCCCGGTGGCTCAGCACTTCAACTCCCCCTCCCATTCCGAATCCGACCTTTATGTCCTGGGCCTCTTCCATGGCCAGAGTGAGGCCCACCGTAAATTGGAGGAGCAGCACCTCATATTTCGCTTGGGCAGTTTACACCCCAGCGGTATGAACATTGACTTCTTCAATTTCAGGTAATCCCTGCTTTCTCCTCCCCTTCCCAGCTCTCCCTCAGCCCACTGTCTCCGCCTCTTCCTTTCTTCTTCCCATCCCCCCCCACCCTCACATCAGTCTAAAGAAGGGTCTCGACCCGAAACGTCAACTATTTCCTTCGCTCCATAGATGCTGCCTCACTCGCTGAGTTTCTCCAGCATTTTTATCTACCCATTCACATAAGTTCTGATATCCCACTTTCCTCACCCACTCCCTACACATTTGGAGCATTTTTACTGAGACAGGTTAACCTACAAAGCCAATGCGTCTTTGGGATGTGGAAGGAAACCCACGTGCTTGCAGGGAGAATGTGCAAATTCAACACAGATAGTGCCCAAGGACAGGATCGAACACAGATCTCTGGCGTGTGAGGCAGCAAGTCTACCAGCTGTGCCACTATATTTTGTTTTACAACATACAAAAATTTATACGTTGATAACTTTGGTTACTAAAAAAATGAAATTATCCATTTTCAGTCTTAAATCTCCAAGTGACGCTATGTCCCCCTTACAGCTACTGTATGTTTTAATTAAGTTCAAGACTATGGGGCAGTACATTGGCCATAAAATTGCTCCCTAAAAGTGCCAGAAACCCGGAATTGATCCTGAATATTGGTGCTGTCTGTTTGAAGTTTGCTCCTTTTCCCTTTGATCGCATGGGTTTTCTCCGGGTGTGCAGGAACCTATTTCAGACCCAACCCAAAATGTAATATTTTCCTTTTGTCCAGAGATTCTGTCAGACTTGTTGAGTTAATCCAGCTTTTTGTGTCTATCTTCAGTTTAAACAATTATCTGCTTTTCCTTCCTACACACACAATACAATACAATAGAACTTTATTAATCCCAGGAAATTGTGTGTGTGTGAGTGGGTATATATATTACACACACACACACACATATTTTTATATAGTTATATATTCATATATAAATATACACCGTTTTGTTTTCTCATTTATAACATTGTTTACAGAGTACTATGTTTACATATTCTGTTGTGCTGCTGCAAGTAAGGATATAATTGTTCTAACTGGGACGTGAGAGAATAAAACACTCATGACTCTTGACTTACACTGCTAATGTGTGAGATAGAACTAGTGTACGGGTGAAAAGTGGTCAGTATGGACTTGTTGGGCCAAAGGGCCTGTTTCCACGCTGTATCTATAAATTAAACTAAAAACACTAAAACCAGAGGGAGTCTAAAGAAGGGTCTCTACGTGAAACGTCACCCAATTTCTTCTATCCAGAGTTGCTGGCTGCTCCATGGAGTTCCCCTGCACAATTAAAGCATGGAATAGTCTTCACCCTACCATAGTTACCCAACCAGACGCAACTACATTTAAGGTACCTCTTTTTTCCCCCAAGAACCCTTTTTTGCTTGTCCAAGTCAGGAGTCAAGAGAGTTTTATTGTCATGTGTCCCAGATAGGACAAGGCAATTCTTGCTTGCTGCAGCACAACAGAATATGTAAACATAATATAGAACAGGAGATAAAAGTTCAGTGTGTTTATATACCACAGACCATATTCACAATAAATAAACAGATACAATGCAATAGGCTGTTATTGTTCAGCCCTCCACCACCTCCAGTTTAAATTCCATTTACTCCAGATCCTGGGTCAGGGAGAGATTCTGCGTTGGTTTTCAGCGGTTGCGGCGAGGCGGCGACCTGACAGCAATGGCGACCAGATCTCCCACAATTCAAAGCGAGGGAGCAAGTGCTCAGCGCCGGCCAGTTGCCGTGATTGTGCGCATGTGCAGGGGGAGGATGGGCTGGCCTGTAGCAATGCGCATGTGCAAGGCAGCCTGCCGTGCTGGCGGATGAGGAGCGAGCGGAGAGCGGAGAGCCGGCGACCTGGATAAGGATGGCGGGCGGGGACGGAGATTGTCAGAGAGAGAGAGAGAGAGATAGAGAGGGGGGCCCGCCCAGAGTTGAACCGCAGGTGTCCTGCCTTGGCCGGAGGCCCCCTAGATTTCGAGGCACTAGGCTTCAGCCTATGAATCCTAGTGGTAAATCCGGCTCTGCGAGGCCCCTCTAGATCTCGAGGCCCTAAGCTTAAGCTTGTCAAGCTTATACGTAAATCCGGCCCTGAATGGAGTGCAGCCCGAACTGGCACTTCTCAGGCCGTGTTTGCACAGGTGCTCGACAGAGGCCCAGGAGCCGTTGGTGAGGGAGGAGCCACGTCCGAGCGGTGAGGGAAATCCGTAACGTTCTAAATCCGTAACGTTCCATTCAATTAACTGGGCTTGAGGAAGACGCTGATTGGTGGACTGAGTACGCAGCTGATTGGCAGTCAGATTCCAGCAATTTGTACTTTGTATTTTGTATTGTATTTTTGTATTGTATTTTGTGTTGTATCCAGGGTAAGGGAAGTATGAGTGCCAGGGTAGCTTACTGTTCTGGATGTCAGATGTGGGAGGTAATGGAGTCGGGTAGCCCTCCAGACGTCCACATCTGCGCCAGGTGTCGAGATGGGGCTCCTAAAGGAGTGTGTTAGGAACCTGGAGCAGCAGCTCGATGACCTCCGTCTGGTCAGCGAGAGTGAGGAGGTCATAGAGAGGAGTTACAGGGAGGTAGTCTCTCCAAAACCGCGCGAGGCAGACACGTGGGTCATGGTTAGGAGAGGCAAGGGGCAGAGGCGGGCGCTAGAGAGTACACCAGTGGCTGTACACCTTGGAAATAAGTACTCCTGTTTGAGTGCTGTTCGGGGGGACAGCCTACCTAGGGGTAGCGACCTGGCCTGCGGTACAGACACCGGCCCTGTTGCTCAGAAGGGTAAGGAAAAGAAGAGGAGGGCATTAGTAATTGGGGACTCTATAGTTAGGGGGTCAGATTGGCGATTCTGTGGATGCTGTCCGGAGACCTGGATGGTAGTTTGCCTCCCTGGTGCCAGGGTCCAGGATGTGTCTGAACGTGTCCAAGATATCCTGAAAAGGGAGGGAGAGGAGCCTGAGGTCATGGTACATATTGGTACCAATGACATAGGTTAAAAAAAGGGAAGAGATCCTGAAAGGAGAATTTAGGGAGTTAGGAAGAGAGTTAAGGAAAAGAACCGCAAACATAACAATCTCAGGATTACTTCCTGTGCCACGCGACAGCGAGAGTAGGAATGGAGCAAGGTGGGGGATAAATGCCTGGCTGAAGGACTGGTGCAGAGGGCAGGGATTCAAGTTTCTGGATCAATGGAACCTCTTCTGGGGAAGGCGTGACCTGTATAAAAAGGACGGGTTGCACTTGAACCCGAGGGGGACCAGTATCCTGGCAGGGAAATTTGCAAAGGCTACCGGGGGGACTTTAAACTAGAACGGTTGGGGGGAGGGACTCAAATAGAGAAAGCCAGTAGACAGGGTCTGAGGCAGGAGGCAGAGAAGGGAAGCATTCAGACCCAACATGTAGGGGGGAAAGAATAAAAATAAAATAAACAGAGAATAAGAGGTGGTGGGTTTCCAGGGCAAAAATCAAAAGGGGCAACTTGTCAACATAATTGTATAAGGAGTAAGAGTGTTGTAAAAACAAGCCTGAAGGCTTTGTGTCTCATTGCAAGGAGCATTCGTAATAAGGTGGACGAGTTGAATGTGCAGATAGCTATTAACGACTATGCTATAGTTGGGATCACGGAGACATGGCTCCAGGGAGACCAAGGCTGGGAGCTGAACATCCAGGGATATTCAATATTCAGAAGGAATAGACAGAATGAAAAGGGAGATGGGGTAGCATTGCTGGTGAGAGCGGAGATTAATGCAATAGACTTGCGGCGGCACGACTCACGTTGCAGCGGCCCCTACAGCCTGTCTGTCTTTTTTTTTTATTTTTTGTCTAGTTAAATGTAGTTGTTCGTGATTTTTTTTGTATTGTTTATAACTGTGTATATGTGGTGGGTGGGGGGGGGGGGGGGGGAGGGGAAACTTTTAAAATCTCTTCCCTGCACGGGAGACCCGACTTTTTCCCTGTCGGGTCTCAGTTGTCTTTGGGGCCTAGTACCGTGGAGCGGCCTCCGACCGGGACGACCTGGGGGCTGCAGTCACGGAGCCTGCGGAGCTCCGGACTTACCATCGTGGGGCTGGCCGGCCTCGGAGTTTGGGGAGCGGTGGTGGATCGCCGCTGCGGCCTGACTCTGGGGCTCCAGCTCCAGCTGCGGCCCGACTCCGCGGCTCCAGCTGCGGCCCGATTCCGGAGCTCCAGCTCCAGCTGCGGAGCGACTCCGGAGCTCCAGCTCCAACTCCAGCTGCGGCCCGACTCCGGAGCTCCAGCTGCAGCTGCAGATTACTACCGGTGGACTGTCGGGATATCGGGAGCTCGCGGCTCTGGGTGAGAGACGGCTTTCCGGAGCTCCCGCAACGCGGCTTCTCCTGCCCGTGTCGTGGGGTTGGAACGACCTGGAGCGGGGCCGTACATCGCCCGGCGCGGCTTTAATGGCCGCGGGACATTCCAGCGCCCGCCGGGGGCTCCAACGCTGTGACTTTTGGGCCTAGAGCGGGGCCGTACATCGCCCGGCGCGGCCTCAATGGCTGTAGGACTTAACACCGCCCGCCTGGGGCTTCGACATCGGGGGAGAAATGGTGCGGGGGAGAGAGAAGAACTTTGCCTTCCATCACAGTGAGGGGGAGACTCACTGTGATGGATGTTTGTGTGAATTGAATTGTTTGTGTGTGTTTTTTTTATGAATTGCTCTGTATGGTTTGTAGAAACAGAATTTCGTTCGAGCCTCTCTGAGGTGCGAATGACAAGTAATAAAATCTAAAATCTAATCTAGAAAGGAAGGACATTAGCTTGGAGGATGTGGAATCGATATGGGTAGAGCTGCGAAACTCTAAGGGGCAGAAAACGCTAGTGGGAGTTGTGTACAGGCCACCTAACAGTAGTAGTGGAGTTGGGGATGGCATCAAACAGGAAATTAGAAATGCGTGCAACAAGGGTAAAACAGTTATAATGGGTGTCTTCAATCTACATATAGATTGGGTGAATCAAATGGGCAGGGGTGCTGAGGAAGAGGATTTCTTAGAATGTATGTGGGATAGTTTTCTAAACCAACATGTAGGGGAACCAACGAGAGAGCAGGCTATTCTAGACTGGGTATTGAGTAACGAGGAAGGGTTAGTTAGCAGTCTTGTTGTGTGTGGCCACTTGGGCAAGAGTGACCATAATATGGTTGAGTTCTTCATTAGGATGGAGAGTGACATAATTAAGTCAGAAACTAGGGTTCTGAACTTAAACAAAGGTAACTTTGAAGGTATGAGACGTGAATTGGCCAAGCAAGTGATTCTTAAAGGGTTGACAGTGGATGTGCAATGGAAGGTATTTAAAGACTGCATGGATGAACTACAACAATTGTTCATCCCAGTTTGGCAAAAAAATAAATCAGGGAAGGCAGTGCATCCATGGATAACAAGCGAAATCAAGGATAGTACAAAAACAAGAGATGAAGCATACAAATTAGCCAGAAAAAGCAGCCTACCAGAGGACTGGGAGAAATTCAGTCCAGCAGAGGAGGACAAAGGGCTTAATTAGGAAAGGGAAAATAGATTATGAAAGAAAACTGGCAGGGAACATAAAAACTGACTGCAAAGGTTTTTATAGATATGTAAAGAGAAATAGATAAGTTAAAACAAATGTAGGCCCCTTGCAGTCAGAAACAGGTGAATTGATCATGGGGAACAAGGACATGGCAGACCAATTGAATAACTACTTTGGTTCTGTCTTCACTAAGGAAGACATAAATAATCTGCTGGAAATAGCAGGGGACCGGAGGTCAAATGAGATGAAGGAACTGAGTGAAATCCAGGTTAGCCGGGAAGTGGTGTTGGGTAAATGGAATGGATTAAAGGCCGATAAATCCCCAGGGCCAGATAGTCTGCATCCTAGAGTACTCAAGAAAGTAGCCACAGAAATAGTGGATGCATTAGTGATAATTTTTCAAAACTCCTTAGATTCTGGAGTAGTTCCTGAGGATTGGAGGGTAGCTAATGTAACCCCACTTTTTAAAAAAGGAGGGAGAGAGAAAACGGGGAATTACAGACCAGTTAGTCTAACATCGGTAGTGGGGAAACTGCTAGAGCCAGTTATTAAAGATTGGATAGCAGTACATATGGAAAGTGGTGAAATCATTGGACAAAGTCAGCATGGATTTACGAAAGGTAAATCATGTCTGACGAATCTTATAGAATTTTTCGAGGATGTAACTAGCAGAGTGGATAAGGGAGAACCAGTGGATGTGTTATATCTAGACTTTCAGAAGGCTTTCGACAAGGTCCCACATAAGAGATTAGTATACAAACTTAAAGCACACAGTATTGGGGGTTCAGTAAAGGTGTGAATAGAGAACTGGCTGGGAGACAGGAAGCAAAGGGTAGGAGTAAACGGGTCATTTTCAGAATGGCAGGCAGTGACTAGTTGGGTACCGCAAGGCTCAGTGCTGGGACCCCAGCTATTTACAATATATATTCATGATTTGGACGAGGGAATTGAATGCAACATCTCCAAGTTTGCAGATGACACTAAGCTGGGGGTTAGTGTTAGGTGTGAGGAGGATGCTAGGAGGTTGCAAGGTGACTCGCATAGGCTGGGTGAGTGGGCAAATGCATGGCAGATGAGTATAATGTGGATAAATGTGAGGATATCCACTTTGGTGGCAAAAACAGGAGGATAGACTATTATCTGAATGGTGGCAAATTAGGAAAAGGGGAGATGCAACGAGACCTGGGTGTCATGGTACACCAATCATTGAAAGTAGGCATGCGGGTGCAGCAGGCAGTGAAGAAAGCAAATGGTATGTTAGCATTCATAGCGAAAGGAGCAGGGAGTTTCTACTGCAGTTGTACAGGGTTTTGGTGAGACCACACCTGGAGTATTGCGTACAGTTTTGGTCTCCAAATCTGAGGAAAGACATTCTTGCCATAGAGGGGGTACAGAGAAGTTTCACCAGATTGATTCCTGGGATGTCAGGACTTTCATATGAGGAAAGACTGGATAGACTTGGCTTGTACTCGCTAGAATTTAGAAGACTGAGGGGGGATCTTATAGAAACTTACAAAATTCTTATGGGGTTGGATAGGATAGATGCAGGAAGATTGTTCCCGATGTTGGGGAGGTCCAGAACAAGGGGTCACAGTCTAAGGATAAGGGGGAATTCCTTTAGGACCGAGATGTGGAAAACATTTTTCACACAGAGAGTGGTGAGTCTCTGGAATTTTACTTCGGAGTCACGTGAGTGACTACGTGAAGACCCCGCCAGGACGCATGCGCGACATATCGTCGAATGCATTGCGGAAGCGACAGTCGGGAGGAGCGCCGCTCCTCCAGCGCGAATTTTGAAAAATTACTGAAGGTAAGTCTTACCTTTTCTGGTGAGCGTGGCGACTCGGTGTAATTTCTTTTTCAGGAGGAAGCACCATGGAGTCGCGCAGGGGAGAGCAGCAGCTGATACCGCTGCTGTGGAAGCAGCCAGCAGCGTGCCGTCTCTCCAGAGCTGCAGGTGCTGCCAGCAGCTCCCGGCTTCTCGCCGCTACAGACCGCAGGTGCGCCGCGGTCGGCGGCAAAACCACCCGGAAGTCGGACAGGTCCGTTGACTCGGCTGGGTCCGGACCTGAAGACACCCCGTTCACGGATAGCGACGGCGGGCGTCTTTCCCGCGGGAGCGGGTGGGGAGCAGTGCTCCAGCGTGACCTGCTTATGCAGGGGCAGAGTCACAGTGGGTCTCTTCGCAGACCCACGGCAGGATCCTTTCAAGGACTGCCAAATGTCTCACCCTCTTCGCAGGGGAGCATTAGGGGTCAGAGCTGGGCTGACCCTGAAGAAGGGGCAATGGCTGAACAGTCAACTGTGAGGGGTGCCAGAAGAGAGAGCAGCAGAAGATTGTGGGACACATGCTGTATCAACTCAAGAAGGACTGCCTATACAAAGCTGCAAGCCAGTAAAAAATACATGGCTACAAACCAGCTACAGGAGCAAGCCATTAACTTTATGGCTGGGAAGCACATTGCTCCAGAGAACTCCATTTCTCTTAAAGTACCAGCAGTCTATGACCCCATCTGGGGCAACAGGAGCCCATCTATAAGGAGCCAGGAGGTGAAGCTCCAGAGGAAACTGCTGGCTGCTAAAATCACAGCAGTACCAGGACAACTGATGGGGTTGATTTGCCTGAAGAGTTATGTGATGCTCTAGCAGACTGTGTAATACTCAGTGGAGATTTACAGTTACAGGAAGAGCATCATCAAGAAGTGCGGAATTATGCAAGACAAGTAGCACACAGGCGCCAAAATTGCTGTTGGGGGACCTCCCGAAGCAGGTGAAAGACCTGCATGAGGAAGCCAAGGCTATAGGCCTGATCAAGGTGCCAAGCACCTCTAAAACCCACTATCAACAGCGGCAGCACCCCTACACACCCACCAGACATCGGTGCTATGGAAGACCATCTGGTGGTGAAAGCTCGAAGGCCGGCCCACCTGCACAGCGGTCTTTCAGACCATGGCCCAGCCCGGCCTTCATGGAAAACGTGCCAACCCCACAACGCAGCAACACAATACCAGAAGAAACAACTGCGGAGACAACCCACACAACACCGGTAACCATGGAGGTAGGTGGGTCTGGTTGTCTTAAAAAACATTGCATGTCCGATTCATTAAAGTTGGGGGACGGTTGCACTTGTTTCATCATGTGTGCTGCACTTTTACCTCTGAACTTTTACATACTCGGAAGTATTCAGAATTACAAAATTGAATTTGTATACGAACTACCGTCCCAGTTCAGCATACGCCTAGCAGGAAGTTCATACTTCACAAAAAGAGAGAACAGCAGGCCATGCTGAACTGTTAAGACTAAACACAAAAGGGATTGAGAAAACAATCAGAGAATTTCAAGAGTTCGTATCAAATATATTTATAAAAAACTAAAAAGATGGTGGTTGCCGTATCATTACAGATTTGACCGAACTAAATACTTCCGTTCAGTATGCCAATTTCAAAATAGACACGTTTGTCACACACAGGGTCATCGTAAATACCTGAAATTTATCTGGATGGGACAGCAATGGCAGTATGCCTTATCCAATGGGTTGTCATCAGCACCCAGGCTATTACAAATTTATTAAAACCAGCTTTAGCATACTTAAAGAAACATAACCATATCGTCATGGCTTACCTTGATGATATTCTCATTGTAGGTGAAAATTGGAGCTGGTTACATTGGTGGTATCAGCCACAACAGAGAGGTTTAACGTACATCCAGATAAATCAAAATTGGAACCCTCCACTACCATGGATTATTAGGGGTTCACTATTGACTCTGTTCATATGTCTATCACCTTGCCACCAAACAAAGTGACAGACTTGATGGGAGTATGCAAAAGCCTCACTGGCATCAGGGAACCATCCATTCGGCAAGGAGCAAGAGTGATTGGGAATTGGTGGCTGCGTTCCCAGCAGCACAATTGGACCACTCCATTATTAAAACCTGGAAGAGGGAAATTTTAGCTCTCAAAAATCATACAGGCCATTTCAATAGGCCTATGCAACTACCAGGGAAAGTAAATTGGAATTAAACTGGTGGATAGAAATGTTCCATATTATCCTAACCCCATCACCCTATTCTATATCCCTAGGGTACATTACAGACTGATGCCAGTGCTAAAGGTTGGGGAGCAACTAATACCACCGCAAGTTGTGGTGGCAGATGAGTGCACAAAAATTATTCTGTTTAAAGCACTAGGAATTAATTATCTAGAAATGCTGGGAGCGTTTCATGGACTCAGGGCCTACTGCTCAGATGAGCACCAGTTGCATGTACGGTACAGATTGATACCACACTGGGGGCCTATATATAATCATATGGGTGAAATAAAGTCGATATCATGTGATGAATTGCCTAATAATATCTGGCACTGGTGTCTGGGAGAGAGATTTGGATCTCAATCACTTACCTTCCAGGTAAGCTAAATACAGTGGCAGACATCAGGTCACGTAAATTCAACGACAACATTAAATGGATGTTGGATCGGAAAGTGTTTACAGATATTATAGGCCGGTATGGGGCACCAGATATCGACCTTTTTTCCATCCGGACTAATTCACCAACTACCAACATATGTTGCTTGGGAACCAGACCCAGGGGCAGCAGCGATGGACGATTTCTCGCTGCATTGGGGGGGGGGGGGATTTGTTTTGCTATGCATTTTCCCCTTCTGCCTCATCAGGCGAGTCTTACAATAATTAAACAAGACGCCGCAACGGGTACCATGGTTCCCAACAGTACAAAGATGGTCTCAGAACCCTGCATCTGGATCAACAACGGCCAAGGAGGTTGGCACACCTCCGTGCCATGACTGTATGAACTTGTTGATTTGCAGTTTCTGAACAGGCCATTTCTGGGATACGGAACTCTCCGACAGGACGATCAATGCCATCTCAGCGTCGTGCAGGGAGTCCACGAGAAGACAGTACCTGACATATGTCAGGAAATGGGAAGTGTTCTGCACCAGGACAAACACTACATATGACTCAGCCACCAACACTGAAGTGCTGGAGTTCTGGCCACCCTTCATTTCGATGAAGGATTGAGTTACAGTGCCATTATTGTGCAAGGAGTGCCCTATCTAATATCTGGGCAGAGGGAGTGATCACCTGGCTATAGGATCACACCCACTAGTACCTAAACGAATGAGGGGTATTTGTACTCTATTCCCCCCAGGCCCAGATACACCCATATATGGGACATAGGTAGTACACCATGTTACGAGGATGGACACCAATATCGGGGCTCACTCTGGACAAACTAATATCCTAGATGGGAATGATTATGGCACTTGGATCAGCACAACGGGTCCAGTCCTTACACAAGCTAGAATAGGACGTCATGTCTGTCACAAATGGCAGATAACCTGCTACATACAGGGGTACTTAAACTAGACTGACCCGGTTCCTTTGGCCAATATTAGAGTTCTGGCCTATCCTGCAGATAGTCGGCCCTGCATAGTGACACATACTTTCCAATATATAGTCACCAAGACACTTATGGGCACGGAGAGAGCTTTCTCATTAGCCATAAATGCCTTCACCTAAGGTCACAGTGCAAACCATATCCAGATGGTTCGGGTGGTATTACGTGCAGTGGTGAATACTAATGTTTCAAATCTCACTCCAACAGGGCTGCATCTACATCGGACGCTAGGATGATGGGAGTTCCTATGGACCACATCCTTGCCACAGCGGGGTGGAGCAATGAACGCATTCAATGCTTTATAATAAACCCGTGGCCGATCCTGAGACGTTTGCAGGGAAAAATTAAGTTCTGTAAAATAAATTACCCAATGTGGGGCATATTATTTTAGGTATGAATAATACCTTTATTGTTTTTCAGCACAGTGTCGTGTGTGAAATACGTTCATCCTCCGTCCCAGAATGGCAGTGTGTGAGCATGGTCTCGTTCCAGGGCATGAAATCACAGAGCTTTGAAATCTTCACGTAGTCACTCACGTGACTCCGAAGTAAAATAGTAAGATTAAATGAGAACTTACCAGTTTGAAGTTTGATCTTTATTTTATGAGGAGTTACGATGAGGGATTACGTGCCCTCCGCTCCCAAAACCCTCTATTATAAAGTTCAACTGGTATGGAAGTTCTCTCTTATCTTACTATATTAGTCTACTCTGGTATCTGTGATTTCACACCACTGCTTTGAAGAATGCCGCGCATGCGTCCTGGCGGGGTCTTCACGTAATCCCTCATCGTAACTCCTCATAAAATAAAGATCAAACTTCAAACTGGTAAGTTCTCATTTAATCTTACTATTCTCTGCCACAGAAGGTAGTTGAGGCCAGTTCATTGGCTATATTTAAGAGAGAGTTAGATGTGGCCCTTGTGGCTAAAGGGATCGGGGGTATGAGGAGGAGGCAGGTACAGGATACTGAGTTGGATGATCAGCCATGATCATATTGAATGGCGGTACAGGCTCGAAGGGACAAATGGCCTACTCCTGCACCTATTTTCTATGTTTCTATGTTTCTAAAAGGCGAAGGTGCTTAACGTGTTCTGCCTGCGAACCACTGGCCACCAGGATGTTGTCCAATTAAATGAAGACAAGCGGCAGGCCCCGCCCGACCAGATCCATAAGCCACTGGAACACCTGAGCTGTGTTCTTTAGGCCGAATGGCATTTGAAGCCATTCGAAAAGGCCGAACGGGGTGATGGTGGCCATCTTGGGGATGCCATCGGGGTGGAGGGGGATCTGATTATAGCCCCGGACCAGGTCCACTTTCGAGTAGAAAGTTGCGCCCTCAAGTTGCACCGAAAAATCTTGTATATGAGGCACCGGGTCATGGTCTGCCATATGAAGCGGGGAGGCCCATGGGCTATCGGACCGCCGGACAATGCCCATGTCTTCCATCAATTGGAGTTAATTACGGGCGATTTGCAGCTTGTCCGGTGGCAGGCAGCGCGCACGGTCGTGCACCGGTGGGCCTTTGGTAGGGATATGATGCGCTACATAGTGACGGGGAGCTGCCCAACTGAAACGGGGCGTAAGGAGCTCGGGGAACTCAGAGATTAGAGCGGCGAAAGGGGCCTCGACCTCCGCGATGTTGTCGGATTGCGAGTCGGGCGGGGGTAAGCTGCGCGGAGTGGCGGGGAAGAGGTCTGACACGGGACCATATGACCACCACACATGTCGACAATAAGGGAGAAGGAAATGCGCGCAGGAAATTGCCCCCCCCAAGATCGGCTGGACAACGTTTGAGACGAGGAAATTCAACGACGACGATGACGATGAAATTCCACCTGCCATTCGCAAATGGGAGTCGAAAATGAGATTAAGGGTCCGCGTGCCATACGTTCGAATGTCACTCCCATTCACGGCCAAGAGGACTGGGCCCATCTTACCATCACGGGTATCATGGCGGATCAAGACAAAGACGTTTGGTTCATATCAAATTTATTCTTAATCCGATTTACCGATCGTGGTCTTGAACAAGCCACAGAAAAACAACTGACCACAATGGTGGTCTCACAACGGCTGAAGGGCAGAGCCCTGAAAACCACGCAAAAACACGAGCCCTCCCAGAGTCACGTGTGCGCGGATTCCAACCGTAGGGTTCGATACTTTCGAGCACCAGCAGGTGCTGCTACAGTATGTTAATTATTTCACAGAGAAGGAGAGAACCACATTTTAGTGTTGCTTTGGTACATTGAGAGCGGGAACAATTATGCAATGATAATCGAAAGAAAATAAGAATAGAGACTGAAGAAAATATTGTTCCCATAAAAAAAGGAAAATTTGACTGGAGCAATTTCTACAACTAATTTTTTTTTAAAGTAAAAGATTGGTTATTAAAGATCAGCCTTGATGTGTTTTTTAATCTTTAAAAAAAATCTTCTTCTGGCGAAGATAACGACCTGCCAATGAGGTGCCAGCATCAAGACATGGAGAGATAAATGGCATTAGCATTGTATCATATTGGTCTTGGGTCAAAAACATCTTTGACAAAACATTTTTTAACCAGGATCCTAAAACCCAATGGTGTTACCTTTGACATGCCTTCCATCATTAATGTGCTAGCAGTTGGAATGAGAGTGCCATGGGTAAGAGAGTAATTACTGTTGATCAGAAACCAGACTGGACTAGTTATGTGAAAGCTATGGCTGCAAGACCTGATCAAAAGCTGAATAATCTATGTTGGACGTTTAACTCCTGACTTCCAACACACATCTGGGCACTTGCAGGCATAAATCAAGAATGTGAAATTGCAACAGTTTGTCTGAAATGGTGGAACCATAACAGCGTTCAAGCAGGTTGAGGCTTTCCAAGTCTTTCCATGTAATCAGAATCCGAACCACTCGTTTTACTCCCATCATCACCAGCATTTTGCGATGCAATGCAACAATGCACCAAAACGTCTTCTCAGCATCTCACAAATCAACTACCACAATTAGTCAGAAGTTCAAGATTCACAGGTATAAGGGATAACATCTATGCCTGTTCCCAGTAAGTCACGATGGTTTGGTGATTTAAAAATATATCACTCATCTCATCATTGAGCTTGGGACAAGCACAATTGTTTCTACACAACATAATTGAGAGAGCACTTTCACAATTGTTTGGGACAAATTCTGCACAACATAATTGAGAGAGCACTTTTACAATTGCAACATCCAAGATGAAATAACACCATGATCTTCTCAAGGGCAACTAAAGATTGCTAATAATGTTGACCTTGATGCCAAACCCCATATTCTGAAAAAACATGAACAGCTAAAATTATTAGACTCAGTAGAAATATTCTGATTGTTATAATAGCTTGCCGATGAACTGCAGCACATTTTTTACCAAAAAAACGTTTTCAGATGGTCAGCAGCTCAAATTCTTTTAAACTAACAAATAAAGTGCTGGAGAAACTCAACGGGTCAGGCAGCATCTAGAGAGGTAAAGGACAGAAGACGTTTCGGGTCGGGACCTTCTTCAAAGTCAAGGGTCCAAAGTTGAGTCCCAACCTGAAATGTCGTCTGAGCATTCCCTCCACAGAAGCTGCCTGAGCCATTGAGTGCACCCCACACCTTTTTTTGCTTAATATTCCAGCATCTCAGGTTTCTTGTGCCTCTCTTTCTTTTAAAGAAACCAATTACTTTCCCGGTCTTTCAGTTTAGAATACACATTCACAGCAATATATTCCAAAAATCAGCCTGGATTTTATTTTTCCTTTCTGTCAAGAGCAGCAATATAGACGAGGAAAGGCAAATTAATTCTGAGGCACATCATCCTATTTAGCATCTATTCATTTCTTTGAATAGACATGGTAGACATGTAGACATTTACACTATTGGCAGATTTAAGAAGTGTTTTATTCACTGCAAGCTGCATACAGAAACTGCCTCCTTTCTTCAAAATATAATACTGATTAACTTCTGAAGTTACGGTTGTCTGGCACACATGCCCCAGTGAAAGGATGGCAAGAGGACAAAAGGTTTTTTTTTGATATCTACTTTAATCAAATCAAGCAGGGCCACAAAATTACATCTTTATGGATGAAAGCCCAGTGAATGACAAGCAAAACAAGAAAATCTGAAGGCTGCTCTAATTTGGGTTCAAATGAGAGATGTGCTTTTCACAATCAATATAAGAAGTACATTCCTACCTTGTTAACATAATTGTAAATATACTGTAAATATTTTCCAAACCACTGCTTGCGCACTAGCCCATTGTAAGAGAAACCCTGCTGCCAGAGGCATCCACTGAAGAAAGAACATGCTGATTGCTGAGTTTTGAGACTGGCTACATAACTAACATGTACAATCCTTGATAAATTATATTGATTTTTACCATTAAATCTTTAAATTCTATCATTAAAAAATGACTTGAATATTTGTGTGATAAAAATGTGTGCGCTATTTTGTTTTGTTCAAAAACAAAATAGCACTGCTTCCTCTGCTGAAGTTGTACTTCACAATTTTAAGGTCCTGTTGACGTTTGATATTGACTGTCATTAGTTAGTTGGCAATTTTTTGGACAGTTCAGTTTTCAAAATTGCTTTATAGAGCCCATGACATTTATGACTGCAAAGCTGTGAGTGAGAAATGTTCTAACAGGTTTCAGGGGTACTTTTTTTTTTAACATTGTTTGTTTCTAGTGCTTTAAAAAAAAATACGCTCCAACCTATTTATATACTTACCCACTATGTTATCTAAATAGTACTATTACTTTATTTATTTTTCATTTTTGGATTCCCACACAGTAACCCAACTGAAGAGATTGTTAAGGTGCTTGCAATATTTCACAATATTGTAATTATTAAATTACAACCTTAATAATGAATTCCAGTATACAATATTTTCACCAATCATGAATTCTCAAATAATACCCTGTAAAATCAAGAACTAATTTACACGTAGCTTGTTTATCTTCCGGAGAAGGATCGGCCCAAATTCCAGTCTGCTGAGCATCCTAGATATTGAAGATTACTGTGATAACCGCCTGGCACCCAATAAAGTATTGCAGAATATTCACCTATATTAGTAATGTTTTCAGTTATTCATTTTAAAGTAAAACCATATTAAAATGATTAAAACAGCAATGAGAACATACAGACAAATGCAATTGAAATTACAGATTCTGATTAAATATAATGCCTACCCTGCACAAAGTGTACATAATATGCACAGGATTCATAACATGTTAAATGTATAATAGTTTTTTTTCTGTTATCAGTTATATGGGAAACAATGAAAAATGAAAGCCAATTGGTATAAAGTTTGTCTCTGACATTCTGGGATAACCAAAAGATGTTTTCTATCTCTACTGTCTTAACAGAGCACAACAACTGATGAACAGCCAATTTCCCTTTATCACATTATTGCAGCCATGAAGGAAACACATTTGTTCTACTCAGCTCACTGAAGATACCATTACCAATCTAACATATACATGTTTTATATCAGTACAATCCTTGGAGTATGAGAAATTCAACAATATATAACAAGTAGCATGACAGTTTATTTACTGGGAGAAAATTGTCTCTATCGAAGAAGAGAAACTCAAAATGCATTTTCAAAGCCAAATATCACTATTGCATTAAGGCAATATTTCTTGATCAACTAATATCCCCAGAAATGTGACATAGCATTTAAATGTTCATGAAATGAAGACTAGATAAATATGTAGCTTTGTTTAATCAAACAAAATACATATTGTAATATAACTAAGGCTAGTGGGGTGGTATAGTTTCATTGATCTATGTAAAAATAAATGTTCTATATTACATTTTATATAGATAATTACCATAATATGTTCCAATTACTACATAACATTGTTTCATAACAAGAATCTTTTATAACATACAGTGTACATTTTTCCCTACAATACTATAATATGGAATTAACACGCGGCAACTCAAATGATGCCATATAACACTCGGGCATTCATTGAGCCAAATAAATCACATACAGTATCCCATGTTAACTCTATCAATACTGCAATAACAAGGTAAAAGGGGAAAAAAAGAACCGAGTGCAGTTGGACAGAATAATTTCTGAGTTCAGCACATTAACAAGAATAGGACTATAGCCTGAAAGTGCTCCTGGGATGTTTGGTTTGCAAGGGAGAACTTGTTCATTGCTGCAGTACTCTATGCTGCCTACTGGTTAGTTGGCCATTAGCATCTTCTACTTCTTATCAGTTCCTGGCTACTCCTTGTAATATAATGGTTAAAAAAAACTTTTATGGAGACAGTAGGTATATGCTAGCCAACTTCTTCATCATTTCTCCAATCTTAAGAAGTCTAGCTGCAACCCTGAATTCTCTCGTCTGAAAGATATGACTATTTTTGAGGGAGAAGGGGCTTGTTTGAAAAAAAAAAGGAGCTAATGTAACAAAGGACCAAAAAAAGATCTGAAGAAGCGTCTTGATCCGAAACCTCACCGGTTCCTTCTCTCCAGCGATGCTGCCACTAAGTTACTCCAGCCTTTTGTGTCTATCTTCGGTTTACATCAGTATCTGCAGTCCTTCCTACACATTTTGATTAGACTATGATGGATGTTCACTTTGGTAAAGAATCTCAGATATTGTGGTGACAT
Source organism: Okamejei kenojei (assembly GCA_035221665.1). Taxonomy (NCBI): domain Eukaryota; kingdom Metazoa; phylum Chordata; class Chondrichthyes; order Rajiformes; family Rajidae; genus Okamejei; species Okamejei kenojei. The sequence goes on along the minus strand of CM069138.1, from coordinate 71,820,163 downwards.
GCTTCATTTTCCACATTTTGATTAAAGGTAATAGAAATAGAGAACCAAAGGTGGACCAAGGGAGGTGGTGATGATCACAGACCTTTCCTTGCTATGCATTGAGTAGATGTACCCTTCTTCAGCCATTAATATATTGGGAAGCCCACCTTTGGATTTCTGAAATAAAGACTTTGATTAGGCCATACTAGATAGACACAGAAAGCTGGAGTGACTCGGCAAGACAGGCAGCATCTCTGGAGTGTAGGAATGTGTGACATTTCATGTCAAGCCACTTCTTCAGACGGAGAGTTAGGGGAGAGGGATACTAGAGAAATGGAAGGGTCAGCTACTCATGGCTCATACTGTTTTATTTATCACATATCCAGGACCAAATGTTTCACCAGTAACATCAAGGATGCGTTCTTTGGCAATGGTCTTTGCTTTCACTATCCCGCTAGTGCACAGCTTCATCACGAACACAGAAGGTAGCTCTGCAGCGTGTGCATGAGGAAGCCCCTAGTATGTTCAGTGATCATGTAATCTATCAAAGACCTATTCTACACATTTGAATTTCAGGCTCTGTACAATATTAATTGGACCATCATGGTCTAATTAGGTGTCAAATTAACACTGCAAGAGAATTGACCTCATCAACCACCTACTCGCTATGCTATGACTACATATGTGCACTGCCATACCACACAATTTGTTAAATAGGGCAAGTTGTGCTAAAATGGAAATGTTGCATTCATAACACTATAAAAAGCTCCATGTAGCCCAATTTAAAACTCAATTGCATTTACCAATGCTTGGAATTTTCTGACTGCCAAACAATTATTTTATTAAATAAAATCAGATGTTTATGGTATTTATAGTTTAACTTACAATATTAAATTGAACATCTTGGGCTGGAAAACTTGCTGATGCATATTTAGGGCTGCTCTGGGCAGACGGTTTCTATCTACCATCTGAAACACAAGTCACAATCTGTTGCACAGTCTGTTATTTAATGCATGCATGATGCATGTTAAGCCCAATTTATAACATTTATTCACCTCTCAACTGAGTCACAGCCAAGAACATAAATTGCAAGGAAAATGCATTAAAAAATAGAGTACACCAACACCCGACCGGATGCGCCATAATTTAATTAAATATTCTGTCATCTTTTTAAAGATTTTCCGATGATATGCAAAATGGTGAAAAACTATTATGTGCTTGAAAGTAAACAGCACTTTATACAACTATAAATAATATGCTGATTCAAATAAACCTGATACTTATTAATACTGTAAATGTTGTCTTCAGTCAGATTACTGAATAATAATTTTACTCCAACATTTATTATTTGGAATAATTATTTCATCTTTAAACTGATGTTACCTCTGAATAAACCCAGCACCTGCAGTTCCTTGTATCTCCTTGCTTCTGCACAGTATTTTTTGTCAATGTTGTCAAACCAAAACACATGAAGTGTAATGCTGAGAGCAAAATCCAAAGTTATGCCAAGAAATTGAATTATTTAGCACACATTTGTATAAATAAATTTAATCCAAGATAGATTACTCCAACAATCATTTCCAAGAGTAATGGCGGTCCATGGAAAATTGGACTGGCCATTTCTATAAGATTTTCACATTCAAGCTCTTATGCGTATCTGACACCAAATGCATGCCCAATGTCCTATTTGTGCAATGTTAATTTCAACTCATAATTAAATTACGCATTTTATGCAACCTACAATTTTCATTAAATAGTCACCATACAAATAATACAGCAACCATTTTTTTCTATAATTCTGCTAATGGGGGAGACTTGACAGGGCATCTTTGATATTGGCTGAAATCTGCTTACTTTCCTGAGGCAACTGTGTGTGCACTTTCCATCAACTAGCAACACATGTACTCATTCAATAGTGCAGCAGGAACATGAACAGTTTCCACGATTGTTCGGTAAAATGTATCCTGGTGTACAAGGGGTACCCTCTACTTTCCTGGCTACATACACCATTTCACAGTCCTACCACTGCTCCTAAACATCCCAACAATATGAGCCAGGCAAACATCAGGATCATCATGGAAAATAGCACTGCTCTTCGGAGAATGCAATTTGATGTTCCAACCCCCACCGCCTTCTGAGGCAGAGAATTCCACAGACTCACAAATTGGGTAGCTAACCTGTCAGCAGAAAAACATGATTACAATCAACCTGTAATGGCAAATTTACAACTTTTCCAGTGTCTTCTTTTCCAGTTGCCATTACTACACAAGTAAGTAGGAGTGGTCTTACGCAGACCAAGTAGAACAGATCTTCCCGTCGTTATTTCCTGTTGTTTGTTTATTCAAGTGGCTGTACAAAACAAAAAGATGAACGTATCAGGTTTTCCTTATTCTCCATACTTGTAGCTGGCTGTCATCCCCAGTCTGGTGAGAACTGTATGCTCTCCCTGTGTCGGTCACTTCCTGTCCCCTATGCTTATATATATATATATACGCTACTCTGTGCATCTAATGAGCGCCCCCACGTGTCCAAAATAATACTGCAAGATATATCTAGACAATATTAAATAATATGCTAACAGTAGCTAGCCTAAACATAAATGGCTCTTAAAGCACTGTACGAATTTCAAAGGGTTCTCCCAAGTTTGCCCTGATTCGAACTCGGAGATTTACGGTAATGGCTGCTCATCGGTACTCGGGGCTCTCGTGGACATTTTTCAACATGTTGAAAAATCTTCACGAGTCTTCCCGAGCTTAGCGAGTCTTCTTGAGTACCTGCTGTTAGCGTTACGAGCCGCTAAGAGACGCCCCGAGCTCCAACGTACCTGCTACGTTCATTCTCCATGCTTACCACAAGTTTGATTTTTTTTTAAACTTGGGAGAGCACTTGAATGAACTCACATCGTGGGACAGGGCCATTACACACCGGCCCCTAATTGTCTTAAGTATTACAATTAAACAATTAACAATAAACATTAAAAGGACCTATAAAAAGCTTTACACATATTCAAAAAAAGGTATGTACTATGTGTTGTAATCTTCTTTAGTGATTCTTTAATCTTCTTCTCTTCCTTCTTCTTATCCTTCTTGTTGTACCTAGGTCTCAGCTTCTTGGAGCAGACATATCTTTGTTATGGGTCTTTCCAGATGTTGCTCTTAGTCTGAAGTTGAACTGCGCGCACAAGACCTTGTGCATCTGGTATGGTCTCCAATATTCTGCCCATTAGCCAGGAGCCTCGTGGTACAGTGGAATCAGCCACCACAACAATGTCACCTGGAGCAAAGCTTCTCCTTATCCTTTACCATCGTTGTTGTTCTTGGATGTCCTGTTTGATTTCTGGATCATTAGCAGAGGTTGCAGATTCCAAGTGAAGCTTTGGCCATTCTGTCTGGCTTACAGAGAAACTCTGGTCCATTGATCAATCTCTTGCAGCTTAAGAAGCAGTCTGCTGTTAGTCCAGAGGCCTCATCTGCATGATTTTCCTTTGTGCCAACATATCTCCATTGTGATACATCAGTAGCAACCCTTACAAAAGAGATCCTGTTTGCTACAAATGTTTGGAAGCATTTGGTTTTGTTGTTGATGTACTTAAGCACTTTTGTGCTATCAGTGCAGAGGATGGATTTGTCCAGTTGAAGCTGTAATTCTTTTTGCTGCATTAACAACTCTGACAGCTAGGACTGCAGCTGTAAGCTCCATTCTGGGAATTGTTATTTGTTTTAATGGTCCAACTCTGGATTTTCCCATTATGAATGCAACATGCACTTCTTTGTTATCATCTTCCAGTCTTAGATATGAAACAGTACCGTAGCCACTTTTGCTTGCATCTGAAAAGTGATGCAGCTGTGCATATCTGTATTGACCAAGGTTTTCAAGCGTTATGCACCGGTCCACTTTAAATTCTACAATCCTGTTGAGATCTGCTAACCATCTTGTACATTGCTGAGAGAAGGTTTGGGGTATGTTTTCATCCAATCTGAGTCTTTTTTGACAGAGCTCCTGCATAATCAGCCTGGCTGGCAGAGTAAATGGTGCTAGAAATTCTAAAGGGTCATATACAGAGCCGACCACGGACAAGATGCCCCGTCTTGTGTATGGTCGTTCCTGTGCAGCAATTCTGAACTTGAACACATCTGTTTCAATGGACCAGTGCAATCCCAGTTGTCCTTCTATTTGCAGATATTCTTTGTTCAAGTCCAACTCCCTGGTCTCCTTAGTTCTGTGGACACCGCCCCAATGTGTGACCACTTTTATTACAGAACAAACAAAAAGTTGGTGGTCAATACATTTCTTCTCAATCCACTTGTTGTCAGATTTTCCTGCACTGCTGTTTCTACAGGTATTACAGTTGTTGCAAACCTGTAATTCCTCTTGGTCCTGACCGTTCTATTGCTTTAGCAAAAGTAGAGCTTTTAACAGTTGCAATTGGCCTAACATCCTGGATGTTTCCAAAAAGTGGATCTGAAAGTATCTTCACCTGCCTCTCCAAGAAGTCCACCAGGTCCGAAAATCTAGCTCGATGTCCACACCTTTCCTGAAGCTGACATGCCCTATCCCTCCACTTGTCTCTGAGCTTGTAAGACAGTTTTAGAAGGATGGTCTTCATATTGGAAGCAACATTCATTTCCTCCATATAGGCGAGATGTACCATAGCATTGCAACAACCTCTAAGGAACAGTGAGAAAGCTTGCAATGCCTCCAGGTCTTCTGGTCTGATCACTGACCAGGCAAATGCCTTGATAATAAATGCAGTGGCAATCTTATGTTCATTACCAAAATGTTCTTTAAGCAGATCTTTTGCTCTTTTGTAGCCCTGGGCTGGAGGCAAATGTCAGCAACTGTAGCCTAAGTCTTTTAGATAGCCTCTTATGTATTGCTCTAGAAAATAAAAACAATCACTGTTATCATCAGTTTTTCTTTCCACTCCTCACTTAAATGCCTTGATGAAAACTTCATACTGCAAAGGATCACCATCATAAACAGGAATGTCTCTTGGTGGTAAAGTAGAAGAGAGATTTTGTTGAGCCAGAATGTCATTTTGATGCAATTAGGTTCCAGATATCACCTTGGTTTCCATCATTCGGTGCAGAGTGGATAGTGCTAACATGCCCTTGCACGCCCTTTTTCATAGGAGTGTACATTTTGCCTTTGAAGAGAGTATTGAGTTAGATGGGTCATATCATGAGCTCTAACAAATTGTCAATGAGTTGTTTGTTTTGGTCTGACATCTTGTTGCTGAGAGAAGGATTCGGTTCCACATTCTGTCTTTGTTGCACTTGATCAGGCAAGGATTTGTCTGCCTTTGGATTTAATTTAGTGATGTTTCCCTTTGAGCAGTTCCTTTTCTCATATAAGAGTTCATCAAATCATATACTCTAGAGCTGTTTCTTGATCCCTTGGCCTCAAGTACATTGATTTTTGCATTGGTTGCTGCCAGCTCAGTCTCTCGGTCCAGCTGTTCTTTCTCTCTTTTCAATTGTTCTTTCTTTCTTTTCAATTGTTCTTCTAGTGCCTCAAGCTCATGCTTTTTGTTCAGGGCAGCAACCTGTTCCAAGAGAGCAACCATTTCTGCCCGAGCTTTAATGCAAGCAGAGGCCGTTAAAGATGCACATGATGAAGAACTAGATTTGTGGCTTAATTAAGGTATTTGAAACACTTTCATCAGGTCCAATGTCATCTGAGTTTACAACACTCTGTTGTATGGCACTTTCAGCTATGGAGTGTGTAGTTTGCTGTCCAACATCAGAGAACCACACATTTGCATCCTGTATAAAACCATTAAGAATTTCCATTCTTTTTTGAAACTACTGATTTTGCCTTTCAAGCTCATTTTAAGGCAGTAGTACCTTCACCAATGAATCGTAGTATCTGACTTCATCACAGAGCTTGATTAATTGAACCAGGTTAGATAGTACTTCATTTTCAGTTTTCTTGAGCTCTTTCAGCATTTTAATTAACTTGTTAGCTTGTTTACATATCAAGTTTCTTCTTCCGACCCTTTACAATGAACAATTCCAAGCCTTTGTTTGTGTATTCAATAACCCCTCTTTCCTTATCAGAATCCTTTCCAACATCACCAACTTGTGATTGAGCTTTAGTTTTGACCACAGACATACTTGTTCACTATCCCTTTAAGACTTGTTGAGCTGTATACAAACAGCACAATGGGGAGGAATCTGCCTACAGACAGCAAGTGTCACAGCTGGCGTCCTGGTGCTGTAGCAAAAAACCTGGAGCTCAATGCTCTTAAGACAGTGGAATTGATTGTAGACTTTAGGAGAGTTCCCCCTCCCCTCACCCCACTCACCATCAACAACACTGCAGTCACATCAGTGGAGTCTTTTAAGTTCATCATCTCCAAGGAACTTAAGTGGGGGGCTACCATCGACTCCACAGTCAAAGCGGCAAAACAGAGGATGTACTCTCAAAACAGAGGAAGCACAATCTGCCATAGGCAATGATGGTCCAATTCTACACGGCCATTGGAAAGTCTGTTCTCACCTTCTCCATCATGGTCTAGTTTGGCTCAGCCACCAAGCACGACACCTGGAGGCTGCAGCGATCGTCCGATCAGCAGAGAAGATTATTGGCTGCAACCTTCCCTCCATTGATGAACTGTACACTGCAAGGGCCAGGAATCGAGTGGGCAAGATCATCTCTGACCCCTCTCACCCTGGCCACAAACTCTTTGAATCACTTCCCTCTGGAAGGTGACTCCGGACTGTCAAAGCTGCCACAGCCAGACATAAAAACTGTTTTTATCCACGAGTAGTTGCTCTACGCAACAGCCAAAAATCTGTAGCCTCCTTTGATCTAGTATTTTATTGGTTCACATGCTTGATCAATGGTGTTTTATCATTAATGTCTTATTATTATTAATGTTTAGTGTTTTCTGAGTCATTCGTAACTGTCACTGTATGTCATGTTGTTACTTGTGGGCAGAGCACCAAGGCAAATTCCTTTATGTGAATACTTGGCCAATAAACGTACTTACTTACTTACTTATTTCAAACAACTGATATCGTTCTGATTCTCAAGGTCACTTCTCAATTCTCCATTTTAGTAGCCGTTTTCCAATACAGCGTATCATATATTGCTTCTCCAATAAAGCTTAATGCTGTACATACTCACTCTCTCTGCGCGTTGGCTTTTGGGGTTTCCAATCTCCGTTAGTCAGATTAGCGCAGGTGGCGACCTTGTCCAGTTGATCAGGAATGGCAGCGTCAGGCTTGTGAAATAAAACAATCAGTTTTCCCAGCCTTTCACAAGCTCCAGTTTCACTCATAGAGCTAGTTCTCACTTAAATGTAATGGCAAATTTCAAACTTTTCCAGTGTCCTATTTTCCAGTTGCCATTTCTACAGAGGTAAGTAGGAGTGATCTTACGCGGACATAATAGACAGATCTTCCAGTCGTTATTCCCATTTTAATTGGTTGGTTATTGAAATAGTTGTACAAACAAAGAGATAAACATGGGTACACAAAAGGCTGGAGAAACTCAGCGGGTGCAGCAGCATCTAAGGAGCGAAGGAGATAGGTGACGTTTCGGGTCGAGACCGTTATTCAGACTGAAGCAGGGTCACGACCCGAAACGTCGCCTATCTCCTTCGCTCCTTAGATGCTGCTGCACCCGCTGAGTTTCTCCAGCCTTTTGTGTACCCTCGATTCTCCAACATCTGCAGTTCCTTCTTTAACAAAGAGATAAACATATCAGGTTTTCCTTATTCTGCATACAAGTTGTAGCTGGCTGTTCTCCCCAGTCTGGTGAGAACTGTATGCTCTCCCTCCCTGTGTCTGTCACTTCCTGTCCCCTATGCCCATATATATATATACGCCACTCTGTGCATCCAATGACCACCCCCCAAGTGTCCAAAATAATACTGCAAGATATATTTAGACAAAATAATATAATGTGCCAACAGTGGCTAGCCTAAACATAAATTGCTCAGACACAATCCATTTCCAGTGTATAGATACATGATAAGGCAATAATGTTTATTGCAAGGTAAAGCCTGCAAAGTATGGTCAAGGATAGTCTGAAGGACATCAAAGGGGTAGTTCACCACTGATCTCTGGTTGTGGTAGGATGATTTGGTTGCCTGATAACAGCTGGGAAGAAACTGTCCCTGAATCTGGTGGTGTGCGTTCTCTCCTCTCTTTACCCACCTCTCTTCCTTCTGCACCACCTTGGTGTGCACTTGTTTCTCCTTTCTCTCCCCAAATCTCCTTGCACCTATATTCCTTCCTCTGGCATCACAATTTGCACATCTTCTCTCCTTCTCCTCATCTCGCACTTTTTCTCCTTTCATCTCTGCCTTTGTCTAACCACCGGCTGACTCAGAGATGGTGCCTCAGCGGGTCACTCAGTTACTCCAGCATTTTGTGTCTATCCATGCTCAAAGATCAACAGTCTCAATCTCTGCACTTGTGTCCCATGAAGAGGATGAGTATGACGATCACATGAGAATAGATCAAGCTATGTCGGTTGTTGCTGGGTTAAACAATAGAGTAAGGCTTGGATAGAGTGGATGTGGAGAGGATGTTTTCACTAGTGGGAGAGTCTAGGACCTGAACTCATAGCCTCCAAATAAAAGACTTATCTTTAGGAAGGAGATGAGGAGTCGGAGGGTGGTGAGTCTGTGGAATTCATTGCCACAGAAGGCTGTGGAGGCCAAGTCAATGGATACCTTTAAGGCAGAGATTGTTTGATTCTTAATTAGTATGAGTGTCAGGGGTTATGGGGAGAGGGTGGAAAATGAGATTGAAAGGGACAGATAGGTCGACCATGTTTGAATGGCAGAGTAGACTTGGGCTGCCAAATAACCTAGTTCTGCTCCTGAAATATGAACTTATGAAGAAGTACAGTTCTGAAATGGTCTTCACCACCCACAGAAAATAATATATCACCACCTGTATTAGAATATTGTCTACTACGATGGAAGAGCATGCAAAAAAAAACTTTTCACTCTACCTCAGTAGAGCGAAATACGTCACTTGAATAAACCTAAGCCATCTAATCCTTCTCTCAAACCAACATCCCCAGCACTGAAGCCCTATTACAATCAATCAGCTATAATGGGCAAGTCACATTATCAACATACCCAACATCAGACCACGGAAACAGCTTTTCTATTCCAAGTTCTGGTCTGAGAAGAGGTGAGGTGGACAGAGAAAAAGATTCAAGGATGGGTTTAAAGCTTCCTTGAAGAAAAGCAACTCCAAGAAACGGCAGGCCCATGATTTCTCAAAATGGACAAGAGTATTCAGGATGGTGTTGAAAACATTTGAGGCCATGCATCAGGAGAACACAGCTGCCTATGTGATGGAAGGAACTCCTTACACTTTCAGCCATTTCCTCCCTAATTTGTGGAAGTTTACTGTTCCCACATTGGGCTCATTAGCCATCTGAGAATTCACAAAGGCAGGTGGAAGCGTGTGATCTTCCAGCCCAAGGGACTGCCAAAGAGAATAGAGGGAGTATATGCGTTAATTATGTTTGCAGTTATAATACTCTCTCTGTAAACAAGGCAAGGACAATGTATAGACAGACTTAAGCTGCCAATTCATTACACCTGAAAATATGCATGAAGGTTATCATTACTGCTTTCAACCTCATTGTAAACATCTATTAATGCTGTTATATTGATATATATGCTTTTGGCCTTCCACGAAAAGTGGAAATGGAGAATAATTTCTGCAAAGCTTCTCTCACTTGTCTGCAGTAACCTCGGTGGAAAAGTTGTGAAATCCCAGATATTATACCAAGCACAATCATCAACCATATTTCTGGAGTTTCAGCATCAGTTTGACTGAAGTTACGGCAGAGGAATGGGAGAACCCCTGCAGAAATCCCCCCCCAGGGACACCAATATAAATTATCATAATGATCTCAGCCTAGGACAATTGTAGAAATTACAGCCGGTCAACCTACACTCTTCTCTGTTAATAATTTGAGCTTGGGTGGGACAACGTCTGAATCTATTTTGCCAGACACATTTATGATCTCGCCTCTTAATTGCAGTAATGCTTTGGATTTATCATACTGAGTTATGATGGCAATATTTAGCAGGATGACTTAGATTTATGACAAAAACCCATAGAAGTAGCCACAATTCACTTGGCCATGAAGCAGTTAGGCTTTAAAATGAAAATCATTAGGCAACGGGGATGTAGCACACACTTAGTCATTAATGCAATTGTCATGACCATTGTACAGAGCGACTGAGCTAAATCATGCTTACTTTAATCATTTATAATTGTAGCAAGGCCAATATAAAATTGTACAGTTTAGATATTGTGGGTAACTGCTCCCTTTTCATTACATATGCTGTAAAATTCTTATTAATTTTTTAAGCATATTAATCCTTTCTTTATTGAACAACCAAAGTAAGGAGCCAATACTCATAAAATAAGACAGCACCAAGTTTTAAAGGATTTAAAGTTTTTGAGACAAATTACAAAGAAAAATGTAAGTGATGCCAAATGTATTTCTCTTGAAGGCTCATGTTTGCAGAAGAACAATTCCACAATTTAGATGCTGTGAAAGCTGCTACAAGATTTAATTGCGATTTTTTAAATGTTAGTACTATAGAAGGTGGAGTAAGCGATATATTGGAAAGAACAAAGGAAAGATAAATTACATATTAACACAGATAAACAGAGGAATCCAAAACATCTGCCACATGCTGGAGTCACAATTGTGGCCCCAGAATGGAGCTGGAACAACGAACCCTGTGGCTATGATTTGGATGGTGGCCAAGAATTTCAAAATGGAGACTCAAAGGAAATACATAAAATGACACATGCCGCAGCCACACAGCAGAACACAAACTGTTGCTGGTATCTGTGAAGGTGCAAATAAGTAAGAATTTCTCCTCCTCCAGGTCTTTCCAGCATGGTGCTTGGAAGGAGGTTTTCACAACCTGCAGACAGCCACTGTATTTAGAAAGCTAGTGGAGGATCTATACATTCAAAAAATAATCTGATTTATCTCATTCTTCCAGGCGAGAGCCCATCAGACAGATAATCTGGCATGATTCTCAACAACTCGGGCTTTCCAATTATCTAAAATGTCATTGTCTTAATTTTACCACACCAGAATCCATAAACATTAAGGAATTCCAAGACATTGTGCTTCCTGAATGTACAACTTGGCCACAGTAGTCCCCAAAATGACACGTGGGGCACTCACCAGGCTACTTAAAATGCGAGAGATTCTATGCGCAAATAGCATCTTACACCAATTTGAATTCTACTTATGAATGAAGAAAGTTGCAATAATGAGATTTAGAGTAAAGTTCTGTTAACTCAGCAGCACATTGGTCATGCTGGACTAGCGGAATTTCAAGACTATTGGATGTTAGTCTCATGAATACTGGTTTATGTTTAGTAGAAAGGTAGAATGAAAAGCTTTGCTGTGAGGTTATCCACTTTGGTAGCAAAAACAGGAAGGCAGATTACTATCTAAATGGCATCAAGTTGGGAAAAGGGGAAGTATAATGGGATCTGGGAGTCCTTGTACATCAGTCTATGAAAGTAGCATGCAGGTACAGCAGGGAGTGAAAAAAGCGAATGGCATGTTGGCCTTTATAACAAGAGGAATCGAATATAGGAGCAAAGAGGTCCTTCTGCAGTTGTACAGAGCCTAGTGAGACCACACCTGGAGTATTGTGTGCAGCTTTGGTCCCCTAATTTGAGGAAGGACATTCTTGCTATTGAGGGAGTGCAGCATAGGTTTACAAGGTTAATTCCCGGGATGGTGGGACTGTCATATGCTGAGAGAATGGAGCAGATGGGCTTGTACACTCTGGAGTTTAGAAGGATGAGAGGGGATCTCATTGAAACATATAAGATTGTTAAGAGTTTGGACACGCTAGAGGCAGGAATCATGTTCCCGATGTTGGGGGAGTCCAGACCCAGGGGCCACAGTTTAAGAATAAGGAGTAAGCCATTTAGAACAGAGACGAGGAAACACTTTTTCTCACAGAGAGTGGTGAGTCTGTGGAATTCTCTGCCTCAGATGGCAGTGGAGGCAGGTTCTCTGGATGCTTTCAAGAGGGAGCTAGATAGGGCTATTAAAGATAGCGGAGTCAGGGGATATGGGGAGAAGACCGGAACGGGGTACTGATTGGGGATGATCAGCCATGATCACATTGAATGGCGGTACTGGCTCGAAGGGCCAAATGGCCTATTCCTGCACCTATTGTCTATTGCCTACTGTATGTCATCCAAGCAGATCAGATAATAATTTACATGGATACCATCAAGCCAAATTCAAGTACAATATATAGAGCAAAGGGGAAGATACAAAGTGCAGACTAGAGTTCTCAGCATTACAGTTCACCAGTTCCATAGACAAAGTCCGATGTTCACAATGCGTTAATGGAGAATCGTACAGTGCTTTAGCTCATGGAAGGGCTGCTCAGGGCCTGATAACAAGGGGAAGAAACAGTTCCCAATCTGGTGGTGCATGTTTACAGGCTTCTGTATCTTCTACCCAAATGACCAGAGTGGGACAAGTCTTTGATCTGTCAAGTCTCAGTCTGAAGAAGGCTTTGAGCCCAAAACATTGCCTCAGTCTGATGAAGGGTTTCGGCCCGAAACTGTGCCTATTTCCTTCACTCCACAGATGCTGCCGCACCCGCTGAGTTTCTCCAGCACTTTTGTCTACCATCAGTCTGAAGAAGGGTTTCTGCCCGAAACATTGCCTATTTCCTTCGCTCCATAGATCCTGCCGCACCCGCTGACTTTCTCCAACACTTTTGTCTACCAAGCCTTTGATCACGTTGGCTGCCTATCGGAGGCAGTGTGGTGTAGATGGGGTCAATGTGGGGGTGGGGGTGTTTGGTCTGTGTGACGGACTGGGCCACATGCGCAACTCTGCCAATTTCTTGGTTGAACTGTTCCCACTTTTAATTTTTTGGATGTTACCCAATAGTTTAATAATATTGCAGTGAATCAGGTGCGATTAAAGAGAAGACAGGAAACAAAATCCAGCACGAGAAATAGGCTCCGTTGAGTTTTTTTTAAGGAGCATTGGAAGGGGCCCCAGTGAGTTCAAAAGGAGTGCAAGGAAAATGACCTTGAGAGTCAGATGTTAAACTATCAAGATTTACAAAGAATCAGATGGCAAACTATCTGACTTTTACCTTATGTTGCAACTCAGCTGGGCATACTACGAGCAAACCTCAAAACCAAGCATTGCTATTGAGTTTTCAACAACTTTGCAACAATGCAGGCTTAGCCCTTGTCATCAGTTCTGGAGGTGGTGTAGAATGGCAGAAACAAATGGTGGGAGAAGCAACGTCCAAAGCTTCTTCCTGCAAATAAGAATACGAGTTGAACAACTGGATTGGTGACTTCCTCATTGGAAGACCACGATTAGTACGAATTGGCAACACCACTTCCTCCTTGCTCACCATCAGCACAGGAGCGCCTCAGGGCTGTGTGTGCCCTCTGCTCTACTCACTCTATACCCATGCTGTAACCTCATAGCCAGACACAGTTCCAATGCCATCTTTAAATTTCCTGACAATCTCACCATTGTTAGATGGATAATGGGTAATGATGAGTCAAAGTGTAGGAGGGAGATTGAAAATCTCATTGATTGGTGCCAGACAACAACCTTGCTCCCAACATCAGCAAGACCAAGGAGCTGATTGTTGACTTTAGAAGGGGAAAGTGAAATACCCACAAACATGTTTTCAGGTTGGCGATGGAGAGAGTCAACATCTTCAAGTTCCTGGGTTTGCATATCTCTGATTTATGTACATTTATGATGTTGCTACATCTAAAAGTTAGAGGAAATCTTCAACCTTGCTGTATTTTATAGGCAATAGAAAATAGACAATAGGTGCAGGATAGGCCATTCGGCCCCTCGAGCCAGCACCACAAATTTTCTTCAATACTTTTTTAGTTCCACAATTACTCATTCCGCCTCCACAATACTCTTATCATGTTATTGTTTTCAATAAATCCAAAAATCTCAAGACTTGACCTTCAAGATATCTTCATTATATGCTTTAAAATTGATATTTTTCATTCTGGCATTACTCCATAGTATCAGTGGCCACTTAACTAAATATGGAGCTGGAAATTATTAAACTATTTCTTAATGGTTAAAAAACCATGTTTCGAAATACAACGTAGAAACATACCCTTCGGCCCACTGAATCAGCACCGACAAACGATCCCCCATGCACTAGTTCCATGTTACCCATTTTCGCATTCTGCACACTAGGGGCAATTTACAGAAGCCAATTGACGTACAAATCAGCATCTCTTTGGAATATGGGAGGAATCCTATGCAGCCGGAGAAAACGCATGCGGTTGCAAGGAAAATGTACAAACCCTGTACAGACAGCATAGTCAGGATTGAACCGGGGGATTCTGGCATTGTGAGGAAGCAACTCTACCACTGTGCCGCCATGCACAGGTTCCAGAAAGGGAAAATAACATAGTTTGAGTTTTAAACAGCAGAGTTTCAACAGGAAAAGGAATAGTTAAACATAAATGGAGACACAATAGACTGCAGAGGCTGGGATCTTGAGCAAAAAAAAGTGCTGGAGGAACTCAGCGGGACAGGCAGCATCTGTAGAGAGAAAAGGACTGACAATGTTTCTACTTCAGACTGATGCAGTAGAGGCAAGAAACCTGGGAGAGACTGATGGAGTACCTGGGAGAGCTAGCCTTCTCCCCTCTACTCCATCAATCTGAAGATGGGTCCCAATATGAAATGTGAAGGAACTGCAGATGCTGGTTTGAATCAAAGGTAAACACAAATGCTGGAGTAACTCAGCGGGTCAGGTAGAATCTCTGGACAGAAGGGATGGGTGACGTTTCAGGTCGAGACCATTTTTCAGACTGATGTCAGTGGAGTGGCTGGTACAGAAATAAAAAGTAGTCGGAGACCGTAAGACTGGTAGGAGAACTGGGAAGAGGGAGGGGATGGAGAGAGAGGGAAAACAAGGGCTACAAAGTTAGAGAAGTCAATGTTCATACCGCTGGGGTGTGAGCTACCCAAGTGAAATATGACGTGCTGTTCCTTCAATTTGCGCTGGGCCTCACTCTGACAATGGAGGAGGCCCAGGACAGAAATGTCAGTGTGGGAATGGGAGGGGGAGTTAAAGTGTTTAACAATCGGGAGGTCAGGTAGGTTTAGGTGGACTGAGTGGAGATTTTCAGCAAAACAATCACCAAGCCTGCGCTTGGTCTCGCCGAAATACAGGAGTCCAGACCTGGAATATTGGATAGAGTAGATGAGGTTAGAGGAGGTGCAAGTGAATCCTTGCCTCACCTGAAAAGACTGTCAGGGTCTTCTCAGAAAGTTGAAGGGGAAGGTATAGGGACAGGTTTTGCATCTTCTATGGTTTCAGGGGAAAGCACCTGGGGAAAGGGTGGTTTGGGTGGAAAGGGACGAGATGACCAGGAAGGTGCAGAGGGAATTGTCTCTGCAGAAAGCAGAAAGGTATGGAGATGGGAAGATGTGGTTAGTAGAGGGATCCCGTTGGAGGTGGCAAAAATGTCAGAGAAATGTGTTGTATGCGACGGCTGATGAGGTGCAAGGTGAGGACAAGGGGGACTCTGTCTTTTTTTACTAATGGGGGACAATGGAGCAAGAGCGGAGCTGTGGGATATCGAAGAACCCTAGTGAGAGCCTCATTTATAATGGAAGAGGGGAACCCCCGTTTGCTAAAGAACGAAGACATCTCCGATGACCTGGTATCCTGGGTGCAGTTGCAGTGTAGATGGAGGAATTGGGAGTAGGGGATAGTCTCTACAGGAAGCAGGGTTGATAGAAGTATAGTCTAGAACTGAAATGTTGTCTGTCCTTTTCCCTCCACAGTTGCTGTCTGGTTTGTTGTGTTCCTCCAGCACTCTGTTTTTGGTTTTAGTTCAACCACATTGTTTTGTAAGCAACTAAGCCCTTTTTCTGACATGTGTGATTTAAAATATTTTAAGTATTCTGTCAGTATTCACATTATTCCTGCTTGTGAATGTCAAATGTCACAATTTCTTGTCTGAGACTAAGATAGCCAGAAGTATATCTTGACTTCAGATTATAACTGTCAACTGTTACCGCATCTTGTTTGTTTTTTCGGAGTTGTTTATTTTAGTTTAGTTTAGAGATACAGCGTGGAAACAGGCCCTTCGGTCCACTGAGTCCGCACCGACTAGTTATCCCCTCACATTAACTCTACCCTACACACTGGGACAATTTTACACGTACACCAAGGGAATTAACCTATATACCTGTACCTGCCTGTCTTTTGAGTGTGGGAGGAAACCGAAGATCTCGGAGAAAACTCGCGCGGTCACGGGGAGAATGTATAAACTCCATACAGATGGCACCCATAGTCGGGATTAAACCCGGGTCTCCAGCACTGCAAACGCTGTAAGGCTGAAACTCTACCACTGTGCCACCGTGCCATCCTTTTTGGACCACAACCTTCATATAAAATCAAGAGGTGAAAGCTTTGGTGGAATGCAGATTAGGGGAGAATATTTTGATGTGATTACAATGTATTTGCTCAAAATGTTAACTTAAATTATAATATTGCAGGATTTTTCATTAAATCTTTAAGTTAGGTAACACCAGTCTGGCTAATATTTATACAATTTATTTTCTGATTAATTTTGTCGCTTTCTAAATTTTCAGTAAGCTACTGAAAAATTAGATACATAATGCTAATCTGATCGCGATATCTGCACGGCGTAATCCTGCTGTCATCAGAGACAAATAAAACAGATGAGCTGAAGGAGACACAAAAGATTGCAGATGTTGGGATCTTGAACAAAAATCAAACTGCTGTATGCCAGACAGCATCTGTGGAAGGATATGATCGTATAAAGTTTCAAGATGGGAGCTGAAGGCATGTAGATAGGATTAGAGGAAGAATTTCTCTAAGAGAGCTATTGAAATCTGGAATATGCTGTCAGATGAAATGGTGGAAGCAGGTATTCTTGTAACATTCTGAAAGAATTTAGGTGAGCATATGAAACACCAAAGCATAAAGGACTGTAGACTGAGTGCTGGAAAAAATATCCGATTAATACAGATATGTGCATAATGTACATGACAGTGGGCAGAAAGTTTATGTTTCTTTGTTATTCATTTTGTCACTTGTTCTAGGTTCTCAGCCCTTCAAATTATATGGTCATAAGCTCAATAATGAACTATTAATTTGGGTTTGATGATGTCCAGATTAAATGGTTAATTTATCAACAATATTTAAAAACATGAGAAATACTGGTGCAAGGAATGGCAACTTGGTTCATGAATTCCCACATGGTATATTTACCAATAGGATTTATTCAAACTTCTGCTACCTAGGATCAACTATTGAAGATAACTAATCTCTAGGTAAGAGACTAAATTCTTTTTTTATTTATTTTTTTAATTTAATTTTTATTAGAAGCATTGTACAAACATCTTAATCATGATATGCAACATAATACATTTCATGTACAACTTCTCTTTTTTTTTCTTTTATGCACTTTAACCTATAATAGAAAAAAAAGAAAAGAGAAACAAGAGAAGAATGAGAATAGTGGTGAAGTGTAGTCCGCACTGGTTGGCATCAGATGAATGATGATGGCTAAGTAGACTGCGTGCTTGAGAATGTGAAAATCAAAAAGAACGGAAAGAAAAAAGAAAAGAAAACAAGGCCCCAAAGAGAAGAGGGCCTTAAGAAGGGAAAGGAAATAAGTAAAAAATCCAAAGAAGGTAGAGCTAAACAAAAAAGAAAGGGAATGTGCCTAACTCATAACGATTCACACCCATCACCTAGTTCTAAAACAATAACTTACTAGGGTAATGCTGCACCATATTATACTTGTAACAAACCAATAAAAGGTGGCCATATTCTTAAGAATTGTTCTTGTTTTCCTGCTAGAACGAGTCTCATTTCCTCGAGATGTAATCTTTCCGACATACTTGTGATCCACATTTTAAACGTTGGGATAGGAGCGTTTTTCCAGAATTTAAGTATAAGTTTTTTTGCCGTTATCAAACCATAGTTAAGGAAACATCTTTGAAATATGGTTAGTTCAGAACAGGCTTCCCTTGCTCCAAAGATAATCAATTCTGTGCTTGGGTCCAGTCTTAATTTAAATATTTTTGAAAAGCTTTCAAAAATGTCCTTCCAAAAATTCTGAAGTTTTTCATAGGAAACAAATGAGTGTGCTATTGTTGCCTATGTAGTTAGGTACTAATCACAGAAGGGAGAGACATTTGGAAAGATTTTATTTAGTTTTGTTTTTGAGTAATATAATCTGTGTACAATTTTAAATTGGATCAATTTTAAATCTGTCTAACGTTAATCGATAAATGTATGTACCAATGACATATAATCTTCCCATCTGTCCTTGGGAATTTCTATAGCCAATTCTTAGACTAAATTCTAATATCAGAAAATCAGCATTTGTGTTCAGCCAGTTATTTTTTTTTTTGTTTATAGTACAAAATTAATGTTAAATTCTAGGACATGGATCTGTCAAGCATTTATCTAACTTTGATAATAAAGTAAGTAAAGTATCCTTTATTGTCTATGTTTCTATGTTAACAGGATTACCGTCTTGCAACATTATTTATAATATTTACAATGCTTTTGCAGCGATCCAATCAAAATGATGCATTTAAGGTCAGTCTGCAAAACTGCTATACATGTTATCAATTTGAGAGAAACAGGGAGAACACCTGGACCCCTCACCATCCTGCATACCAGTCTGAGCCTAGACTGGCCGGCGCCATTCAAAGCCTGTAAAGTTGAGCTGACAAGGGTTAAGCAATTGTGACAAGTGCATGGATCCTTCATTTAATGGTGTCTTTAATTTAGCCTATATTAGTGCGGCAGTGGTGGCGCTGCCTGGCAGCTGCGGCTCACCTGCAGTCCGTCTGTGTTTTATTTTATTTTTTGTCTTCTTGTGTATGTTTTAGTGAGAAATTTGGTTTATTAGGCTGTGTACGTGTGTGAGGGGGGGGGGGGGGGGGGGGGGGTTGAGGGTGGGAGAAACAGGGTTTTTATCTTTCCCTTCAGGGGGGAGTGCGACTTTTCATGTTGTGTCCCCCGTCACCGTCTCCGTCTGTGCTGAGGCCTAATGGCAGAGCTATGGCGGCCTTCCAGCTCAAGCGGCGGCCCGGCTTCAGAGCTGCGGTGCTCCAGCAGCGACCCGGCTTCAGAGCTGCGGTGCTCCAGCGGCGACCTGCCGGGTAACGAACCTGCCTGCTCCTATACTCAAATCCTTTCGCTATGAATGCTAACATACCATTCGCTTTCTTCACTGCCTGCTGCACTTACATGCCTACTTTCAATGATTGGTGTACCATGACACCCAAGTCTCGTTGCATCTCCCTTTTCCTAATTTGCCACTATTCAAATAATAGTCTAGCCTCCTGTTTTTGCTACCAAAGTGGATAACCTCACATTTATCCACATTATACTGCATCTGCCATGCATTTTCCCACTCACCCAGCCTATCCAAGTCACCTTGCAGCCTCCTAGCATCCTCCTCACACCTAACACTACCCCCCAGCTTAGTGTCATCTGCAAACTTGGAGATGTTGCATTCAATTCCCTCATCCAAATCATTAATATATATTGTAAATAGCTGGGGTCCCAGCACTGAGCCTTGCGGTACCCCACTAGTCACTGCCTGCCATTCTGAAAAGGACCCGTTTAATCGATGATTGGTCGAATTGTTGAGTCTTGGAGGAACTGTTTGAATCTCAGGGCACATGTTTCAATGTTTGTTCTTGTTTGCTTCCTTCTAGAGGTTTCTTTCTCATACAATGTATTAGCCACTGTATTTTTGGTTTAGGGAAATGTCTGTTATGTATGGGGTTAAGCGATTTCTGTAATCGGATTGTAAAGAGACCACCCCTATGTGGTTCAGCACCTCGACGTCCGGGGACCTATAAAAGTCAGCTACCAGAAGTCCTGGGTCGATCTTCTGGGAGAGCGCTTAGGGCGGCGTGACCTTCTGGAGTGTCTCTGTTTGAGTGAGGCTAGAGGGCTTGATCAGGCAGATACAAGGATCAAACCCGCGGTGGTTAGGGATAGTAATTGAACTGTAACTGTGTTTTGTCAAAATAAAGATTAGTTGTGCAAGTGCTTTATTCAGTGGTTTTTGACTGAAACTAGACTGGGGAAGCTTAGAACGAGCAATTTACATTGGGGCCTCGTCCAGGAACTCAACAGACCCCCAAACACAAGTTTGCGATTAATGGTGTTGAGCTGTTTCGATCACGAGTGCAGAAATGGGACCGAATGTGCGGTTTTCGCATTGGTTTTCAGCACTTCGTTAGCCGGTGCGGATCGATCATTTGCGGGCTTGGGAAAGGGTCTAATCGAGATCATTAGAATAGAGTCTAGCAAGCATGCGGGGGTGATTAGCACTCCTTTGGTTTAGGGGGCCATAAAACCAGGCGTGGAGTGGCCCAAAACCTGGTCGCAGCTGCTTTAACGAGAGCCTGACGTGCTTCATTGGGCGAGGAGTGGCCCAAGCTTAGATTTGGTATCCAATTGGTTGGGTAATGAAACACAGGTTTGACCTACGTATTGATCTATCTTTGCCAGGAGCGTGGATTGGAAAGGTGCGCTCTGAAAACCCCCAGTGCCCAGCAGAGAGGTGTCTGCATGTAGATATCCGAGTCCCGTGTGACAGATGAGGAATCTCGTAAAGAAACTGGGCTCGGTGGACAGAGTAGAGTTTGGCTGAGAATACTCTAGTCCATTTGAGAATTTATTTGAGCAATTTTAGTTTGATTCGACTGCCCGCATATGTGGAGTGGTATGCACTAAAACTAGGAGTTCGAGAACGAGTCTAGATTTGCTGAGTCAAATTTCCAAATACAGAATTTCTCATTGAAGTTCTGCCTGTAAGGTAGAATTCGAATTCTTGTAGATAGAACTTTGGAGTTGGTGCATGTCCATGATCGATTCCGAATAGGGGCTGATCAACAGTGAATAGTAACCCTCTGATTGATTGTTGATTCGTACCTGATAGCGAAGAGTACCTGAGAGACGGGAACCTGGTTTACTTGGTGAAAAGTAATCCGAATGTGAAGGGTAGCCCCAATTCTGTCGAACTTAGAGAGGAGGGATAGAGGTCCCCTTCTGGAAGTCCAGTTTTGGTAGGATAATAACATTCGGGAGGAAAATAAGTCATTTATCGAGTAGTACCCCTCAGCAAAGAGTAACCTAGGAAGGGGAAAATCTTCGGTATCAGAGTGAGAGGTTCACTGCGTGATAACAGAGTAATGCGGCGTTGAGCGAGTGCTTGTGAACTGTGTGCTAGTGCTTTAAATCATTTCTTGTAAATTGAAACATCTAGCTTTCTGTATTGTTATCGGATCCAAACTGTGAATATTCTGTGTATGTAAATAAATTTAGAAAGTTAAGATTTAGAGGTTAAGATTTGGAGTGTGTTCAGTTCGCGGACTGATGTTTGTATTGCTGCTTGTGTGAGTGTTTACGGAATTAGATACTTGATATAAAAGTGTGTTTGAGTTAGATATTTGTAATTGTTTAGATTGTATCATTGTGAGAATCGGAGTCGTGGTTCGATCAGGGACTGTACTCTTTCGATCACTGTGTCGGGGAGGAGTCATTCCGCTGATCGACTGTTTGTGATTTATGCAGGAGTGTGGTTAGGAATATTTCTAATAAGTGGAATAATTATTTTTTTTTGTTCAAATTTTGCTCACGTGTTTGGAGTTCATTTGCATGTGTTAGATTAGAATCGGGGATAGGAAACGGGCTGCGAGAATGTGTGTGATTGCGACTGGTTGTTTCCAGGAGTATTTTGATTTGAATATTGTTTAAAATGATTTTGGGGATTTCGGGTTAAGAAGGGGGAAATTATTAAGAGATGCGAGTAGTTTTGGAGTTACTTCCATATCCATCAGAATGGGGAACCACGCAAATAAAGATATGACCGCTGACTCGGAAAGTCCTTTACAAGAAATATTCAGTGAATTTCCACAAAAAGCTGATTGATTGAGAATTCTATCCAGATCATTGAATAGAGAATTGGGGAGCGAATTATGGCCCTGAGGGGGCATAGACGCAGTAAAGGGATTGAAATTGATTGAGCAGATTATATGGCTTGCAGCAATAATAGGCAAAATAATTAATTGAATTGGGGAGAAATTATTACGAGGAACAGAAAGCGAGTAGAGCGGAGGAAAGAATCGCAAGTTGTAAGGAAGCAACTAAAGCGTGGATAAAATTAGAAGATACTGAAGCACTTGAACCTCCAGGTAGCCCAAAGGAAGAGCCTGAGAGTATTAAGGATAAAGGAAGAAGGAAATCTTTCACAGAAAGACTGTCAGCCGTAAGTTTTAAGTGCGAGGATCCGATGGTTGGCACTGGTTACGAGGTGGATGACAATGATTATTTAGAAGACTGGGAGAGTGTTAGAACTAGACATTCACATCCACTACCTTATTAATCTTATGATCCCAATACCTTAGATGCACATCGCGGAGCTTGTGACCGGAATAGACAATCAAATTCCAGGGCACAAACTTCCTTAAACCCGACCGTTCCATCCATTATAGACTGTCCTCGAGTTCATGGTACCAGAAGCCAGACTAGAAAAATAATTAAATTAGTTAAGAGAAAAGAAGAGCATACCCCTAAACAAATTGAACGAGCAGTTAAGGAAGGAAAAAAATAATTTAGAAAGTACCGTGAACCCCCTGGTGAAGGGGATGATACATCTGGGGATGAGACAATAATTGAAGAAGCTGAGATAGATCCTGAAGCTAAACAAACAACCCGTAGACAGTTCCCTGTAAGGGAAATGCCTAATCCTTCTTTTGATCCAACCAATGCAGTGAGTGTAAATAATCCCCGTACAATTAGAGTTTATTCCCCATGGAAGCCTAATGAGATGATGGCTATTTTAATTCAAATACCAGATCGTAGAAAATCACCTGCTTCTTTTGTGGATCACTTAAGAACTACAATGCGCGTTTATCACGCCAATTCCTGGTGTTTATGGGCGGTGATCCAGCAAATAATTACCCCAAGTGAGCATACCAGATTCCTAACGAATTTAGGACATCCTTCGCATGAAGCTCTTGCAAATATAATAGCGGATAATGGTGCAAGGAAGGAAGCTGTTTTAACAGCTCTTGCCAACACCCTGCAAAAACCAATCGATTTGGCCAGAATATTAGATGTAAGACCAAAAAGGGGAGAAGGAACAGATGAGTTTTTAGAGCAATTCTCTGAATTATATATGGACCAATCGGGTGACTTAAATTACAGAAATGGAGTAAATTCCCCTCAATATTGTGCCATCTTATTGAATTGCCTTACCACCAACGTAGCAGAAACCATTAAGACTAATAACATGGACTGGACAGAAAATAGTGGCAGTCAAATGGCGAGGGCTGTAAGATATCACTGGAGGGACATAAATAAGCAGGATAGCCTGACTGCAGTAAAACAAAAAACTGAATATGTGATCAGAAAGGAAGTACCAAAATTCAACCCTGAACCATGGATCCCCAGAGTACCAGCAAACCATGGACTGGGAGAAATTAGAGTCCCGGAATATCCAGACCAATATTATAGAGTAGCATCTGCCCTAGAGCCAGTCCTCCAAAGACCAGGGTCGAGGACATGCTGGCCATCAGGAATAGGCCAGTGTTATAGTTGCGGAGGGGTAGGTCACTGGAGTAGGGGGTGCCCAAATAAAGAAAGGAACAAAATTTCCAAGATCAAAGAGAATGGAGGGATCAACTAGAGAGCACAGAGGGAACTGGCAGGATATTCAAGAGCCAAGGGGACAAATCTCCTTTTCTCAGAATAACCCATTCACATGCTTATGATTAGCAAACCTAGTAGTGACTGGATGCAATTCTGATGAGGAACCTATGTTGTCTCTACAGGTTGAAGGTAAAATCTGCACCTTCCTAGTAGACACAGGCGCATCCATGTCATCTCTTCAATCAATTTTTAATTTACCAGAATCAAGAGAATTTCAGAACCTGTACGGATTTCATGGACAAGTTTGCCAGTATCCCATCTCTGAGCGAGTCAAAGTAGTATATGGAGGAAAGGCAATCAAACATAGATTTGTGGTAACCATCGGATTAGATTGCAACCTGATGGCGAGAGATCTACTCTGTGCTTTCAAACTAAAAATAGAATGTGGCGATGGAGGCATAATAGTGACCCCCTGGGCTCCCGTACGGCAATGTTACTCCATAGTGACCCCGCAATAGTGGTCGTTAGATCTGGACGAAGAACCCCCACTTCACATTACA